>JAPZDY010000021.1:21289246-21335291 GCA_029783645.1 Ctenochaetus hawaiiensis | reverse complement strand
CCCCCCTCTCTTCCTCCCTCCCTCTTTCTAGTCTCCCCCATCCTTTGAGGAAAAACTCAAAGCATCAGTCTTCAGAGCTCAGTCTGTTGAAGTGGCCGGCTATTGAACCATGCCTCAGTCCAAGCCCCGGGACAGCTGAGTCCACAGGGAGGAGCACAACTTTGGGGAAGTAGGGCCTTGGCAAAAAAAAAAAAAAAAAGAAAAAAAAAAGAGCTTATATTAAGATTTTCAGCTGCAGGACATAAGGAGTGTGTGGAGCACCTCAGAAAAGTGGGACAAACAGAGACAGACAGAGTGAGAGAGATGATTCCTGAGCACTGCAGCTGGGTGAAGACACAATACAGCAACACACACGTGAAACTATAACTGCAGGAAACACACCCCCACGACTGGGAAGAAAAAGGTAAATTCTGAGTTTGTTTTTTGCAGTGTGTTTATATGCCAGCATGACAGCATGTGTGTGTGTAGGTACATGAGTGTGTGTGTGTCAGGGCAGCTGCAAGAGCTCTGGCTGAGAGGTTGGAGAGGTTAGGACGTTTCGTGACTGGAGGCTCCGGCTGCAGACAGAAACATTTAGCAACGCTTCTTTGGCTTTCCTCTGGAGTCTTGAGGCCTGAGATGTTCTGTGTTCGGCGTGCTGAGAGCTGTATCATGTGTATACATTCAACGCCTACTGTATGCACTGTACTCTGTGACCTACTGTGTGTCAGACCGAGTGAAGGCTTGTTAGGATGAGCAGGACAACATTTGTGCAGACAATACACAGTTCAGAGTCTGGTGATTCTGGCCACTCTATTGTGTAGAGGGTACATTGTAATGGAAAAATGAAAAGAAAGAAATAATGACAAACTTTAATTATCAGTGGTTTCCTTTCAGTATAACAAGGAGAAAATCCCTCAGCTGTTAAATTTGATCTAAAGAAGAGAGTCACAGAGCTGAAGTGAGAAAGAGAAAAAAAAGGAAAGAGAGAGAAAAGTAGAGCATTCCAGCTAAACACTTGAAGGGGGCTGAACTGATCAGATGAGGAGATTTGAGCTCCGGAGCCAGGCTTGTTTATTTTTTTTTGGCTTTTGGTTTCCTAATACAGCACCATCTGAGCCTGGCTCCTCACAGGGGGGTGAAGGGATGGAGCTGAGTCAACCCGGTGGAACTGAGGGTTAGATCAATAATATAACACCTAATGAGGGAGTGACATGCCTCTCATCACATGGTTCTCCTTGTTACATGTGGGTGGGGGGTAATGAGATCACAGATTGGGGTCATGAGATCACAGATTATATTGTATTTTGTAAAAAGAAAAAAAAAAAAGGCTGTTCCTGAGAGAATACAAGTTCATTCCACAGGGGTCTTGTTAGGGATAAAAGTAGTGATGATACAATGGAATCCAACCCAAACCACATCCTCTATCAAACACACCCCACGGACATTAGACACTTGAGTCACAACCTGGCCATTACTGCAAAAGCTTTGAACACTAACAACATCAATCTGCTGCACCTCTGTATCACCAACTCACAATTATCTCCAAATGTTTTCACTTACATCCTGGTTTGTTGGTGGGATCTGTGGAAAATACACTGTTTGTGACAAAGCCACAACTGTAAATGCTTCAAACCACCATGAGAAGAGAGGACAGTGCCGAGAACACACACACACACACAAACACTCACACACACGTTTGTATAAAAAGAAACCGTATCTGATTTTCAAAAAAGCCCAAGCTTTAGGGGAAAAAAAAGGCAAACACGTGGGAATGGCAAAAGACTAAGCAAACTTTTCACAAGCATAATAAATCATCATATCAATATCTCCAATAACTCAGTCTGGAAAAGAAAAAAAAAAGAAAAAGAAAAAAAGATACAGAGAAGAAGAGAGCAGCTGTCTGAGAAACATCCAGAACATTCCGTGCTGGAGCGGCAGCACTTGGCCCAGGGGTCCACCTGAAACTCGGATGCATGGGGGGGACTGGCCTTAAACGGGTCATTACAACCAGTTCACACATACGCTAACCTTTCCCTTAGATCTCAGAACAGACTATAAATCATAATTACACAATTCCTTTTTGATGTCTTTTCCACTTTAAGTTTTTAAAACTCCCAGGACAAGTCAATAAATAGCAGTCAGGTAGCGCATGGTAGGTTGGCTGCACGCCCACCACCACCATCAGCCCAGACTATGCTGTAACGCAGCAGGAGATTGATAGCTCACTCAGCCGGCATCAGCCAAGTGAGATTTTTAGACGATGGGCATGTGGCCAATCGTATCTAAGTATTTGACCCGAGGCTGTGTGTGGACCCTTCACAGACGCAGATTTGTAACATACAGCTCAGCTGATCTTATCAGCAAAAACACATAGAAGCAGACATAGGAAGCACACACACACTGGTCTGCCCTTCGCTGGGCAGACCACATGCGGTTAAATCCAACCGCAGCAGAATAAGCCGGACACATTACATTTCTTGAAACGAAAAACCGACGTTACAAGCTACAAGGCTGCCTGCTGCGCTACTGGAGATGAATAACAATGATAGAAAAAAGAGTTACGAAACAAAGAAAAAGAAAGAAAAGTCTGTAGCTGGAGCATGAGGCTCATTTAGAATCCCCTTAATGAGAGCTTGGACACAGTTGAACAGACAGGTCAGCATAAGGGAGGAAGAGGTCAGCCATGAGGTCGGGAAAAACAGACAAGAGAAGTAGAGGCATGTATCCAAGAAGAGCCAGTGGGCAAACTGTGTGTATGTGTGTGTGTGTGTGTGTGTTTCTGTGTTAATTTATGTGTTCTTTCTTGCTGATTCAACTAATAGAAAGCATTTGAAGGCAGAGGTATGAGCTTAAGGTGAGGTGTGACTCAGAGGAGAAATAAAAGCAAGAAAAGTTTACCAGTAGATGTGAGTAATCTCTTAAATCATAAAAAAAAACTTACACCATACAGCCAAACAAACCTTTATATAAATGCTGAAACATTTTTATACACCCTTCTCCTGGCTCTCCTCTCTCCCCTGATCCTCCTTCGGCTCTTTCCAATACTTGAAACGTTACCAGCAGTATGTTTTCTTTCAAAGCCAAGTGTCACCTTATGAGTTTAATTTGATCAGAGAAAAAAAAATCCATCTGAACAGCCAAGGTAACAGCTCATCTTTGAGCCTCTGAGATAAATTACTAGGTTAGACACGACTTCAAGATTATGTCAACTGCTTGGATTTTGTTTCAGAAGAATTATAACGCTTGCATATATCAACACAAGTGTGCGTACAAGGAGAGTTGTGTTGATGACGGGCAGGCTGAGTGTTTGTTCTACAATGGGGGAGGTAAGAGGATGAGTGGTGTGGAGTGATGGAGGAGGGCTGGAGGGTTTGAGAGTCCTTATCTTGACAAAGTATGACGGACGAAGAGGGACGGCCTTATATGAACTAAGTCCCCCCCTGGATACCCCGAACATAAGAATGGTGTGTTTGTGAGTTTCTGTGCAAAAAAAGAGAAATCTGGGGAACCGGTTTTTCCACAAAGGCCGATTGATTGCAGGGGTTGTGGAGCGGACGGGTGGGGGGTGGTGAGGTAGAGGAAGGGTGGGGTTGTATTCTAATCCCACATATAGACCTCTGACCCCCAAATCAGCCCACATGTTTAGAGTTTCACTACAGAAGAAGGAAAACAGATGGGGGCTGTGGGGCCTCGGGGTAGTTTTTTGGGGGCTCCCTCCTCAGTAACATAGCGTCATGAAGGTAGACGACTCAGAAGCTGGAAAGCCAAAGCCAGGGATCACTTCAGGGGTTTTTATTGGGTCGGTTATATTCTAACCACAGGCTAATGTCTTACTTAATAGGACCACTTAATCTAATACAGCGTCTTCGTTTTTCCACCTCATCCTTCAATTTTGCTAACTCTAGAAGGAAGCTCCAATTACCGGCTCAAGTCATTAATGCAGAGAAAATCCTCTTTTAGCTCTTTCTATCTGCCTTGATTTCCCCTTTAATATTTCCAACATGCCCTGTTTAATGAGGTGGTATAAAACAGCACTATTTATACCGTGCCACATTGTTTTTTACTCCGGTAGCAGTATCTAATCTGTACAGTTTCTTTAATTTTGTCGATGAGGCTTTTATGAGTTTTTCCCTGTTCGTGTTAGTGCTGTCTTAAGTGTACCATTTTGCATTGTTGTCCTATTATCATTATTAGCTGTTTTATAATGTCAGTATTTTTACTGCTTCCTCACTCATGCTGTGTTCTCCTCTTCACTCCCTGTCCTTTATAACCTCACATCTTTGCTATTTCTTTGCTTTTATTTCAATTCAATCATTCGTGCCAAACTCATTAGATGGTTTCTCTTTTGTTCCCCACTTGTGGCTCTGTAACCAATTTCTTTAACAAGTAATAAAGAACAAGTCAATATGTGTCTTAGAACGGCCGAGTATGTAAGTGGTGGTGTAACACAATCTCATTGACGAAAACAGTGGCTGGTGACATCACATATGGATGAGATGTGGGAGGATGTCAGTCTTTGGCTTTGGACCATCTGCAAGAGCTGGCTGAGCTCCCTGCTGTCATGTAAAGCACTGCTGTTCTTTATTCTTACTGCTCTCAAAATCTAAACTGTCTTCTCTACTCCATGCATCCCCACTTTTGCTTTTACTTTTCTCTCGTCTTTCTCTTTCTTCTTACCAGTGATGATGTGTTACGTATTTAAGGGCATTTTGGACTTGTTGTGGGAAAGTCTGAGGACCAGATGGGGGGAGTGGAAGCTGGGGATTTTGAAGCTGGGAAATACATTGGCTATAAAAATATAAATACATTTTGTCCTAGTCGTTTTCCCCCTTTTTTTTGAATCGCAATCCATCAGGCCACAGACTGACACATAAGAGCTGGTAAATCACTGTAGGAGAAACACACTGATCTGGAGCTTAGAAAATCACACAACAGACTTAAGACGCTTCCTGCAGATTGACTGCATGAATCTCACAGGCTCTAGTTTCTAAACTCTATTAAATAACTAGTTGATCATTGCCACAGAATCTTTGTGTTTGTATTCATTTCATGTCAGCACAAATGTCAGTAAAGTAAGAAACTATCAAGTTTTTCTATCTGACTTTCTGTTCTACCATCTTGAAACTCCTTCATCCCTTAAAAAACAAAGGGTCGTAAAGTTCAATTTTCATTCAACCACTTTAAGAGAGGTGCTCCGTCTGTATGGTCATTTTAGAAAATGTACTTTGTGATTCTGAAGGTAGGATTGATTGCAGGACTGTGGTATTAGATTGCATTAAGTTCGGTTAGGTTACCTAATAAAGTGACAACCAGGGGTGAGTTACAAGTATAATAAACACTGCATGATAGTAACTTGAAAAGAATTGATCCCAAGCAGACACCTGCAGTGAGCCAATTTTCCAAAAGCAGTTTATTGGAATTTCTTACAATTGTTTATTGAGTAGTTTGCTTTGGCTCCAATCAAATGATGTCTGCGTTCTACGAGGTTTTTTGCCAAAAGACACAGAGTAACCTGAACCTGAAGTGTGACATATGATCGTCTTTCTGAGGTAACAACCAAAATTCATTCTGCTGTTTGACCAAAGAGGCAAAACAAATTCTTCCTGTCTGGCACTAACGTAAGCGGCAGTCCTGCTTTACGAGCTCTCTGGTCATTTCCTCACTAATGATATGCAGAGAAGAATTATTTTGGTCTCCTACTCAGGCACAAAGCTAATCGCCAATCATGTACAATGCCAACTCCTGCACAGAAAAACAAGTTAGATGAAAGCCAGTGTTCTCTCTCTCTCTACACACACACACAATTCCAGAGTGAGTGTTGGGTGATTACAATCAAAGCAAGCCAAACCAAATCTGAAACAGTTAGTCAGCTGTGGGCTTTACTGAGTCAACCAACAGGAGCAAATCCAGGGGCACAGCTGACAACACTTTGCACTTTTTGTGAATGTTTGTGTATAAAATTTGTATGCAAAGGTGTGGAAAATATGGCATGGAACAATTCAGAGATCTGCCAGCATGGTACCAAGTCCTTTAATTATCATTAGTTTAAATAAATCAAAGCCTCAGGTTAGAGAGAATCCCGGCTTGATTCACCACAAGCAAAATATAGAGCTCAGTCAGACCTGCCCAATGTATATGGCACATTTGACAGTTTGTCTTCAGAAGATGACAGAGTTAGTTTGGGCTTAAACAGTAACATGGTTGTGTCTTGTTTGACTGAAAATGATTCCCAGTAGGATGAAAGAGTATGTGGTCAAAGGAGCAAAGGAAGTCTGCACCATATAAATACTGTCTGTCCTCAGATTGTTCCAATAATATCCATTAAAACGTATTAAACCATAGCTCAGAGACAGACAGTGGGGAGTGGGGACAATTTGAAAGCCACTGTCATATGTCTCCCAACTATTAATAACTATTACTGGGGTGAGGATGCAGCAGTGCACTTAGAAAGACTTATGAAGCTCTTGTTGTTGCCAAAATATAAAGCAGGCGGAGTTAGAGGTCCTCTGCAAATCCTTTCTACCACACACTGGTTTCACACGGATGTTATGGAAAACAAGAGCGGCTTGTTGGTGCAGCTGAGCCAACAAGAAATTTAATAAATCCTACTTATATTAAAGGAGAAAATTAGTTTCAGTTTATCTTATTTGCAGTTTTGCTTACAGTCCATGACTTTCATAGATTGCTGCCATCTGCTACTTATTTAGCTTTAACCAAAAGACCTAGAGAGAAAAGAGGTGAAGGAACACAAAAAAAATGAGGAAGGAAAGATTTCCAGAACGGAAGGAGAGCAAAGTTAGAAGGAGAGGCAGTACAAAGAGAGGAAAGCAATTAAATCAAAAGGAAAATGGAATGGGAGTAATTCATCAAAGAGAAGCTCTGCCTAAAGTTAAGTTCATATTGCCTGGTGACCCACTTTCTGCGACTCTTAGTCTCTTCCATCTTTGTCCAGCAAATGAAATAAAACAATGCACATGATACATGAGATGTGTTGCACTAAATTTTTATCACTTGGCCATATTTAAGTGCAGCCTGTTGAAAACAACTCTTATTGGTGTCTAGTCAAGTATGTAAGTACAACTATTATTTGTTGCCTCTTTTGTTGTTGTATTTTTTAAGGTGACAGATGTGAACCTCTGCTGGCATAACAATTCCCTCCATCTCTGCTGAACCAATGCAAAACTGCTTCTCTGTAATGTGGAGGTTGAAACATAACTCTCAGCTTGCAGAAAGAAATCCAAATTTCTAATCTACAAAATAAGTACCGACTGCAGCCGCGGTATCTGAAGGCAAATTTGCATAATTTTTTATTTGCATAATGTTTTACTCCTAGAGGTAAGCACTCTATGTTTTCCACTCAATAGCTACCAGGTCCCCAAGCACTTCAGCAATGTTTTGTTTCCGCTTGTTGGGGCAGAAAAAGAAGCTGCATGTTTTGAGGAAACACTATAAACCCTGTACCTTCATAACACACCGATGACCTCTCCATGTTCCCTGGAATGTCTTTGATTTGTTGTGGTTCCATGAAAGAGACAAGACCTCCCAATTCAGAACCACCAACCAGGGGGAAATCAGGCTCCAGAAGACAGGAAAGAGAGGGAAAGAGGGCAAGAAAGAGATGTAAAATAAAGGAGGTGATAGGCGATGGATGAGCTGCCATGTTGCCTATCCTGTTTATAGTGAGAGGGTCTGTAGCCGACTGTGGATGATGCTTAATACGAACTTTATGGGGCTAGGGATGGAAGCCAGCCATTGTTTGGAAGAGACGACACGTAAGAACTGACTTTGCTGATGCTGCTGTTAAAGTCATTAGTAGCTCTGACTGAGGTCAGCAAGGATACAGTACCTGGTTACGCTGTCAGACACAGTGGCTGTTGGAAAAACACACGACCATGAAAATGAATAACATCTCTGGACAGTCATGCACACACAGTGCTCATTCATGCAGATGGAACCTTACGTGTTGATCTATATTGCTAGCTGTAATCTTGTCCCCTCTCAACATTGTTCCAAGTAATAAAATTACCAAAATTCCTGAAGAACCACAATGGCATTATATGGGACACATATAGGTCCATTGTAGAACTTAATGATGTGGCACTGAGTAAAGACTATGTGAAAGCATGGATTAGGTGGGCTGGACAGTCTTGGCCTTGCACGGGCCGAGGCCAGGGTCTGAAATAGAGTAGTATGTACGTCCGTGTGTGACTGTTTTTGTGCTTGTGCATTGATTAGAAACAGAACAAGACTCAGCAGGGATGAGAAAGCCAGGGAGTGCCAGCAGTCACCCCTAAAATTAGATGGGGCTGCAGAAAACTTTGCACAAACTGTTTTCCTACCTTCTTCTAACACCCCTGGAGTGACTATCTGTTTGTGTGCGCTTTTCAAACCTTTCAAGTGAAACAAAAATACTACCTCCTGCTAAACATTCCTGTTAGATGTATGGAGCCACATGGAGCAGTGAGCATATTTAGCCTGTCTCACAGGAAACTGAGTTGGAATCAGAGGTCAATGTGTTTTACTGGTTTGTGTGTGTATGTGTGTCTAAGTTATGTCCGTAGAATATAAAGACAAAAACTCAATGCTACAAGTTTATGCAATTCTAGTTCAAATGTCCATTGCATTCAAGTGTAAAGCACAGGCAAATTATAAATAAAAAAGCTATGACTATTTATTATGTAATCTTATTTTCTGATTGCTTGAATTAATGTTGTAAAGAAGATGCAGAAGCAGACCCAAGAGACTTAAAAAACAGTGAAACAACTGCATTCAACAATAAGCAGGAGATTTGTTTTGCTTTTAATCATGCTCATTTTAGATCAGTCCAAACAAGGGCTATACTTATGCTAATGTTGGAAGAAAATCTTTCCATCTTCTAATGCTGATACTGATGATGACCTCTGTTTTTTTAAAACAACGGAATGCCAAACATGAGTTCTGGTCATTGCATAGCTTATGTTTGACAAATCAGCCCTTTTGCTCTGCAAACCCTAAGTTATTGGGCTATCGGATTGTACTTAGTCAGGGGTAATGACAGCTTTTAGGGGGGCAGAAACAACAGTGTAGCCTTGAAACAAGAGTTGGAAGAAAGTTTCTGTGGCCAACATGCTGAAAAGTTCCTGGATTTCCAAAAAGGGTTACTGGAATACTTCCTGCAGTTGATTTTAATAATTAAGGTACATGCTATGCATAACATAGATGAGAGCTGGCTGGAGAAAAGAATAATCTCATCTCTAATTTAAAGAGGATGAAGTAAGAGAAAGGCCAGGTACCAAAGATAAAGCATAGCCAGCAGGCACATAACTGAATTCTTAATGGGGGGAAAACTGACAGGACCACAGAAAAATGGGGTGTCTGTCAGCAAGGGAACGATCTGAGAAAGAAAGCAGACCTCATCCAGTGTGCTGAAGAATAAATGTGTTCTTTCTTTCAATCTTTCCACACAAACAACACTATGGGGAACAATGACCTGACAACTCTGCTACTGCACACTTAGTGAACATTTTTCTTAACAAGTACTGTTTGAATATTTTAAAAAGTGTCACATACATTTTTTTTTTTAATCCTATGGCAGAAGATTCCTCTGCGCTGGAAAAGCATAAAGTCAACACCCCTGCTGTTTACATTCCTTTTCTTGGCTTTTGTGAATAAATAAAGTGCTTGTTTCAGAGAGCCAACTCTTAAGATCTTTTATTCTTGCAGGGAGGCCTGGGGGGACTTGGAGGGACCACCAGTAGCTGTCCATCAATCCATCTAACCAGCTAGCAGCAATGCAGGGGCTGCTGTGGAGCCTGTGCGCTCTGCTCTGCCTCTCCCTCTGGGAGGAAAGTTACTGCAGGAGCTCCAGGGAAGCCCAGAGGACCAAAGAGCCTTCTCTCCACCGGAGTAAAAGAGCCCCAATCAACCCTGATGCCAAAAAATGTTCCTACACCTTCCTTGTACCTGAACAAAGAATTACAGGTTCATATGATAACTTGTTTTAGTAATAAACTGTTATTTATTCATCATTTGGCTATCTTCAATTTACCATTCCTTGCTTTTCTAAAAATCAATTTACCTTTTTGGTAATCTAAATGATTCATATCTGCCATCAGGTCCAATCTGTGCCAGCACCACAGGCCCCGAGCCAGACAAGGACAGAGTGACCCGTATGGACATTGCAGATGTGCGGGAGGTGCTGAACAAACAGCGACGTGAAATTGAGACACTGCAGCTGGTGGTGGATGTGGATGGTAACTTGGTGAATGAGATGAAGCTGCTGCGGAAAGAGAGCAGGAACATGAACTCCAGGGTGACCCAACTCTATATGCAGCTGCTGCATGAGATCATCAGGAAGAGAGATAACTCTCTTGAGCTGGCTCAGCTGGAGAACCGTGTCCTCAACGTGACCTCTGAGATGATGCGACTGGCTTCAAGGTACAAGGAGCTGGAGATCCGCTTTGCCACAATGGCTGGGTTGGTGAACAACCAGTCCATTCTCATCTCCGCTCTAGAGGAGCAGTGTATGAGGACAATGGGACGCAGTGAGCTTCCTGTAGTTCCCCCACTGGTACAGGTGGTACCGCAGAATATACCAGTTAACAACCGTTTTACCAATGAGATTCAGAGGGAAAATAACAACCGGGTCTTTCCCAGAGGATCACGCATGAATTCCCCGACTGCAAGTCCATTTGGAAATGACCCTCCACCGCCACAGGGAACACTCACCTCCGATGGTATGTACCAATTTTTAAAGTGACAGGTGATGATTAAGTAGTAAGTGACTAAAAACTTTGAAATAATAAGGAATTTAATTAGATTTTAGGAGAGGGAAGATGAGCAAAAAAATTGTCCAAGTTACTATGAATTAATTAGTAGTTATTTTAATTAATTCAAGATTGCAATTCAAAACTAAATTTCTTGCAACAGTTGGTATTTCTGAGGCACAGTTGGCTCCTCTCTGGCATACTACAAAGGCAGTGAAATCATACATTCCTATGATTCTCACTTGGCCATCTGTATTGGCTGCAATGCAATGAGCATGTGTACTAAATTAGCAGAATGTGGAATAAAAGGACTTCATAGAACAGAGATATAACAGCCTATTTACTGCCAGGTTTTAGTAAAAACTTTCATCCAGTTTATGCAAGAAAAAAAGAAGTGAGGCATGGTGAAACAGTGCACATGTATGATGAAGTATTCCACTAAGTCTTAGGCCCCTAGACAAAACCATTAAATCTGATAAAACTCTGTAAGATTAGGCTTTGAATGATTCTCACAGAGATTGAGTAATTCTGACATCTGAGAAATATCATCTCTGATACAAAACCAATATGCAA
Organism: Ctenochaetus hawaiiensis; assembly: GCA_029783645.1. NCBI lineage: Eukaryota > Metazoa > Chordata > Actinopteri > Acanthuriformes > Acanthuridae > Ctenochaetus > Ctenochaetus hawaiiensis. The sequence continues at coordinate 21,323,991 of JAPZDY010000021.1, read as the reverse complement.
GGTTGGAATGTCACTTGGAAATAGCTTCTAAATCGGTCAGGGCTTTTTTATTTTGACTGGAAATAAGGATCTAATGGGGAATGTTGACAAGGATTATACAACCAGATGGTGATATGGATATGGATGAAATCATTCAAAACATCCCTCAGACAACCTACAGACAAAAGGGGGAATTAAAGAAGATCTGTTTGGAAGCTGATAAGGAGTCACTTACTAGGGTGACATGTTTACTATGTTTCACATAAAAATAATGAGGTGGGAATATTTTCCACAGTATCTGATTAAAATAAAATATCGAAAACCCTCGCTGAGTCTGAAAGATAAAAATACTCCACTTAAAGATGTCATTGCTATCTTGCTACTTGCAGTTATACAGGAAAAAGGCCGGTACCATTTGACAAATCAACATGCCAAAGTTAACTTAAATTATCTCATTACTAATTAAACCTCAGCTTATTGTCCATCCAAGACCATGATAAAATTACAAAATGAAGAAGGTCTATACTGCAGTGTAATATTTTTTTAGTGTTGTCACAGTACTGTTAACTGCAGATACAGTAAAATGAAGAGTGAGAGTTTTTGATCCAAAGTGTCCAAAGTATATTACCTTTGAAAGTTTACATTGCCTGACTACAATTTGGTGTAGTTGAATGCTTTATAGACCATTATGGCTTGATGATTAATCATTTTGCTCTGTTATGAAAAAACTAACTAACAAAAAAATAAGTTAGAGAAACCCCTCATCACCTGGTCTTTCCAAGAAATATACCAGCTTAGGGAGTTATAGATATTTGTTTACTGGTATATGTTTGGGCATTTCACTGGGTTTCTATATACTCCTACATGCAGCTGAGAAAATCCATCTTCCATGGAGCTATAGGCTCTTAAGGCTGCAACACAATGTTGGCGTTCATACTGGTTTAATACATATACTCACTGTGGAAAACGGGGGGAAATATGAGGGGTTTAAGTTCAGCAGCTTCAGCTTTGGTTGCAGTTCTGACACACAGCTACATCTGAAAACTAAACCTAGGAGAATATTTATATATCATTTTCAAGTGTACACATTCATGTTTGTGTAACTTCAGACTGCAGGATGTTGGGATGGTCTGACAGGGAAATATTTCCCAAACAGTCTGTCAACAATGGTACATTCCTCTCAAACCATGGGTTCTAGCAAATGCTCCTTCCTTTCTCCTATGTTTCTCTTGCCTGCTGTCTAGAAGCCCTTCACTGTTGGTGATGATGTCGATAAAAATGTTCGATTTCAACACAGGCAATAATGATTTTAGAAGAATGACCATCAAAAGACAGAGATATACAGTCTATATAATGCCTGACAGTTCAGTGCTGTTTTTCTGGCTTTTTACTGACATTTGTTGCATCTTGGGCTAATATTGGAGCTTTTGTTGTGGCTTAATGAAGTAATGAGGAATATTAAATCCAAAATACTTCAGATACTATAAAACATCGAGAATATTATTGAGTATTATTGCAAGATTTCTTTACATGTCAAACATTTCAAATCAGAGTCACCAATAGAGTCTATATTTAACCTTTTTTTTTGTCCTCCTCTTCTATGACTATCAACTCTCCAAAGGACCCTTCAGGGACTGTTACCAGGTTCGAAAGGCCGGCCACACCACCAGTGGAATGTACCTGCTTAAGACAGACGGCAGCGATCGATTGATCCAAGCCTGGTGTGAACACGGCCTTGACAATGGAGGATGGACCGTGTTGCAAAGAAGGAGGGATGGCTCTGTTAATTTCTTTCGGAATTGGGAGAATTACAAGGTAAAATTAAATGAAATTTAAATCTGATTCAGATTCAAAGTATGAGAAAAAACTCCTAGCCCATTTCCTTAGTGACCCAGTCACAGCAGTTCATTCTGAGGCCACTGAGCAAGCACTTGCTCCATCAATATAAACAGCTTAGCGGTGGATTTCCTCACATCGAGTCCCAGCCAAGCAGTGTGGCCAGGAACCTACACAGGAATATGCACAAATCCACGTTGTGGTTGGCTTAAAGGGGAATTCAGATAAACTTGATGGAAACTAATTCCTTCATTCTAACCCATATGTCATGCCTTTGCAATTGCAATGGGATCCAAGGTCAAACAGGGCAAGAAGGGGATGTAAATCAAGGGACACTGTTTGCATAACACCAAGAGCAAAAAAATAACACTGTCAAATGACTTGACAAAAAAAATGGTTGCCTAGTTTTCTCTGCAAAAAAGTCAAAGCCAACAGCTTTCAATACTTGCATGCTGTTTGGATCAGGAACAGAAAAGGGGTCTCTGCTGCTCTGCTTGTGCAGTCGTCACCCAAAGTCAAATCACCATCGTCTCTGCCATCAGTTCCATGTGAGAAACCACAGATAACAACTTTGCAACACATTATTGTCTCATTTTGAAGTATATTTGAGTTTAAATCACTCGATTGACATCCAAACTCTGCTAAACTTTACACCGAAAAAAGATGTGTTTAACCTCACTCTGCTTTATTGACTGTGTCTTTTGGTCAAAGTTTTCCTTCACTGACCACAAAATAAAAGGAGATCTGTTCTTTCACCAGTAAGCTAGTACAGTGTGGACTAATACCCTGCCTTATTCTGCTGCACTACAGTGCAGTGGCATTTTTCAGTGAACCACAGCTGAAAAGAAATAACAAAAGAAAATGCTGTGATGTTTTTCCTCCACAGAGAGGTTTTGGAAACATTGATGGTGAACACTGGCTTGGCCTGGAAAATATCTACAACCTTGGAAAACAGGGGGACTATAAGTTGATGATTGAGCTGGAAGACTGGACGGGGAAGAAGGTGTACGCTGAGTATAGCAGCTTCCACCTGGAGTCAGAGAGCGAGGGATATCGGCTGAGGCTCGGCACCTACCAGGGCAACGCCGGGGACTCTTTCAGTAGCCACAACGGCAAACATTTCACCACGCTTGATCGCGACAAAGATGCATTTTCTGGTAGGAGGAATGCTCAATGAGTTCCAAATGCTTTCTGATTTCTTATATTGATAAAAGTGTAATGGAACAACAGATGTGTTAGTCCATCATATTCACCTTGTCTTATGATGTTGCATCCTTCTTCACCAGGTAATTGCGCCCATTTCCATAAAGGAGGCTGGTGGTACAACGCCTGTGGCCAGACCAACCTGAATGGTGTATGGTACAGCGGGGGAGTTTACCGCAGCAAGTTTCAAGATGGAATCTTCTGGGCGGACTATGGAGGAGGTTACTACTCCCTCAAGTCAGTCCGCCTCATGATACGACCGATTGACTGAAATCTCGAACTATGGTTCCCTTCAAATACACCTCAGTTTCCCTCCTAATCTATCCATAAACAAATGCTGTTACGGCAGAACCAGGATACCCTGCCATCGTACTACAGTGCCTTGTAAAATACAAAAGAGGAAGAAAAAGGGGCCAGATATTTATGACCCCTAGCAGTCTGCACAGTGGCCCAGGTGGACACTAACTCTGTTCAAAGACTGATGCCATCGCCCCAACAAAGTAACTCCTTTTCTCCACCTTTCTGTCTGGAAGTAATGGTCTGTCAAGCTCTTAGAGACCATTAAGCAATACTCTTAAGTGTCCTATTTTACTTACTCTCGAAACTCAGTATGTAATAAAGGGAAATGATCATTTACTAAAGACATAAGATTTCTTCTGAGCAGCTAATGTTGACTTATTGAAAGTAGTGTTCCCCACGCCAAAGGGCACTGGATGTACTAAAAAAAGTTTGAATTTAGTAGATAATGGAATTTTTAAGATGTGTTTTTCAGTTAAAATACCTGACAATCAAATGTTTAGAGGACAGGCCTTGCAAAACCTACTGTCTACTTGTTTTGGGGTTTTGTCTGGATTTCTGGGGTCCCCTTTGACTCCGACAGAAAATGAATTTGTGCAACAATGTGCTTGTCAAATGTGCATGTGGCTGAGCTGGCGTTGGTATGTAAATATCTTTGGCTTTATTTGTGAAAGATAATTTAAGAGGTGTGATTTTACTCAGGCCAAATGTTCACAATGTTGTCACTCTGCCTTTCTTTGTTATTTATCAGTGTATTTATAGTAAGTATAGTCATGGCAATTTTATATCTATCCCTGTTACGATACAATCCTTAATATTTTTTTTTATCCCATGTAGAGATACACTAATAACACTTGAACAGAAGAACACACACACAACTAGCTGACACAAACAAATCAAGAGTGGACGGCTAGTCAAGTGGATGGAGAATATGTGAAAAGCACTACCTGTTTTCATCTAAAGTGTAATTAAATTCTGTAGTAAACAATGAACTGTCTTTCACTCTTCATTAAGCTCATTTTGCCAAAAAGAGAAATGAGAGTTAAAAATGTGACCCCTTCTTTGGTAATTTTTTTTTTCCAGAGCGAATGCAATGATTTTACAATAATATAAAAGTCTGTAAAATATAATTGAAGCCTTTACCTGCATATAAAATGATACAAATGTCTAAAATAAATCACTTAAAATTTCTTTGATCTGTTTTGAGTACAACATAAGCTGTTAAGGCACTAAAGAAGGTAAGACTGATTCAGTAATCTAAGACAGTGTGCAGAATGTATATAAACTGTGATGCACTAAGTGAACATTTAAAATCACATTATTTTTGTTTTGAAAGAAAAAAAAGCTAAAACAGGAGAAAAATATGGAACACCGGGATGAATAAAAATGCTCGTATGGAGGAATTTACAACAACTGAAGTGGAGAGACAGTAGGTAGACAAAAAGGAGGCTGATAGGGTGAGAAGGAGGGGGAAACATTCCTTCCACATAAAGCTGTTGAGTTTTTCTTTTCCTAAAACACAAACGTATATTTTGAAATTATTGCTCCCCTCTGGACTCTTCTGTCTGAGAAACTGTAAGTCAGGAGAGACAGGAGCAGTATGATGTAAAGGCTGTAAAGAGGAGAAGCTGACAAACACATACAGCCAACACCATTGAGCTCATATCCTCACACATAAAGTGAGCCAAAAAAAACTATATGTAAACTTGTTGTCTGCCATCTAAAATAGTATATATCCATGTCATCCTTGCCTAACAAAACTGACATACAGAGCTGTAGAACCACAGGAACCAGTAGGAATATGAACACCTCAGTTGGCTGGCTTTGACACTTATGACACCTTGCCCATGATGCTTTCATTACACTAGTTATTGCAAACACTGTTGCTTTTGTCCTGAGCTACCCTAAAAACTTCAGAAACGGCATGTTGGAGCACAGGAAAGCAAAGAGCCCTTAAGACGGTTTTTGGCCCTCTGTACAGTTTTTCTTAACAGACAAACGGCTACTGCAGGATCTACGGATCTGATAAGTATAATAAAATTATACTGATAAGTATAATAAAATTACACTGAGACAATCATAAATCTTAACATAGTCTCTTGCTCAATAAGAGACTGTTAAAGAAATGTAAAGGTACAACCGCTGTTTACACAGGAGACAATTCAGCTGCATTTTTTGCATAACCGTCTCACAGTGCCAGTTAATCACTGTAACTGTGCATCACATAAGCATGGCAGCATGTAGCTGAGCCAATTCAGCAGAGACACCGACGAACCACTGAACCTAACTGTCGTCATGCTGCTTCCACTACGTGGCCGACGTAGACAAGGTGAAAGCATAACGAGTTAACGTTATAAAGTGTGAGCGTTTGGTCACAGTGGAGCCATACATTTCTGTGGGCTCTTTGTCCTTGCATGAGTGGCTGGAGAACAGGAACAAGCTCATCTGTGCATTTAATGGTTTGGCCCTGTGGTGAGCACAGACAGGAGGGGGCTGTGTCTGCAAAGTCTAATAGCAGGTCAGAGTTCATGCAGTCGCACACAGACACAGTTTAGCACAAATGTATTGCTGTGGAAGGACCAAAGCCTGGTGTCTACACAGCAGACACAGAGCTCTTTCTACAGCCTTGTTATCACCACAGATAAGCATCATACCTACAAAGATGCAAATGGTGCAAAGTCATAAACATGACAGAAAGTCACAAAAGTGTAACAAGGACACAAACACACTTTGTACAAGTTCACTCTCCTGTGGTGTATTTAGCAAATAACATAAGCAATTTTAGTCTTCAGCTGTGGATTGGGACTTTAATTTAAGCTTCAACAGGTATTCTGTTCATGGACCAGAGAGGTAAACACGTGCACAAAGCTTCAGCGCCAAGTTTCCCATCACACACACAGACACGCACAAACAGAGCACTTATGTGAGAAGCGATGCTCTGGAACAAGCGCTGCAGCTTGCCATCTCCCACTCATTCATTTCCACTCTGACTCAGAAGGAGCGGGTGGATTTATGACGGAGGAGAATGTCTGAGGTCTGAGAAGAAGAAGAGAGTGGCGATTTCCCTCCAGCGTGCCAACTTGGCTTGGTCCAGCCTCGAGGGCAGCCAGCTGGTCACACATCACACATCTGCTCACATAATTGACAGTCTCAGACTGTAAGGAAACACCATCCCACTCACACGTACACACACAAAGACTTACAACACAAAGAGACTCCACCCCGAGAATAACCAACTAGTCACACATCACTGAAACGCTTACCAAACGGAAAGTCTCTCCTCCTTATTCATACATACACACACTCACACAGAGGCGCACACAATGAGGACACACAGTTGCCCTGGCAAATGTGGGCAGTTTCACAGTGTTAGCTTAGCATTTGTTTCATGGTCTGTCATTACTTCCAGACTTCCATGGGTAAAATGAGTGTTTGAAAGTTTTTTTTTACTACAAACAGACTCTTCAGCTCTTCGTGTTTGTTTGTACATACACGAGTGTTCAAGTTTGAAACACACAGTAGTAGCTATGATACAAGACTGACGTTAAGAGGAAAAACCATGGCAGTGGAGAACATCAAAGCCATCCAGCCACCATCAAGTCAACACAAGAACAAAAAGTTCAGCAATAAAATTCCACATGTGTAACCATGTGCACAATACTCTTACATCACAGTGAGTGTTTTCCTTGTAAAAGCTCAGAAGAGATTCCTGAATGATGCGTGGGTATAAACGTCTAACACAGGGATGGAGAAATATATCATGACCTCAAATTTCCCACCAATTCACATGTTATGTTCCATCTAAAAAAAGACTCCAAGGTGTTTCACAACAAAAAAGCAAACTTATGTTCAACAGTTACTCTCCTTAGCTTCAAGAAACAGGATGACAGGCTACAGACTTGCACAGAAAACAGCTAAAGTAGAAAAAAGTGGCTTATTAAATTAATTACTGAAAAAAGACAGAGAAACAGAAATTAAGGGAAGCTCAACATGGTTTACTGATGTCTGCACGAGATAATGATACCAAACACATACGCAAAGGTCGTTTGTCTCGTAAAACACAGATCACTTGTCCTTAGATTAACCTTTCGCTCATGAACAGCAACACAGATAAGAAGCTGACAGTAAGACATCTGTCAAGATCAAACAAAGATCAAACCTAATGATGGGCTGTTAGTGTGTGTGTGTTTGTGTCTGTTACCTAGGTATGGTATACAAGAGACCATGCTCTGGCTGCTTATGAAGTCTCTCAGACGTTTATAGTTGTCCTCTTTGGACATCAGGTAGTCGAGGCGATCAAACGTTGCCTTGTCCTTTCGACTCAATAACTGTGCAGTGAAAAGGGAAAGAACAAAATGTGTATAAACATGAGAGTATTTCACAGAAATGAACAGCAATAATGAGTTTGCATCACATACTGGCTAAAAGAAACAGGAGAGATCCAACAGAAGGTTGCCTTCAATCAGTGAGTCAAATCTGATATTCATCAAAAGGCTTCAAAAACAGAAACAGCAAAAAAGAAAAATGACAGAAAGACTAAAAATCAGAAACGGAGAAGACAAGTATATGTTGAGATTGGACTGATACAGTTTTCACAGAAATTGTTGGCTAGTCAGTTGTTAAGAGACAAACCATCAATTTTTACACATTTCTTTTCAAAATCTGAAAGCATTCAGTCACCTTTCAAGAAAACTTGGCAAAATTTTAAAAAAGGGCATATATGTGTTGTCAGTTCATTAACCATTCAACACTGTTCCAATAATGAACTTTTTTAAATTTGTTGCATGTCTTTTAATAATTTTACCTTAGTCTGCAATCATTTGCAGCCATCAGAGTAATGTGTAGTTATGTTGTTTAGACTAAAAGCATCACTTGTTGCTTCTCTTGATGGTGCCTCAATTACTGCATGCTGTATGTTTCTGTGCACGCAGCTTTAAAGAGAAAAACTTTTTGTCTGTTTGTCCATTTGCAAGCGGGACAGATATGAGCAGGACTAGTGCAGAGGGGGTTCAATGCAGAGCAGTCAGCTTGTGAATCCAGGCAGCTCTGTGTGCGTGTGTGTGTGTGTGTGTTTGCATGTGCGTGCATGTGTGTGCTGTCTGCCCTTCTGTCTTTAAAGAGGCAGGTGTGTCTGGCTGCACTCACCCTTCTCTGACTGGCTAAAAGGATCTCTCCTGTGGTTTTGCGGACCCAAGCAGAAAAAATTTCCACCATTACATCAGAGCATCATCATGTTATTATGTAAGCTCTATATCTTCAATGAGATCACTGAAACAGTTTGTTTGCCCCTCATGTGTTTTTTTACAGGGATAACTGATACATAACCGCATGTGCATAAAAGATCTAAAATCTGATAATATGTTCAAAATCTGGTAAAGTGCTTTGTATGTAACTATTGGACAGACTTGCAGCAGTAAAGCGTGACAGACTCGTACACCGTCATCTCTCTGAAAGGCTACAAACAAAGTATGGTTGCGTTTTTTGTTTGGTAATGAAATATGGCAAACTTTCCAGCTCTTCTAAATAGTCCCTTTATTTGTTTACTTTTGCTGAACTTTGCCCTTCATCTTGTCATATCACTTGTGTGCTAGTTTTCGTTCCACTTTGTTTATGAGTCCAGTGTTTAGATAAAGATCTGCGTGACATTCGAAGTTTATTGACAGCGCTCCACTAATAAACCAGATTTGCCTTCAAAGTAGCATAAATATACTCACCGCCCATGTTTTGGTGAGTCTGAAGATGGGAGCACTTTGTAACGCTGACACCACAGCCATGACCGCATGGAGATTGTTCATATCACACAGTTTCTAAGAATAGCAAAGAACGTATAGCAGGTATTAATAACTTGTGTCAACAATGCAAAGATTCATTGAGATTGAGCCACAATGTGATGTTATGGATGCATGGATGTGAGTACCTTGGCAGTGCGAATGTACAGACTCAGCACCTCAGCCCTGATCTTCAATGTCTGTGCATGGAGAATCTCTCGCACCACCCAGAAACTTGTCTAGAAAAAAAAAAACACACACACAAGCACAAACAGAGATTATGGCACCAAGGAGACTCGCAAACTGAACGAAAATAGACCCAAGATACTTCAAACTGATGACAGAGAAGGATTTATGTCTCATATGTTACATTCTTCAAAGCGCACAATGAAGATTTCAGGTATGTTTAAAGTTAGACAGAGAGTTCTGCCTTGTTAAATCTCCAGTCTTTGAGTCCAAAGCCAAGGTCTGCAGACAGTCATGACAACTCTGGGCTGAAACCAGTATACGGCAGAGCAGGGGGAACACTGGGCAGACTGCTAACAGGAATGCTCCATTACAGTCCATTAGAAATTAGTTCTGAGGAAAACAAGGTCTTCAGAGGAAAATCCAACAGATTTCAAGTGATTATACAACAGATACACACCATAACTCGCAACATGTCAACCTTGAGTGTGTGTTTGTGTATGTATGTGCGTGTTTGTGCGTGTGTTAAGAGCACTTGGCCAGACAGGGAGTGATGTCGGAAATCTGTCTCTTTAGGGAGAATGTTCGTAAGCCAAAGATCTTAATACACGAACATACACACACACACACTGACATACAGAGTGACAAGCCAGTGAATCAATCAGTGTCTAAGCTCTAGGGGGAGAGGGAATGGAAAGAGGAAAAGGAGAAGAGTGAGAGAAGAGAGGAGGTAATGGGAGGGGAAGTTAGCTTTAACGCCGCAGGGCTTTGAGGGCTTTCAAAGCCAACCGCTGTCTGCACATTGTGTTCTGATAACACCATCCAGACCAGACTGACCATCTCTACTATTTCTTGTAACGCTGACGTGCATTTATCTGAATTACACTCTCACTTCGCTCCATGCCAATTTTTCTCTCCCTTCAGACTTGAGTGTGTGCTCAATTGAGTATGAGCTCTTTCGACTTAAGTATGCAATCAATTAACTGTCTTTGCGGTCAACCTGCTTCCATTCAAGCAACAAATCACTAGGTGTCATTTTGTTTGTGTCTAGTAATTATCTGTGTGTCGGCTTGTGTATGTGTGTTTATCTATGCTTTCCTACATCCCTAATGTGCAAAAAAATCTAACCTACAGCTGGCTTTGCCTACTTTCTTTCCTGGAAACAGCCCCACGACTTGTTTTTGTTTCAGGAAAGAGGTGAGGAGTTACACAGTGAAGAGAGATAAATTCATCCAGCGTCTCTCTCTCTCTCCCTGTCTTCTCTTATAAACACACGCTGTGCATTTATCAAACTAAGTTCAATCAACACAGATACTGTACATCCAGGAAGCACAGCCATGTGTGTTTGATTTCGCCATTTCGTGAGGAAGAGTCTGTAAAGAAGATAGGACAGACGATACATAGATTGTAGACTTTCACTGGCTTCTTACTTAATATGATCTTTTTTTTTTTTGAGACGACTCCAACTCTCAAAAAAAATGCAAAGTTACATCTTTCTTCCACTGTTAATTTACAGTAGAGACAGGACTTTCCATTGACTATAAAATGTGATTCCAATCTGGGAGCAAAACATGCTGCAGCTTCACATTTAGTTTCCTCAGAGGTCTAACTTGATATCTGAGGTCAATCTGGATAGCGAATGTCTCTCCAAAGTGTTATCCCACTGGGGTCCATAACAGCGCCTGTGTCCTTGTCAGCCTTGGCCTCCAAAACTGCACAGCAGTGAGATCACTCAGAACGCTGTGCTCTACATAGGTGGATGCATGAGTGTGTACGTGGGACTAAATGATGGTTTGGGGGATACAGGGGTTGTGCAGACAAAGTCATGTCTTCACAGATTTCATATTATGCCCAGAAGCAAAGCTCATGTCTTCTGTGTTGCGTTTATGAGTGAAGCAAGGCTTCCAGACGAAGCTTTAAGGCCCCAGTGCCTCAATAATCATAAATAAGCGGAATGAGACGGATTCAGCCACAAGCTGATAGCTATGGATTAACCCATTTACAGGCCTAATTGGAGGAAGAGATATGATGGTGATGAAGATATGGCTAAAGATAGGGACTACGGCTGATTGACAGATTTGCTGTGACAGTGGAATCTGCTCCCCACTGTAATATCAACTGTTCAGGGGAGGAGTTTGAAATCAAAGACATAGCAAACCTGCACTGAGAAGACTCAAAAGCCACTACACCCTTAACGGTCAGTGAGCTGTTGGTGATGCTGCCCCTTTAACAGCCAAAATACAGAGGAAACAGATGCTACGTGTCATGCTGTATTTCGGGGTGGAACAAGTTTTTAATTCTGTAACAAGTTTGCAACAAGTGGTGGAGGGGGGGCAGCTGTGTTTTCTGAGAAAATCTGAAGTAAAATTCTTTGGAAAATCATTGAGGCGTGGAGCTCCCACTCCCAACAAATTACATCGCTCCTGCAAGCTGCGTTGCCAGTATATTACCACATAGGCAATTGGCTTCATTTTAAGATTTGCCAAGTCATAATGTATTTGGTTACGTAGGGTTTGAAGGTCATGGCTATATTATCTGGTACTGAATTAGTTAATTAGCATTTTTAACTTTTCTGTTAATATTCTGCTGCACTGCATTTTCTTCTGGTACGATGACGTATTATTAAGGCTGTTCCCTCCTTTTTTCTTTTTTTTTTGGATGGTTCCATTTAGCTTTTACCCATGTGGTCGCTGCACACCTCCCCATCGAGAAAAAAACAAATAAACCAGCCTCCTAAAAAAATAAAAGATGAGCTGAACAATTCTTGTACTTTTTCCACTGAATTTACACTTACTTTTGGTGAGAATACAGCCTCTCCCCAATTAGTTCACAACACAGCCAATTATTTATTATAGCTCTGATCTCTGAATAAAAACATCTTCCTGACCACTGAAGGCAAGTTGCTTTTTTGTTTCTGCACAAAACCCAGAAACACCAGTTACTCTACATTAATCATAATGGGCTTTGAATTATTTTGTCCTTGCCGCCTGCTAAGTTGACTATCCAGCTCTTTTCCACTCAATTGGCTCTTGGAATGCAGTGCCAACAGTACAAGGACTGAAGGAAGAGGAATATGGCTTCAGTTCATGCTAAGGAGCTTTCAGGGACTCTCCACCCTCTCAGTCCAAGTCCCATTATCCCAAAAGCTCATTTTCCTTGGCTCCCCTCCGCTGAAATGTGTGCAGCTAACATCTTGAATCACCGTTTGCAATCTGCTATACATGGAGAAGTTTCCACAGCAACACATTCTTGCTAGATCATCTCATATTTATACTGGAAGGCATTAAAGTGGGTCTTAAATGAGTCTGGCAAAAACACTGGAAGGGGATTAAAGGGCACTGCTGCCCCTTACATCATTACCCACAACTTCCTGTTGATGATTTCACAGGGCACTGAGGGAGCATGCCATTCACACTCCTGCATACACTTGAAAATGTTCCTACACGTGCTGCACCAATATGCAGCACATTAATAACGTCATGAATTCCAGAACCAAAGACCAGAAAATAAACTGTGTTCCTGCAGACTTGTTATACCTGGGGACTATTTATGACGTATATGGCTAGGAGGGAGGAGATTACTAGAAGCCATGACAAGCAAGGCTTCAATAACAACTATTTCTGGTAGATCTGGGTTGATGATTTACTACTTGGAGGCTGGAGACTGAGGACCTGATGGAAAGACGAGCTGTAATCTCTCCGTTCCTAGATGACCAAGGGTCATAAATCTTTAACATTACATAAGAGATTGTTTTCTCTCTTCTTTCTGAGAAGACCTGAGGTGATGCTGAATTTGACATAAGTGCAAACTGCATATGTGTCTCACCTGGTTGAACCTGCGTGTGAAGGCCACGACATTTGGGGCGGAACTGTGCTTCTCCTTCTTGTTCCAGCCACAGCTCGACAATTCCTGAAAAACACAAACAATCAGACAAATTGGCATGGCCCACTTAAAAAAAGTACCTTTTTGTGTACACAAGCATTTTTACTGAGAGTGCCTAAGAGTTAAGTCAGAGGTCACTCGAGAGGAAGTGCAGAAGAGGCAGAGAGGAGAGAAAAGATGATGAGGAGCAAGAGAGGAAGAGAGGCTGAGGAAAAGATCCTGTCCAAAGCAAAGACAGATTAATAGATGACGGAAAAAACACACATAAAAATATGCAGAAACACACTCAATATGTCGGTCCTCATCACTGATCAAAACTATTCCAGTTTCTTAAAGATAACCAAGCTATATACTGTTTCCTGCTCATGCACAGTTTTGTGGAAAAAGATATGCAATTTCAAGCTTTTTGACAAATCATTTTCAAGTGGTTCACTGTCAATCTCAGGATAGATCTCTCTCTCTTTATGGACTTTTGGGTTGGAAAACCACAGGTGTAACTGAAAGGCATAAACAGTGATTAAAAGTGATGTCTTGTTATTTAGTTTGCCAATTGTTAGAAGACTCAAAGAATGTAGTTTACAATGATGGAAACAGACAAAAGCTTCAAATATTTACATTCGAGAAGTCAAATATGTTTTGTATTTCAATTCTTCATGTGGGAAATGGCTTAAAAAGGAGCATCGAATAATTAAAATTGTCATTTATTATTTCCACACTTCTACTAATACTCTTCTAATACTGCACACATTTCAGCTGAAAGTAGCAGCAGCTGTGGAAGCAGCAGTGCTGACATGGAAGAGCAGGACGGTGATTCTGCATCTTGAACACAGAAAAATCCTAACAACACACAAACAGTCACGTCTTTCGAAGTACCAGGTTGGACACAGTTTGTCCTCGGTCACTGACCTCAGTAATGAGGTAAAGACACAGACCACACAGACACTGCAAGGGGAACCCAGATCCTCCTTTGGCCCCCGCAGGCTGTCCAGAGGCCAGGGACACTGACGTAACAGTAGGAAAAATGTTGTGCAAGCTCTCCTCCTAATCCCTGCCAGCCCAGCCAACTTGATCTACAATATGAACAGCTGAATCTCACAACCAAATACACACACACATGCAGTCTCTGTAAGACTGACTGTCAGGAAGCAACAAGGTCTAGCAAACTGCTCACAACTCCCTGACCTGGACAACATCAGGACAGCACACTTGCAAAGAGAAGTCAAGCTCAGTCAGTCAAGGGAGACTGAAGCGTTTAAAGACAGCCAGCGGGGGTAAAGAGGCAAAATATCAAATACAGATGTTAAAAGCAGACATTCATGCGTGGGCGCGGTGATGCCTCTGGGCCTATGTTTCTTGGGTCACAACGAGGATAAGAGAAAGGAAAAGGGGGCGGTGGGGAGAAGATGAAGGGATAGTCTTAAGATTATATTTTTAAAAAAACCCTTGTAGTAGACCAAACAGCATCTTCCCACAAGGTTTACAAGCCTGTGTGGAGCCTCCAGAGATGGAGCATGTTGTTCCCATCACAGGATGGAGCTAAATCAGAGGGTAAAAGACACCCAGCCTGTCTCACTGAGGAGGGCCCTTTGTTTATTTAACATCCTTTCTTTTTAAATAAGCAATCCCTTCCTTCCTGCCATCATGTCAATCATTCTCCTCTCCAACTTCCACAAAACTTTGGTGAAGGTTCTTAAACAAAAACGTTCCACAGTTTGGTGGGTGTGTTTGTGTGTCTCAAGCTCGGACAACCACCTGACCACCCAGGTAGGCGATACACCAGAGAAGAGGCACACAGACGGGGAGTGAAACTCCCTTGTGGCTCGAGACCACATTTCAACAACCTATACTGACCCTCTAATAATGGACCACCTGGTCCTATCTTCAAATCTAATCATCCATCCATCTGTCCATCCTGCTAAAGTCTGAAGTCGAGGCTTGAAGTGATTTTCTGCTATTGTCCTTCAGCTGTTGTGTAATAATCGATGCCAGCGCCTTGTGTGTATTTAAGCAGCAGGTAGCGGATCCAATGCTCTCCAGAAATAAATTGAGTTTTATTTCCTTTATTTTTGTTTTGCCTTTATAGTCTTGTTTCATGCTGATTTCCCATTAGAAACTGCATGCAGCACTTAAAAAAAAATAAAAAAAATCTGACAACAGTTGATTCTTTGGAGGAAGGTTTTGACGAGGCAGCTCTGGTGTTTTAAATGCTGCAGTAAAAGTGAGCAGTAAAAAAATGCCTGCTCTGCCAAAGCACAGACAGCCTGTCATTTCCACATTTGGGTTCTGGCTGAGCACCATTTTCATTAAAGTGCAGACCTATGACTATATCTGCACCGTTGAGTATGTGTAGCTAACGTGTGGGCTGTAAGGGAGACTGCTGTCAACTCCAGCTGAGTTTTAAATTGACCTACAGGTTGCACGTTAACAACAGATGGGGTCGAAGAGCATCTGTGTGGATCCAACAAAAGACATTAAACAGACATCAGACTCTTAGTCGAACATTACCAACATCACGACTTTATCCAACCTAAATCTTCTCTGATCCATGGCTCAAAATGGCCAGTTCTAGATCTCATCATCCATTCACTCACATCTTTGGGGATTGTGAGAAGTGTAATGCAAACAACGGTACAGTCTATAAAAAGATAAGCAGCTGCAGCTAACCCATTGCCATGACCTCATGTGAGATACCTCAACCATTTAATCTGCTTTTGTCTATGCAGTGAATGGAAAGCTGAAGTGTTGGGATCCAAGGAAATATTGGGGAAAGGCCAAGGGCCAAGACAGGAAAGCTAGGAAAGATAAGGACAAGGAACAGGTTGGAAAAAGAAGCAGGATGAGGAGGAGAGAGACTGAGAAAGAACGTTCCCTGCAAAAAGAGAAGAGATCGTGGAGATATAGAGGATGACAGGAAGGAGTACAACGGAAAACCTACAGTTTGTTGCTGATCTGTACTTCAGCTTGTACTGAGACAGAGGAAACCTAAATGGAATGCCAGGTTATGCCAAATTTATGAGTGAAACTGGTTTATAGATTTAAAAGATAAAAAAGGAAATCGCAGAGGAGCAGAACAGAAAAGAAAACAAAGGGAGGTAAAAAAAAAAAAGGGGGGGGGAAAGAAGGTCGTAAAATGCATTGTTGTCAGTCAGACAGTTCTTAACTATACACTCGTGCAGGGACCTACAAGCCAGCAGCAGTCTCCATTGCCTAGCTGCACTCTCCATGGAAAGAATTACTTTTCCAGGAGCTCTTTTTGTACTGTACTCCATGTGATTATTATTGTAGCACAGACCATCAGTCCTGGCTGGTAAAACCAGACAAGACTTGTTCCTATATGAAGAGTCTACAGTGAACTTGCTAAAGATGGCATCAGTGTAATGATAACTATTATAATCTAAAAGAAAAAATAAAGAAAAAAACTGATGGAGCATTAAATGTATTTTGAAACAGTCTTTGGCTGACAGATTCTTTGAGTGATTCACTGTTGGCTTTATGAGACTTTAAACAAAATCATCTTTGACTAGTGAGAACTCATCACAGATGATGAGTCTGTCTCTTCTGCCAAAACAATGCTTTCTTCACCTTTCACCAATATAAATGCATATGGACAATCGTGCTGACAGGCTTTAATGTGGGCGGAATTCTCCTTTTTGTTTATTGTGCAACAATTATGATCCAATCCATCCACCAGAAAACAGCATTTGTAGACTACAAGGCCTTACAAAGAGCTTGTATTCAACACTTACATCTCCCTTGAAGTTGTGACTGCATGGCACAAGACAAAATATTCGAGATAAATTGTTTATAATCTCACAATCAATGCTGTAAGACATTAAACCTGCAGACCTGAGCATCTAAAATCTGAAGTGTCTCCGACTACAAGCCATCGTCTGTTTGGAGGATTTTGTCGCTGGATGCTCAAACTTGTGAAAAACTGACATACTTTTCGAAGGTACGTAAAATTCAATCTCAGAGCTGTTCTCTGTAAGCTTAAGCAAAGTTCGCCAGGCAAAGTCACTAAATTACTTACTTGGCCTTATGTCATCCCCCCTGAAGCCCATCTCAAGTCTCTCTACATGCATCAATCTCCCTTTTCCTCTCAACCTGTATTTAATAAACATTCAGCTGTAGATCAGAAATTGATAGATTATGAAATTGCAAATGGCAAACTGGGACAGATAGACAAAGATGAAGTGAAGGATGAAGGTCTTTATTCTAATTTATTCCCTTTTTATGTTCCATTACATATAACTGTTCTCTGTACATTTCTCTCTCTCTCAGTTGATCTATCTATGCTATGGTGAGCTGTCCTGTTCACTCTTGATAAACAGAACCCTCAGATGCTTCAAATCATTCGTAATCAATGCCTCGTAAATTTAAAAGAGAAAAAGATTTAGCTACAAATCCCTTGCATCCCTCCCCTCCTCTTCATGATCTATCTAGTCATTTTAAATACATCTGCAAACCAACCGCCAAAGAACATATGAGTAATTCAGCTGAGGGTTGTACATTAAACATGACTGTGCTGCACTAAAGATTATTTTACCATAAAAGAAAAAAAGTGTGGTGTTCTCGTCAATTAAAACTGTGCCTGAAACAGATCACAAGGCTCTGGCTTTGCTCCAATCAACAGCTCTTTGTAAATTTCTATGTCATCTTTTTGCGCTCTTTCCATGAGTGCTGTGCAGACAAGGGTCCATTAGGAGGTAAATTAAAGCAAAACCCATGCATTGTAATGTGTCATGAGCTGTCACCTGCATATTATCAAAAGCAGACATTCAAGTTATTTG
The DNA here is from genome assembly GCA_029783645.1 of Ctenochaetus hawaiiensis. Classification (NCBI taxonomy): domain Eukaryota; kingdom Metazoa; phylum Chordata; class Actinopteri; order Acanthuriformes; family Acanthuridae; genus Ctenochaetus; species Ctenochaetus hawaiiensis. Next base: position 21,306,050 of record JAPZDY010000021.1, on the reverse strand, counting down.
GAAATACTGGCCTCTCCTGTTAGTGTGAGTTGGAAAGGAAAAAGGGAAGCAAACTGTGCTTCTTGCCCAAAGGGACTGGCCAGACTCTGTACCAACTCCTCACACTGTTTTTGGTATCTCTGTCCACAGTTGCCATGTAATCTTTCATCGGTATTGTGACGAACTGTTATCTTTTTCCTCTCTTCCAGAGGGCTTGGCGAGTCCTTCCAGGCTGCTCTCCATACATCTGCTTCATATCAGCGTTGGAACACTTGAGTTTCATGAAATCTAAGGCCAGAATGTCTGTTTATGTGTCATGTACACATGTAAAAATGTTGTAAACAAGAATTTGTATTATAGTGTTTGGACTTTCAGTGTCTCTATGGCCTTCTCTTTCTAACACACTCTCTCCCACTCACATTTATATTATATTAAGACAGTTATGATGTGTTTATGGAGAGGGGAAAAATAAAATCACCAAGAGGCCAAGTCAAAGCTAGTTTATGGTCACTTAAGCTATTTCAAGTAGCAGTTATTATGGATTTGACTGCAGCTTTGGAAGAACAGCAGAAACAGTAAGAGCAGCTCAACTACTAAAGAACATTTAAGCCATGCAAAGGACAATATTTGCACTCAGTAGTAATGACAATAAAGGGCAAGCCCAGTTTATCTACAGTAACTCAGCTGTAGGGCATTCATAGAGTGTGCTGTAATATCATATTCAAATCAGTGCGACCACAGACCAGCAAAACTTGGAACCCATCTGGTGGAAAATTTGATTCGTCTTTTGTTTGTTGCTATGCAGAACATCAAAATATGTCAACTTTAAACCCTTCCGAAGAACATCTGGACATGTCCAAGTTCAGTAATGGATTAAGCTCCTCTGAATATATCATATTCAATTAAAAAAAGTTTGACTGTCTCAGAAAAACTCTAACAAATGGGAAAAACAAAACATCAAATCATGGCAACTAACAAGCTTTGGCCCCTTTCACATCCAGTAAATGAAAGTATTTGTTCTACACTGAACCATAATTTAACCCCAATTTTGTCCATTACTGTTCCTCATTTGTTAGTAAACCCTACATGAGTCATCATACGCTGTATGTGAACATACAGATTGTGGTGCACTGCATTGAAAGTGTGCTTAAAAAGCAAAAATGTGCTGTGTACAAGGAAAAACATTATTGCACAACTACTGGATTTGACTGAAGTATTTAATATTTTCCCATTAAAGCAATGAGCCGAGTGAAATAGCAGACATGCACCAACACACACACACAAAGACAAACACCTGGCCTGTCTCATTATGTGTCTGTGAAGAGGGCGAGGAGACGGACAGCAGTGGAAACTAAAGTTTAGTTTAAGTTGGTTGTGTTTTTGTGTGTGAGTGTGTGTGTGTTTTCAGTCAATGCTCGGAGACTGAAGCAAAGTGAGAGCAGGAAAAGACCTCTCTAGTTCACTCTGTCCCTGCCAGGAGGCTGCTGGGTCACTCTGCATACAGTTCACTCTGCTGCGTTTCTCCCTCCAGACTGCAGCCTACATCTCCTAATGACTAGCATTTTATTAATAATAACAATAAATTTTTATGGTCTGGAACATTCTGAATTGTACCTTTGTGGTTTTTTTTTTTTATGACGGTAGAAAAATAGTAGTAAAATAAATGACTGATTATTTTAAATGTGTTATAATTTCCTGTGAGGCAACATTCCCTGTAAAATTACTACTTTAAGCTCACATGGTGGTAGTCAGGAGTATTGTGAGCAGAAATCCATTGCAAACCTTTTATGGATTTGGTTTTGACAAATTAGGACCTACATCACATATTTAAAATGCCTTTTTTAAATATATGATGTGTAATATAATGTCATTTTTTATTTGGTACATAAAAATATCTCGCTTCATTTCCGCTTAAGGAGGTCTCTCAAAAAAAGTCTGACCATATTAAAGCAGAGACACATTTTTATTAGGCTAATAAAGCCTCTCAGTCGGTCAGACAGTCTGACCAGGCAGAGCACAGGAACATGTTTGCATTTATAAACTCTTCAGTGGCCTGTGAATGAACTCGGCTCTGTGCAGTAATGATGATGGGGGTGGAGTCTAGAAGACGTCAATGACTTCCCTCTGAGTGAGGAAACAGCTCCTAAGACGGGACCTGATGACAGATACTAGGAAATTTTACCCTTTACTCTTTTTTCTAAAACCCAGACACAACAAACTAAATACAAGGCTTCAAGAAGTCACATTACACCATTATTATTTAAACGAAATCAAAACAGGGACTGGGAATTATGCCATAGGAGTGTGTGTATGTGTGTGTGTGTGTGTGTCAGTGTACCTAGCCAAAATTGAGACAAGTGTTACACATATGCAATTGCAGGAGTCAGACTGTACCACACCGCACTGGACTGCGGTCTGTACACTGCTTTTCTAAGCCCACAGCGGCCAACCTTAAACACAGGTTATCCATGACTGCTGTCAAGAAGGGTCTAACAATCCAAAAGAGAGGGGAAAAAAAGCATGATATTACACCGGATCTCACAGAGGCGATGGACAAGCTGTGAGAGACTGAGACACAGATGCCCCTTTTCTGCATAGCTGTAATATGTAGCTCTGTGTGGGAGTTCTGATCGCAGCTGCTCAGAGCACAGCACAGTGCAGAGATTTGAACCACATGAATAATTTCCAAGTTATAAAAAGAGAGACAGCAGATGGACAAAGTCAATTCTTAAATACATGTAAATGTATTATGTAAATTTTCCACTTAATCTTTCTCTTTTGTGTGCACAATTTGGGATGTGAGGATAAAGACTTCAAACTGTCACCGCTTAGCCTCGAAATTAACACCATTGTGTTGGGTTTTTTTTTTAAAGGAAACTAATTAAACAGTCTCACCTGATTACCAACTAAAGTCGTCAACATCACTCTTTACATCATTATATTTAAAAGCACTCACCTCTGGCTGGATGGCTTTGAACACAGGAGCATCCATGAGCGTAATCTGGCCCTGGAGAAAAAAAAAACAACAGATGTTAGACATGTTATAATCAGATTGAGACATTAAAAAAAAGGTAAAACAAGCAAAATTTGAAAAATTTTACAATGTCACTTAGGAGCTACATTATTGTAAAAAGGAAAAACCACATAGTGTATAATCTAAGATCAATAGAGTAATATTTCCGTATTTTCAAAATCTCAATTATATCACTGCCTTAGAGGGGAAAGTGATAGTGTTTTACTATTTGCACCTTTAGATGCTTTGATGTACTGTGGAAAGATGTAAGATGATGACACTTGAGTGAAAAAGTAGACAGAGGGTGCCCTCTTATGGTTGAATGGGGCAAATCAAGGGATAAACATCACAGCATCACAACAGAAATCAAGATAGATTTTATTGCCATGTACGTTTAACATGTAAGAAATTGGTGTGTCAGGGCATAACAATAAACATACAAGAATTTTTTCCTCTTACTAAAAAAAAAAAAAAAGATTAAAATTTTATGAATAATAGTAAAAGAAGAACTGTGCAGCAAAAAAACAGCAGCTGCCAGTGGCATTACCTTAAACACTAAACAGTAAAGATTTTATTGAGGAACATGCTTTGTCTTTGTTAAAGTACAATCATGAGACACATTATTCCTCACAACAAGGTACGGCTGATTCAATAGAAATGGGACTTCTGCTTTTTCATAGTCGTTATGGAAAGTTTGTGCAGAGACAGCCTGGGGGAAATCCATCAGTGGCTGCTTGGCACTGCCAAACATCATCAATTATTACTGATCCAAATTCTGACCCCATTTCCTTCTGTATCATCCCATCTCCTCCTGCCGCACACTCACAGCGCAGCATGTTTGTGCTCACTGAACATTTCTTTTTTTAAACTCTCAAACACACAGGTTGACCGGAGGAGGACAGACAGGCTCGCAGACACACAAACACTTAAACTTCACTTACTGCATATTCTTCAGGGGTGACCTTTAGCACGTCAAACACAACAGCATCAAAACTCTTCTTCAGGTCCGAAGAACCCTTGTCACTGAGAGATTCTGAGCTGCTGCTCTTCTAAAGGATAAACACACACAAGGCGCATTTTAAAGGTAATAGGAATGATGGCTGTGCTGTTAAGAACAAGGTTATCACATGTTGGAGTTTAATGAGGTATGCAAGGTTTGAAAGAGCTGAATAACAAACATGGAATAGCTAAGATTCCCAAAATGTTTGCTGTAAGAAAAAAAACATCATGTCTCATTATAATCATAAATGCATGCTTTAAGGGATGTAAAGTAATTCATGTACAAAATGAACTTAATAAAAGAGTTAGTGGAGGTCTTGAGAGTGGGTGTGGCCTCACCTCAGAGACTGTTGCAGCGGTGGTGGTGATGCCTGACTGACCATTGGGGAGGTCCATCATTCCCACACCATCTAGCTCTAACGCAGGAAACCATTCATCATCCTCAACTGCAGCAAAGCCCGCCTGGCCCTCTGAACACACACACAAACACAAACACACACACACACACAAAATATGTCACAGTGAGTCCTTTTGCACCCCATCCTGACCATTATCACCTGCAAACATCGACGTCAGATCACTCAGCTTGTGACAGCAGCACCATCTACTGGCTGAAATGTATTAATTAAGGAAATTTCAGGTTTCACTCATCAGCATAGCTTACAAAAATAAAAAAAAATTCTCAAAAGAAAGTGATGACTGAACTTGAGATGCTGGTAAAAGTATTGACAGGTTAAGCTTTGTTCAGCGGGCCTGTGAGTCTGTCGTTCACTATGCACAAGAGAGGTCAAAACAGAAGGAGCTTAGGCGCAGCATTAGGAAGAGATGTTCTGTGAAAGGGGTTTGGAGAAAGCAGCTGTCAGTTCGAGCCACAATGCTAAACAGCTTACACTAGAATACAACCCACTGCTACTCAAATACTCAACAGACCAGACTTAAGTGCTTAACACAGTCAATATTTTGTTTTCCTTTTTTTAAATCAGCTGGCTTCTGGTGCAGAATGTATTGATCCTAAAATTAAACAGGAGCTTTCACTACATTTTAACAGCCTACAAGACTTTTCAGAGGAGCACAAACTGGTTGCAGAAACAAAACAGATTATGAAGACAAACAAGGTTTATTAAGGTTAATTCATGCAATGATCTTCTTCCAAAAGCCTGAGTACCAAGTGTTTGAGCAGACAATTTAATGCTGAATGTACATATTTATGACATGTATAGACCTACAGGTTTGTTAGAATCAAACAATTGATTACAGCAAATATATAAATGTGACAACAAATGCACAATACAAGCTATACTAGCCCAAGGTGTTCTTTGAAAATCGCTTACGAAAAACATTTCATAACACAAAAGGTATTCAAAGCTTTACATAACAATTGCTTTTTTGTTTCCTTGACTTAAACAATTAAATCAATTGTTCACACTGCCGTTTTCTCTCTGTGAATCAAATCATCAATACACAGTTTCAGCATGAGGATCAATAACTAGATGTTGCACAAGATGCATTTTTATTGTTTTCTTTAATTGGCTGCGAACCTCATGACATGTCTGCTTACAATAAGTGTTAGTTGTGGTAGCTTTTAAAAAAATTGAGTATCCATATTGTGGGGTGATATAACAATACTGATATAACTTTATCAATAGTAATAAAAAATAGTTTAAGAGAATGTTCAGTGGTTTTACTTTTATAGAAACCCGTATCGCAGCACACTCAAATATACCCTGACTGGGGTCTATTTCAATAAGTGTGAAAGTGCTATAAATGACATACCAATAGCTAATTATTTAACAGGTGTCTCGTTAAGTTGCACCATCAATATGTGACATGACAACAGAAACAGAGTGACATGACAAAGTGAGCAAAAATGGTGAGCCAACTGTTTAAAAAAGCACATGTCAGCTCACCAGTATGGTGAATATGTGGGAAAGACACTTTGCTCAAAAACTGGACTCAGCTATAATGTTTTGGCCACCACTTGCATTTAACTTGCTGAGTAATGTTGTCTTTCAGTGGCACAATAATCATCCACAGAGTGGATCTAAGGTTGTACTGGAAGCCATTATAATGTGAATATTTTCAAATTCAATTAGGACCAACAGACTCACAACAAATTTGCAAGGCCTTGTGTTCTTAATTTCAAATTAAAAATTGATTTTTAATCGTACAACCTGAGCTGATAAAAAAACTAATAAATAAGAGTTGTAAAAAGTGTGGTGCCTTAATTAAAAATAAAGTGGTTATATTCTAATGAAGGTGCTTCAATTCAAAATTAAATTTCAGATAAACAACCCTTTTTTCCCTAATGGTCTTTATTACAAACAGATTAATAAAATGTAATAATAGACAGAGATTTAATATTAAACACTTAATCATTATCAATTTTAAACAATGCCAATACCCTTATCTGTGTACTTTTATTAACCTCCTGTTCTTAATTTTTCTGAGACCATGTGGACTGATGGAAACACAGCAAAAGATTATTCTAGAATCTGAAGATTTTATGTATTGTAAATATGATTTTGAAGGATTAAGTGATGATAAAATAATATTCCTAAAATATTCTGCTCAGCCTATGACTGACAACACCTTAGAGACTATTCTTTGCCAAAAGAAAACAGAAAGACATTAATGAAAATTAAGAAGCTGCTGAGAATACTTAAGGCCATTAAAGGCATCCCTTGTGTACTCGATGCAGGCCTGTCTGTGTGCGTGTGTGTGTGTGTGTGTGTGTGCATCTCATCAGTCTGTCTTTTTGGCTGGCTCATGGCTCAAGCTGAAACAGTCTGTGCTTAAAAAGCAATTAGCTGCCTTCCACAGTTGTATTCTGCAAAGAGTAAACACCACAACATCATGTAAACCCTCCATGCATTGTTGGTGACAGAGGTGTATAATTGCACAGGAAGCAACAGCTGGTCTCTATTTACAAGCCTGAGTCTGTCCGCTGTCTTACATCTGTAATTACCTTACTTCCTGGTCTAATACCTGTTTGTTTTTGGTCTGTCTGTCAGAAGTGCCTCTGGACAATGACGCAAAATATTACTTGGGTGTTTTTTCTGTAGTTACCACACTAACTCACAGTCCTTTTACAGGGTTTTAAAGTTAAAGTCAATACTGTGATAAATGTGAACATAATAAAAGACATGCAAGTGCCCACTGTTACTAGTTACTATCTTTTTATTTAAAAATAAACACTTAAAAATTCCCAAAAATGCCCACTACAGTTGAGCATTTTTAAGGTTCAGTTTGTCTTCGTGTAGTTTGTTTCACTACATCTACACTCCTGAGTATCTGACCAAGAAAGCACTGTTAGTGAAGCTAATGTGACTGTACCTAACTGTACTCTTATTGCTAAGAAGAAAGAGTCAGTTAGTATAAAACCCAGAGGGCAAAGACACACCTGTGCTGGCGCCACGCCTCAAAAAACAAGCAGTCCCTGCAAAGACAAGGCCATACTTACCAGTTGTGTGTCAGATGTGCATAGTGTTGGACGTGAGGCTTGCTCGCTGTTCTGTATAGCTGTCTTTGTCTATCGAGTCCCTTCTTTCTCTGAGGCTGACTCGTGCCGTCTGTTTGAAAAGAACAAAAGCAAGAGAAAAGAGAGAGAGAAAGAGAGGAAGACAGCGTGATTTTTCTGAACATTGGGAAAACCCACACATTCATCAAGAATAAACTGCCAAAAATCCAATAGTTGAAAAACAATAATAATCTTAATAACAAACCATTAGCTATTGACAAGATTTGTAGCATTTTAATTAAAACCTTTGTGCTGTATCCTCTGAACTATTAGTTTTATCAACCATAAGCTCACAGCAGGAATGAAAGTTGCTGCTGTTGACCAATTTCTGGAGGTCCACAAGGCCTGCTTGTACAAATGGATCTTTATGCTGTAGATCACCAGACTTAGTGTGGAAATGTAGCACTGGACTTTTTTGACATCATGTGACTAACATGACATTTCAGTTGGTTATGCAGGGTGTCATGGAGAAGTTGTGAATGTGAGAAGTTTCCAAAGTTCTTTAAATTGCATATTAGCAGCTGGCTTACATATTCCCTACTGCACTATGCTTCACTGTAATAGACAATAGGTAATAATATTTGTGTGCATGGCTGCTGGATTTGTTTAAGGCTTAGGAAAGTTTCTTCTTATTTGTCTGTTTTAAAGTGTGTGTTTGTTTGAGTATGTTTGCATGTATCAGAGAGAGCCTACATCAGAAAGAGCTCACATAAAACAGAGTTTATTGGTGTAGGTCTCGGGCTAAGTCAGGCTCAGGCTAAAAATGGTCTTAGTTTTAGACTCAGTCTCAGTCCATCACAGATTGACCACTCAAGCATGTGTGCATCTCAACTGCATTGTAAAACTTGATACTACAATAGAGTCATTACATTACTTCCATGTCTACTTGCTCTTATTACTCACAATCAGTTACACGGTGATCACATTTCATAATGTGTCAACAGTATAATGCATCTGAATTTATCAGACAATTCAATGCATTAATTGTTAAATAATAATGAAATCCTTCACAGCATGTTCATGTATATGTGTGTCCCATCTTTACACCAAATGAAATAGCAAATTACTTCTAGTGTTTTGTGTCCACTAAGCTCTTCACTGTTTGGAGCTGTTGTGCATTAAGTGTAAATCCCATTTTGCTCAGGCCTTCAGGCTTCTTACTTGACATTACATGACTCACATCACCAGTAGGTGTCTCACTACTCTAAGAGATGAAAGCCTGCCTGGGACTTAAGCTGGCTGTAGACAAAGTACTGCATGCTGGCAGACAGTAGTTGGCCTTTAGCCATCAGGTAGGGGGCTAAGATGTTCTCATCCTTTCCAGGTTGTTATCATGCTGGCTAGGGGTACAAAGCTCACAGGCAGAACAAACAGTGGATTAAGATTTCAACACTCCAAAGTAAACTGTAAGCCTTTGTTGACACAAGCCTTTACATTTCTTCAAAGATCATATCAGACCAAAGAACACCATCCCACAGCTTCACTTCAAATAAGTTTTATATCAGTCCTTAAAACAACACATTTATTTGCAGGCAATATATAAATAATAGCATCTCTTTGTGCACAAACTTAACAGACACAGACAAACACCTCCTTGCAACAGCCCGTTTGTGCTCATCTGCTGTCAGTCAGTATGCCCTCTGTTTGAGCTTCCCTGTCAGTCATGATCCCAACCATCCCAGACTCGTCTACATCTCATATTTTTACAGCTGATTACAACGCCCACACCTCCAGCTATTCTACCTCAAGAAAAAACAGAGAATGATAGCATCCCCCTCTTTCTGAGTCACTGCCCGCCCTATCCAGTCCTCACTATCCATAAATTCCTGATTTAAGTCCTCCCCCTTTCCGCTCTAAGCAACATCCATGCACCTCTGACAGTGAGCTGAACTGAAATGTGTTTTGATGACATAATTCCATGTGCTTCAGTCCTCATGCTTGACTTATTGAGTTTTAAGTCTTAGGAGGGTTTCCAGAGGATGTGATCATGCAAAGGTAATAATGTGTAGGTGTGCATTTGGGAATGCTGAGAACATAAGGAAGGAATGGCAATTTTTTGCATCACTGGGAGTTCAAGAGGATATGAAAGAGACTTGAGGAGGAAGCTGAGAAAAACAGAGGAACAGTTGACAGTGGGAATGATTCATGTTGGAGGATGCAGTGGAGGATGTGTCATTGATAAGTGACTCATACACTGCATGGCAGGTGCTCTTCATTCAGGCCTCCCTGAATTGGCTGATTGTCCCTCTCCCTGTTTGTGTTGCCAGACTGCTTTTTGACATGCACATGTACTGCAGCTTAAACACAAAAGGTGGTGGCAGCCCAACGGGCATTGTTACTGAAGGGCACAATGCGAAGTGTTTTTGCATGTCGTCATGCACGTGCCGGCATATTTGTGCATGTGACAACAAACTTCACATCCTGCACAGACCCTTTACATTCTTGTCTCCAATGGCTCTAAAAAAACACGTCTCCACCACCATTTGTCACATTCCTCTGTCCTCCTTATTTTGCTCATCTTCTGTCCTTTTCCTTCTCACCTCAACCTCATTTTACAGCAGAGTTATCAGTCTTTAAGCTTGAAGTGTTTTGGGATTATTGGACAAAAGGGATATTTTCCAGGAGGTAAAAAAAGTATAAATTTAAATACATACTGCAATAGGAAATTGTTTGTCACAGTGGAAGTTACAATAATATGTAGTAAAGTTAAAAATGGGTTCTAAATCGATTAGTAAATCAACAGGAAATTTGAAATTGTGAATATGAGCTGTTATTCTTATCTTTATATTATAGATAAAAGTATGAAGTTTGGACTTCTGGCTGAACGAAACAAGACATGTGAAGATGTGACCTGATTGTGATGGACTTTTTCTATTACAAAGTCAAAAAAAAATCAAGAAAAAATAATACTTCCAGTTCTAGTGATACTACAGCATAAATTTTATTTGGACATTTTCATCATTTGTAATTCTCTGGTAACATTAACAAAACTTTGGCAGTGCATTACGAACAGCCCTATAGTTGAAACACATTAAAAACCTGGCATTAAAAAACACAGTGCACCATATTGCTCTAACCCGTGATCTCATTTACTTTTGTATGTACATGTTTACTCACTTCTTAATCTCTGTCCCAACATGAGACACAAATTACCACTTCAACACACTCGAAAAAAGGACTAGCGCGCATTTACTGTATTAGTGTGGAAGTGAGGGACCAAGTTTGCATGTCCCTTTATAGAAATGTACCACAAGTGTGAAGGTCACAAGATACAACTGCGAATAAAGGATCAGACATGTGAGATTTGTATAATGTTCAGCATTAGCAGAGTGCTGTGAAACTTCAACAGCTTTGACAACTTTACTAGCCCCTGCCTGTAGCACTGCAGGCGTGCCTTTGATATTCAGCAGCCCCTGCAAGCCTCGCTTCTCAATCTGCTAACACTGCATATGAGACCACCACAAACGTCTTCCTACCTTACGCTCACAGCAAGATTCATAGACCTCATAAATTTGAAGAGTACAAGAGTCCTCACCTTGTCACTGCATAAGCCCTTTTAAAAAAGGAAGAAAGAATATTTTTTTTATTTTGCCCGACTGCGCTTCATGATAAATCATACAGTACCTCCTTTCTGTCACTGTCTGCATTATGCATGCACTATACAGACACGTGCTTTCTGTTTTGCCTAGTGGCGACGGGGCATGATGCATTTGAAAAGCATGCCGCAGATGCACCAAAGTCAGGCAGCTAAAGTAGGTCAGTGTGTTGAACTGAGCACTGAGGCATGTGGCAGCCCATTAAGCTGTGCCCTCCTCTTCTTCTTTATAATACACACAGTACACACACAATCAGGGCATTCACACTTTTGGGAGCTGTGGGCCTTCAAAGTCAAAGCCGTTATCTTTCAGGCAAATTATCTTTAAAATTGTAGAGTGCCTCATTGTCATATGAAAGGGAGACACAGTACTGTGCTGAGCCTATAAACAAGTTAGGACTTAACTCCCTTTACTATCATGTTTTACAGCATTTCCAAGCAGAAAAAGTATTAAAGTAAGGCTAAGGTTTTCTCCATCGGCTTAGTTTTCCCCTTTCACTCTTTGTTTACGAGAACAAAAAGGAGAGCTTTATTTGCACTTCTTTACATTTTTTGCAGAGCCTGTGTTTTGGTATCGAAGACTGGATGGAAGTTCTCGCTTTCCCAGGGCTCTACTCAGACCTCCCGGGAAAGCACTATTGATCTGGAGCTAAGAGGTGCCGGATTGATCATGCATACTCTCTAATAACCTGCACGTAGCCAGCCCAACACACACATGCGGCTACATGTCACAGCAGCTCGATATACACTGCTTTCACTCAGCAGGTTGTCTGTTCAAGCAGAGGTTGGTGGCAATGCCTGCAGAGGGACAATGGTGGGCGTGTTTGTGTGTGTGTGTCGCTGTCGATGGAACATGACTAAGAGCCCCTTCACACCATCACTTAACATGCCGCTGATGTCTAGATCCTTCTGGGGGTCAATAAGTGGACAGAGGCAGCTCCATGGCAGTTGGGACCAGGGCTGAGAATGTTTTAAAAGAACAGATGAAGAGCGGAAAATCAAACAAAAAGACAACCGAAAACAAAACTTCATCTAAACTTACATCAGTCCATAAAAAGCTATGTGGTTCATTTGCTTAAATTTTGAATACTCGTTTTTCCCAAGGCTCTTCAACTGTTCTACCTCAAATACGCTGATTAATATTTCAGTTCTTACATATAGAACGGGTTTTGAACTCAATTTGATGACACAGCTTACACCACAATCCAATTTCAAAGCTGCCTGGCGAATAAGAAAATACTGCATGAAGTGAGAAGATACCTTTATGTTCCATAGGAGGTTTTGCATATCCAATTTATCATAGCGGCATGAAGCATAAGGAAGCATTTTTGTAGAAAATTGAAATAAATCCAGTGAGACTATGCAGAACAACCGTGATCTACCCTTTAACATACTGAGCCATCTGTTCATGAATATTTAGGGCTGTCTGTGACTGGAAATAAGCATGATCTAGAAGGAAAACCCAAGGGCAAGTATCCAAGCACCCAAGGGCATAGTGGGTCTTAAAAAGAAAGACAATTATCTAACTTTGAAGCTCAAAGCATATTTGCAACTCTCTCTTTTCCTCTTTGCTCATTATCAGTGCATGAATTAGAATAGAACATGCCAGTGCTCTCACCCAGCAGAGACATGGATTGTGTATTTTATCTTAGAAAACATCCGGGTATGAATACTGTATATACCACATGAAATCCATTTCTGTTTTAAAATACATGCAAATTCATAAGGATCATATATATGTGCATGTATTATTTTTTACGAAAAGAGTAAATTCTCTTTTCTTTTGAAGCTTCAAGTACAGTATATGATTCTGCAGTCTTCATATAGCTGTGCAGTATAAACAAGTGCAGTTTGCGCGAGGGTTTCAACAAAAACAACTTCAGTTGTTTTTCAAAGTTTACTTGCCTGAAGACTGATTACAATTAGAAAGACAAAGCAATGCTTGAAGGCTGCTTTTGACCGTGAAGGCAAATAAATATCATCTTGAAACACAGTGTTTGACCATTAAATAAATGGGGTTCTCTATATTAGGCTCAAAGCACTGCTCATCTATTATGCATCTTATAAGAATGTCTAAAATTTTTCCTGCATTTCCCTTCACTTGGCTTGAGGTCTATCCTTTATAATTGTGTTTTGGTGACATGGATACATGATGCTCACAGAGGGCTGCTAATCAAATGCAGTGGATGAGCCGCACTTCCCACACTTGGATTCTTCAAGCAACTGTAAACACAGGAAACCCTAAAGAACATGATTATCAATGGTGTAAACATACTAATGCTGTACATTTATAATTCACTGTATGACTGTATGACTAAATTAGCTGGTTTCAAAAGGTTTGCGGGACTGTCCTAAAGTAATTACAATGTTTTCTAAAAGTTTCCTTTGGTTGGTTTTCTATGTAGGGGATTTCCTTGGTAGTGAAAACAACACCTACATTACATCTACAATATGTGATGACATATTAAATCAGTTGGGGATGTCAGAAGCTTCTTTATGAACAGTCATAATTTAGTAATTGTTCTTTACATATAATAAAAGCTTTTTTCAAAGCACACAATTTAAATTTGCACAAACAATTTATTTGTGTCACCAGGTCTGTCAGATGGATGGACATTGTGAAAAAGTGCAGGTCAGCTCATTCTTGTTCTGATGGCTGACAGCAACATACAGAGGACATAAGGCATGTTAAGTAGACAAACCGTTAAAAGCACACGCACCTAGGCCTAATTTAGTTAGATCTGTCTACCCTGTTTGTGAAATTCCACCGGCACTAAATCAGAGTCATAGCAGCAGCTTGCACCGTGGGGTGTGATTAGGCTTTTTTTAGATACACTTGTCTTTCTCTCTCTCTCTCTCTCTCTCTCTCTTTACCCCCTCCTCCCTTGATCCCAGCAGCCTCCCTGTTGATAATTAGAGCCTAGGCTTTACAGAGAGGCAGTTCAGGCTGTCTGCACCTCTGTCTTTACTCCTGGCACTTCCACCAGTGATACAGACACAGTTGGTATTTACAACTCTCACAGGCCTGAATAACACCTCACATGAACAGCGCAGCCACAGCCTACATCTCCTAGAAGCAACAATCAATTCAAAGAAAATAATAAAAGAAACTACTCCTTCCAAGAGCTAAACAATGGCTAAACTGCTCTGAGTATAAGAAAGAGATAAACATAAGCAGTTATCAATCAAATGAGCTGAAGCAAAGCCACAGCGCCAAGCTTGTGAGTAGTGGCATGTGGCAGGGCCCCAGAGCAGCAGGCTGTCACGTGTGGGCAGAGCGATGGCCTACAGTTTGTTAGTATGTCTATGCCTGTGTGTGCTGGCTTCAGCCTTATTTGTGTCCCAAATGTGAGCGGGCATGCAGCCCGGCCTGAGTTCAACTCTGCTGCTGAAGACTAGGCGACCTGAGATGGTGACAGATGAGTGGGGGGGAAAGGGGGAAGGGAGGGAGGAGAGAGGAAGCAGAGGAAGTGCAGAGCTGGCAGCAGTACTGATGTCTGCGGTCATTCCCTGCACGGACTATTAACAAGGAAAGGGCAGACTAACAATGCAAGGCAATAGAGCAGTCAGTCAGAGCAGTAATGTTTAGAGGAAACTGATACGATCTCTATGTCTTCCTCTATGAGTCTCTGTGGATTGGCACAAGACAAACCCACAGTGGTAAAAACTCCTCATGGAGATTGTGCAAACACTCTTTCAAGCTTAGAGTGACTCTTAATCCTGGACACTCAGACAAAACCATCACTGTGTGAAGGACAAGATATTCTGTATAAATATGTAAGAACGTGTGTGTGTGTGGCTGTGACAGCAAGATATAAATATGAGCAGAGTCGACAGTCCTGCACAGTGGGCCAGTAGCATAATACCAAAGAGATCCATCTGTGTAATTCAGGTCCAACAGTATAACAGTTGGGTGAGTGATGTCATGATAACCCACTTTGAGCTGAGAACTGAATCAGCTGATTAAAAAAAACAACAACAACTAAATCATATCACATGTCATCTATTGTCAAGATTTTCTTTCTTTTTTTCTTTCCCATGTGTTCTTCTGCCTTACTTGCTGAGACTGGCCACTTCTCTGTGAAATTAAGCACAGAATTTTGTAGAGTTGATGACATGTTGAATCTTCTCAACTTAACAGCACTAAACAGAGAAAAAAAATCAAGGCACTAGAGTGTGGAAAGGGTCATTTGTGTAGTCAAACCAACTAAAAAACTGTACAATATTTGGATGGGTGATATGGACCTATTTGTCATATCACAGTAGTGCTAAACTGGCAAGAATTGCCATCCAACTGGCAGTTTTTATGTAGGCTGCAGCAATATAACAGTATACTTTATACCACTAGATGACAGGTTTGTCTCACAGCAGAGATTTTGCTTTACTTCCCACTAACATGGCAATCTTTTTGATATTTCTGGATGTATTAGGCCATTAAAATAACATGAAGCTCGCTGGTTTAGAAATATTTATTTAATAGGATTAGTCATAACCACATATTCCATCAGGTAATTAATCTTTAAACAGATATACACTGTTCTTGCCATATAAAAACATTTGGTGACATGTTTACAGCTTTACTAAGTTAGTTTTACTTGTCTGTCTTCAAATCACACTTTTAGTGTTTATCCCAAGGTGACTGCAAATTGGTTCATGAAGAGTCATTTTTCCACGTGCAGGAAAAGTACTGTAAGCTTCTTTTTTTCTCAGGTTGAAATGAGTACACCCAGCTTGTTGAAAACTTGTTTTGACCCAAAAGATGTGTCATGATGACACATCCCTCAGCACATGGAGGCTCAATTAACAAGTGGCAGTAAATGCGATATATGATATTATGTTTATTGTAATACTAATACATCAGTTTAGATTTTGTAAAAATTGGTCTTAAAATAATCTGACAGCTGATCAGAAATAGTTTGCGTGTCAATTTTTAGTTGCCCATGATCACTACTTTACACTGCTCTTTTTAATAAAGAAATTGCTTCACACTTGCAAGTGCCAGTGGTGACTCTGTCATAAGATCTATAACCCAACTATTGCCAGCTTTAGCAACAAACTGAATGACTAGAAGGTTTACTGAGGTAACCACACAAAATATTTCCCTCCAGCCTGACACTGATTATTAAATTTGACTATTTAAAGTCAGAAAGTGCTGGATAATACCACATGATTAACTGTGTAACTGTTCATGTCTCAAAGCCTGTTTTATGCTAACACTGTTATGAGTGAGCATTATAAACACATTATCTGAAGTTTTGGTCAAAGCAGATTAGGATGGAAGTTTCCTGCCTATCTCAATCTCAGGCAACATGTTTAGACTGAGGTAGCATGTTTTTTTTCCAACAGCCTAAAAGGTTAAGCTGAACAACAACAAAAGCTGCAAAAAAGTGACAAGGAAGTGTTAAAATCACAGAGAAAAGGCTAAAGGTCGGTCTGTTGGTAAAGTATGGGCAATACTTCCTTCACCTGCTGTGGTCTTTATTATGGTAGCCAAATAAAAGCTTAGGTGATAGTAACTGGAAGTGAATTAAACCAGGAAGGACCCCACGCCGGAGCTGTGGATTGCAGTTTTAACACTGAATCCATTTGGGATTATTCTTCCAAACTTTCTGGCTAGAATTCTGAAGTTATCTGGAAAAAGGTATCAGCCTTAAGTAACAAGTTATCTTCATATCACCTGGTTCCCTGTCAGGGTGTGTGT
>JAPZDY010000021.1:21278849-21289146 GCA_029783645.1 Ctenochaetus hawaiiensis | reverse complement strand
AAGTTATCTGGAAAAAGGTATCAGCCTTAAGTAACAAGTTATCTTCATATCACCTGGTTCCCTGTCAGGGTGTGTGTGTGTATGTGTTTGTGTGTAAAGATGTGGGTGTGTGGGTGGGTGTGTGTGTGTGTGTGTGTGTGTGTGTGTGTGTGTGTGTGTGTGTGTGTGGAGGAGCTGCCTGAGCCCCACCCACAATGAAACTCTGACACAGAGAGCACACGCTCGAGGGCAGAGGCAGTGCAACCAGAAATGACAGCAAAACTTGTCTCAGTGCACTTTTTTTTTTTTGTCGTTGTTGTTGTTATTCATTCTGCCTGGGCGCTGAAAAAAAGGGCTTAGGTGCTGCACCCGTGACTTTTAACGGCAGGTAATACCTTGCCGTTTTTATTGCATCATAAATGTTGTTGGCAGAAGCACAACAAGTAATATTGAGGTCAGTAGAGATGATCAAAGCCATGTACATATATTGTGCAGCAATGTGATCACACTAAAACCATTTCAATACATCGTAAAATAATTTGTAAACACAATTATCATGTCAAGTCTAGCTGATGAATAAAAATGAAAACATCCTCCCTTGTCCTGAGTTCAAAACAACTGCATATCATAGGAACTTAAGCAAAAACATGGTGCAAAACAGTCAAATGTTCCATCTATCTGTCACTAAAATTAAGCTCTTTCACTCTCACATTGATGGTACTACAAAGACTGACACACATCATTTCCCAAAACAGAGTTCCAAGTGGCCCCTCTGGGCTTTTGAGTAAGAGACAAACTTCAGACACATGGCATGCTGCAACCTGACAAAGTGTACAATTATGCTGGAGCAAACACACACACACACATAAACACAAATACCTACAGTCTCAACACAATACTTCTTTCTAGAAAAGACAAATTCTTCACAGCCAGACATTGGAAATCTGTTAATGTAGAGATAAACTGACAAAAGGCCAGGTGCATAATATTCAAAAGGACATGAAGGTCTTAACATTTCTCCAAAAAAAAAACAATCTAAGCCGCACAGATATTGTAGCCATCTCGTGGGAGGATTGATTGCTCACTGGTCCTGCCAACCACACAGCCAAACTTGGACTGAGATACAACATTTAAGAGGTAGTTTTATGAGGTAGAATTAGATTAGAGAAAATCAGAGAGTAGCTCTACTGAAGAAACAGCAAGGAGTGCTTCTTAATCTGCTGCATTCAACTCAAACTCCAGTCCAAGTATATTTATCAAGTCATCCATTCCCTGGATACAACAGCAAAATATATGATCTCATCCTCCTCCAACAAGGTCTTTTGTCCTCTTTTAGGTTGGCCTACTCTGCTCTTGTACTTGACCCAAAAGACAAGTGCACCAGCCAGTAACGAAACCAAGCATTTGCAGCGTCTTCAAAAGCAAACAAGCTGTAGGCAAGCTATTGTTAGTCGTATATCCTGTGTGTGATTACGTGGTCTGCACAGCCAAGATTTCAGTAAGACAAAGAGGGGGAAGACTTCAGCTGGGAATTCAGCCTTGTGTTGTTGATAATGGTGTGTTTAACTTTAGAGTGCTTAGTTATAAGATTAGTTTTGATCCAGAGCTCAAGTCACTTTGAACTTGCTTAACTGAGCAAGACTGAGATAACAGGCCTCCTGCGCAGCTTAAAACATGCTCCCTCTCTCCCTCACACAGTGAGTTCTGCATGCATGACTTCCCATAACATGGCATTGCTCTGTCTCCAGAGCCTTGTAAAATGACCAATTACAACTTAAAAAACAAAGGGAGTGCTGCCGAGAGGAAAAGGCAAAGGAAGAGTAAGTGCGTCAACATCCAACACTTGCGCTCACCGTGGGAGCAAGAATAAGAACCAAAACTGCTTCCAAGGCTTTAGAAAAAATCTAAAATATTATTTAAATCTGACAGACGATTTGACAGAGAGTGACATCGCAGTTGCAGAAGCTGCAATATATTTTGATACAACAAAATGCGTCACAGCACACAGCTATTACCGGACTTACCAATCATATTGTCCAGACATAGCATGCTTATTTGATACAGACCACCTCAAAATCATATCATCATCTTTTTAGTTTTTTTTTTCACTAAAAATTAAAGCACAACTATTCCTTTTAAAATCTTGACTCACTACAGCATCTGTCAGAAAAAAATACAATATGATTTATTTATTTATTAATTTTACATATGGTTCAGTCCCAATCAAAACTTGCACCCAATCTGGTCTAAGAGGGACATGAACTACAACCACACACACATACAGAGCTGTTTGCTCTGAGAGGTCACTAGGTCAGAGGTCACCTGGGGGGAATAAAACCTGATGCCCACACACCCAGAGGTCAAGAGAAAACACTAAAAGAGGAGGAGGAGAAAAAGCAAAATAAAACTTGATGTAATGAACTTAACAAGAGAGAGAGAGCAGAGAGCAGAGAGGCAGCATTAGAGACGAAAAGAGCGCAAGAGAAACAACAACAAAATGTCATGAAAACACAGAGACAGATTTTGCCTAATCTGGCCATGGCTGCCTCTGCAGCAGCTATGAAAGATTGATTCTTTCATCTTTCTCACACAAGGCAGAACAATGTTACACTGTGTGCTCTTTCCAGTTCCAGTAGTGAGTGTGTGTGTGTGTTTGTGTGTGTGTGTGTTTGAGAGACAGAGAGAGAGAGGGAGGGAAACCGAGCCTGCATCTAATGGAAGAGGAGCAACAGCTGAGACGGGAGAAACAGCTGTATCTCTTCAACGACTGCACTCCTCCCCTCCCCCTCTCCTTCCTCCCCCTCTCTCCCTGAATGAGCCCCTCACACCCCTTTTCTGACCCTCACTCTCCCACAGAGCAAAATGGCCAGGGGCAACTCTGTCTTTGCGCACACACAGACACACATGCACCAGAGTTAGACAGACACTGCTGGTTTGAGCCTCTGTTCTCCTTTCAGAGGACAAGTACAGACAGGATGCATGTGCTACTAAACATTAATCTATTGACTAAAAATAGGAAAGACATTGTTTCCAGAGGCAATGTAGCCCTCCCTCTTCTCTTCTCTTCCCAAATCTTTCAAATCCTCCTAGCTTTTAGAGATTCTAACTGTGAGACAAAAAGCAACCAAATAAACAGTGAAGTTTTTCTTTGACATACAAAACGTATTCAAAATTATACCTGTCCATCAAGTCTTTCAGGGTACTAATCATTTTGTCGGTTGCCAGTCTCTTACACCCACTGAGCTTATTTGATGCAATAATACTGGTCTTATGCACTTACGAAAACTAAACAGAAATGCAAGAAATTATAAATATTCATAAGTTGTGCATATATCCTTTGCCTCAACATCAAATTAATGATCAATATAAAGAAGAATATAAAGAAACTCTCCTGGTATGTGTGTGGAATGAAACTAATTAATAAATATTAAAAAGCAGCATAAATGTCTTAGGCTATCATATGGGAAGATGTGGCACACTGAAATAATGCCTCAAGAGCTACTGGTGCTCAGTTATATCTTATTATTAATTATACTGATAAGAAAAACATACACATTTTTGCATTCTTTACCAAATATTCTGAAATTATTGCAGAGGATTCTTTTGCTTTAATATTCTACATACAATAAATTTAATGGTGTAGTGTTACAGCGTTAAGTACAGCCTGTGCTACACCTGTAACTGCCTATTCTGGAATAAGCAGTGATGTGAGTTTTATTGTGTTTCACTGTACTCGTCTTTAACGGCAGATGACATTCACACAGAATTAAAAAAAAGGTGTGAATGAAATGAATTGACACTCAGCTTGACAGTTGGTGATGTAAGGCATGTAATTGCAGGCATGTGAGCGCAAGTCTCTGTCTGCATGTCCAGACCCAACAAGTGGGAAACCTGACAAAGGCGACAGGAAACAGGTTGTCTCAGTCACACAAGTTTAAAAGGATTCTTTGAGATGGAGAGAAAAACACAGTGGCTGAAGCGGTGAATCATCACTATTCATTGGTCAAGGAGGTGCTGGGATGGTAAAAAGGAGATATCAAAACAGGACAGGTGCACAGGATACAGCTTCATATCCATTCACTGTGCTTTAAAGACCAAAAAGCCTACAAAATATCTTACAGGGCCTCTCTGCCTATAAGGAAAAAAGACGTTGTTGGAAGGACAAGAAAGCAACAGGAGAGCGAAGGAGAAAGAACAGAGGCAGAATCATGTTTGGTTGAATCTGATGTATTGTCTTTGCCTGGGTTCAGAACCAAGTTCACAAGTTTCCATGACACAGCCAAGGTTCAGCTCTTAGTGTAATTCCCAAGCTAAAACACTCATAGTTTGGACAGATATATGAGGTAGTGTTTTAGGAACACAAAGCCCTGTCTCTAGCGCCAATACAGACTGGTGGATCCGGACAATATGCAGGGGAAGTGGAAGGGTGCGGTATCTCTCTGTTTACATCCAACTGAGCCAGTGGGGGGAATGGTGGGCTGCTCCTCATTCTGTATTTGTAGAACAAAACCCCACAATAACATCCTCTTTCTCAAAGCACCTGAGCACACACATGGGTTGAGTGTAGTAAGAGCAACAACCACATAACTCAGGAACATTTTAAATGCTTACACTTGATTAAAGAGCTGTTTGTTCCAGGCGGAGGACAGAGTTTACAAGTTGTGATAAAATGGATGATACTGGATATAAGTGCGATTGCTAGACACTTATTTGGTGCACCTAGTAAAAACTATTGCAGCCTAATTTAAAAGCAAAAAACTGAGTACTGTTCCTACAACCTTAACCAAAACCAGAGCATTTTGGTCAACCTCAATACCTAAACCTATGTAGATGATATTAATGCTCATACATTTTTGTCATATTAACATATGTACATTCTAACATCCCAATTTATAAAAAAGCATCTTTCCATGCTGCATGCTAATAATTTACTTTCAAATGAAGATTCCACTTGTGAGAATGTTGTAAATATGCATTGCAAAATGCCACTAAACACAAAAAGGGAAAAGGGAAAAGCCCAGCCTGGAAGTGTCAGGTGGAAAGAGGCCCTCATGACTGACATTCTGCATGCCTTAAAGGCCGGGCCCTTTTACTATAGCTCTGTCCCTGAACTCACCTTTGACCCCTGACCTCATGACCCTGAACACCTACAATTTGACGTACCACTCAAGCACTAACACCCATCAGTTGGGTGCAGTTAGCTGTTTGTGAACTGTTTACAAGTAGGGCTTTGTATAAAAAGAAATACTGTTGTAGAGGGGGTAACAACTATCATGAACCAAAAGTTTTGTTTTGTTTGTTTATTCACTGGTCAGTTTTATTCTTAAATTGAAATGATAGTTTTCCTGAATAAAATATGCTATAGGATAAAGACTTATGCAAGCCTTATGTATGTTAAAACAAAATCAAACAAACGCATTTGAGAAGTGCAGCTCTTATTGGCCTCAGTGATCTCAAATGACAGCCAGGCATTCCAGTACGTAAAAAAGACCCCAGTAGATGAAAGAGGATAGAGAGGAGGGAGCAGAGAGTAGAGGTTTGTGGGTTGGTGAATGTAGATTATGTCAGTGCAATGTAAGGGGACATTGCCTGCATAATTAGACAGAACAAAATTAAGGGAGACAAGACAGGACAAAAATAGCATCAATACTCACAACAAGAAAGCAACACGAAAAAGAAACTGAGAGCATAGAGAGACAAAAGAGAAACTCATAACTAGAGTTGCGCAGCCATCCACTGGCTGCAAAGTTCTTCATGTATGAGCCACTCCCACCAGTGGTTAAATTCAGACTAAAATGTCCTCAAAGCTCCAGGCCTCCTGCTGCTGCTCGGCCTATTGTGGCGTGTGTATAGCAGGGTGTGTTTTGTCTGTCCGTGTGAGAGAGATTCAACCATCAGTCATGAGTGTGTGTGTGTCCAGTCTTCAGCACTTTACAACATTGTGTTCTGACTGCTCTTGGTGGCCTGTACTTCTCCTAAACGAGTGCTGAGATTACGACACAGCAGGAACCACATGGCATATACTCTCAAAACAACAAGAGGAGGCCTTTTTGCACAACTTCCTCAAATATCACTCGGTGTACAACTGAAATGGCACATTACTCAACCTACGCAGTGAAACCCAGTGCTTGCTTCTGAAATTATTGAAGTGAAACGTGCATTATCAGGCTCTTTTATCTCCTCACACAGTCATGCACACAGCTAGTCAGGTGCTAGGCAATCTCACATCTACAACACCCACTTCACAAAACTGCCAGCAACATTAGAAACACCTTATTTATAAAAGTCTTTATCAAATACACAATCATACTCAGTGTTATTATCAATGTTCCAAAATGACTTGTCAAGAGCAGAGACCTTTTAGATTTCTCTTATTAGTAACAGAGTAGTTGGATGACTTTGTGGGCTTCACATAAATACCAGATTGGAGAATAGACACAGATAACTAGCTTTGTGTTTGTACATGAATTGACAGAGCAAAGGCTGGGAAGGCATCAGATGAAGAGTGTGACGACATGTGACTTTGCAGTTCCATCTGTGCTGAATGGATGTGCCAGACACACACATAAAGTTACCCTGGCAACTGAGCTACAGCACTGATTGGAGGTTACACTGACAAAAGGTTTGATGCAGACCACAACGCCTCTAGAATATGTAAAGTATAGCACTCAGAGGGACGCTACAAGCTAAATGCTTATTCCCTCAAAGAGGAAGTCAAACAGCATACTGCACTCTATATATCGTTGCACACAGATACACTCTTCCTGCATACAGGAACATTTCACATAAACTGTGTAATGAACATGATGTAATGCAGAGCAGAGAAACATAACCTGAGAAAGACCAGGGATTGAACTTGATGACGCAAAAGTGCCTCACTGTTTTATCCCTTTCTCTTGTAAACACACAGCTCTGATTCCGAGAGGGGAGTTTCATTTCACACACAGGGATGTAATCTCTAACTAATCACATTTGCAGGCCTTGGACAGAGCAGTAACACGACAGTGCTGAACAGATGGGCCCACGTACACGAGGCATCTCTGGGATTAGCTCAGCCCAGAAGGTGGAGGTGGTATGTAGAGTTACCAAGGGATGTTTTCTAAAAAGTAGCTGGTGCTCAAATGCTGTAGAGCAGAGTCTCATCTAAGCAAATATAGTGATAGGAAATAGAAAACGTGTTAAAAAAAAAGTGTATATCCCCTAAATAATTATGTCCCTTTGATTGCAACATGACCACAGGTTTTAATGAAAAAACTGTTGGCTTACATTCTTGCAACTACAAAACATTTAGCCATAGATAATTATGGGTTATCCAGAAAGTGATGCAACTGAAAATAAGAAAAGCTCGCCAACCAAGTGTGCTTTAGCATATCCTCCAGGCACGCACGCTGTTTCTGTTGGCAAGCAACAGACATGCAATGTGATGCTCTCAGGAAGAGAGACAAAGAACAGGATAGGGCCCAAAACATACAGTGATAACTCAATGCAGCATGTGTAAATAAGCGTACAGATGGGAGTTGAGTTGCCTTAGACCAACAGTGCAAGTGGGCAGGCTGGATAGCATACTGAATCAACAATACTGTATTGGATTAAAACCAAAGCCCCAGCACCAAGACTACAGGATATACATTTCTGATATTCCCTTTACCCTCACTGACCACTGTCTTGCAGGTAGAAATGTTCTAATACTATTTTTTATTCTCCATACTGATACAAAAATTTCGAAAGAACCCAAAGTGTTCTCAACCTGGTGCTCTGTGACAATATGCAGTGCTCTCACGAGTTTGGCTTACATCAGAATAAGAAAAAAACAAAACCAAAAAAAAAAAAATCAAAAACACACCTAAGGGATTCCAACAGACTCAATCTCTTACATATGGAGGACTGGGAACCTCCTGCATTTGGAAATTATTAGGTTTCATTTCCCTTTCTGTACACAGCCTTAACTATAGTTTTATCTAAACACTCAAACTACGCCTTCAAAACTAGAACGGAAGCAATCATCAACACTATCTGATTACAAAACACAATCTGCGTCTCTTTTACTGTTAAAGAACACTGCTAAGGCCAAATGAGATTAGTTGAGTCCTCACTGCCTAACACGACACCACTGCACTGTAAAGGCACGCCAGTCATGAGTCTGAACCAGCGACCTCCAGGTCATATGTTAAGTGTTGAGAACAGCAGCTCCACACAACCATACTAAATATCGATATGGAACATTCCTTAAAGCCCTTTAAAATGGAGTCTGAGGGGTGAGCAACAGCATTGCCACACTGGGCACTGACAAAGAGTGTGTTAGATAAGAGGTCTGAGCAGAAGGGGGCTTTGTTTGAGAAAATAGGCGGGCTAATAGTAAAAAAGACATGAATTCAGTTTAATACTAATTGTGTTTGACAGCTAATATAGCCGGTCCACTCAAGTGTTCATGTCCCCATGGCATGTCCTTATCTGGGGTTATTCCTGACCCCACAAATTGAGGGAATAATGACAACGATAATAAGAGCGGCTGGACGGATGCACAACTGAAATCCGACCATCATTGTCAAAAATTCATTTGACATGAAAAGGTCGACATACCTTGTTTAAGCTCAGATACAACACTTGAGATTCAGCCAAAACACTGTTCAATAATAAGTTTGTATATGGCTGTGGGAAATGTAAAAGGGTCTGACATAGAGATACAAGGAATACTTATGATCACTCATTTAAAATGAGAATATTGATCAACAAAGATGTTACGTTAATGGTAGTAGACAATTATCAGACACAGTAAGACACCTTTCTGATTCAGAGAGGTAGTGAGATGCAATTCCCTCACTTTATTACCACCTAAAAACTGAGCTTGGGAAATACCTCTCTATCTCGTGCTCTAAAAGTTTCCCTAATTTAAAAAAAAAATAAGAGCAACGAGGTCGAGAGCCAATGGTTATCCTTTTCTGAGTCAAAATATCCACGACTTGTCTTTGTGCCTATTCTATAACCAATATATGTTATGCCTAGGACAAGATAAGCTACGGCTGTGCACAGTATTGTTCGTGGGTGAACCCACGCCACACCCAATGCACTCCCCGGAGGGTAACTGTGCAGGGGGTTCGCCGCCAATGAGCTATCCTGAGCAGGGCGCCTGCAGTGGGTATGCCTGTGAAGCTCCGCTGGGCTAACAGCGCAAACGGGTCGACATGTAGTCCTCCCCCGTCGCCCCTAAAAGAAATGGACTGTGTTGCGACGAAAGTAAACAACAATGAAACTACACGGGATGAATCACAAATTGCTAACTCACCGACTCACCCCAACTCTCCTCTCTAAGGTTTCCATATTAGCATGTTGCAATTCTCGCTAGCTTGTGTCGTAGGCTAACTTAGCTTGATGGGGGAGCGCATGATTTATTATGAGTACTAAATCAAACTCCTCGGTGCTGCCTCTTGGTGTGTGGCGGGGCGACTGTATCTTCACGTGGATAGAGGAGAAAATATAATAATGGCCAGAACAAACCCCCTTGAGCCCAGCTATGGATAGACTTCCTTACAAATACCAGAACAAGTCTGTGCGTTAAGCTTGTCGTCTCCCTTACATCTCCACGTCCCCTCCTCGGGATGGATGCCGATTTAATTTGATAACGGAGCATCCTGCATATAAAAAGAAACACATCCTACCCGTCCGTGGGGCTTAACGTAACGATAGCTAGCTACCTCGACGGCTGGGGGGGGGGCTTTTCTACATGATGTCGCAAACGAAAACAAACTTTGTCTCACACTGTTCAAAACACTCACCGAAGTGCGCCGTTTTCTTCTTTCTTCTGATATTCCAGCGGGCACATCAGAGGCCGACGGAAGACAACGGCAGACAGCTAACAGTTTTTTTTAGGCTAACGCTCAGGACACGACGATGTGCCTCACAACAGCTGTGATCTGTTTTGAATGAGGGCTGACGAGACGCACGGCCGATGGGCGGAGCTCCCGGCGTGCACGCGGACCAGCCCGTCCGTTATCCTCAACACAGCCGTTTAGTTTATTTCTTCACCTACAGATACTGAGACGTTTTATCGGTGTCTACAGTATCTATAGGTGTTTGATACGGTGTCGGTTAGTACGGTAACAGATTGGGGGTGGTATACCCGCTGCCCGCCGCAGTAGCTCCAGCATAAAGCGCTCTGAGAGATTTGAAAAGGGCGCAAAGTTCATGTGTTTGATACTGACGCCCTCTTGTGGTCGTACAGCCGTTGTGCCCGCGTCCACGGGCAATTACTGTGAGACAATCAATTATGACATGGGCATTAAAAACAACATCCTACGTTCATCGACCTTTTTAAACAATT
>JAPZDY010000021.1:21262330-21277543 GCA_029783645.1 Ctenochaetus hawaiiensis | reverse complement strand
CTTTAGAAGTGCTTAAAATTATATGTAAGTAAAAGCAGGCAATTAAAATGTAACAAAATATCCAAATTAAATGAACTGATATGAAAAATGTTATATCAAGGGGGTAAATGTGTAAACATTATTATGATTTCATAATTAAATTATTTATCTCTAAGTTTTAAAAATAAACAGACACAAGACAATAACAAGCTGCAAGAGCCTAAGCTGTTGAGCTGCTTTTTTAATCTGATAAACTCCAAAAGTATTAAATTTAGTGACGGGGAAAAAAAACAAAGTAAATCTTCACATTATATGTTTAGCATTTCAATCTACTTTTTATTAGTTCTTCACCATCAACTAATTTTATACAACCTAAAAGTATTTTGTGGTTCAAGAAACTTTTTGAACTTAACCTTCATATTTTTCAGTTTTTAGAATTTTATCCCAAATTGTGACACAAAATATAAGAGGGAAATAGGAGAACAATTGGCCTGCTTTACCTTTGCCTGTGACATGGTAAGCCCCCAGCTTATAGCAGCTCTCTCCGTGTCCATTTGTTTCACAGTTATGTTTGAGCACTTGTGCTGTAGATTCATAGTTCTTCTTCACCCCTTCCAAGTAGTCTGCTAGCCTTTGGCACCCTAAAAAAATCAGGCAAAAGAATAAAAGATTAGGCAAACATATCTAGCACTTCTTAATGACTTAGTTTCAATCTGTAGCAGAGTCCAGTGTTTCAGCACCACTGATCTGCGAACAGCGCAGGAATTTACCTTCAGGATCCTTTTCCTTGTAGCACTGGAAGCTGTACTCGACTCCTAAATTGTCCAAGAACTGCTTCACTTCATTCTCATCTTCAAAGTTTATAAGTCCGGCCATATTTCAGCGTGCACACCTTTCAACTTTACTACAATCACATGCGCTGGAAGGCTTAGCTACCACCACATCTACTGCTACTTGTGACCTTGGTGAAAGAATTCAGAGCGATGTTACAAAAGCGTTTCCTTAGAATGAAGAGTACTACTACCGTAAAAATACTACAAAACAACAATAAACTCGCTAATAAAATATATTTTTCTTAAGAAACAGAGGAAGATGACGGTCACGCGTGGTCTGCAGCTGATCTCTTCCTGTTTTTATAACCGTCCTTTACGGGCTTCCGTAGTCCAGCCCCCTTGCTAATGTACTTCCAGTGTTGTGACCTTTGTTTACTGTCTGTCTAGTCTGTCTAGTCAGAAATAGTCCTGACGTTAACTACCCGCCGTGAAAGCTGCATTACAGTCCCTTTCCTTGATTTAGAGTTTCGGTCGCTGGAGTGATTAGTCGATTAATACTAAATATGAATTCCGCCACAGCACACAGCTGTCGACATTTTTGCACGGAGAGCGATTTTCCACAACGGATGCAACAACAAGTGAGCTAGCTAGCTGGATTTCGCCGCTAACGCTCGGTTCTGCTCGTCCGTGGTCCTCTCCTCCTCCTCGTTACTGACAGTAACAGATAAACGTTACCGTTATATCAGGGTCCCGGACAGGTAAACACTCCGAATTGAAACGGTTGTAAACGGAGTCGCTGGACGGTTCCCGATCAAAGCGTCGGTTTTCCCGTGTTCCAAAATACACCGGTCTCGGTTGCATAAGCTAAAATTAGAGATCTCTCAACCATGGCTATGGCCAGGAGTTTCCTGAACACGGTAACCTTAATTTTGTTATTTCACACTGTAATCAGTTTAATTTGTGCGTTTTTTTTTCATTTTGTTGTAATTGCGTCACATCATTACATTACATTAAGAAATTAAATGTACTGAAAATAAATAAAAAACATATTCTTTTTTTGCTGGTAGGATGATGCATCTCCGGCAGCTCTGACAGACCTCTGCCTGACTTATGTGAGCCAAAATCTGGAGTGTTTCAGTGTGAAGCGTCCTGATGGCTCCCTGAGCTTCAGGGAGGCTGTGCTCTTCCCACAGGAGCTCGCAGACCAGCTGCTGGCCAAGATGGCCACTGAAGGTAAAACTGGACCCCTAACGACAACTCAGCGCAGTGAAGAAAAATTGATTTCTGAACCACTTCAGTAAAGATCAGTAGTCTTTTATGTTGTTAATCAGGCTATCAATTATTGATCAGAATAACATTAGTTATGACTGTGTGATGGGATAAATTTTAATGTGTCTGTGTGTTTAATGTGTTACTCTTTTTTGAGTAACTTTTAACTGTTTTTGCAATATGTATTAAAAAGATAGTGTGTGAAATGTTTGAGCCACTCAGTCTGGTGGAATGTTGTTATCTAAACCCAAAACCCTGTTCTCGATAAACAGAGCTAGTATTGTGCAAAGCTCAGTCCTGCATGAACCCCGGAGATGAACCTTAACTTTATATGCCTTGTGCATCAGGTCTGCTGAACGACAGCACAGTGGGTGTATTTCGTAACTGTGAATACCTGCGGCTGAGGCGAGCCTGCATCCGCACAGCACGAATCTCTGCAGAGGCCTTCCAGAAAGCCCTTTGCCCTCACAGACTGCTGGAGCTGGATGCTGCCAGGGTCAATGCAGACCTCACTATTCCTGATATCCTTCAGGGTCTGGCCACAAATAAATATTGTCAGGTAACATGAGATGATGCCAAGTCAAACATGCTGTCTAACCACCTTTACCACCACTGATATTAAAAATGTAAAGTTGTATTTATTTTGAAACTTACTGTTTCTTGTTTTGTTTTTCTTGAAAATCTGCCAGGAGTCCCTCCAGCGACTTGTCTTAACAGGTCTCACCATGTCCTCTCTGGAGGAACCAATCCGGTATCGTTTCAGCTCCCTCCAGGGCCTTCGCTCCCTCTCTCTAGCCAATGTAGACTTCTATGACTCTGGGCTTGTCGATGTGTGTTCCCTGCCACGTCTGGAGAGCCTCGATCTCTCCAACACTTCAGTTACCAATCTGAGCCCACTGCTGGGCCTGAAGGAACGTCTGCGCTCATTAACACTGCACCAGCTCAAAAGGCTGGAGATGAGCACTGCTCAGCTTCTGGGAGTCATCGGTCAATTGGATGTGTTGCAGGTTTGTGGAAATCTTGTTTTGCATGCCTACCATTAAACCAGTTTCTATAGACCGATTTATAAACATGCGCTGTGAAAAACACTTCCTCTGTAATTTCACAGTGCATGTGTTTTGCTTAAAATATTACCGTCTTTGTTTGTGTGAAACCCTGCCTATGCAGCACCTGGACATCAGTGATGATAAGCAGTTTACCTCCGATGTGGCTCGTCAGCTGCTTGGACAGCCGGGGATCCTGCCTGCTCTTGTGTCTCTGGATGTGTCAGGGAGGAAACAGGTATTTAATGTGTTAATTTAAAAAACAAACAGTCCAGCAAACAGATAAACTTATTACACACATTGTTGTAGCTATATTGCAAAGAAACACACAGGCTGTAGAGCGAAATGTCCTCTCTTACATGTGTGAATGTTGCAGGTGACTGATGCAGCTGTTAAGGCATTTGTTGAGGAGAGACCAGGGATGACCTTTGTGGGACTTCTGGCCACAGATGCTGGATTTTCGGACTTCCTCTCTGGAGAAGGAAATCTGAAGGTAGGCCTAGATGTGTTTGTTAAAATTTATAACTATACACAGATAATTCACATTTGTTTATGTAAAGTGTCTTTTTTGTGTAAATAGGTAACAGGAGAAGCCAACGAGACGCAGATCTGTGAAGCCCTGCGTCGCTACAGTGAGAGGGAAGGTTTTGTTAGAGAAGCTCTGTTTCATCTGTTCAGCCTGACACATGTCATGGAGAAACCGAGGCCTGACATACTGAAGGTAAACCCACACTGTTTTACCAGAGAAAAAAATAATTAGTATTATGCAATTTAAACAGAACTTTTTTGAATTTATTCAAGGAAAACAATGTAGAAATCCTGAAAATGTATTGTTCTCTTCATGCTTATGAAACACATATCATTTCATATCTGAACCACATCAGTGTTTCCGTCATTTTCATTTTGCAGAGGCAGCCTGCTGCAAAAATATTGCTGCCACTGCCTCAGAAATGTCAAGCTGCAATTACATGACTTTGCTGAGTCTCACTCATTTGAACTCAAATGAGCGGCTGTCTGCTCCCTCTTCACTTTGAGCATGAGTGAATGGAACAGTGCCAGGGCGTCAGTACCATGCAAATTCATGAAAACTAAATAAAAGTGCAAGTACAGCTTTTTTTTCCTCAGGGAGAGTAACAAACTGGACAGAGGTTAGGATTAGGTTATCACAGAACAAGAGAGAAGATTAATTGAACTATTCATCATTAAGTTACACAGAGTTAATGTAAACATGTTTTGCACAGTGTATTCTCTATTAATGTCCGTGGCCTGGAGGATCCAAAATTATTATCTGCCAAATGACAAAAACAGAGTTAGACTTTCTGTTTGGCAAGTAGCATTGCATATCAGATGGCTGTCCGCCACACTGGCTGGTTCGTACCAAAACAGGGATAAAATAGGAAATTATGCTTATACTCTCTCCTGCAATTTGGGGTCTTTTATAAGCACACCATCTGTCCTCTGCTGTCTGCCTGTGTCATGGTGCATTCAAATGCACCCCATAAACTCTGAAATCTATATTCCAAAAGTCACAGAGGTTGTTAAAGCTAGGAGAGTTCTATTTTATATTTCTACTTTTTCTCTTATAGTAATACATAGATCTACATCTGTCATTACTCTCTTGTTCCTTTACTGCAGCACCTTTAAGAAATTAGTTGCTAAAATCAAAATAACATTCTGTTTATTCTTACAAAGGTAGATTTTTAAAATCCTCCAAAAAATGTTTTCAAATTATTATCAGCAAACTCGACTAAATTTTTGCACAACAGGTTTAGGTTGTTTTTATTATATCGGTTGTCATACCCAAAACACATACGTTTTGGTCAGTAAAAATTTGCTTGGCTGGTTAATATTTTCCTCCATCAGAGTCAAAGGGTTGATTTAGGACACTGCTCTGATACACCCGTCACACAGGTACAACAAAGCCCCTTTTCTCACACTGCTAAAAATAGAAAAAAGAGGAAACACTGCGAATATTTATCAGATAAGCGATGGAGTTCCAGACACATTTCTTCCTCCTAGCTGTTACAGAACATTGTGTCAAAGTCCTACAACCCCAACTCAGTGGGAAACTACAATGTCTCACTTCTCTTGCTTTTATCCAGCTGGTAGTTCTGGGAATGAAGAACCACCCTGCCACTCTGAATGTCCAGCTGGCAGCCAGTGCCTGTGTGTTCAACCTGACAAAGCAGGACCTGGCAGCAGGGATGCCAGTGCGACTGCTGAGCACCGTCACTCAGCTTCTGCTGGAGGCCATGAGGACGTTCCCCAACCACCAGCAGGTACCTTCATGTCTGCACTGTCATCTGAGTGGTCTGTGCCAAGCATGCTATGTCAGTCACAAAACAACAGGCTGTCAAACCAGATACAGTTTACCTGCGCGGAAAACTTAAAGAGGAAATATTTTTTCTGTGACATGATGCCACGTGATGCCAGAATTTTTTTTCAAGGCACAGATAACTACAGCAAACTGTCTCTGAGTTACAACAAGTGTTACAGTTTTACCCCTCCACCATTATTTTTAAGTTAAAGATTTATAGATTGTGTAATTCCAACAGGTAATTTATGTTTATGTAATTTTGAGAACTATTATTTTATACAAAGTTTTAAATTTTGATATTGAACCTGCAATGTGCTGTACAGAACACAAAATAATCTATAGAACAAATCCATTACGAAGAAAACATATAAAAAAAATAAACAAAATGAAGACAATGTGTGCAAAGTCAAAGGTCCTTAAAAGGCACCATGATACTTTTCCCCTGTTATTTGTTTTCAGCTGTGTGTGTTTGTAATTTAAAAACCTTGTTTACATCAACTTGAGACATAAAACTAACTTAACCAGACCAACTAAGCTGCGAGCTGCAGTTGGTCACAAAAAGAAGAAGGAACAGGAACAGAAGGATTGATTGTAGCCTGAGGGTGAGCTGGGGTCAGAGGCCTCGTGTGAGTCCAGTATCCTGCAGTTTAGTGTGGGACTCTGTAAGTTTGGAAACCTCTGACAAGAAAACGTGTGCAATCTAAGCGTATTGTGTCAGCTTGAAAATTCTGTTGGGGAACTTCCCACAACCAAACACACAGCAGCTTCCTATTTGTTCTTCTCAGCAGTGGATGGAGAAGGATTCTATCTACACATTTCACTGTGCTTGTGTAACAAAACAGGCGTTAGCAGTCAGATGTTGTTCAGTGCTGATACTTGTTTTTATTTCCCCCTTTTTAGCTGCAGAAAAACTGCCTGTTGTCTCTGTGCAGTGATCGCATTTTGCAGGAGGTTCCATTCAACAGGTGAGAAATTGTCACTGTAGTAGTATATTTTACTAATACAGTGGAAACTGCTTTTAGTGATCACAGGCAGTGATCAACTGCTTATATGGATAAAAAAAGCTTTAGATGTAATCATAATAATACAGATGCTGTTAAATAATTTGCTTTTAGTGATCAAGTAGTCATCTTAGAGTGCTCATTTTTTCATTAGGCAAAAAGTCTAATAAATGACTTGGCATAATATCGAACCCAATCTGTCAAAGATGTGCGATGTTTACAGTAGAACTGCTTTGCTCTCTTTCTGTTTGTAAGGTTTGAAGCTGCCAAACTAGTGATGCAGTGGTTATGCAACCACGAAGACCAGAACATGCAGAGGATGGCTGTGGCTATCATCTCCATACTGGCTGCTAAGGTATACGTTGTGTCATTTTATTCATGCATTTTTAGCACATTTTTGATTCATTCTAAACTCTTAAACGTTGGCTTTTTCCAGTTATCCACAGAGCAGACTGCTCAGCTGGGAGCGGAGCTATTCATAGTTAAGGTATGATTCTCACTTTCGCTCTGTTCTCGTCTGCCTTAATTTACCAAAAAAAAAAAGACAGATTTTCTTAGCAAATATGCTTCCTACCCCCTGCAGCAACTGCTCCACATTGTGCGTCAGAAGGCTACTCAGGGCATAGTGGACGCCACCCTCAAATTTACACTGAGTGCACTCTGGAACCTCACTGATGAATCACCGACAACCTGCCGCCATTTTATTGAGAACCAAGGCCTGGACCTGTTTATCAAAGTTCTTGAGGTATACAGAAATGTCAACAGTTACATGTAAATAAACAACCGAGAGCAGATAACCGTGCTAGTTAATCATCACACTTAATCATGTGTTGTGTATAAGTATGTATGCCTTCAGAGTGGGCTGACTCACTTGTTTTATTTCCATACCTCCCCTTCCTTCCCCCGCTCCTACCAACCCCCCCCTGCAGTCCTTTCCCAGTGAGTCTTCCATTCAACAGAAGGTCCTTGGCCTGCTGGTGAGTTACTGCCCTCATTTTACACTTAAAAAAAACCTGTTGTCGAATAAATTTGCAACATTAAGACATCACTGTCCCCTGTTCACCTTTCCACATGTAGAACAACATAGCAGAGGTCGGGGAGCTGCATGGAGAGCTGATGGTGCAAGGCTTCTTGGACCACATCAGGACTCTGCTTCACAGCCAAGAGGTGGAGGTTAGCTACTTCGCCGCAGGCATCCTCGCACATCTGACGTCACGGGGAGAGGAAGCGTGGACGCTCAGCCCTGATCTGCGGTCCTCATTGCTGGAGCAGCTGGTAGGATTCATGAAAGCTGCTCATTACTCATGCATGTAAATACCTCACCGAGATATTTTTAGAGGCTGGTTTGAGTCTTTTGCATTTGTGTGTCTCCCCAGCATGATGTCATAATGAAGTGGCCTCCGCCGGAGTGTGAAATGGTGGCCTACAGGTGAGAAGTGGCTTCACTGCAGTAATAATAAAACAAAGCAAAAAAAAAAAAGCACAGTTAAACTGAATTCAGTCTTTCTTTTAAAAAACGTTTTATTAGAGCACATTGAAAAATGATGTTCAAATCTCTTTTTTATTGAGCAGAGCACCCTATTCTTAGGTTGTTGACACACATTCAGTACCATTGGATGTCACCACAGATGACATGAAAAATACTTGCTAAAATTATTCTTTTCATCTTTTATTCTTTCAGGTCATTCAACCCTTTCTTTCCCCTACTGGAGTGCTTTCACACACCTGGTGTCCAGCTGTGGGCGGCCTGGGCCATGCAACATGTCTGCAGCAAGAATGGTGAGTCACTGATACATACAAGCACTAAGCCATGTGATTTTCTAGTTTTATATAATTGTTCATTCACAAATCATTTATTCACATCTGTTTCAGCAGTAACTTAATCCCCTTCCCACACCACTAACAGATTTGATACGATATTACCCCATGTTTCTGCAGCCGCTCGCTATTGCAGCATGTTGTTGGAGGAGGGCGGCCTGCAGCAGCTGGAGCTCGTTCATACGCACCCACAGACCCACGCAGATGTCAAATTGTTGGCTAAGAGCATCCTGGAGAGCCTGCACAACCACAGAGCTCGCACCGGCCAACCTGCGCCAACACAGACGCATCGCCGTCCGCCACCACAATAACCACACAGAGGTGAAGACTCACACACCAGTGGTCGTTTGTCTCACAATGGCCAGAGAGTTTTCATTCTTTTACTTTTTAACTTACAGAAATCGAAGCTCCCTCACCAAGAGGACAACATCAACTGGGTCCCACCGCAGAGGGGATTATATATTTATGTGTGTGCGCACAAATGTATGCACACAGACACACACTTTATCAAGAATCCCTAGGAAGTAAAGATTAAAGAACAAAGACTACGCAATTCTTTGCACACACACACTTTATTTATTTTCTTTGTGTTTGTTTCAAAACAAAAATATTTCTTGTGTGCTCATCTTGTGATAAAAATTTAAATTATGAGAAGAACTTTCGGTCAGTTAAGCTCAAATCTCAACACGAGGTTTGTGTCTGCGCTCGCTTTTGTCAGTCTGACGTTGGCATCATGATGATTTTCATACCAAAACCGTGCACAAATACAACTCTCAATTTGGGACTGAACCCCCTGAAAAGCTCAGCCGGGGGTCGACACCCTCCGTCTCCTGTACGTTACTGAGGGCTCTGGACGTCAGAATGGGTCGATAAGCTCTTTAGATGTACGCATGTTGCTGCTGTGAGCTCGAGCATGCTGGAGTTTGCCTGAATGCTTGCACTGTTCATTTTAGGAATGCCTTCTTGTTTGTTTCTAGCAGTGTTCTGTTCACTGAAACCCACGCCTCTGGGTCCACAATACTGCTGCTGCTCGCCTCTTCATTTAGGCTTTTATCAGCTAATGCTTTTGATTTGATGTGACAGGACTCTTGCCAAGGGTGTGTTCAGTGGATTCAAATGTTCTAAACATTAAAGATGAAAAGCTGAATCCTTAAAAAGTTATGTCTCTTTGATAACCTGTATATCCGAAGAGGAGAATTCATATGAAAATTTCAAATTATACCATTAACTACTGTGTCTGGTAAAGTGCAAAAATCCTCTCAAACAGACAAAAATGGCAAAAGTGAAATCAGTGTTATAATGGTGGATATGAATTGGGTTAAAGCTGTTTTCTCTTTGAGAAACTCTTGTATATATTGGTATGTTTGCCGTGCTTCCCAATGTGTCCGAGTGTCTAAAAGACAGAGGCAGCACTCCGGCGTGAGCATGTGTGTTTGTATATCTGTACAAGTAGCTGCATCTGAAAGAGTGTATGTAATTTGTACATAATAGAAAATGAGAGAGAGAAATAGAAACCGTTGGTTTAAAAAAAAAAATTGGCTGCATGGAAATTTTTAAACTGTTTGTCCCAATGTTTATGAATTGAAAAACAAAGGAGGGGTGTAACCAGACAGAGAGCGAGGTAGAGTGGGTATTTTTCTGTTCTGAAACACCTGGCCATGCGATATTAGTATCCCCATGAATGCCATTTTACCAGGTATGCTTCTGCTGCCCAGAGAAGCCTCCACATGCTCCAACAGCTGACTCTCACACCCACATTCTCCTTTTTTTCATCAGGTCTCGATTCACATTTAGGACCCATCGTCATTCTCTATGCAATTATCACTACTGTTGCTTCTACAAACTACTGTCAAACCCCTGATCCAACCATTGTTTGCTCTTTAAGGAAACATTTTCAAAGCTTCTGCAGAAACAGTGAGTTGCAGGTCACAGGACTCGTACAGAAAACTTGTATGTAAATGAAAGTAAAGATAATATTTCAGGCTACTAAATGGTACTCTAAAACAGCTGTTGGCAAAGCATACATCACCTCATCTGCTCAGCGCTTTATGGCCTTATTGTTTTCTGTAAATCAGTTGTTGATGAGCTTGCTAGTTAAGCACATGTCTTTGGCTGATCTCATCAGCTTTGACAGGGGCAAAGAGCAGCAGACGACGCAGAATCTGTTTTTGTATTTTTCCGTCGCTCCTGATAATGTCGGAGTGTTTAATGGAGCCCTCATAACAACATCCCTGGACGAAAGGCGTGTGTAATTATTCACAATGAAATCAGATGAAAGATACAAAAAGTCAAGCTACTGTATGTCTGCTTTGACTGTGCCATGTTGCTGCTGAGAGTCACGTTTTCAAGTTTGGAAATAAAGAATGTACATTCCCATAAACTGGAGATGACGCTTGTGTTGTTTTTTTTTTTTTTTTATTCCAAAGATGAGCTTCACATCACCCACGAGGCCTAGAATTAGTCAACAAAACTGTATAAACTTTATGTGCTTGTTATTATGCAGTGTTTCACAAAGCAAACAGTCACCACAGACGGCTCATCCTGACTCGACCCGTTGTATTGACACTGGCTGGGATGCACACACACAATCAATGGGAGTTAATTGCATGAGGTTACAGAGAGAGAAATCCAATGGCTTCCAGTTTATTTCCCAGTGTACTGTGGCTGCCTCTTCTCTATGAAGGCGGCCATGCCCTCCTGTCTGTCCCGCGTGGGGATGACCTGAAACGACAGGGCAAGGGTCGACAGCAGATGATCCGACTATAGACAGCCTCAGAGGATTCACAGAAAAAACAGAGCAGGCATCAAAGCCGAGCCCAGTGCAGAGCTTAGACTGAAGTTTTATGAATAACAAAAGCTGAGAAAACACATAGCATAAGTAGTTTTAGAGTTCAGGTTAAAAGAAAATGTCTGCACATGATTCACAACAATCAAGCAAAATTATAGTGAAGTAACACAACAGTAAGGGATGAGAAGTCTTACCCGAGCATAACAGATCCTCTCTATTGCCATAGCTGTACTAATGTCAACCTGGAAAAGACAGAACTTCGGTCATTACAGTCACAGATGCAAGAAAAGTTAAATAATAAAAAAAAAGTCATGATGTACCTCGGTGCCTTTGTTTATTGCCTCTTTTGCCATCCGCACAGCGATCGGAGCCTGGAAACAAAGGATAAAAGGAAGTTAGATGCAAGTTTAAGTAGTCATAAAACACCACGTACTTCCCGTTGTGTGTGTGTTTGTATTCACAGTCATTATGAAAGTTTGACTAGACGACCAAATGGGTCAAACTAAAAAAAACATGTAAAAACCGAGCATCAATTTTACACTTGAAGATAATTTTATTCATCATGAGGAGCAAAACTTAGCCTGTGAAAACAGTTATGTAATATGTTTTTTACGCCTCGGGAGGATCTTTGTCAAATCTAACCCTGATGATGTCATGGTGGGTTATCTTTGCTCGGGCCTGGAGATGTTTAACCACAAAAGAAAAGGAAACGCTTTTATTTCAAACTGCGAATGTGGATTTTGAAAGGCGTTGGTGTTTGATGAAAGACAGCTAAGTAACAAAAACGCAGGATATTGCAGCTCTTACAGCACTGATTTTAACCTGTTTTTTTTAATCTGTCTTGAAAATCCTTTAACAAACTTATATTCTGAATCTCTGGCGTAGCTGTTTAAAAAGCACTCAGGTCCATCTGTGCTGACTCCTTTTAACACTCAATGGCACAGTCTTCTTCACTTTTCTTAATAAAATTCACAAAATTTTCCGAGGGAGCCACGACAGCACGACGAGAAAGATGTGAGGGCGCATAAAGCTGCGTATCTCCTCCATCTTTCCTCACTTTTAGTCAATGCAAAGTCCTGTCAATCATTCAATCCTCGCCAACACAAGCATGTGTCGGTTAATGTAAGCTTCTGTTTGTGTGTGTGTCTGCCTGTGCATGTGTGTGTGTGTGTGCTGCTATTTGTGGTCCACTTCTCCACTTGACTGCCACTCTGGCCCTGCCAACTGCGGGCATCTGAACTGGAGTGAAAGAAATATGGAGCGACAGAGGCCTGGAGAGGAGGGGGGAGAGGAGAGAGAGGAGGGTGAAGGTGGGAAGAAAACACAGAGAGAGAGAAGTGAAAGGAAGAGTGAAAAAAGGCAGACAAGAAAGCGGAGGAGAGGCAGGGTGGAGGAGGAGGAGGAGGAGGGATGCATCAGTATCTGAGCTGCAGCAGAAGAGGAAGGACGGCGTGGTCGTGCTCTAACCTGGGGCAGTATCTCTCTGGCCAGACCGAGTGCCTCTCTGTAGGCAGCGTCTCCTGCCTCGTTCTGTTCCACAGCTCTGTTTACGAGCCCCATCTCCAGAGCTGTCTGCCCTCCCACACGCTTACCTGATAACAGACAGAGAGAGAGAGAGAAGGAGCGTGATGCACAAAACTCTCAGCAACACGATAAGCACCCTGTGTCTATAGCAACACGTCATTGTTTCCATAATACCACCTGTGAAGATGAGCTCTTTGGCCAGAGTGATGCCGACCACCCGCGGCAGCCGCTGACTGCCCCCTGCAGGACGAACCGCATCAAGGTCAACCTCTGCACAGATGCTTTGTCTCTCTACTTAGACACTCTAACTTTGCAAGGTCGTTATTTTTCGTGACCTCCGTTTCGTCTTACCCGCCCCTGGGAGCAGCCCCCGTGTCGTCTCAATCAGACCCATCTGTGCCGAATGTGCTGAAACACACACAAACACACACATAAACACACACAGAGGACAGTTGAAGGTCTCTGCTGCTGAGTGCCATTAAGCCGGGGAGGAGCGTAAAGTCTGACTGATGCCTCTGTCAGAGAAATAGACGCAAACACCTGCTCACCTAGCTCATCAACACTCAGCCAATCACAGAGCTGCCAGGACTGATTTAACCAATCGCGTGTATATTCTGCTACGTGAACAGCTGGGCAGATGTGTCTGGCCTCACTAGCTTTCATTAGTCCCTGAGCTCAGCAGCAGATCAGAGGTGCAAATCTCCAAAATAAACCTTCTCAGGAGCAACATTAGGTTTCTTGTTGACCGCTGTGCAATTCTATAATATTTTTTAAAATAATTCAAACATTTAACCCCTCAACTTTGAGTATTGTCCTTAAAGTTTTTTCAAGATAGTTAAAATCATTTCATTCCACAGTCTGCTGCTATCATAAACCACACTGGCATTTAGGTGGTGGGAGTGTAACTATTGATATTTACTCTGTGCTTTAAAGTAATTGCACTAACTTCCCCCTTAACTCCCCTCTGTTTAACTCACATGACCCCTCGCTAAGTCTTAACACCCAGGTTGAGAACTACTGCTCTAATCTGTACCAGAGAGCTCTCAGTTTATAAAGATGGCTCTAAGTGGATGCTGCTATCCCTCAGCATCCTGTTTAGACTCATCCGTTGATCTAATATGACTAGATTGATGACAGCTGTGAAGAGAGCACGACATCCTCCTTCATACTTTATTAACATCACCTGAAGGAAGGAAAGAAGAATATTAAACGTGCTCGGCAGTGATGCTGACTCATAACGGTTCAGGGTTGATAGGTGAAGTTTCAGAGTTCACTCACCAGCAATGCAGAGGTCACAGGCCAACGCCAACTCCAGGCCGCCGCCCAGGGCGACGCCATCCATCGCTGCGATGGTGGGCACGGGTATTGATGCTGCCAGAGCGTTACAGGAAGTAAAAAGAAGACAGGACACTCACAGGGACTTGTTTTGTCAAAATAACTGCTCGTTCTTCACATAACATGTTCTCTGTCTTACCGATCTGAGTCATGAGGGATCGCAGGCCATGAACAAACAGATCAGACTCGGCGTTGCCCATCACAGCTCTCTCTTTCAGGTCTGCACCTGTGAGGATCATACAGCATCACACATGCCTTTTAGGAAGGCTTTGATCACACATCCAGAGGCCAGGCAGGCGTCAGATGCTGCAGAGGACACGTACCTGCACAGAAAACACCTGGCACTAAACTCCTGAAGACAACCACCCGCACTGCCGAGTCATGGTACAGCGTGGACACCACCTGCCTCATCTGCACACACACGGGACACATTGTCACACACAAGTCTGAGTGTATGGATGTGTTTGTGTGTGTGAATGTGTGTGTGTGTGATGGTGTAGGGGTCTGCTCACCTGTGACACAAACACATGGCCCAGAGCATTTCTTGCCTTTAGTCTGGACATCAGCACCTCCACTATCCCTGAGAAGGAGAGAGCAACAGAAGGGAGGGCAGCAGCCATGAGTTCATTTAATTTTCAATCACTTTGCTATTTTTGAATTTCAAAACTGTGAGTTTATCAACTAAAGATGTCAGCCCTCAGCTCCCCACTGTGACTTTCTGCAGTCAGCTCAGTATGGAAGCTTGTTATTGTTTATGAAAATAAATAGGAAAAAACAGCAATGATTTAAATAACAAAATACAAATATTATGATTTTTATAGAGAAATATGTCATAATAATTTAATAGTTATTATATAGGTAAAACAATCCATTATTAAATGGATAGTGAGTGTGTTTGGGTGTGTCAAGTGACAAATAAAATTTGAAGGGAACACATCAAAAATTAGACAGTTGCAGCTTTTTATATGTGATAAGGGTCTGTTTTTCCTTGTTCTGTATGTATGTTGCATATTGGAACTGATTTTATAACTCGAGTTTTGGAGGATATGGGAAATTAAATAAATTCACAAAGCAATGATGGCTATTTTTCTGAGTGGATTAATAGAAAAATATTTTAGCTACAACTCAAAATACTGAACCGACTTCATAACTTACATTTAAAACCACATTTTGCATTTCTATAACATGTTCCACTCTGCTCCTGTTGCGCACAGAAAAACTTGGAACAAACAAGAATTTGAGTTTTTCTATGTGAAAGAAACAAACTGTGGCCCAGACTTGCAGAGTTTCCTGATGTGTGACGACTTCCTAAAGTAAGCAATCAAATAAATCAAACGAGTTGAGTCCCGTTGTAATAAATGTCCAT
>JAPZDY010000021.1:21245387-21262230 GCA_029783645.1 Ctenochaetus hawaiiensis | reverse complement strand
TTGTAATAAATGTCCATGCACCCGGAGGAATAGAGTTATTCATCAACTAAGTTAACAAACATGCAGCTGCAACAACAAGGTTACTGAGGGATCAGACATGGCTCGGGTGTGTACGTGCAGGCCTGCAGAGTATCGTGTTAATCGGTGTGAATTTGAACAATGTTGGATCACAAATGAGTGTGTCCCTACCATCGTCTTTCCCCTCTAACCGCTTTAGATCCACTTCTACAGGTTCTGCAGCCCCCGTGTGCTTCCCGCGGCTGTTTGCGCGGCTGTGCGGCGAACGACGACGACCGCCACCGGCCAGCAGTCGCGCTCCGTTCCCGGAGACCAGCTGGGAAGTTCGGCCGTGCGTTTCCCGCAGGATCACCCCCAAACAGCGGCTCGGGGAGCGCCTGGGCCATGCAAGTCTGCAAAGGAGGGTTGTCATGCTTGTTGTTGAGTTGCCGTACAGTTTTTTAAAAAATGGAAGATCGTTCAGGCAAGTTCCAGGAAGTTCGGTGCAGGTATCTTCCTGTGAGAGGAGGAACTTGGCTGCGCCGGACTGTACTTCCAAACCAGAGAGTTACATATTCTGTTGTTCAGTTTCTGGTCTTGTCATTGAAGCGTGACATGTTGTAACTTTGTTCCTGTGGGATACAAAAGAGTAAAAGGGGATTTTTTGAACTTCCTAACACAAGTCGCTATTTCACTCAGAGAAAAGTTTGTTATTATGAAAGTTTTTTTCTTCCTCAATCTGCTTCTCCTCCACACACACTTAAACTTTCACTTCATTACATGGACTTACATTCATTTCTTACCTCATTTTACTCTAATCTTAACCACACATGCATTACCCTCACCCACTAACTGAGCCAAAGATCAGCTGTTTTTCATTAGACACAAGGCTTCTGTCCCCAAATGAACCAGTCACCTCAGTTAACTGGTTTTAAGCCTGAAATGTGTCCTGAAATACCCCAAGTCATATCATCCCCCCACCAACACACACACACAGACACACCTCCAGACCTGCGTCCTGACTCTGGGATGTCCAGTCCTTGGCCGGACAAAGCGGATTGTTGAGGTAAGGTTTTCCGTCAGGCTGCCCGTGTCTAGTCTGACCATGCATTATTGAGAAGGTCTTTACAAGTTATGCAATTCCACAGTCGCACAGCCGCTCTGATGGCACAGCAGCCTGTGCAAACACAGTGTGTGTGTGAGAGTGTGTGCACATGTCCATATGCATGTGATCCAGACACTGTAATAGGAATCGACAATGTATTAAATATTACAGTTATTTTGATGCTCAGGCAGCTCAGATTACATTCATATCGATCAGACTGCTTCACTTCTGCCAGAGTGAGCACATTTTTATTGTTCATTTTACTG
This sequence comes from Ctenochaetus hawaiiensis, assembly GCA_029783645.1. Classification (NCBI taxonomy): domain Eukaryota; kingdom Metazoa; phylum Chordata; class Actinopteri; order Acanthuriformes; family Acanthuridae; genus Ctenochaetus; species Ctenochaetus hawaiiensis. Next base: position 21,260,862 of record JAPZDY010000021.1, on the reverse strand, counting down.
CTGTCTGGCTTTGTTTACTCTTTCTAATTAACATGGCTGCAAGTGAAAGAGCAGTGAATCATATTAATTTGTCAATGAGATGTAAATTTATAATAAATGTAGAGTTTAAGTGGCTGGGTCTCTGTAAGGTGCTGTGGGAAGGTGAGCAGGATTACGTGGGTAAAGTGAAACTGAAACCACAACAATAAATGAGTAGAAACTAGCTAATTACACTTATTTTACTAAAGGCAGATTGGATTAAACAGAAAAAGGAGTAAGGAGAGCTTTACGTCATCAGGTGTGTTTCTAAGGTTCTGGTTTGGATGGGCACCGTCTGCCAGGTGTGTGTTCCTCTTCTCATGTGTGAGCCTCGAGATGGCAAACTGATGGCAGATGACACTCGCCCTTTGAGTGCAAGGACAGAAACTGAGCCTGATGGACTGTGACGGACACCGTCAGTCTGTCCCTGGACATTACAAGCAGGCTGGGCACACATTCAAGCAGAAACACAGACTCGGACACACAGGCTGTAACATTAATATGGTTAAAAAAACGACAGATTAGAAGAGAGGAGTTGTTTTTTAAGTGTTTCTCCTCACTCCACTTTTCTGCATGCACTGCCTTTTGCACCATTTCCAGGCTTCAACAGGGGAGATTCACATCCCCTTCATGTCAACAAACATCTGTGTGGCAAGGCGCACCACACTTCCCCTCCAATCCTGCAGGGGTCAGTCTTGTACCAGCAGGTGAGAAGAGCATGTAGTCCTGTTGCTCCTCCACTTCTTTTGCCTGCCAGTGGAGTGACTGCTCTTGTCATTTGACTACAGGCTTTTGTTGGCTGATTCCATCATCAGCAGCCCACGGTGTCAGTGACAGACTACTGTAGTTCAAAGAGACATGAACTAGTCCCACCATCCTCTCCTCCGTCTCCCTCCTCTTCCTCTCCTCCTGTCAGAGGCAGGAGGTGACGTGTGGGGGAGGGGGGGGGGGGCGGGACTCGTGAGCAGACTGCAGCAGACAGCCCTCCAGCCTCGGCCGCATCAGATCGCAGGGGCTGAGTTCAGGCAAGGAGGCCTGATGATGGGGCACGAGGCCGGGCACGAGTCAGAGGGGGCGACTGGCATCCTGTTACTGGAGCTGTCTGTCAAGAGTGAGACAGCACGGTGGTCCTCTCAGGGCGTGTACAGTGTGTTTGACCTTTGTGTCTGACGTTTTATCACACAGATACACTGTAATACTAACACACATAGCTCACTTTCTTAAGCTTAGCCTGTGCTCATGGAGTTTAACCTCTAAAAAAAAAAAAAACATCCCTCAGGCCAGGCTGTTTTTAACTCGAGTAAGAAGCTAATTTACTTATGAAACCAAAACAGCAGTTGCGCAACACTACTCGTTTGTTCTCATGTATTTCTGTTGGTACGTGCGTGTGAGAGAGAGAGTGTATGGAGATTAAAAACATGGAAGAAGGTGTTTAAGGTGATGAAATGTGTCGAATAATATTGATCAAGTATCTTTTACTATGTTAATATTCTCTGTCTTTCTCCAGTAAACCAGCCTGCATTGGAAGTAATCTTGAAATAAACATATTTGTGTTCCATTTTAAAAGAGTTTTGTCTTCAGTAGGAATGATTTGGCTTAAAGCTGAAAGCCACAGACAGGGTTTAAGAGTGGAAAATATGAAGAGATGGATGAACACACTGTTGGCTTTGGTCTCCTAATAGGATTTGTTGACAATAACAGAAAAAATAACATCGGCCCCATTTTCCTTTAAGATATATTCATGTAATCTGGAGTTATGCTTAAAGTTTAGCTCCAGACACAAAACTTCAATAACAGGAACTTAATCTTGTATTCATCCAAGTGCAGATCCATTTTCTTTATAGTAATACTGAGGCACATAGGCTTTATAAACACCCACACACAACCACGCTGTCGAGCACAGAGGCAGTCAGGGTGACTGATCGTACTCCTGGTTCAATTACATTAGAATGATGGAGTCGGTTATGTGCTGAAAAAAGAGCCTCAGACTTACAGCCTGAAAGATAGTGAAGCAAGATGGGAGAAGAGTTACGACCATATTGAGCCACGAGATGAGAGAGAGAGAGAACGAGGAGTTATAGCTGCACATGGAAGGAGATAAAGGGACAGAGCTCAGCCCGCATCCGAAATGTTCTGCCAGTATTAAAAAACTTTCACTTGTCAATATTAAGTCAAGAAGTGCCTCCAAAGACACTAAAACACAGACCATAAAGAAGTTAGGATGCTGTGTAAAACCTACATTAAAAAAAGGATGCAGTCATTTTAAACAAACATAGCTAAAAGCTTTACTAATGCGACCCCGAAATCATGTAGTAATATCCTTCATACACCCATGTGTGTCCTTAAACAGTGAACCACAACTCTTGTATTGACTGAGACATGTTGCTGACATCAAGATTATCACCAGAATGAGCAAATATTTATAAAAATCAATGAAGCTGATAAGGAAAAACATTTAAGGTTGAGTGTGTTGAATATAGTGACATCTAGCCGTGAAGTTGCAGATTGCAACTTATTTGCAGGTGATTTTATACTAATTTATTTCTACCATATTCCACAAATAGATACTCCACATTCATACAAACTTCACCTTTAGATTAATCTTCTTTGTACCTTTTTCAGATGAGTAAACATCAAAAAGGATTCTTAAGTTATTGCATTCTGTTTTTGGTCATATTTTTCACAGCATATCAACTCTTTTTTTTTTAGTTTCAGGTGGTAAAAGATGTCAAGAAATGGGTGTAAAGTAAAGGTGAGTGACACCTCTGATGGCAGACGTGGCCTTTCTTTCAGGTCGTGGATCAAATCGGCTGTCTGGCAGTTGACAGCTGACACTTCATACAACCTTATTAAAAAATAAGGATGTTTTTCTGCGAGTCCATACACTCTACACATGCATAAACACTCCCCAGCACACTGTCACAAAAGCAGGGAACACTCATGTAGAAAAGAATTACACATACAACAGGAGAACTCCACATATCATGTATCAACGACATACAAAACAGAATAAACTGCACACATACACACACATATATGCATGCACATGGACATACACAAGTGCCTCTGGAAGCTGACACCGTTAGGAGCAGTCAGGGAGGAAAGTTACATTAATGATTCTGATGGCCGGGCTTTACCGAGGCATTTATCTGCGAACACGATCCAGCAGGGCCATTTAGACAGCAAACACGTGACAGAGGGAGCAGACAGGCCGACAGAAAAACGACACTGATCAAATAGGCTCATTTTCCTCCAGGCTGCTGTGCGCTGTGGAGAGCTTTCCTTCAATAATGATACATCAGACTGGAGATGGACAGACGCAAGAGCTCTGAAATGAAAAACTGAGAAAAAGGCCTGTCATTTTTTTTTTTTCACAGCTAACATATTCCCCAGTCGTTCTGTCCAATGATTTAGCTGTCATGACAATTTAGTTGTGTTGATTATCTTTGGATTGCTGAGTCCGTCTGTCTGTCAATCTGTTGTCCTTTCTGGTTGAGATCGAAACATCTTCACAACTGTTAGATGAATTGTTATAAAGTCTAGTTCAGCACTTCATGACAAAGTTATCTGATCCCCTGACTTTTGTTTTTTGGATGAAATGCCAAATGTAAACATGCCAACACAGTAAACTGAGATGATGAGCAGCATGGGATTCTGCATCCTAACTGTGAGCATGTTTGCATGCTGACTGTTTAAATATGACCACTCTTATTATTTAGTCACTGAACTTTTCTGGTTAGAATCTTTATAATGGATCCAAACTGTGTATACTTTTGCTGCTTATACTTCACAGTTTGCTTGTCAGTATTTAAACACTTCAAGTGGAGACTCATTTTTTTTGCATTTAGATTCTTTTACATTACATATACATTTGACATTACATTTTTGCCTTTCTGCACCATGTTACTTCATCTTTTAAAATTTTTACCCATTGTCCCCACATGAGGATGTTTAGGAGGATATTTAGTTATTACACTTATTAGGTTTAAAACTTAGGTCCGACTAATCCCAAACAGCTAGAAGAAAAAAAAAAATGCTCACCAAATAAAAGCTCGGGTCTCAGGAGGTTAAAGCATAAACAGTCAAATTCTAAGCACAAATTAAACAATAGTGAACACCAAAAAGTAATTTTTTTTCTGCCTCCGTGATCATTTTACAGCAACCATTTATTTACCCCAACCACCAGGAGTCCAACACTGACACTGGCAAGGCTAGAAATACTACTTAAAAGGAATAATTTGACATTTTAAGAAATATGAATATTCTTTTTTTTGCCAAGAGTTAAAAAAGCAAGTTGTTGTTCTATTTCTGTTTTGTACCAACTAAATAAATAAAATATAACAACTTTATTAATGAGTTTTGGAGGTGCTAGTCTTTATGCTAGCCTATGTTACTGGCTGTATATTCATATGTGGTCCTACCCTTCAAACAAGAGAAGGATATTCCTGTCAAGCTAGATATCAAACAGTCAGTCAAGAAACCTGTTTCTCAATATGTCCAAATGTTCCTTTAAATTTCAAAAAATTTAAAAAAAAATCATAAAACAAAAATTAAAATGTTCGCCAGCTGAATTGAAAATGCTACAGACAGATGGCCAACCTCTGTTTAGCAAAACAGGCTTGGAAAGCATATCCATATTCAAAAAGTATGGCTAATAATTCATCACCAGTAATTATGCTTATAACAACTTTTTTAACGTCTCCACGAGCCTAATGACTTTATATTCAATAATACTAAATTATCCTCATGCACAAACTTATTCACATTTCTTGGTAATATAATGGCACGATAAATCTATGGTTGGGAGCTTTCACAACACTTGTTTTCTTAATCCAAAGTCTACCTTCAACTGCTTTTGTTACATTTATGGACAGCAATGAGATATTAGCAGCAAAGATGCGAAACTTAGTCAAGATGTCATCCTTCTTTTAAGTCTAAAGGGACAAAACAAACCTGATGCACATGAATGTGGACAGCTGAACATGTCAATCCACTTCCTTTCCGAATTAGAATTTGTGTAGGACAGAAAATTAATAACTGAGCGCACACAATCCAATTTGAATGCATTATGTTGTCAACAAGCCGCTGGGGGGACAGAATGGGGAGAAATTAGCCACTGGACCACATGAGATAAGGCCTGTTAAATCTGTGCATGGCTGAGAGGCTGCTGCTCGCAGGCAACATCATGATTGACTTGTTTTTGTGCACGTACATGCGCGCGCGCGGAGAGAGTAAAGAGAGAGAGAGAGAGAGAGAGATCATTCCCTCATTTCTTTCTTTGAGTTTCTCTGGCCGGACAAGACGTCTTCTCCTCTCGAGGGAGCAACACCTGGTGACGTCACGTTACCGTTGCAAATCACATCATTGCCAACTTACACACAAAACACAGAGTATCTGAGTGTATATGTGTGTGTGCAGAGCTGCAGTGCGCGCGGATGGAGAGGCGGAGAGGGAGGGAGCGCAGAGAGTAACACCACAGCGCAGCGAAGGGCCACAGTCACACTGAGCTGTCTGCGCGGAGCGGAAGGACGCACTTTCCCATCGCGCTCCTGAGAGCCCGGTTTGTCTGCTGGACAGCGGTGTGCAACACACCCGCACACACACACATACAGTCCTAAAACAAACACAGCCAAGGACACATGTGAACCGGGCGCACTTCCGCGGAAAAAAAAGATTTCGGGGAATCCACATCCAGGATTTAGGAATTTGGCGCAAGTCATGGCATTTGTTTGGAAAGTAAATAAACAACGCGCTCCGCTGGCGACAACTAATTCACAAAGATGAGTCACCGGAGGGGTGATCGACTACATTCACTGCTTCTGTGGTTTTCACTGACGGGACAAAGTCCGGTAAGCTGCTCTTTAGTCTCACCCACAGAGCGTTAAGCGTCTCTCGGTCACCTTCTAAAATGAAATGTCTTGTGGCGATATGCGTGGCGCGCCAGAGTGCGTGTGAGTGACTGACCGATAGTCTTTCTAAAAGAGAAAGAGAGGCTGGATATTAACAGCAGCCAGGCTTTCAGGCAGCGACAGCCAGACACTCAGAGCAGCCATCTCGCCTCCCTCACAGCTCCTCAGACCCATGCAGGATGCCCGGAGAGCGCCGGGGAGTCCTGGTCCAGCTCAGCCCGAGTTCATGACACTCTGGGCGGCCTCGTCATGCGTTTCTTGCCCGAGCCCAGCGCGCAGTCCCTCCGGATCCTCTTCCTCTTTATCTTCGTGATGGGGGTGACCCCTTCCCCGGCTCTCACAGCCGGCTGCCCAGACAGATGCGTGTGCGACGACCAGCTGGTGGTCCAGTGCGCCGGGCAGGATCTCACTTTGTTCCCCAATGACCTGCCACTGGCAACCCGGCAGCTCATTATCTCCAACAACCGCATCGGGGACCTTCCGGCTCTTCAACTCAACTACCTGTCCGATTTGGTCTATCTGGACTGCAGCAACAACTCTCTGACTGAGATCTCCGAGTCCACCTTCGGGAATTTGAGAAAGCTCGCCTATCTGGACTTGTCGTTCAACACCCTGCTGCAGATCGAGGACCGGACTTTCGGGCCCCTGGCGTCTCTGGTGATGCTCCGGTTGACGGATAACCCGAGTCTGGGAGAGATCCACCCGGATGCCTTCTCAGAAAACATGGCTCTGCAGGTGCTGGATGTGAGCCGGAACAACCTGACGGCCCTAAACATCAGCAGCCTGATCGCCTTGCCTGCTCTGCGCTCACTGGGGCTCAGTGGCAACCCCTGGAGCTGCGACTGTGACACGGAGGACCTCTGCCTGTGGGTGCAGATTGAGGGCTTTAAGTTCCAAGGTGAGGATGGATAGAGTCTAAAACAACAAATGCATACTTTTTAATCCCCACATGTGCACACAGGAACCTTTATGGTGTCTTATCTATGATCTTATCTGTTAAATGACCACTGAAGTCTTGTTCTGGCAGTTGTAGCTCATAATAATAATAATAATAAAAGCATATCCTTCCTGCATCCCTTTTGCCAGACTTTGGCCTGCAAGCTGTGTTTCTGCTCAAGTGGCAGCAGTGAAACCTCTTGCAGGTGGTCTCTTGTTTATTTGGCTCAGGAGGCTGGATCCTCTTGCTGGTTGGTTTCCTGGCAATTAAACAAACTAGGAGCCAAAGATGCTGCAAGGTCTTATCATTTGTTATTGTCACATCAGCTCATTTAGATAATTTGATTGTGGGCGCTTGGTCAGTTTAGTCCCCTGATGTTGGGCTGTTTATTGCTCAATTGCTCTCCCTCTATTTTGTGGATATGCATGCTCTCTCTCTCTCTCTCACACACACACACACATTTCCATGTGTGCTCCAAAAATTGCAGAGATGCAGATTTTCTAAGGCATACACACACACACATGGATGCATGCATACACATACTCTAATGGTTTGACCTCAGAGTCAGAGCAATCTGGAGATTTCCTTCCCTGGCTAACCTCTGCATTTCAGTCCCTCAAACTGCCCATCATGTCTCTTTAAGGTATTAAATTTTTCCCAAACGAATCAGCAGATTTGTGTTGCAGACACTTGGGAAGCAACAGCCACCTTGGTCATCCAGTCCTGAACTAGTGATGGGATTGAATCAGAGTGACTCAAGAAACCACCAACAACAATCAGCCCTCACGACCTTCTGAGCAGGGGGCAAGCTCAGATGATCTCTGCTCATAAACGTTAATTGAGCTTAGCTCTAAGCAGGTGAACTAGGTTAGCCTTCGTAACGCTGCGGCCCTGCTTACAAAAGCTGTCAGTGTTCGTCCCATTGATCCCCCTCCCTGCATTGTCTCTCTGGGTCCTGAAGGCAGAGATAATGATGAGAGGATGATTGTGTCCTTTTGTACCTGTTTTTTTTTTTTTTTTTTCTGGCTAGCCTCTCCAATCTGCACACACACACACATGCTGACACATACACACACACACACACACTGACACAGTGTGCACCTGGGTGTGCTGGCGCTCCCACCGTCATATGCTTTGGCCCTTCAGTCCAGATGGTTAATGATGGTGCTGAAAAAAGCTGGACTCCTATGCTCCCATTAAGGACAGCATGTACGTGTGGTGTGTGTGCATATGTGTGTGTGTGTATGTGTGTGTGGACGTGACTCACTCCACCTAAGTACGTGTGTGAGTCAGTATGTGATCTGGAGGTTAAGGGGACCTTAAAACCGAGGTTTGTGGGAAACAGAAATGAGATTAAGGACAAGGAGCTCGAGAGAAAGGCCACTTGGAGAAAACAGCTCCCCAAAGTTGTTGTCCACCTTCACTTACAGGCTGATGTGAAGCACACTCAAAAACTCTCTCTCACACACACACACACACACACACACACTCATCTCCCTCTCACCAGAAACCCTCACACAGTCACATTTCTGCAAAAATCCAAACAAACATTCTGAGAGAAGAGCTTTCGAGTCTTTAGTGACACAACACACACACACACACACAGCGGGACTTATTGTGTTTTTTCAACACACACAAACATCCCAACCATCAAACCATGACACCACAGCTGCATTCAGCATCTCACTTCATATAAAAAAGTTTTATAAATGTGTTTAAAGTACTTCACTTCCTCAAGAACACACACACACTCTGTCTCTCAGACTGATGAATCGTGTATTAATACAGCACTCATAAACCACCACGGTAACCAGCTCAACGGAGTGAATGGGGTCAAGTGAGCGTGTGTGTGTGCATGTGTGTGTGTGTGTGTGTGTGTGCAGCAGTTTTATGGTCATGAATGCCCTGCGATCTGACTGCAGGGCTGTGAGTCTAATGTACAGAGATTCCAGCTGTCGCTCCCGCTCAGTGTGAACATGAATCAGGTGCATACAAGTGTGTGTACGTTTTGTGTGTCTGCGTGCAACATCTTAACACACTGACTCATCCACTCACTCATTCATTTTTGATATTACTGCTGATTGTCTCGATTGATGATTGAAAAAACTTGTTTTCTGATGTATTTTTGGTAGCGTTTGCTTGTGTTTGGCTGTGAAAGAGTCGGTCAGTCAGTTTTCTGTGTCTGTGTCGCTGAGAAAGGTTGACACGATTTGACTCTGGCAGCCTCTGAAGTCAAAGCATTGCTTCAGGAGAGCGACGAGGTTGGCAGGTGCCTTTAAGTTGTGTCTGTCTGTGAGAAATAAAGACAACAAGAGGGATAAAGTAGAAAGCAAAGGTGAAAGAATTGATGATTCTTTAGAAAATGCAGGAAAAGGAGAGAAACGAGACAAGAAACAGAGGAAACAATCTAAGTAGAGTGGGTCTGACCTGGTGGAGGGCATCACCTCTATGAGCTGGTTGTATGTTTCAACATGTCTTGGCTTTGTTATGTGCAATTTTTTTAAATAACGATCCATCAAATGACAACGTTAAAGGGTTTTCTGGTTGTGATAAACCTACAAAGAATAATCAGCTGAATCTGCATCATGAAGCTGTATATTAAGTTTCTGCTCATCTCGGCTTCACAGTTTTACTGTCGGTTTTCTCTCACAGCTGTCACAGCGTCAGTGTTGGTCACAGCACGCAGCTGTTTTTATTGACAAAGCTCTAAAACTCCATCTGTACTTTACTTGGTCAGCGACAAACAGCAGGCTGATGTTACAGTAGAGCTTTAACAGCTGGAGAGCCAGATATGTCCTACCAGGGGTTGGTGGAGACCAGAAACAGAGGAAATGGAGTAAATATTGGACTAACATGTGACAGGTGGCCAGGAACTTTTAATTATTAATAATATTGCTCTGCCAGATGTATAAACGGGCTAAAAGGATGATACAGCTGAGTCAAATCAACTTTGCAGGACCAGTTGTGAGATTTTTTTAGCTTGTTTAGCAAACAAAAAGTACAGTAATCCCAACAGAAAAGGTAGAGCTTGAAAAAGCTTCACTTAGCTATTAAAATTAGCCAGCAAGTTTATAGTAAATCAGATCATGTAAACACTAAAAAAGTGACAATGAATTTCGCGAGATCAAGTCACTGCGTTCACAGTTTGGTCCTGCTGCTGCTGTTTTTCTGTGCTTGGCTCATGTGGACAAGATTTGCATGAATGAATATGTTGTAGTTGGAAATAATTCAGCCATTTAGCACTTTGAAGTTTGGATAGAAATGACTTGGCTTCTTCTGACTTCCAATAAATATCTCACACAGCTTTTAAAAGTCAATGAAACTGTCAGAGCTCTCTGCAGAGAAGTTGCCATTAAGCCTTGAGTGACCTTGGGATTGTTTATTTTGATGGTTTTATTTTAAAGTTCATTTCTGTGAAGTTTTGACACTGTTTCATGAACCCATTATTTGTCCTCTGTCCAAAACACTCTGACTTTTCTGTCCTTAACACCAAAATACTCTCTTTCATCAATAGTCTGTACTGGGGGAATATACCTGTGTTTCCTCTCGTGTCATAATGGATTTTCAGCTTGTTGAACAACCTGTTCTACTCACCGTAGGTCGATTTTGACAAGTGCCGCAGCTAAATACACAGAGTGGCTTGTCCTTGGCTGACAGAGTTGGTGGTGTTATGGCTCCAGTGTTTGGAAAAGTATTTCTGGCTGCTCGTCGGTGCCCTGGACAGCACATAGACCCGAGGCAAAGAGCCAAGGCAGAGGGCCACGCACGGGGCAAGAGTTAAATATTCATAAATAGAGAAAGAGAAAGAGAAGTCCATGAGTTCAGAGAGAGCGAGAACGAAAGAGAGAAGTCAGGTTTTTGCACCGATTGAATTTGATTTATCTTTAATGAAAGTGAATCTTAGATGAGATGAGATGAGTGTAACGGCTTGACTAAAGAGTCAAGGACAAAAAAAAAAGAGATAAGACAGAAGGGGGGCTGAAAAATTGGGCAAACAGATTAAAAGGGCCTTCGCAACAGAGAGAAACAGAGAAAGGAAAAAAAACAGACAGAGTATAAAGGAGTTAGCGATCGTCTGTGCCCCAGATCTGTCACTCAAACCCATTAAAACATTCATTATGACAAGGAGGCATCGATTCAATTTAATACAGGTAGACGATACATAATTTATCAGCTGGAACGATTCCTCAGACCCATCTGGTGCGGAGAAGCATATCGAATTCAACTGGCCTACTTGTTTAGTGCAGCTTGTATATGTATTTTTATGTCTCTGTGCATTTTTTTTTTTTTTTGCGGCGCAAGCTTGAAACTAAAGATTGATGTGAAGCTTGTGTGGGTGTGTTTGTGATGTGATCACCTGAGGCACAGAGGGGAGCAGGCTCAGGTGTGTGAGTGTGCGTGCATGACTCTGAGTGTGTTTGCGTCCAAACGTTCGAGCCAAGAGAATAATATTGTAAAAAAGAAAAAGAGAGAGAGAGAGAGAGAGAGAGAGGGGAGAGTGTGAAGATGACAGAGCAAAACCGAGAGAAATGGAAGGACACAGAGGAGGAAGATGGAAATGGAGTGATAAAGGCTGAAGGGGAGACACGAAGGGAGAACAAATGCCAGAGTGGGAATGAAAAGTGGGAGGTGATAAAAGCTGATAAGAAAAGCGATAGAGGGAAGAGGAGAGAAAGAGCTGTTGCTATCTGACCTTCACTGTGTCTGCCAGAGGAAGAAGGGATCATATGGAGAAATGATGGAAAAGAGGATGGTGGTAATCTGACTAATGCCGTATTTGAGCAGAGAGGAGTGAGAAGGCGTGTGTTATTCAGGCCTGGTGGATGTGATGGAGAAAAGGTCAGCTATTCTTAGTCTTAGCTAACCCCAGTATGATGCATTTAGCTGGCTAAACAGTGAGATACGTCAGCCTCACCGTGAGAGGGAAGGCCCGAAAACTCTGACTACGCAAATACAAGTTGAGCTTTAAAATTTTGTTGACATTTAAATGTTTGATTTTTACTGTCTATTTTTCAAACTGGATGTTGTCCAATGAGAACAGATGAGGACTGGGTAGCTCATGTGAAGTGAAAGAGAGAGCTAAAAGTTAAATTCCTGGAGGCTGTCAGCACTAAATGTATTCAGTTTCAGTCACAGACCTTTGTAAAGTATTAAATTTATAAAATTTACAAGATGAACCAACATCTGTGTACTCAGAGCACAGACTGTAACAGCTGTTCAAATTGGAGCCAAACTATAAAACTCAAGACAATAACTATGCAAATAACAGACTTTTGTATTTTTAAAATGAGACAAACTATAAAAGTGAAAATCCACAGAGTACAAATTAAAATTAAAAAGAGAGAAATATGTTTCATTTTGTTGGAAAACTTAAAATGGGGAAAGAAATAAAGGTGGACATATACTGACGCACAGAGTGAAAATAATGTTAGAATTTGAAGAAAATCCAAAAATATTTTCAGATTTTGTTGAAACCTGAAATAGACTTTTGACACATGTAATTGTTACTCAGATGCCTAAAAAAATTAACTTCCCAGCTAAACTTTTAAGAGGTTTTTTAGACCAAAATCAACTCCGTATTAAACATTCTCTCTTTAAATTGTCTAAAACCTTGACTTCCTGTTTCCTGGGCTCTGTTTGCAGTAAGCTTGAGGACTTTGTTGCTAATTACGATCATATATGGTTATAGATTACACCTCAGATCCTATTTACCTGAGTTGTCAGTTTCCACAGGAGTTTAAAGGTCAAGGTCAGCTGCAGAGGACCTGCACTGGAGCTGACAGGGACAGAGAAACATGGAAACCTCAGCAGGATGGATGTTTGGCCACGCTTCCCCCGGGGTTTTCTGTTAAACACTGATCTCTTTATGTGCTTGTATGTATAAAACAACATGTAAAACACGTTGCGCAGTCAGGAATTTAAAGTCAGGCTTTGGTTAATTCCCTGTCATTGAGGGGATGAGAGGATGCTCGTGTGTCTACAGCTTCCTCCTCCTCCTCCTCCTCCCCCTCCATATGAGTCCACAACCATACTGATTACCATATGCATTGACATAATTAATCTGCTTATAAATAGCTCTGTTCCCAGTTCACAGGACAGGCTCTGTGCCTCGTAGGTTAAAACCCCACAGCTCTTATCATCAGTATGTGTGTCATGTGAACATGCTGTAAACATGCATGCATATGTGCTCACTGCGTAAATTACACCTGTTTTCTTACAGTTGTGTAATCGCAGTCGTCTGTGGATGTGCTTTGCATTCACAGTGTAGTCCAAAAAGCCTGAAAAAAAAATAATTGATATTCAGCTGCTCATTGCTCTTTTATGTGTCGAGCGGCAGAGAGAGAGAGGAGGGAAGGCGTCGGAGGGAAAACAGAGTGAAGTTCATAAAAGAGTCAGCGATGTTTTTCAGCAGCATCTCGCCCCGACTCTAGCCCCTCCTCCGGGGAGGTGATGAGCCCTGCTCTCTGTCACTGTGTCACTGCCGAGCTTGGAGACGGTCCAGCGGATGATTTGACACGGAGACTCGATCGCACCGCTGCAGTGGCAACTCTCATACTCACACAAATCCTACAAATATATGCACACACATAAACTCAACTGCCTACTTATGCATTCTCTATTTTATATATATATAAATTAGAAAATACATCAAGGTCCCTATAAACATTTCCTGGAAAGCTCTGTTTATGCGAATATTTTTTTTTGGTCTTGTATCTAAGTCAAGTGTGTGTGTGTGTTTGTATTGGTTTGATTACTGCTGCTTATTTCCTTCAGAGCTATTTTTGACTTTCTAACCCCTGGCCTGTGGTGTGTCACAGAGCTGCAGGGCCTTGTGTCCGGTCAGTGGCATGCTTCACGACACAGGCCGCATAGTGTCACACTGACACCACTAAACCCTGGCGTTATTATCGTAACACGGTGACATCATGCCCAAACAAAATGAGCCCTAACACAGCGAGGACAGACAGGTGACCACCAGTCTGTGCTTCCTGTCCTGGCCTGGCCTGTCCTGCTGTTGCAGAGGAAAGAAGGTACCAGACAGCAGTGACATCTTGACAGAATCCAAACTCAGGCCAAGAGAACAAGTTTGCTGCCAAAGATAAATGTTCAGACCAGACTACATCATCGTACGAGGGCAGGGTGGGGGGCCATCCTGCATCCATCTTATGCTGCAGGATTTTTCCTGCCAGCGCTTGTTTAAGGTGCAGGAAAACTGCAGTGCAGCATGCATGAAACAAAGTGTGAGTTCTTAGAGGCTGCAGCAGCAACTGCTGGAATTAGACTGCACATTAATGCTACACTGCAGGAACAAAGACAACACATCTCAGTCCCTCTCTGCATCTCTCTCATTCAAATTCATACATCCACACACTCTGTACCCTTAAATGTCTTGTGGTTTCGATCCTGAGCTGCTCTTATTCTTCTAAATTGGTATCTGGAATGAAATTATGAAGGCTTCTCATGCAGAGACTTAAAATACGTTTATGAGTGTTTTAAGTCTCTGTGGGAATAATGAATAAGATGAGTGCCAAGGCAAGTAAGAACAAGGGTCAGTTTTAGCTCAAGTTGGCAGAAGCCGGCCCAGACAGTATCCAAAATCTCAATTAAAAAAGTTTGGACCATTTAAAAACTTTTTAAAGATAGATTTTTAAAATAGCATACTTTAAAATCAAATGACACCTTGAAATGAGTGCCTAATACTGAGCCAAATGAAAAAACAGACCTTAATATTAGCTCAAACACAGAGGCATAAAACTGAACTCTGTCAATAACAGCAGTGCGTTTAATTTTCTCAAGGTTACAAGATATCAAATATTTGATTTCCTTAAATATCAGACCTTAGATATCGTAATGAAGAGTGTTATCGTCCCTCAAATAAAAGTGCCTCGGCATACATTAGTGTCTCATGAAAGAAACTCCGGTTGATGAAACAACAGAGACAGAAACACTGAAAATGTCAAGGGCATTCTGCTGAACTGATGTCTGAGTGGTTTTCCCTGTGTAAGTGATGGGATGAGTGAGAAAACACTGAGTGACAAAGAAACAGACGGTGAAGTGAGACTGAACAGAGAGTGAATCATCCCGACTGCCACCTTTCCCTCTGTTCTCTGCTAATACTCAAATCATTTTCTTTTATCTCTGATTATAGACAGCAGTCGTGAGTTTTCTCTAAAGTGCGGCCACAAATGTTTGTTGGCCGAGGAGAATAAAATTTATTTGCAGTGTGAAATTCAGAGGACTTTTTATTCCTTTGGTTTGACAGACAAAGAGACGTTTTTACCTCACTCCTCATGCATATTATCACCCAATAGTTTGTCTCTGAGGCTTATGTTTGCACAGTTCACACTTAACCCAACATTCGTACATGTCAACAAGCATAAATCAGTCCAATTATAACACAGGATGTTTGAAAAATTGGAAGTTGCATCTAAGAAAGAAAATTTACTTTTTAAAGAGTAGATTCATAGCTTTTTTTACAAATAAAAGTTGACTTCACGAGTTGTAAAAAGCACATTTGCTAAATTAAAAACACCCAGCGGCTCGGGCCGCCGTTTAGCTCAGTGGTTAGCGTGCGCGGCCCATGTACGCGAGGCTCAGTCCTCCGCGCGGC
>JAPZDY010000021.1:21218687-21229586 GCA_029783645.1 Ctenochaetus hawaiiensis | reverse complement strand
ATAAGATTATTTCAAGAGAAAAAATCCAACTAGAAGCAGATGTTTTGGCTTTTAGTCACTACATAATGGTATAAACTCCACCTTTGATTAGATTCTTCCTGCCCTTTAATGCCTTTGTCTTTGTAACTCTATAGTTCTTATTTGTAACCCAGAGTTTCTGTCAAAAGTACAGTATTCAGGTTAAGATAACCCTGATTTCATCATATGGGAAGTTGTTTTGAATATCCCAAATCTTCCAGTAGAACAGCGTAGGAAGTAGTTCTCCCCATAAAGAGGAATTTGCTCCTAATGTTTAAAATCAGTAAATTGTCCCTTTAAAATTAATTTTACCTTGAACTTCAGCTTAAGGTGCAGTGATTTAAAATAAAAAAAGATATAAAACTTTAATTTAATTCAGATCATTTCACCTCCTCACTGAACAATGTACTGACAAGTGAATCGTGACATTCCTGCCCAAAGCTCAAGTAAAAATGATGGACAAACGTCCCCAGCAGACGTTTGGCTCTCTGACGTCGACCTGCTGACCTGCTGACAGGCCGTTTGATAATAATGAATCTCCCTTCAGGACCAAACCTTTGAACGTGTACAGACAAGGCTGATGGCTGGTGATGCCTGTGAGTGCAAGAGGACTTATAAAACAGGTTTCACACACCTGCTTTGGACAGAAAAGGGGATGAAAAGAGGAGGATGACAGGGAGAAAAAATGAGACACATCACACTCTGACAAAAAACTAACAGCCATCCTTCACTGAAGCATCAGATCTGACACACAAAAAAAAGAACATTTTCCCAGATTTGTTTTCTAGATCTGCTTCTCAGCGTTCACTTCTTTGTGACATTCAGCAGGTTGTCAGAGGAGGAGCGTGAATCTGTGCTGAGCGGCATGAGAAGGTGAACCCGCCGCTGTGCCTCTGATTAAACCTCAGAATAGCAGCTCAGCGTTCCTGTAATAGAGCTCGTCTTCCTCCGAGACTAGCAGCTCATTACCACAGGACTCCCCCCAAAGGACCCTCCCCTCCTTCATCACCTCACCCCTCTCAACACGACCTCACCCCTGAGATGGAGCCCCCACGTCGTGACGCTGATATCTACGTACATACACCCCCCCACCACCACCACCACCACCTCTATAAGCTGCTAATCTTAGCAACCTCAAAGTAACTCCTGTTCTTCCTCCTGCTTTTGTGTTTCACCGTCCTCTCACCACCATCATCGCAGCTGCCAATCAGATGTCAGACATTTGACCCATCTTTCTTCTAACTGAACCACCCTACGACCACGCACACACACACACACACACATGAGCGCACACATCCTCCCAACTCCTCTGTTCCCCTCTGTCCCCTTGCAAGGTGGCTCTTGTCGACACCTTTCCTGATTTGGACATTTTTTGATGAGTATTCCCCACCTCAATCTCTGCTGTTTCCCTACTTAACCCTCCCAGGGGCTTCCTAGATCTGCCGTGACTGACACACACACACACACACACACACTCTGACAGAGACACACGCTGACGAAAAACACACAAAAATGACTGGATCATGCTCGCTGCATTGCACACACACACACACACACACCGGCACACGAGCGTGCACACGCCTGCTTCGTCGTAGGCTTAATGAGGTCTCCTCATGTCTCTCACTTCCTCTCCTCGTCTCCTCCTCTTCGTCTCCGTCTTTCCCTCTTTTGTCAAGTGTCATGATTTTCATTCTGGTGCTGTACTGAGGTGTCAAATTAAAACATTAGCTGAGACAAGTACCCGAACTCCTCTTGGAACATAATAAACTATTTTCTGAGTCCTGTTGTGACAGTCAATGAGACTCTTCAAAGACATGCACAAACAAGCTTTGTGAAATCTTTCATCGTCGGGTCTTGCCATGAATACAAAGTGTATGTTTTTTTTCCTTGTGTTGGTGTCTGAATGAGTTTGTGAGGATACATGTGTGAGACTCAGATATGGATACATCATGTAGCAGAGGGCCTGGATGTGAAGGAATACAACTCATAATTACAATCTAGTACATCAACAAGGCTCATCTGATTGCACATCTGCCATCTGACATAATACTGATATAATAATTTTCAGAGTTTAAAGGTCAACTTTAGCACATCCTGGGCACTGAGGCATGGCATCCTTTAACTAATAATCATATAATTAGACATTCTGGTAATTAAAATATTCGCCACCTTGCAGAATGTTTGATAGGGAGGTTGATACCTCTCTTTTATCTGCACATAAACATGGAGCAACAGTCAGCTGTTAGCTTAGCTTTGTTAGCACAGAGGCTGAATGCAGAGGGAAATAGCTAATCTGGCTCTGTCAGTTGAGGCAGCGACACCCTGAAATCTTTGCAGGTTTTCTTGCAACTGTTTATGACTCACTACTGTAAAACTACTTGTTTTTATACATATTAGACAAACAAGATATGACATGAAAATAACTGAGCTTTAAATGTGGCTTTAAATCAGGCAAATATGATTAACTTTGGATAACTTTGAACTAGGCTCACTCCTTCTCAACATTTTTTTTACTCTTGGTGCTATGCTAAGCTAACCAGCTGCGGGCTGCTACTTATTTATCATAGATTCATGAGAATGTCCTCAATTTTCACATTAAACTCAAAGCAAGAAAGCAAATTATCTTACAAAATGTCAAACTATTCCTTGAATATTTGGTTTTGACAATGAAGAGCTGCACGTGAGATGACGGCTGATTTACTGCAAGTTAAACGCAATTTCACACCACAAGCTTGAGTATTTTATGACAAAGGGTCAGTCAAGTAAAATTAGATATGTAAAAAAGCATCATTATCTTGCCTGGTGACAGCCGAGATTGACTACAGCTCCTCCAAGACCCATAAAAGATGAGTGATTATAGATTGTAAATGAAGGAAGCGTAGTTACAAAATCGGGTTTTAATTCAATTTAGAAACAATTTGCAGTGTCTCCAAAATATTCATGACGTCCACACGGGACTTATTTGTTTTAATGAAGCCTCACTGCTTCATGAGAAGTGCTGCGTTCATCTTTTCAGTCTTCTTCTGTGTACGCAGCAGGTGAGGCTCCTGGTTATTGATCAGGGGGTTCAGACGTGGAGCAGAAGGCCTGGGCATGAAGTACAGGACCTGGATGAGATGAAAAGGGCCAAACTGTGGAGCAGAAGTGTGAAATATCTCACTTTGCATGAAAATACACATTTATTGATTGTTACACGTTTACACTCACCTTGCGTTTTCTGTCAAAACACGAGTAAAGGATAAATTCTTGCATTCCCTGTTCTCACAAACCGCTGGCTCAGCACTTTGCCCGTAGCTGTGTTTTGCGTGATGGATGGCCTCTTGATCCTGTTCCAGGTAGAGGTGTAGTCTGACTTCTCTCTGGAGAACACAGCCGAGCAGAAACACACCGAAGCTTCGCACACACAGTCAGGCAGGTTTACAGCTGCAGCCTCTAAACGGACGGCACGATGGCGTCTGCACGTCTGACAGCTGAAATGGAGAAAAGAGAAGAACATTCAAATAACCAATGCAACTCTTCTCATGTAAAGTTTCCCTTTCTTCCCACCCCCCCGGCTTTTGTTCTGTCTCAAGAGGAAACCCAGTAACACACTGTACTCTGCAACTCCGGCTGTTTTTTTTCCTTCCTCCGTCCATGTCAGCGGTGGGCTGATGAGTGTGGCTGTGATCTTTATTGCCTCTCCAGAGAACACAAAGAGCAGATCAGTCTGACTGCTATCTACATTGTTCTTTTTCTATCTTTAACAATCTCCCTGAAGAGATGAATACACTCACTCACACACACACACACATCCCGCACAATGATGTAAACCTGTTCTATGACTTCAAATGAACCAGAGAGCTGTTACTGCATTGTTTGGTCTCAAATTATAGGCAAATTAGTGAAAGTGGCAACATTTTTTGACATCAGTAGGTGATGTAAGTTTGCTTTGATGGACTTTCTGTATGAACAAATAACTGGGGAGAGATTTTGTTCAAAGCAGGGTGTGATTTCACGCTGGAGGCTGCAGCTAAAAACTGCCATTTCTGGATCAATACAACAGAGAGCAGATAAAAGACAGGAAGAAAAGGAAGAAAGGGAGGGAAGAGGAAGAGATGGGATTCGATATGTGTTTCCTCTCCTCCACACGGGCCTCCCTCTTTTCACCGAGATGCTTTTGCTATCGATCTGACATAACAAGTGTGTGTGTCTGTGTGTGTGTGAGACAGCAGATGCTTGTAGCTCTCAACAAGCCTGACTCAGCCCAATGCAAAAGTGCATGCCTGTGTGTGTGTGTGTGTGTATACACTTGTATAAATGAAAACTCCTCTCAGCAGAAGAACTTTTTTTGGAAACAACAACAAGAAGAAATCCACCGGCTTTGAAAACGTCCTCTGAGTTCTTCAAAAATTAAGAGGGCCTTAAATCACTGGACTCCTCTTAACGTCAGCCGCCAGCCGCCATGACGATGCTCCCATTATCTCCGCCTGTATCTTTATTTTTCAAAGCTTCACTCTATTGCAGTAGACGCTTTTTTTTTTTTTTTTTTTGTAGAGAGGAAAATGTGCCAAGATCAGTCTTTCTGCTTCACAGGGTTCAAAGAGAATTGGTGGTTTATCCCTCCCTTACATCAAACTTTGTTATCCAGATGGATCTTTTATAATATGTCTTGATCTCCTAACAACTGTCCCTCAGGACCCACTATGTCACACTTGGTAAGTATGATGGCAAACTCAAGAACATGTTTCCTTTTCAAGTCTGTCTCATGAGTTATAACCAGTGTGGAACAACATATACTGCTGACCAAAGATCCAGAGGTTTACACATGTTAGAGGAGGTTTGTGATGATACAGGCTTCTAAGAAAGATTATTCACAGTCATGTTTTTTGATTTGAGTTTCTGCCTGAGGAATATGGAGTTCCCTTGAACATGTTGCCTCCTCTGCATCCCCTTGATGCTCTTTTAAATCCCAAATCATGTGGGAAACCGATCCAATCAGGTTGGTTAAGGGTTTTAGTCATTTCCTGTTCTCCTCTTGCATCGTGGTTTGTATTGCTTCTTTTCTTTGTATGTCTTCCTGCCTTTTTGATTATTCATTTGTTTTGCTCGTTGGTTATTAGCCTTTCAGTGAATTTAAGTCTTTCTTTTTCCATCTGTCTCTGTCAGTTCGCCTGCATCTGTTCCTCAGTCGTTTTAATGTTTTAATGTTTTAATGTTTCTCCTCAATTCTTGGATTTCCCTTCAACTTGTTCTTCAGTTTTTGGAAACCTGCTAGTTTTTGTGCTCTCATATCAGCTTGATTTTTGTTTCTTGCTGTCTTGGTGTCTCTACTTTTGGATCCTTTTTTAAACTCGTACAGTCGGACGGACAGCTGTCCCTCTTTGTTTCCCAATATGTTCACATGAGTCTTTTTCTCATTCTGATGGATGTTAGCACCTGCTCGTATGCTTTGGACAGATATTTGCATGTGTAAGCAGTCTGCTTACTCTAAGCTTTGACTGTGACTATGACTTTTCAGCAGACACAACAACGCATCATTAGTAAATCCAAATGCTTTGCTGTTATCATTTCTTCTCTTCAAATGATGCGTATAAATTGCACCTTTATCAGGAAAATCAGCCTCTGAGGCTTCTCGATAGGTGGGAAATTAACCCAAAAAAACTACTTTCTCATACGTCACACTCTGATTATGTTTTTTTGACCTGTTGCAGAAAGACGAGTTATTTTCCATCAGTCCAAATGATAAGAGAGATGTAAGTCATGCCTGTAAGCAAAAGTCTTAATGAATTTAACACAGTAAGTGCCGTCACAATGGAGACTTTTAGTTTGCTGGAGTGAATTGCTTTGCAAGCAAAACCCAAATATTCTGTAAATACACTGATGGAATCACAACAGTAATATATGCACATACAAGCTCATGTTCACTCTCTTACAACATGACATTTAGTTATCTTTGCGGACTTGCTTCCTCACTTTCTGCAGTATTATCTGTTTAATGTGTCTCCTCTGACAAGCGACCAAATGAAACACAGTTACCTTGAACATATAGTTATTCTTTAACATTTAAATGCAGAACTGTTACATATTCTACCTTTACATTAAGATTAAACCTACTAACAATCAAAACAAAACAATCAACTAAACCATCTAAACAGAGTTTATCCATGCAAACAGCTTTTCTATCATCAGTATGCAAATGTTTTTGCAGGTAACCATGTTCACATGATGGTGAACTGATGTTTCACAGGTAGAATATTTACTATATTCACCATCATAGTTTAGTGTGTCAGCATGCTGCAACATTTCCTTATTAGCACCAAACACAAAGCGCAGCTGAGGCTGATTGGAATTTAATTAGTTTTGCAGCTTTGTTGTGATAAAACATATTGAACAAATTAAATAATCTGATGAAAAGTCAAAGAGCCACCAAAGTAATTACCGCTCATCCTGAGGGGGGCATGAATGTGAGCACCGAATTTCATAACAGTTTAGCTAATTGTTGTCGAGACATTTCACCTAATATACCAAATGTCGACCTCATGGTGGCGCTGAAAGAAAAGTCATTGGATCAAATCATTAGGATTAATTTTCTGGCAGCAACAAACATTCGTGCAAAAAATTTCATGGCGTCTTTTTAATGTTTATTGAGGTATTTCAGGTGGGACCAAATTAGTGGACTGACTCTGATACAAAAACACCAGCATGGTTAGAAATTATTAGACATCCCTTCCAAAGAGGGCAAGAACTTAAAGCTGTGTATGAAATAAAACACTTTCAAGTTAGTAAATAATAAAATAAAGCACATGGGCATAAACTTAAGTTTCAAACGGACTAAATCTCTGTTTTTCTGGAATCTGTGTCTCTTTAAAGCTGAAATCCTGCAACTATCATATCAAAGCCATCTATAATTTAAATGCTCACACTGGAAACTATTTTGCAAGGCCTGCCAGCTAAATGTAGGAGTAGGGCAGAGTGGTTTCTTTGTGTTGTGTCAGATTCGAGCGCTCTCTGAAGTGCTCTCCAGCTGCGTTCAGCACCGGCACTCTATTTATAAAAAGAGCATTGAGGCGTGGGAGAAGAGCATTACGTTGTGTCAATATTTCAGATAGCATAAACTACGGCGATGTGTTACTCAAGTAAGTGAGTAGAAAGGAAATGTCTGTGTGCATAGCTACACACAAAGACACACACACACACACACACACAGAGTGACACACACACACACACACACACACACACAGTGGCCTGGCCTATAATCGTCCCTATTTAAAATGCTAATTTCCTCTCTCCCGCAGGTGCCTAACTGTGTTTGAAACTAAATTGCTCGTCATAGCAGGTCAATCCGAGCCTAATGAATTCGTCTGTTCTCCCATTACACTTATCGATGCTGAATGGTGGACGACAGGTACGCTGAGTACTCAAGGGTTTGAAAGCAAAGCCTGCAGCCTCTTCTTGCTTTCTCAGATGGATTTCCACATCAGGCCTTGAATATTTCAGTATTTGGCATAGATGAGGCTTTGACCTGTGATCATCTCTGTTACATGGGACATAAACTACCAGCCAGACTAGAACACCTGTCTCCGGTTGCTCTGTATCAGCCTGTATCTGACTCTGAGGTTAAACACTGAAAAGGAGATGCTTTTACTTCATTTGAGAGGATTTATTACGTAACTTGTGTCTGTGCATGTGCATGAAATATCAGATCAGTACAGCTGAATGATAGCCACAAAAGTAAAAGGCAATGAAGCGCTCAGAATTGAGTAAATATACACAAGAAGAAATACATCAACATGCATGGAGACACATACAAAACCTACATTAGTAGATTAGCGTTTTCAAAGCCTGCAGCACATTGAAATAATGCAGTGGTATGAATGCAAAACACAAGATGCATGACGGCGTGGGCGGGTGGTAATCACATACATATACCACTCCATGCTTTAGGCTAATAAGTAACACTCAACACTGATTCCCTGACTTGTGCTGTTCACTGGTGTTTGAATCAGCAGAGAGCACTTCAACTCACATAGTGAGGAGGAAAAGTACACCAAGTCTATTAACTACATTGTCAAACAAGAAAAATGTCCTCCCTTTCTCTCTAAACCGTGTTATTACTCTGCCTTGGACTCAACACGCCCTCACCCGGAGAGCGCCACGGACCCCACAGAGAGTAATCACAGGTAATGATAACCGAGAGTGAGCGTAATTTTCCTCCAAAGCCCAGCAACACGACACAACAAACCGGTCTCTCTGGGGATTCTCGACAGAGACGTGTGAAGAGGAGAAGTGAAAGGGTTGGAGGCAAACAACAAGAAAGTGAGGTGGAGAGAGGAAAGAGACCGCAGGAGGACATCTTGCAGAAAAAAACAAAACAAAACAGTGAGTACGTGACCAAACATTTTCCCCAAGGATCTTCCATTAGAATCAGAATAGGAAACAGAGGGGAAAGAAGGAGAAATACATCAAGAAACAAGAAAGAGATGGATGATGTTGTCCCTCACAGTTTCTCGAGGGCAGAGCCAAAGTAGTGAGGAGCTAATCTGGTATAAGTGGCAGATTTAGAGTTCATCGGCTGCTGTGATGTAAGACTTAATGCACAGCTATAAATTAGCTCCTAGAAGCATGTGAGCCTTTAACCACCGAGCCTGTGAGGAATGAAGCTCGCTGAAATCATTCAGTAAGAGGCAAGAAGAAAGCAAGAAAACCCCTCCTTTTAATAGTGACTTTAACTGCACTGCATGTTTTTTTTTCCTTCCAAACAAACAATAAATCAACACTCATTCAGCTCATTTACATGTGAAGCTTCACTAGGCCTTTTTTCATGCATGTGTGTGTCATTTTGGTGCAGTTTTTCCAAACTCATCCACATTCAGTGGATGTTGTTTTTCTTCTCTTATTTTTCTGCAGAGTTCCGTTTGAAGGTGTTGAATTAAACATAAAGTAAATACAGAAACAAACTCTTCAAAAGACTGACAGACACAACCAAAGTGTCCAAAGTTTCCCAGATGTATAAATAATATCAAACCTCTGGTCTCCTGTTTCATGTTCTCACACATCTGAGTGGATAGAAATTTATATGTTTAGGTAGAAAATCTATTTCATAACTAAATTTTGTATGTATTTTTACTGTAAAGGATGGTCAGAGTAAGGTTTTTTTTTAACCTTCAGCACTGGAATGTTTAACTTCATTAGAGTTTTACCAAGAGGAGCTGCTGCTCAACACAAATTTTTCATTCACATGCTAAACCTGTAAAAGGCATCCATGACTTAATTTTGTCAGATTCAGGTTGAAGGGCAGGTTTTTTTAATCCATTTAGTCAATTTACTCCAAAATATAGTGCCATGTTTTGTATTCTGGTTCACTTATTTCCTGTTTTATGTCTTTTCTCTTGATTTTCTTCATGTCCTGTCTTTGTTTAATCTCCAACGTGTTTTTCTTTATCACCTGTGTTAACGAGTGTATTTAGTCCAGGTTTATTTTCTCTCCATCACTGGTAAGTTCATCTGTTTCAGCTCCTCCTGCATCCTTTCTTCACTCCTGCCTGTCCACATCTTGTCATCCTGTTTTTTAGTCAGTTTTGTTTTGTATTTTTTTTCTCTTTTTTTGATGCTCCCTGTTTTCATCACTTTATTCTGTATTCTGCTTTTCTTTTCAGCGTTTAAATCCGATCCATAGTCAGACTCACAAGGGAAACTTTCAAAGAAAAAATCAAGACTTTTTATTCCTCTCATTCTTCTTCCCTGTCAAACACTGGCAACTGCTCAGATGTTGTTATTAGATATTTTTTTTAATTGCCATATAACTGCCATCATTGTGTCAGTTTGCTTAATGTTGCACCGTATTTTACCTACAATTATCTTGTAGGCTTTATTGTCCCTTGTGGCCACTTTGCTTACTGCTTCAGCACAAGTCACATAAGCTCAACTGGACTCATTTACTCGCAGCAAAATTCAGCTTGAGTTGAAATGAGGCTGTAACTAAACCAGGAAATGTAGTGCAACCTCCAAAAAAAGACTAAAAAAACAAAAACAAATCTGTCTAAAAAGAAATAAACTTATGTTACGAAGGATAACCATCTTCTGTGTTACTTGTGTCCTCTTCAAACTGTGATGGGACCGTCTCTGTTACACATCTGTACCGCGAGGTTGCGATT
Source organism: Ctenochaetus hawaiiensis (assembly GCA_029783645.1). NCBI lineage: Eukaryota > Metazoa > Chordata > Actinopteri > Acanthuriformes > Acanthuridae > Ctenochaetus > Ctenochaetus hawaiiensis. The sequence goes on along the minus strand of JAPZDY010000021.1, from coordinate 21,219,435 downwards.
GCCCTATCTTTTTCAAAGGGTTAAATGTGTCACGTTCTCAGGGGAATGAAGCTAATCTAAAAGGGTGGATTATGTAAGGGGAACCTTAGCTCAGGCTAATCCTTCTCTCCTGACTGCCACGCTGTTCTTTGATGCTTAATTTATGGTGACGACGATGTGGAGTCAGGTGAATGCTGTTGTGTTTGCCATTCCTCTGCAAAAAAACAAAGCTTTTACACTGAAAATCATCAATGAAAAATTGTTGATTAAACTCTCAAATATTTGTAGCCACATAAAAAAATATTAATTGAGTCCACTTGAAATATTAATTGCAACATTTTGAGTATACCAGCAGTAGATTGTGTACACATTGGGACTTCTCTATGGCTGCGAGGTTGCCTGCAGCACTTTTCATTACATGAATAACCATGAACACTTGCCCTGTCACTGCCTGATGCCCATTAGTGGCTCGCTAAAGAATGAGAGTGTTCTCTTTGCACGTGGACTTGGTGGCCGAACTCGTGTCTTTCTGTTCGACAGATTAAATGAGCTGTGCATGTATGGCATGATGAAGACATAGATGAAGGAGTGAGGACAGAGAACATTAAGTGTTTTGTTATGGATGGAATTTATCAGATTAGGTCAATAGATAAGATGTTTTATCTGCTTAACGCAGGTATTGTGCATATGTAGAGGAGAGAGGGATTTCTAGTTAAATTGCCTGGTTGTCTGATAATGAGATGATTAGATACTGGGGGGGGGGGGGGGG
>JAPZDY010000021.1:21197242-21217144 GCA_029783645.1 Ctenochaetus hawaiiensis | reverse complement strand
TTGCCAAAGGCACCAACGGAGTGAGGAAAGGAATATAAGGGGTAAAGAAAATCCAGAAGTTTTTTTCTACCTATTTAGTTGCTTATTTCCTCACCAAATTAGATTTTCTGTGCTAAATAGTTTGAAAAATGTGGCATCTGAATGGTGCTTCAATACAAAACAGTCATCTTTTAGTTATTCTACTTTTTGTTTTTAACTTTGCTTAAAAAAATGTACATTTACTGTATTTTCATATGAATGCACCGAAAACAAATTAAGAATCATTAATAATTTATGAAAAATGATTAATAAATCATTTGGATGTGACTATTATGGATATTTAGGCATCTTTGAGGCATGTGGTGGGACAGGGAGTTAACCGCAGAGTTCACTGACTTTAAGACATATACATTGAAAGAGAGACACAGTGAGAAAGAAAGAGAAGGGGAGAGGCAGAGAGAGCAACGAAGGAGGGGGATAAGGGGTGAGATCGAGTATCTGAGGGAGTATAATTAACTCCATGGTCTGCCTTTCTGCAGGCCTGCGGCATACTGCTCTGAAATGCTGATTCAGTATACACAGAAAGAGAGAGTAGCATAGGAGGGAGAAGGGGGTGAGGAGAGGGATGCAGTAAGAGAGAGAGAGAGAGAGAGAGAGAGAGAGAGAGAGAAAGAAGAGGAGTTTCAATGAAGAGAAAATGTGAAATAAAGCAAAATATATCTAGCTCAATGGGACAAGAAGTCACAAAAGATGAGTAAATAGTGAAGGAAGGAGAGGGAATAAAGCTGCTTAAAAGAACTTAACACATGCAGGATCAGTTATATAAGTGAAGCTAAAACAGTCACAGTGGGTACAGGGTATACGTTATAATGCAAAGCAGGTAATCTGCAGTCAGTGGTTGACTTAACCGGGCGCTGAACATTTGCAGATGCTTCAGAGACAGCAGCAAAAACCTCACTCTGCGTTATCAGGAGAACAGTGACATCTAGAGGTAAAAGAGTTGAACTGAACTGCATTTGATTTCTACTGCAGAACTGCTGATAATGACAATCAAGAAGAAGAAGAAGAAGAAGAAGAGCCAATTTAACCCTTGACTGCTTGGCTGAGATGTCTCATTGGTCGATTAGGGCAGCTTTAAGGTGTTAATTTGTTGATTGACCTTTGTTGAATATCATTTAAACAGAAGGAAATACACTAACAAAGGGTGTGTGAGTTTGTCCTGGGTCGTGTGGGGTGCTCGGTCCCTAACTGAGAGGTTGGTCACAGTTGAAAGTAGTCAGTCTGTCACCAGGCTGCGAGGCAGAGGCAGCTCACATCTATAATGCATCAGGCTGGATGTCAGGCAAACCGGAGACAAGTGCAAAACAATGGGACCAATAAATACTGCAGACAGATGAGATGGATGGATGGACAACACAGAAAATTTTGATTCATAGGCTACAAAATAAACATGCATCATAAATAGATTTATTTTGTGAAGTTGTGATAAGGATGAAGCACTGATTTTTGTGACCGTTTAGTTGTAAATATGCTAATTGTTATTAAAACCCTTATTTTTTACTATGGAAGCGACAGCATTATCATTTACTGAGCATAAAGCATTAATTCAACACTATGGGTGACCCACTGAGAATGATCTGTGAATTTTTTTGATACAAAGTTGTCAAAAACTATTGATAATAAATACCTGAAAACCTGGATAATTTAACTAAATCTGTAATCCGTATTTGCAAGGTGAAATACCACCAGCACTAAGTAAAAAGAAAATAGCTTTTTTTGTTTGTTTTTTGTATGTGGAACTATATAATTCCTTAGATGTCTCCACTTCAGTGTTGTGATCATTAATTTCCTCATTTGGTTTGTATGCTCAGTTTTCTAACAGAAGATTATTACTTGGTGGCTTTTTAAACACCTGTTAGAATTAAATCCATGGAGTCGTAATTTCATTGTTTTGATTTATTCTTTATTTTTCTTAACCACTAAAAAGCAAAAAGAAATATTCTAGAAATGATACAAAATACAAGATCGAGTACCTCAAATAAGATACATATGACAAATTCAAGGCAGGTCGGTGATTCAAGGCTCCTTAAAGCCTTTAGTGTTGATACAATGGAAGTAAAATGACACCGTATTTAAACCTCTTTAGTTTGTGTGTTGCGGTATGACACAAAAGCAGCAGATACATGAAGTGCATTCTTCGATATAAATGTTTCAGACACACTCACAAGACTTGTAGCAGCGTGTTTAACAAAATGTTCAATCAAACATCATGACATCTCATCTTATCATGACTACAATCTTTTTTATTTTTGTATTTTTGTGCTGCTGCCTGTCTTCACCAGGGCCTCCTCAAAAAAAAGATGTTTCATCTCAAAGAGATGTATTAAAGATAAAAATTAAAATAAAAAAACAGCAGCAATGACATTTAAAGTACCAGGATAAAAACTTTCAAGTTTCCATGTATAAACACAATCAGAGGAGCCACCTTGACCCAGTAGTGTGAACAAATGATGAAACACATCATATAGACGCCATATAACAGTAAATGTTCAAATGCAAGTCCCTTAATTGTTTCCCTTCTCCATTAAAAAAGCCTTCGTAAAAGCTTATAAGCTTAGTTTGACATCCAATCTTAGGACGGTCAATCCTAAATTAACTGTTTAATCCACAGTCTGCCTCCAGCAGTGGAGTTAAGTGCTCAGACAGGATGGACATCCCACAATGCAGCTGGTCTTCTCCTTCAGCCATGTCCGGTTACCTGGTTCTGTTCCTCTGAGGTCGGATCAGGTTGATCGTTGTCCCCCGACATGAAGCCCCAAGTCTTAAGCAAAGCAAACCGTTGAGCAGGAGGAGTGGAGAAGTAATCCTTCTGTTTCTGAGAGTAGGTCTGGACAGGAGGGATGATGTCTCTGTAGCTCCAGTCCTGATGATGCAAAATTTCTCAGATTAATTTGATTTAATATGTATTCAATTGCAGTAGAAGGACACATTAAAACATAAACCGGTGCTGTGTTTAACTCAAGGAAAATGAATTTGAATTTGCAAGCAATTTGATTTCACAGATAATACAATAAAAGAACTGCGAGAAAGAGAAATTGTTTGTAAATCAAAGTGAAATTAACTGAATAAAGGTTGAAATGAGAAGCCCCTTCATTGTCTTAAAATCTGTTTGATTGAAAACTAGAATGAGTTTGCATCCAAAATTATTTAATGTTCTCAAAAAAGAGACTCTAAAAACTCAGGTCAACCTCTTTGTTCTTATCCCAAAACTGACAGCAGAGCAGACAGAAGACACATCTAAAATTCTTGCTTTTTGCAGGAGGGGGCCACAGGACAACACAACAAAACCTCCACAGCTGGGGTGGTCTCTCATCTAAAGGCCATCCGTCTGAGGGTCTCTGACATGAAACACTTTGCATCCCCATGTGTCTCTTTGTGGTGTGTGTGTGTCAAAGCTATTATGGCACACAGTGCTCTGGTCCTGTACCTGCCAGTGAAAGTTAAAAGCCTCCAGCAACTTAATCCTGTCCTCTCTGGATGGCACGCAGTCAGGGGGGGCAGGCTGCACCATCTCAGAGCCCACCGTCACACCTTTAAAAACCAACAGGGCTCGGATGGCAAACCAGCCTCCGAACCTCGGATGCACACACACTCCGTACATCTTCTGCAGGCAACAGAGGGAGATAGAAAAATAGATTAAGGGGACAAAATTAAAACACTACTGGAATGATTCCTTATTCATTAACATGGTTACTTTTTCCGCCCATGGTTGGTCGCTGACATCAGACTTTTGGTAGTAGAAAGCTGCTCCAGACACATGAGCTGCAGTCTGCGCCAAGAACTTCGGCCTCCTGCTGGGCAGCAGCTCGTAGTCATACCTCACATCCACCTCCTGTCCCTGAACACACTGTGGGGCATATTCAGGTGTTAAAACCTGATTATGAAAAATAGTTACAGCTACAAGACTATTTCTAACTGGGGTTAGGCAACACTTTGACTTATACTGTGACATAATAAGATAATCAAATAGCCAAAAGCAGAAATACCCTATTGGTCACATGTATGCCCCCTGTTCCTACTTCTGCTGTTGTCTGTCCTTTGAGTGTGTAGAGTCCCCTCTAAAAAGCATTCAGCACAGGCTATACATATACTTTTTTCACAAGGACAGCATACCATGATTTTTAGCTGTTTTGGGTCATGAAAAATCAAAAGAGTATCTAAATCTGAACAGTGTTTGAGGACAGTACTGTCCTCCAATTACAACATCTTAATTTTCAAAAAGTCAGAGTTCTAGGATGTTATAACTATGCTGGAGTTGTTTAAAGGCCCCCAGCATTTTAACTGATGTTGTACTCTATTGACGTACATTTAAAAAATTGGAAAAAAATTTCATTATACCACTACAAAACAAAGACTCTCATTGACCTTGAGGCTCTTTGCTTTGGCAATTTCTAACAGTTCATTTAAGTTTGCAGACAAGTTAATATGTAAAAAAAATATGATCTAATGATACTGTACAATAAAATGACATGTTCTATAATAATAATAATAATAATAATAATAATAATAATAAAATCATCCACCAACCCATCATTTAATATAATTTAAATTAGATATTTACTTTCACTAAGGGAGCAACCATACCTGAGAGACAGCTGAGGAGATGCAGTGTTTGACACACTGGTCTATGGGGTCAGAAACCCCCTGGCAGCCCCTCTCCTCCATGAAGGGCAGGAAGGCTTTTTCAAACATGGAAGGAGTGCTGAGCACCACCACGGCCAGGCTGTCATCTGGGTAAGCCAGGCGCAGGGAGGGAGACAACACCGCGTTATACCAACCGACCTGTGAGCATGTTGGGACAGAGGGTCATGGAAGTTACACACCATTAAAGAATTAAAAAAGCTCCTGGAGAAACAAATCACTTATAGATATACTGTATTTATAAAGTAGGAAACTGCACGTTATTTGTTTATTTTACATTTATCATAGTATTTATAATAATTAGCATAAACCGAAAAAATTAAACATTTAATCAGCTGGCAAAAAATTGATAATTTCACCCTCTTTACTATAGTTTATTGACTTCTCAACTCCTCACCTCTCAGCTAACAGGTAAAAAAGTTGAAGTATTTAATTAATTTTTTACGCTTTGGTTTTTCAAACTTAACTGTCGAAGCTACAAATGGGAAAGAAATTATTAGCATAATACCTTTAGAGGGTAAACTTCGAGTCCAAATTTTGATAAATAGTCCTCTAACAGTCCTATCATATTTTCCACATTGCCAGTGGAAGCCGCCATTGTTATATGTCAACATAAAGCTTTGCATTATGGGATATGATGTTCTTCGACTAATTAAAGTCAGAAATCAGGCCAAGTTCATGTTTTTACTGCTTGTAAAAATTAACAGAAAAATACAAGACAATAAATATACTATAGATCGTATTTGGGTAAAATTCTACTTTAAAAATTTCAGTAATTTTGTGAATAAGAAGATAAGTAATTATCTACTACATTACCCAGAAGACCTCTGCGATCACGTCATGCCAAGGCCGTTGAACTATAATCAACGGCGCTGCGTCATACGTAATCACGTTCTTGTTATGGGCTCCTGGATTTAAAAGTGGAATCGTAGTGTTTTCCTGTGAGTAGCCTTTAGCCAGCTAACGTTTACATTTGTGTCGTACACCTTACTCATCATTTATTCCTTCCTAAGCGAGAGGTTATGTGATATTTTGAAAAGAAGACACCATTCAGTGTATATGAGAAGGTCAGTAATTACTTTGCCAACCAAATACAGTAATGTAATGGTATTTGCGCAGAGAAATAAAAGTGCAGCAGTTGCTAACCGAAATTAGCTTAGATTGACATCACAACAGCATTGGCTATTTAACGTTTGATGCACCTCCTTGGTGTTATCCTAGTGTGCTTAATGTGCATTTTACCATGTTTTTGACAGCCAAACCGAATCTACTGTGTATCTACTCATTTTTTTTTCGTGCAGAGAGCCCTGTATCTTTTCTAGTTTAAATCTGCACTGCTCCTGGAGGCTTGAGAAAGATGTTCCTACAGATCAATTAAGTAGCTCATCCGATTATCAGACAATCTTCATGTTCTGGCCCCTCAGCGACATTACTATGGCAATATTATCTGATAAGTGTCGCTATATTTGTGCAAATATCCAGGCCTGCTGTAATCCAATCTCCTGACAAGGTGTCCGAGATCAATTAGGTTATTATCTCAGCGACCAGCCACGAAACACGTCTAAAGTTACTGTATCTCTATCCTACAGTGGTTCTTAAAGTAGACTCACTGTCAGGCCACCAGAAACTGGCTTGCACGTTTTTGCATCAAGGATCAAAAATTAGCTGACTAATGCTAAAGACTGCTGCATTTCTCAACTTGATGCATATCTTTCTAGGTCAACTCAAACATGAACTGGGACAATCAGGTGAGCTCCATCCTGTCAGTAGCAGATGGCAGTGTTGCAAAGATGAGGGTGAGTAGATTCAAGCTGCCTGTATCTAATTTATTCATCTTACTGGAAACAGAAATTTATTGTTTTGGAGAGTTTTTGGCTTCACTGCTTATGAGGCATGTGTTGTTTTGCATCACTGAAAACAGAAAAGGAGAGCCTTCACTGTGGTCCTCTGTAACTTGTCATTATTGGAGCTATCTGTAGATGGCAGTATTGCTCCACTAAACTTTAAACAGGGTCATTAAGTTTTTTAGATTGAAGATAGGTAATGATAGTGAGAGTTTGGAAATTCCCTTTCAAATTGTGCTTTTGTGTCAACAGGAAAGACTTATGTCATCAGGGAAATTTGCAAAATGTGGAGAAGGTGGGTGAACTATTGGTTTCATAACTTGACTAAGAGGGGATCTACCAGCTTTTCAAACTTGACAATAATGTGCAAATAGAAGGGACAATGGTATGGACTTATTTTATTTGATTTAAGCTTTTTTGTGAATGACCTTAATTGCATGCCTCTTTCTCCCCAGATGTGTTTCCAGTGAGAGAGACGATTCATGAGTCAGATTTGAACCCACCTCCTCTTCCTCCTCGAGCCCCCCTTTTGCGACAGCCTTCCCCATCTCTCAGCCCAGGTGTTCAGTGGGCAGACCTAGCTGCTATCCAGTCACAACTCCAAATACAGAGCCAGGTGCATTATTGTTTGTTTAATGGAGCCAGGTGTACGAGATCAAGAAGTTGATGTGTTTATGTAATGTATTATTGTGTTGTTAATATTGACAGAAGCCCTAAGTTTTTTTCTCCAACTCTCTTTTAAAGGCTATTGAGTCTCTCACCCAGAAACTCCATGATGTGGAGATGGAAAGACAATCTCAACAATGTCACATTCAGACACTACAAGGTAACCTACTGCACCATGACTCCTTACCTCAGTTTATACTGGGTAACATTGTCCCCTTGCAAAAACAGCAACACCTGACTCCTGTTATTGTGAATTAGAAGAAAGGAATTCCTAACGGGTTTAACGGCTTTATGTGGCCACACCCAAATTAACTTATAAGGTCACTTAAGTAAAAACGGCCCGGAGACAGTCAAGTTTTTGAAGGTACTCTTTTGCAAAAATGTTGCCTCACCACTTTCCAAATTTCAGATCTTGCTAAAGCTTGTCTTGTCCTGTCCCTCCTCTACTCTCTCGCCATCCTTTTACTGTCTGAAAAAGCAAAAAACACTCATCATTTATAATTAATTACAGTAATAAATTATTTGGATTTGTCCACAAGGCTGCTGAGGAAGAAAAAAATCTCCTCCCAATAATCTCTCCTTCTCCAGAGGAGGTTCGCAGGCTGAGGGAGAGGGAACGAGAGCGGGACGAATCAAGAAGGGGACAAAGTCCGGGAGCGGAGAGAAGGATGGAGCAGTGGAAGAGGGAGGTTGGACGTGAGCTGAGCAGTCTGCGGGGACACATCACCAGAGCCATGTCGCTAGGCAACCTGGAGGAGAGGTGCATTAAGGGTGGAGCTGGAGGGCGTAACTGCAAACTGAACTGCTGATAGGTCCAGCTCAAGATTGAAAAATTGTTTACGCCTCAGTTTGCTACAATAAAGAGACCTTGGTGACATTTTCATTTTAGGGAAGGCGTGTATGACAGAAAAGAAAATACATGACAGTTTTATTGCCACTTTTCTTTTCCAACAGTTTCAGCTCAAAGCTCCATCGTGAGGAGCTGGATCACCTGCGGAGAGAGGTGGACCAACTGAAAACACGACTAAGTGAGTCATGCATGAACACAAAAGCCTTATTTCCACTGAACTTCCCCTCAGAGACTAGGAACCTTTGGAAAAAGTCCACAGTTCACAAAAAATTTCCACAGCAGAAACCAGTTTTTAAATTAAATTCTTTGGACATTGTTTAACCTCCTCAAAGTTACTGCACTGGAGGTAGTGCTTTTCAGAAGTACAGGAAAGTTGGAGGTGGGACTTGTTTTAGCTAAACATTTCTAATTGGTTCATAACTTGCAACAATTTACTGACTTACTCAGCCACCATTTATAAAAATCTTTGGCCACGAACCAGTTTGTTTTACGTTCACTGTGCTTTGACAGATCAACATGGAGTTCAGTATCATTGTTGCTGTACAGTCAAGAGTAAAAACTGAAGTGTAAAGTGTAAACTGAAGCTTCCCCTTTTTTTCCATGTCAGAGGCCTAATTGGCCTAATCTTCATGGGTCTTAAGACCATTGTAGGGCCAATGCAGGCAACAACAGGCTGTGAGAGCCATTTAGTTCCATTAAATGTAGTTCCTGGAAGTAAAAGTTTTGTGTACTTTTAGGTGAAATGTGACGATGCATCATGCCCTTGCACTAATTCTGTGGTCCAGTGCAAGCCTGCAAAGCAAAAGCAAGCACAGTCTTGTTCACAACGTCTGCTCTTTCTTTTCCTCTTGACAGGGAGACAGGAGGAGGACGTGTTCCTCCAGCTGTCAGAGGCCCGAGAGACCAGGAGACAGTACGAGCACAGTTGCAAGGTACACACACACATATTGTGTCAGGTAGGTTGTGTTTGCTTATGGATGTGTGGTTTGTGTTCTCTCAGATCCTTAACCTTTCCTTTTGTGTGCTGGTCAGACACTGGAGGAGCTGACAGACAGCTACAGAAATCACAGCACTGATCTGGCAAAGACTGTCTCTCAGTATTCACACACACAAGAGGAGGTCCGCCAGATCAGGTACGTGTGTGTGTGTGTGTGTGTGTGTGTGTGTGTGTGTGTGTGTGTGTGTGTTTGTGTGTGTTTGTGTGTGTTTGTGTGGGTTTGTGTGGGTGTGTATGTGTAGTGTGTGTGTGTGTTTATGGTTTCTTCTCTCATCTCAAATATGTTGCAATTCATCTCTTACAACAGGAGAGATGTGTCAGAGCTGAAGGAGGAGGTCAGGAGACTTATTCTCCAAGAACATCAACCGACACCTTTGATGTCAGCGCACACATCAGGCAAGTTTCTCTCTTTCTGCAGCTTTCACTCACACAAAAGAACACATGCACAGCATGATGAAGCTATTTAACTCGCATACAGTTTATGAAAATGCACAGAGCCAATGTGATGTCAGCCACTGGGTCATGAACCACCGTTTTTAAGTCTCATGTTTGGCTTAACTGTTGTCCCATTTTGGTTAGTTTGTAACCAGAAGTGACCATATTTGGATAAGAGGGTGGAGCTAGACAAGATACACATACCGATGTGTGTAGGAAGCCTAGCGGGCAGCTAACAGTTGCTGTCATCCAACAGCTATGCCCTTTATTATTCATAACTTCAAGACTTGATTTATTCTAAAATGGGGGTGTTACATTAAAAATACCCTCTGCACAGCTGTTATGAACTGGAAAATTGGCTATAGAGACCCAGACTCCTGTTAACTGTTTTCTTTTTATACCAGGCTGTAAACATGTTTATTTCTGTTGTAAATTTGGGCAACTTAAAATGGGACTCTGTGGGGATTGACTGGCTTTCACAATTTTGTGGAGCTGAGGGAGTGTTTGGCATTTCCATGTTGGCTTCATTTTTATCCTTGGAGGCTGCTTCTTTATTTAACATTTCTTTTGGATTCAGGGGCATCACCCACTCATCTCCCTCACAGCCCCAGCAGAGGGGTCAAAGCTGAAGAGGCAGACTCTGACTCTGAAGACTTAAGCCCAACCCCGAGCCTGGCTGAGGTCAGCTCAGATGATCTGTCCTGGCTGGATGACAAAGATCCTGGTGAGGAAAAACGGTTTAACGAAAAATACATCCAGGCACAGTTTATAACGGTTGATGACGGCGTGCTGAGTCATCAACCTCACGTGTTTCCATGATATTATTTTCACAAGCCGTCTGTCCACCTTCATACAAGCCAACACAAACATGCTTTGACAATTGGATCACACACTTCAACCAAGAGAGAGTATTGCACAGAGCGCCAGATGGGCACGGACTGATGATGGTTGTAGCGTGATGGGAAGTGTAGTTTCCCTTCCTGTCCCTCCCCCACACATCTGGCCCGACCTTTGCTCTGATTCATTCCAATAGATCTGCATTTTGGGGGGCTCTCCCAGTCTGAGTTTGCCTTTTATGCATGCAGTCAGTAGAAGTTACAATTTGACATTTTGTGAAATATGCATATTTATTCCTAAAGTGAGATAAGAGGATGGATACACTCCCATGGGATTTCTGGAGTTGCCTTGCGGCGGCAGCCAAGACATATTTACAGAGTCTTTGGAAAACTTCAGTTTGAAATAACATGTTTATTAATGAACTTTATAGTGCCATAATAGAGCTTTATAGTATGCAGATTTAGTTTTGGATAGGGCCATGCTAGCTGTTACCCTCGGTTTCCAGTCTTTATGCTAAGCTAAGCTAACCAGCTGCTGGGTTTGAGTATAATATAGAGATACAGTGGTGGTCTCAATTTTATCAAAATGAATAAGTCTTATTTCTTTTTATATATATAACAAGAGGAAGTGCTATGATGACAGTAAAGAAGTTTTAAAAGAGATAAAAGCAAAAGTCAAAATTAGATATTAAGACAATAAAGAAGAATGTAGTCTGTAGCTGTGCATCGCCACTGTGAGAGACCTGATGTCTGCATGTGTAGACCTGATGTGTTCTTCCATCTGCACACACAGCAGTGAAGCTCTCATTTCCTAACAGTCTCTGTGAAGCAAGTAATTTCTTGGGAAATTTTCTGCACAGTGTGTGAGCGCATGCACTGCTCACCCCTGAGACTTACTGTAACAGAAGGTTGATGTTCCTGGAAGAGATTACAATCTGCACTAAATGTTTCCCAGAGTGATTTGGGCCCATGAAGCAGGGCTAATTTGACGATTGTGTCCACACACACACACACACACACACACACACACAAACACATTCATGCTTGTACACTGTTGTTATGGGGAAAACATTTGAATGTCTTCCAGCCTAATCCCACAGGAGGCACTCAGTCACTCAGATACAAAAAAGTAACGGCTCCTTCTCTGTTCTTTACCTTTGCCAGCTCCTACTCAGAAGCTGCGGGTACGTCTAAGCGTTCAGTCCAGACGGAGTGATTTTGCTGGTCCGGGATCAGATCTGGAGGATGATGATGATGATGAGGAGAACGATGACCTTCTCGATGATGACGTGAACCCAGATTTAGGATCTGACCTAAGTCTTGATGACCTCTGACCTTTTATTGAAAATGACTGTAATTTTACACGGAAAGAAAGATTCACGAACATAGAGACATTGCTTCCAGCTTTTTCAACACTCTACCTGAGAGGTATTATTACTTTGAAATAGATTTGATTTTGTCAGTTTACAGTTCAGAGCTACAGCCCTACTCTAAACCAAAATAAAAATAGATGGGATAACACAAACAGCCATATGGCTTATTTCCTTTGTCATCCCAGGAGAAGGAGAAAGAAAAACAAAGGAGAGCAAACAGCACAAATGGCAACAGAGGACATACATACAGTATAACAAAAAGCTATTAATTCCAGAGTTTCAATACTGGGCTCTATATACATATTTTGGAGTCTAAATGACCATTAAAAAAAAATCTGTTGGTTAGAGTCAGCAGCTGTGAGACAAGCTGAAATGGCCACAATGTAAGTTTTGGGGGTTAATGAGTCTGTCAAAGTTTGTGCACCACAAGTGCTTGTTTTTTGCCACCGACAGGCTCAGATTGTTATTTTAAGCATTTGACAACATTATGGAAATGATCTTTAACGAGATCAACCTTTTTAGACAGCCCTTCCAACGGGGAACTGAAACCGTTATCGTTCTGTGTTCAAAGTCATCTGACTGCTGTGTTTTAACACGTACGTTTTGATCAGAGGAACACAATGAGACAAACTAAGTGATTGAGGAAGCTGTAGATTAGCAGTTATGTAAGATAAAAATTTTGTTCTTGTTAAAGGAATCTGGTGCACAGAGCTGATTTTGATTAAAAAAAAAGTTGAGACTCTTTATCAAAAAGCAAGGGGTCCTTCATAATTTAAAACTAGCATGTCTGCTGGCTGAAGCCAACTGCTGAACCAACTCCTTAACTTTTGTACCTTTTAGTCGTTTAGACACCAAGATATGTAAAAGTAAAAGCCCAGCTTTCTGTTTAGTGTTACAGTGGCTCAGCAGACCCACTGGGATCTGATCTGTGATACCTCGTTCATATGATTGGGACAAGTGTGTGACTAGTTTGAGACATTCTCAAATGTTATTTTTAAAGTCCTTTGTGAGAATCTGTGGTTATTAAGAGGTTATGTTTTCAGGTCGTCTGTCCACCCGTCCCGTTCCTGTGAACTCTATCTCGGAAAACTGCTTGAGGGAATTTTAAAAAATTTGGCTCAAAGATGCGTTTGGACTCGAGGATGAACTGATGAGATTTTTGTGGTCAAAGCAGAGGGGTCGATGTGATGTCACAAAACATGTTTTTAGCCATAACACAAGAATTCATGGACTAATTATTACAAAATCTCAGACAAATGTTTAATTAAATGATGAAGTATTGTAGTAGTTCACCACAAGCTCATTGGTTTTTCTGATACTGACGAAGCTCTTCATCCATCTGCTGCACTCCTCTGTAGAAATAGCCTCTACATTAAGACAGCATGTTTCTCAATGGAAATGATCACTGGAATTATACATATCAATATAATGTTAACTCCCATTTTGCCAAAAATGAACTTAACACACTTTTTATTAACATATACCTTATGAGAATGGCCAGACATGCTTGGAAACAGCAACTTGACTGGTTTGCAGTAAAATACAGGAGCCAGTAATTCGACTTCCTTCGCACTGATTTTCAATTTCTTGTCTAAACATTCCTCAAACTTCCTGATCCCATGTGACACACCCACCCTCCTGCAACCACAGTATGTTGTAACAAACCACCAAGGGATTCAGCAAATACGAACTGGTTTGTTGTCTCATTGTTTGAAACACTAGATATCTAAGCGTCGTTTCTTCTCAGTCTGGTTGGTTATATCTTCTCTAGAGGGACTTTAAGGACTCCACAAACTGCTGAGAACTGTTGGCCAAAAACTATCTCTTTAGTGATCTGCAGTAACTGCGTCCACATGCACAGACTGGTTGGTTGCAGGGAAGAAACCGAGGAGGCAGGCAGCTGTTTCAAAGCCAAGATTCTTTTGTGAGAGCTTTTTAATTCAAACAACTGTTTTCATGATGGAGGATAGCACTGCTTCCTGCCAGTAAACTAGCAGCTTTATCTGCTTTATTTCTCGCCGTATGCTTCACTAATATAAAATCTGGGCATGCAGTTTTAAAATCATTCACCCCCCTACCTCAAATGGATATAATGCTTTTAATTTTTACCACGCCCTGGTTGCAAATCACTGCCGATAAATTATGGGTCCCACGAGGGTTCAAGGATAGAAGCTTTGAGATTGGTCTGCTAAACCCACAAAGTTTGGTTTTAGGCACAAGATTTAAAAAACCTGTTATGTTTAAGTTTCTTGTAATTACAGATTGTTGGAGTTGGTTACAGTTTTGGCGCAGTTACTGTCTGCGGGAGGTTCATCTCTTTGCTTTTTGGTGTTTTTGGATTTTATCTATTTGTTCTCCAGTTGACTAATTTCACTTTAATTTAATGAAATTGTACTTTAAAAAGCTTTGATCTCTTGAAGCACAGGAAAGCAAGAAGTAGAGATTCACAGTGCCTTTTAAACATTTAAGTTCTGATGATCATGATTTAGCACTTTATATGTGAGCTACACTTTTCAGTGTAGCAGAGTAATGGATGTTTAATGGGTTTTTCTTCCTGACATAATGCACTCTTGAATCCTGGAAGAACCTGATGAGAGATGAGGTTTTGATTCCTGGTAATGCAGCTGAAGTGACTGCAAATATGAATCAAAAATCCATTAACATTATCATGGCACCAACACCCACCCACCCACCCCCATCCCCACCCAGCCTATGCTGTGATGCCTTTATGCGCACACAGCTCAGTCAAGTCCATCAAGAGTTGCTTTATGCTGCCTTGTCTGACATGAGTCACTCAGTGCCAGGCTTGGTGTCAAGCTGTTAAATATTTCAGCATCCAGACACCCCCCATAGTGGATCCCAGACCGGAGTGCAGAGCCACAATGGGGTGCTGACGGGCAGGTTAGGGGTTCAGTAGAGTGTAGATTTGGAGGATCGGGTGGTGAAAGTAACCACAGACACTTTGCAGCACATCTAACACTTCACATTGTCTCACTAGTTTAAAGTGAGCAATAAAAGACCCTGCTAGCAAACAGTTAATGGCACAGAGCAGACCGTAACATAGTTAATGAAACTCTTGTAACACACTGTCCTTGTGCAGCTGGTAATATTGCAGTTGAACAGATATTTAATGAAGAGAAAGCCTATTTATTTGTTATTGTGGCCGGATAATAGCCAATGAATCAGACCCTTCTAGTGCAGTTTTATTTGCATGTGCCAAGTATTGTGCAGTGGCGCTGCAGTAAAGCAGTGCACTGATTCAGTCTTTGTTGGTCTGTAAAGAAAATGTTTTGTGTTTTGTCTTCAACAATAAATGACTGTGTAAAAGTTGAAAGAGAGGAGCTTGACTTTCTGTGGTGGCTTCTATAGATCAGCAGTTATTCGGTGGTTAAAAAGGCAGTTTACAACAAGTAAATTGGGTTTAAGTGAAATTTCAGAGGATGGTTTCAAAATACTTTTAATCGTAAAACACTGACAGTCAACATCTGGCAGCAAAGCCTCATTTTGCATTTTTACTTGGAATTTTTGACACCAATATCAAACATCTCAAATGTTTAATTTAGAACTGGACGGGTGATTAAAGAGAAAACAAAGGTTCAAAACACTAAATGTGGGAATGTCTTCAGGTGTTCATCCCTCCACTTTCAGTTTTAGAAAGAAAAATGGTATTTTTCCCTTAATTTATCACCCATCTGTTGTTATTTATGGTACAAAGATTGAATTGTGAACACAAAATTAAGCTCCAATTGGTTTCTATCAACATGAGTTTGTCTTTTATAACCCTGATTCCAAAAAAGTTAAGATGCCTGTTAAAGCAAACAGAATGTGATAATTTGCTTATTCTTATTAAGATATACTGAATTGCAAACAGTGCAGAGACTATATTTAATGTTTCACCTCATCAGCTTCATTGATATTTGGAAATACGAGTTTATTCTGAATTTGATACCAGCAACACGTTTCAAACAAGTTGGAAAAGTTGTGAAATGCTCCAAAAAGACATGTTTGGCACCTGCCACATGTAAACAGGTTCACTGATAACAGGTCATAGTATCATGGTTGAATATCGGAGGGGCAACCTCAGTCACACATGAGATAGGGCAATTCAACACTCTGAAACATGTGATTATAAATGAACATAGACATTTTGTGAACATAAAAGATATTACTCCATAAGCTTGTGAACTCTGTAAAATCACTGCTAGTAAAAGTAATTTGTTTTGCAAATGACTGCATTCTGTTGATATTTGCATTTTACACAGCATCCTAATGTTTGTTGGAATCAGGATTTTATGTGTCTTTTACTTTCACTCACATTTTCCTGCACATTTGCAAGGCAAATACTGATACACGCGGTAATCACTGCAATATTTGTTGTATATTGACAGTCCCATTTAACATCTTCAACATGTTTGTGGCAATAAAGCAGCAACTAAGGTGAAGAGTTTCACAAAGTTGCCTTTGCATGATGCAATCATCAGTAGTATTTACAACACACAGGACAATGCTAACATTGTGTGAAAAGGCCACTGGCCAATTTTAGTCTGCACTTGTCATTGTATGAATGAGTGCCTCATGGTGAACACGCTCAAGGCTAAGTCTTCAAACACAGGCAAGTCAGAGCAGCTGCCTGGCCCCGAGTGTGTGTTTTCAGCGGGAATCACACAAAGTACTGCGAAAGGCTGGTAAATCTGGAAGTTAGTTGGTTTGAAAAACAAAATAATACAATAAGAGCTGTTTCTCTACTTTGTAAGGCACTCTCTCCTGGACTCAGGACCCCAGGAAAGAAACAAAACACACACTGCACATGTCAAAATCAGGCCAAAAGGCAGCAGGACCTTCAACAAAGAAACTGTAAAAACAGAGAAAACGCTTAAATATCCCCTGCAATGACTTCAAAAATCCATACATGCACCAAAAACTGACTCACACACCCTACAGACACACACTGCTACACCTGCACCTACGTATGCACACAAAACTCAAATTTTTGTCACACTCAAAACATTTGTCCATTTTTTTTCCCTCACTCCTGAAAAAAGTAAAGTGCAACCTCTTTAACACTATAATCAGGACGTTTGCTATGTTCATTTCTTTTTCTCAAATTGCCAGACTCTTGTTTTCTGCCAGAGTTTCTAACATTAACTGGTAGCAGAGAAATTTGACCACTGCCCCCAGGTGAGAGTCTGACAGGAGGGGCTGACTCTGTTTCCAGGTGTCAACCATCCGGATGATGGATACGACTGATGATGTTGCCTCCTGCTTTACACCTACCCCCTTTCAGCTCCAGGGAAATCAAAATATATTAAACAACTCCTCCCATAGCAAAAAAGATGGGCTGAAAAATATTGGACATACAGTATTAAACAGGGGCATTGACCTAATTTGTAATTACAGACACCAAAATAGCCAAAACGACCCCAATGTGGGCGACATCTTCATTGTCCAATGCAGCTTCATCAGAGTGTGATGCAGTGATCTGGATAAGTGAAAGCAATCCAGAAACTTGCTCACACCTACCCAGAATTCTTTCTGTTTGGTGCAGATTAAGGAAGTGAGAAAAGGCTCAACAACGGCTGCAGCATGAGCCTGGATTCAGGGAGAGGGTTTCGGCACCAAAATTCTCATCCATATCTTCATCAGTAGCTGTACATGGACAAAGGTGTGTCCTCCATCATATCGTCCTACAGAGATAAAATAAAATGACAATTAATTATACACAGCAATCACTATCACGGCAAATATACATATTTTATGCAAGCACACGTGTGCACAGTCTTACATTGTAAGTTATAAATAATCCAGAATAAAAATATTTCCTCATTTTCCCTTATAATTTGCTTTATAAATATATATATATGTGGGACAATGTACCCAAACTTGAAAAAAGTGGATGATTTATAACCATTAAAAACTAGTTATATAGTTATATGTATATGTTATATGTATTATACTAGTTACATGTGTTATCTAATGTATTGTTGTTGGGAGCAGGAGCTGTCAGTAAAAGCAAGGTGTTGCCTGGATGTTGAGGACGTGCTCACCATTGGCAGGTCCTGCAGCCGGCGGAACTCAGGACGGTTGTCTCTTCGGCGCAGTTTGAGGAAGAGGAGCAGAGTGATGATGACAGCGGTGATGATGAAGGCTGACACCAGCCCAGCCAAAAGGGGGTCTAATGTGGGAGAGTCATGGACCATCGTTGCTGGAACAAAAAAATGGGGGATAACTGAGCAGAGCGCATTTCTGCCAGAACAGGCTGGCATTGCATTATGAATATGGTTTATTACTTTGAAGAAAAATGGTGCAAATCATATAACAACGGCTTCTTAAGCAGTTATGTAAAGGATAATTCAGATTTTAAACCTTGGCCCTTTTTCTAAAAAAATTTTCAGGGTCTAAATAAATGATACTGCAGGCACAAAAAGTTTCAGTATGTTTGCCAAACAAGCTAAGATGGGAGCAACATGTGAGCCACTTCAGACCAAATCAGGTGTTGCGGTAAACACCACAGGTTTGTGCAGTTGTGTGGGAGTGTTGTTGGCAGCGAAGGTTCAGCTCTGCTCGATCTGAATGGCTGATCAGCTGATTGGTCTGCGCCTGATTAGGTGGAAATGAGGTCTTATGCTTTGGGCAAATGTGTCTTTGAAGAACTCCCCCCCCCCAAAAAAGGCAGAAGATTGTTATCCTAAATGTCTTAAAATCACTATAGAAAGAATCCCAAATGAGATAGACCTTTTTGTTAAAATGTAAGATCTTTTTTTATTCTTTTTTTATTTTAACAACCAATACATTGCTTGGCTTAAAGTCACCAGATTTCACTGACAAAAACAGAATTTTATCTTGCAGAATACAGAAGTCGCTGATCCTAAACTGCCTTGATTGGTTAGTTTGTTTGTGTTATTATGTGTCATGGTTGTTTGAATCCAAAATAGTGTGTTAAATACACAGAAGTATCACTGTTCCTGAGTAAAATATCCATTACTATGGCAATATTTTTTAATAATAATCTAAGTCTGTCAGAAGCAAAACAAATATATTAATTGGTGTGTCTTTGAAATTCATTAATGTTTTGCTCTGAAGGATAAAGTTGCAGTCATTGCAGTCTGCTCTCCAGCTTCAGGATGAGGCAATCTTGTGGACCAACTCCAAAACATTTTGTACCAATTAGTCATTTAAACCCCTAAAATATGTAGGAATACGGCACAGGTTTAAAAATATCACAATTACCCTTAAAAAATGAGACCTGAGTTAAATATAGAGCCAACAGCAGCATGTTGTGCCGGACGGTTCATCCTGCAGCTCCGGACAGAAATGTCAAACACAGGATGATGATGTTAAGCCTGCCTGTATTTCAGCTCTGTGTTTAACAAGTACATTTATTTATAGGGTATAATTTTAAGATTTCTTTTTTAGAATCGAGGAGTTTATAATGTGTGTGCCAGCAGCCCTGTTTGTTATAGTTTTATCTAAGAGTGCCCATCAATCTCCAACAACCTCATCACTCTCAACCTTTCTACAACTGTATGTTGATTTCTCTCCGTGTTTGTGTGTCTGCGTTTTTGGCAGTGTGTTTCTGTATATAGATGTTGCTATGGAAGATGGAAGCTATTCTGTAAACCTAGCTGTTTTTTTTATATCCTCCGGTTGAAAGTAACAACAACCACAGAGCAGCGAATGCTCCCTGTTTCTCTTTCTAATGGAAAGAGGCAAGGTGCCAAGCCTAGCCTAATAAAACCACACAGAGTGAGAGAAGCAGAGGGAATTTTATATTTTAACTGTGCTCAAAGCAGGCTGGTCAGCTGAGAAGAGTTAATCAAGTTTTCCCTGTTTTGAGATTCTGGTAGAAGTCCTCTCAAAGTGGCAAAATAGAGAATAAATAGAGAAATATATCCCCATGCTGTTGATATATAAATCATTTGGGTGACAGAAAGAGGGCGAGAAAGACAGAAAAAAGAAGGGAAAACAGCATTCTTGAGGCCTCGAGTCCCATGACTGCCTCTGTCCCTTTCCCCAAACAGAGCCATGATTGTGGAGTGCTTGGTAGTGACAGTGCTTGTAGAAGATGTAGACAGGGTGTGTGTGTGTGTGTGTATGTGTGTTTGTTTCTGCGTGTAGATACGACAGCTCGCTTTTTGCTGGAAAAACAAAGAACAGCGTCGCCTTTGTTGTTAAGCCAATTCACTTCTGTCTCTGTCAATATCCCGGCAGTGAATCGTCTTGA
>JAPZDY010000021.1:21135294-21155503 GCA_029783645.1 Ctenochaetus hawaiiensis | reverse complement strand
AAACGAGTTCTAACTCCCTCCTGCAGGTTTTGCACGTTCTTTCGGCATGCGTTTGGCTAACGGAGAGCGACGAGAGTGGATTAAGCCGATCATGTTCAGCGGTGGTCTCGGTTCCATTGAAGACACACATGTAAAGAAAGAAGAGGCCAAAGCCGGTAATGTCTCAGCTCAGTCCATGTGTGTGAAATGTGTTTAATCAATGCAGAGGCTATTTTTACGCATCAATCAATGACTCACAGTGTCCCTCTGCTCCTCTGCTGTACTCGTCGATCAGGAATGGAAGTGGTGAAGATCGGAGGGCCAGTGTATAGAATCGGTGTGGGAGGAGGAGCGGCCTCTTCTGTGGAAGTGCGTTTACCGCAGGAAATTCTACTGAAGCCAGCAGGGACCTCAAGTTTCTCTGTGTTAAATTAACATACATTTTGGCTCACAGGTCCAGGGGGACAACTCAAGTGACAGGGATCTGGGTGCAGTGCAGAGGGGAGATGCTGAGATGGAGCAGAAGATGAATCGGGCTCTCAGGGCGTGTCTGGAAAGAAGCGACGGGAACCCAATCTGCAGTATACATGATCAGGGGGCAGGAGGAAATGGTATGAGACATACTCGCTCTTTTCAGCTTTGAAAATAAGACAAAAGTTCAACACATTAAATCATTTTATCCCCTGCAGGTAATGTGCTTAAGGAGCTCAGTGAGCCGGCAGGAGCCGTAATCTACTGCAGTAGATTTAAGGTATTTGGCTCATGAACACAGCAGCAAAAACACACACTCTGTCATTTTGTATCACTCTTGCTATTCTCCTCTTCTCTCTGTCTTTGTTTTGCAGAAAGGTGACCCCACATTAAGTGTGCTTGAGCTGTGGGGGGCAGAGTATCAGGAGAGCAATGCTCTGCTGCTACGTCCATCAGACAGGTCCTTCCTGGAGAGGGTGTGTCAGAGGGAGAAGTGCCCTGTTGACTTTGTGGGAAACATCACCGGGGACGGCAAGGCATGTTTCAGCCTGGAGAAAGTGGATAAATGCACGTCCACTGTTCTCATCAGCCTGCTTTAGTGAGCAGTGGCTGGTTCGTACTGCTAATCAGCTTCAAGTATCGCACTAAAATACACTTCAAATCAGCATCATTGTGTTTTTTTTAACCTCCCACAGATTGTGCTGGTGGATGATGAGGGAGGCAGAGGTGAACAAGCAGACAGGGGGCGCCGTCCTGTCGACCTCCAGCTGGAGTGGGTTCTGGGGAAGATGCCGCAGAAGGAGTTTAAGATGGAGCGTCAGGCCCCGACCCACCAGCCTCTGGCTCTGCCCGCTGGGCTGAAAGTCAAAGATGCTCTGGACCGAGTCTTACGTTTGCCTGCTGTGGCGTCCAAACGCTACCTGACCAACAAGGTGTGTGATGCATCATTGTCTTACACTGATTACATTACAAGCACAAACTTTTCTGGGTTCTACCCTTAGAAAGACAGTATTCCTAATAAGCTGTGAAAGTATCTATGAAAATGAATATTCCTCCAATATTCCTGTCAAAATGACATTAAAAAGGATGTGACTTTCATTCCTTCAGCTACCTTCTTAAAAACTTTGGTGTTTTAATATTTGTGCTCATTGAAAATCTGCAGATATTCAGGTCTTTTGAAATTGTTTTGGACCCCTTCCCACCAGAAATTTGTGCTTTTTTACTTTGCATCCATCTCAACCTAACCTTCTGAACTGTTGGCTAGTTCACTTGCTTTATAGTTTTTAAAAAGCTGGATTGAGATTTTAATGGCCAGTACTTGTTAACATGCTTCTAAAACCTCTATAATATCAGCGTGTCCCACATGTCCTACTTGGAAAATGTGACATTAGGAATAAATTTTTGTGCAGACACTTTCTTACTCCCCTTGTCTTCTCTCCCTCCCCTCTCTCAGGTGGACCGGTCCGTGACTGGGTTGGTTGCCCAGCAACAATGCGTCGGCCCTCTTCACACGCCATTGGCCGACGTGGCTGTTGTTGCTCTGTCACCTTTTAGTCTGGAGGGAGCAGCCACGGCCATCGGGGAGCAGCCAATTAAAGGCCTGGTGTGTCCTGCGGCGGGGGCTCGCATGGCTGTCGGAGAGGCTCTGACTAATCTGGTGTTTGCCAGAGTCACAGCTCTGAAGGTGAGCAGATGATGGAGCGTATGAGAAAAATAACACATCTAAATCAAAAAACACGACGGTCCCTTTTCACTTCTGTCCCTGCCAAATGAAATAACAGCTCTAAAAACCAGATCTTCTTCAGGTTAGAACCGGTGTGATTTTGTTTTTAGTGCTTTAAATTAAAGTCCAGGGGTTGAGTGATCTCCTGGTTGTGTGTTTCAGGATGTGAAGTGTAGTGGTAACTGGATGTGGGCTGCCAAGCTGCCCGGTGAGGGGGCCTGTCTGTGGGAAGCCTGCAAAGCCATGTGTGAGGTCATGGGTCAGCTGGGCGTGGCCATTGATGGCGGCAAGGACTCTCTGAGTATGGCTGCAAGAGTTGGGAAGGAGACAGTCAAAGCTCCAGGTACAGTCACTTTGTGTGTGTGTGTGTGTGTGTGTCTGTGTCTGTGTCTGTGTCTGTGTCTGTGTGCATGTGTAAGTATTTTTTTGTGTGTGTCTTGTTTAAACTTGGCTTTCTCGCTGTTCTGCTCCAGGTGCCCTGGTTATCTCGACATATGCAGTTTGTCCTGACATCACAGCCACTGTGACGCCCGATCTTGAGGATCCAGATGGCAAAGGTATACCACGCTCAGACACACACACACACACACACACACACAAATGTGCACAAACTAGATTGCTCAAAGTCACGAAGGAGCATATGGTAGATTTTCCTATATTCACAGATTTGTTTGTAATGGCCAAAAAGAGCTTTTGAATGGAAATATTATCATTGCATCCAGACCACACACAAATTTCTTTCTTCAATAAAAACACAAACACACACACAGGCTTGTCAGCAACAGACGGCCTGTCTCTGACCCTTTGTCCTCTGTCTGCAGGCGTGTTGTTGTGGGTTCCTCTCAGTCCAGGTCGTCACCGCCTGGGAGGCTCTGCTCTGGCCCAATGCTACAGCCAGCTGGGAGACTGCTCTCCTGACCTGGACCAGCCAGAGCTATTGACTGCCTGCTTCAACACCACGCAGACACTCATACACGGTCAGCTCGCACCCACAGGCGAAGAGCTGGAGAAAAGAAAAAAGTTAACTGTGATCAGACCGCCAGCAAACTTTATTTAAGATTAGTTTTCATACTGAATTGAATCTTTAATTGTAAGACCACAGTTCATACTGTAATATACAGCCACCTAGTGGTTTTACTGTGTATGTCTAGTTAATTAAATGCACTTAGTCTTGTTAGAAATAAAATCAGAATTGATTCTAACAAAAATTGTCATTATAAGCTGTGGAGGATGGAGGAGAAGTTTTTAATCTTTTTGTCTTTTTTCAGATCGTCTGCTGAGCGCAGGACATGACATCAGCGATGGAGGCCTCATTTCCTGCTTGCTGGAGATGGCGTTTGCAGGGAACCGTGGGGTTGATGTTGAGTTGTCGTCACAAGGAGCTGGAGGTTAGTGAGCTGATGTGTCTCCCTGTTGGGTTTCCCTGTAATTCACACATCAAAAGTATAAACTTTGTAACTCATGCAGTGGTTTTTCTGCATTCGTTGTCAGTCATGGAGCTGCTGTTCAGTGAGGAGCTCGGTTTGGTTCTGGAGGTTTCACAGCTCGATGTGGAAACAGTGTGTCAGAGATACAGTGACGCAGGCGTGCAGTGCCATCGTGTCGGCAGAACCTGCGCCTTCGGACCAGAGGCTGAGGTGAGACATCGGCATCAACATGCATCTTAAGTGCTTTCATCTCATCTGTGATGACTGATTTCTTTTCGTCTCATTTGTCCTTCAGGTCCGTGTTCGTGTGGATGGACAGGAAGTACTGAGAGAACCGCTGCCTAGCCTCAGAGCATTATGGGAGGCCACCAGTTTCCAGCTGGAACGACTGCAGGCCAATGAGATCTGTGTTAAACAGGAAGAGGAGGGGCTCGCCAAGAGGACACAGCCCTACTTTAAACTGACCTTTGACCCCTCTGAAATGCCCAACATCAGCCAGCTGAGTAAGGCTAAACTGAATTTGTACCACTTATAAAGATTTTATGTATTCCAAGATTTTAAACCGATGATTATTTTTGTTACCTATTTATTTTTGGATTCCTTATTGCTGTTAATCATTCAGCCACAAAATGTTGTAATTAGTACAAGGTGATCGCAGACTTTTGAGAACGTTCCTGATACTCATGAAAGGAGCGCTGCACAGTAATGTGCTTGCTGCAGGTGCAAGCTATAACTTTTTTAAGTTTCATCTCTTGATCATCATCTGCACTGGAGTTGCACACGTTTTTGTGACGCATTTGCAATTGCCTTTCTTCCAAGTTAGTTTGAAATGATCTCTTGAAACAGGCCTGGAATGACAAACTTCAGATTGCTCCAGTCTTGTGCAACTGGAACAATGTCAGAAGTTTGTCATCACTTCTTGTCACATAAATTCTTCACAGTTTGCCTGAAAGCACAAACAGTTAAAACTGATCCAAACTTTTGCCTGACTTACAGAAAAGACTTAAACATTCAGTGCAGGGATGTGAAAATCATGATCTGCTCTTCTGTCAGCAGCAGGGCAGCCTCGTGTGGCTGTGGTCAGAGAGGAGGGCAGCAACGGAGACAGAGAGATGTCAGTGTCTCTCTACATGGCCGGCTTTGAGGTGACTCTTCAGAGCTTTTATTAACTGAATATGCATTTATTGACCTCAGTTGTAAAGTACATGACTCTTGCTTCATATGTGTGTGTAGGTGTGGGATGTCACCATGCAGGATCTGTGCTCCGGCTCTCTGACTCTGGATTCTTTCAAAGCCGTCGTGTTCGTCGGTGGATTCAGCTACGCAGACGTCCTGGGATCAGCTAAAGGCAATTAAACACTAATTGGCGCACGCACACAAAAATTAATAGACTGCTTTGATATACAGAAATTCATTTTATGTAAAACTATTGTTGCTTCATAATAGGTTGGGCTGCCACTGTTGCATATAACCCCAAAGCCAAAGCTGAGTTCGATCGCTTCCGACGACGGGACGACACACTGAGTCTGGGGGTGTGTAACGGCTGCCAGCTGCTCGCCCTGCTGGGCTGGGTGGGAGAGGGAGAGGATGGAGCAGGTAGGAGGAGAAGGGACAAAAAGTAATGACAGGGGGAAATAATAGAATTAGCCATCACACTTTTGGAGTAGTTACTGTGTTTAAAATGCTTTTCCGTTTTTCCAACAGACACTGAAGTGGTGCTGACCCATAATAAGTCTGGCAGGTTTGAGTCACGCTTCGTCAGTGTTGGGATCCGGGAGTCCCCGTCCGTCTGGCTCAGAGGCATGGAGGGCTCAGCTCTGGGAGTCTGGGTTGCACATGGAGAAGGTACAGCATCACAGGATCGATCATGTAACCCTTGTAACTCGTAGCAGCTGTGCTTGTAGTCCTTCATTTTCAGATTTTCTAATAACAACAGCCTCTGGCGGACAGATGAGTGTGTGTTTTTCTGTTTTGTTTTCATCATGGACCCTGTTTTCATGTTTTTGTGTCTGAGTGAGTAATGGGGACAACAGTTTTTGGAATGGTGTAAAAATATCAGGAGAAGAGCAAGAGGGAGCTCAGGCATCAGAGCGGCAGCCAGAATATTTTCACATCTAAGCTGGTGGATTGAGGGTTTATTTTCAACAAGCCAGAGTTCGTGATGACTAAAATCAAACTTTTCAGAAAGGCAAATAAAAAAGTGAGCAAGCACCAGCATGATGAGAAGTGCTTAAATAACAGAAATTATCATTCAGAAAAAAAAAATACTCGAGCATGTACTTTGATCATTTGGTTTGGCTCAGTCCCATAGAGGAGCAGGGTTTATGACCTATACCGCAACCAGACTCCAGGGGGCGAATAAGACGTTTTTCCTTACTATGAAACTGTCTCGTTGTCAATCTTTGTACTGTCATGGTTGGAAAAGTATAAAGAAAAGCTCAAATAGCCTCAGTGAGTTTAGTTGTGTTACGTTAAGTTTGAATTAAATGTGTTTAGTGATGATCTGAGAGATAAAATTACTTTGTCTTTGAATGGTGGCTTTAATACAGCTGCTGTTGTATCTTATTATGAACACAAAGGTATGTCTTTGTGGTAATGCACAATTTATGCCAGAGAATTAAATTGTAGCCCTGTTTTGCAAAACTCCTGTTTGCATTGCACTTGCTCATAGTGAGCCCATTTAAAACATTCTTGTACCTGTTTGTCACACAGAAACATGTAAAAATAATGTTCGGAGTTTCCCCTTAACCCTTAAAGACTGGAGTAAATTTGACTGTCATGAATTATTAAGTTCTTCTCAGCCTTCTCTAGCAGACAGCATCAAGTGTCATACATTATTTATTTCAGGAGAACCTTAATTTTCAGACTTAACCATTTTATTGTGAATTAAACATTTGCTTTATCTTAGAATTGATTAACTTAAGCCTAAGCAAGTTACAGTCATTTTTTATAACATTTTCTTAGGCAAACAAGACACATATGACACCACTTAGAGGCAGAGGGACTGCAGTTAACATGACTTTTAAAGTCATGGCTTGTTGATTGCATGGGCGATTCAAAGTTATAAAACTCTTAAAAAGATAGAAATTTTTAACCACTGGCAGCTGTTCAGGTCTTGGATAGTTAAGGCAGAGAATTGTGATTGAGCACAGAAAAGTTACTCAGTGAGAATCTTTTGAAGTTGCACAACAGCTCGATCTGCTGATTCATAAGTCACAGGTCAGCATGTTCTGTAATCGGCAGCTGTGTTTAATATTGATTTTCCCGTAACCTCTTTCCTGAACAGGTCTGATGCAATTCCGTGGCTCCCGGGCGCAGGACCTGATTATGTCTGGTGGGCTCGCCCCCCTCCGTTACCTTGACGACCAGGGTCAGCCCACCGAGGAGTACCCTCTGAACCCTAACGGCTCCCCGCAGGGCATAGCAGGGCTGTGCTCCAGGGACGGGAGACACCTGGCCATGATGCCCCACCCGGAGCGCTGCACCCTGGGCTGGCAGTGGCCCTGGGCCCCGAGGGACCTCAGACCCTCACTCACACCTTCGCCCTGGCTACGCATGTTCAAGAACGCCGCTGCCTGGTGCAGCAACGCACAGTGATAATACACTGTTTATGTTTCTGGTGCTGTCAAAGTAGTATCATGGTCTCTGCTGGTTTGTGTGTCAACAGAAACTGTGGGGCTTGTTTACATTACTCTGTTATGTAACTCACCTTTCATTTTCCTGTGTTACATGGATTTGTGGGGTTTTTTTGCATTAATACCAATGCCTGCTGTAATACTTGGCACTAAAAACTTTATATCTTTGAAATTATTGTGGGTCTTGTTGACTTTGTTTACATTGTGTGGGTTTCATTCCAGTTGCCACTATTTTTTTTTTCAAAGCTGTTTTTTAATGAACAAGTCTGCTGACATCGTCATTGTTGCCCTGCTGAAACTTCAGAAATTAAATTTGATAATAAATCATTTCACTTTCAGTGTCAAGAAATTCCACATGAGATAATAAATATTCTTTATTTTACACATAAAAACTTAAATTCACTCAATATCAAGTATTTACATAGATATAAGTATTACAATACTGACACGGCAGCTTTTCTTGAGCTTGCTGAAACAAAGCTGCCTAGTTAGGAGTTAAAATGACACCATGGACATTTTTTTTTTCTGAGTAGGATGCTAAAAAAATATGAA
Organism: Ctenochaetus hawaiiensis; assembly: GCA_029783645.1. Taxonomy (NCBI): domain Eukaryota; kingdom Metazoa; phylum Chordata; class Actinopteri; order Acanthuriformes; family Acanthuridae; genus Ctenochaetus; species Ctenochaetus hawaiiensis. Next base: position 21,147,716 of record JAPZDY010000021.1, on the reverse strand, counting down.
TTATAATTAAAAAATAAAGGAATTGAATAAGAGTTTTAAAAGACATAATTTACATAAAAATTTGCCTGTTTAAGTGTTTAATTGGATCTTAGAGCTCCCAGCCAAACACTTCAGGCCTCAGATTAGAAATAAGGATTTGTGATCACAGCTGAACCAGCACACTGCATGATGTATTTTCAATATCTGTCCTGCATAGGCTCTGTAAACGCTTGACAAACAGGCCTGGAGTCTAAGTACACAGTGGGAGAGACTTGGACGCCGTCTAACATCTCCACTGTTATATGCTGTGCTGTTGTCAATATTCCTGGATCCTCTTATCCGACCAGCTACAGCCAGACGGAAGAAATCAGATGAAGATCCATGTCAAACAGCGTGGGCCGACTCTCCGTCTACAGTGAACTCCCCATCACTGCCTGAGAGGTTGTAGCATCTGCAGATTGTCCTCCTCTCTCTGGTGCCATTTGCTGGTTGATGTTGATAACACAGATGAGGAGCAGGAAGACCACCACCAGGTCGTCCAGGACCCCCAACAGCCCACAGAGAGAGGGGTCTGTCTCCAGGGGGTTTTCTGATGAGGAGACGGGCTCCAGTGGAGGGGAGGAGATGGACACCACGGTCCCCACGCAGCACAGGGCCACTCTGAAGAGAAAGAGCCACACGAGTCCTCCCATGGTGCCCAGCCCTCGGATGAGTAGCTGCAGGAGAAGGGGTGCGTCACACAGGTAGTCTGTCACCTGATGGGTCAGTAAGCAGAAGAGAAAACAGGTCAGAGAGGAATCCTACTCCAGAGAGACGAGAAATTCTTATCCAAGGTACGGCAACAAGGTGTGTCAGTGCAGGTGTGTTAACCAGACACCTCTGTTGTCTGACAATGAGGTTGCATAAGTGGTATTTCTGTTACCAAACCTATTATCAGAAGAAACAGAAGGAATCCAGATGGGAATATTACCTAATCTGATGTTTCATTTATTGCTGTGAGGGAAATATCCACCACCTGATACTTTTACACAGCCAAACAAAGGGACAAAGGTAATAAGAGATGACTGTGGAAAACTACTGTGGAAAGACTTGGACAGTTTCTAATAATCTCTAAATTAAGGCTAAAAAAAGATGTGTATGTATGATTAGCTTAGACAGAGCACTGACCCTTCGTGGGGCTCCAGAATAACGTTTGTTGTAGTCTGTGATCTCCCCGAGAACTTCCTTAGACTGACGGTCTGATCGACTCTCGTTGAACAGATTACACATCACACTGACCTGGAAAACCAAAAACACTATTAATCCCTGTTCACACTCAATCTGATCTGACTGCTTAAACTGTCCTTTCCTCTCTTCATGCATTCTTTACCTTTTGTCTGCAGAGAGGGCAGTTGATTGCATGCAACCATGACCCATGTTTCCAGTAGGCGATCAGACAGGGAGCTGCAGAAATAAACCATCTGAATCAACACTTTTTCTTCACCACAGTCAACAGTTTATACCATAATAAGTTGAATGAATTCAAACAAATCAAGTCTAATAGATTATGTAGAGAACAAATGCATGAATGAAAGCTCCAAACTCTATTTTAGTCAGAAAAACAGTCATTTTGTGTGTCTGTGTGAGTGTGTTGCATCTCGTACCACAGAACAAATGGCCACAGTTGGTCTGGACGGGGAAGATGGCCGTCTGAAGGCAGACTGGACAGTGCAAGTCTCGGCTTGTGGATGGACACGACTGTGTAGATTCCTAAAGAAGTGAGAGGGAAAGAAAGACAAACGTTAAGAGGTGGGAGATGAAAAACAGGAAGAAGGAAATATGAAAAGATGAAAGAAGGAAGAAGACAGAAGAAAAAAAGGCTTATAAATTTCAAAATATCTCAAGAGTAAATTTAGTGTTTCCCATACTGTGTCCTTTGTAGTTAGAAAAAAAATAAAAAGCATTAAGTTCTTGATGTCCCTTAATGATAAAAGGAATTATAATAGATACACGGCACATATCCAAGGACGGCTTTTGCATGTAGGCAGTGAGGTTTTATCCTTTGCTTGGCAGACTGATGGTAATTAAAGCAATAATAATAAACACACAGGAGCACCTTACAGTCACAGTGTTGCTGTGTGCCTGTCCTACCATCACTGTCTGTTGGAAATGTCTCTATTTTTTAAGGTATTCCAACTACTTTCAACTGAGGAAAACATCAGAACATCAACATCACACAGGGCTGACTGTGTCTGAGTAAGTAAATGAAATTCTCACCTTGTGGCAGCTTGTATACGTTGATGCTGACTGTTCGGGGGTGCACACCAGAGATCTGGATGATCCGGGGTGACCGTGACCCGCTGGATGGTCTAGTCTGCAACGTGACACAATACAGCAACGATGATGGACACACCTCAAATACTCCATATCTGCTCGTAAGGCAATAGTGACAGAGCACTAATGATTTGTGAGATAAAGTTGATTGGACTCTGCTCCTTTCTATTTATGGATGACAGATGTTGATGCTTTGACTCGACAGCCTGATGTCTGAACAGCCACTGACAGCCAAGTGACGTGTTGCATCCACAAGAACTGTGGAAAAGTTGTTCAACTAAATGATTTCAAAGTTATCCTGCATTCATTTTCATGATTAATCTTATAGATTGAAAGTTAAAACTATTGATAGAAGTACTAATGTAAATAAATCAAAGAGAGCTTTTATCATCAAATCATATTTGCAGTGATTACAGTAATCAGCCTATAAATTCAAGTCAAATATTGAAGCAGATAAACAAAAAAATAATTTTAAATAAAAATGTCACACATGCATAAATTCCACATGATTTAATATGTTTTTTACAGGAAATGAATGGCTTTTTATTTTGCTGAGATCTTAACACAATGATCACAGTGATCAAAAAAACAAATATGTCATATTACACTCTGTTATGTCTAGTGGATTACTTTCAGATCAGATAGAGCAAACCTGCAATAAAAAACACTCTCCCAGCTGAAATAAAAACACTCTACAAGCTTAAATTTCCCCCAAAACCTTATAATTAAATTAGCTTTGTAAGTGTAATTACAGTAAACAAACTGATCTTTTGATCTAAGAAAACAAACACAAACCTATGAAAGCTACCAAATGTAATAAAATGAGAGTCACCTGGACTGAGAGCTGTGGCAGGCCTGCATAGTTGAGCTACAAACAGCAGCTAACAAGTAGTCACTGACTCCGAGAAGGAAGTGAAATGCTGCCTGACAGCATCACTGGTCAAAATAAATTAGAGCTACATGTTAATGATCAACTACACCCGCCAGTGTCAGCTGGTGTCCAAATCTTCCTGCTTACAGGAAGCAGTAATGCTCTCAAACCAATAAAATAGTGGTTTGTACACAGCCATACTCTTTTAAAAGAACATATTATGAAATATTAAAATGCACTGGGATCAATTTTTTGAGCAAAACTGCTTAAATCATTACATCTGAAAAATCAACCCCCTCCTCCTTCAGTCTGGTCAGAGGCAAACTATTTGGGTCACATGACTTTCCACCAGATCAAAGCCAGAATGGATCCCTCCCACACTGTGTTTAAGTAGGCTAGTTCTGACTTTGCAAATCATTTACCCAAAGTTTGCTCTGCTGGCAGCCCTGATTCTTTCACCATAAATGTTTGGTTGTGAAATGTATGTAAATGTCTTTGACATTAACACTACGAGTTGTGAAGAGCCACTTAAGCTGAAGATAATTAATCCAGGAACAATAAGGAGGCCTGTGTCCAGCTATTTCTTGTTTCTCAATCTAATGCTGTACTTCTACTTTTTTTTTTAAATTAATAAAAAGTAAAACTGTTGGCCACATGAGTACAAATGCAGAAATAAAGCTGTAAAAGCAATTTAATTAGTTCAAATTTAAATAAATCCCTCTTTCTTACAGTTTCTGGCTGTGAGTGGAGATGTGGAAACCTTCACATACACCATGATAGCCATTGCATAAATATCCTCGCAAATATTTACTCAGGCCCTTCACCTCAGATAGTAGCTGAGGGAGTCACTGGGGTTCAGGTCATCTAAAAATAGCAGCCATTGCTTTGAGGGTCAGGGTCTCAGAATGACAGAGATCAGTAGATAAAACAGAGGTATTCACCCACTGACAGTTACACACAGGACAGAGGACGCTACTGCAAACCACAAGGGCAAAGTCCAATCTTAGGTCAAATGTGCAGTTTTCTGTGCTTAATTGTAACCTAGTTTCCGCCCTAGAGAAGGAGTATGCCTTGTGGTAAATACAACCTTATTAAAGAAAGCATGTAATGAAAGCTGCATATCAATGTGACACATCTTATCTCTGTTTGGAATAATCCATATAATGGCTCAGAAAGCAGGTGACACATGTGAGTTTTATTATCTTGGATAAGCAATCAGTAATGGTAACACTATGTAGCCTTTGCTATTGTATGACACCCTCACGTGAGCTATATAAATGAATAACGAGAGGGGGTTATTGTATTTATGGTAAATGATTTAGCAGAGATTGGTTGGCATGGTGACAGGTTCTTAGTGACTGAGAGAGATTGGGTCAGTTGTAGAAAAAAACTTCATGTCAAGTTGATCTGGACTTAAAATGGGACTAAAGGGGATTAACATTTCATTTGCGTTCAATTTAAAACTCAAAGCAAAATCTGCAAAATTGGTTGTGCGAATTATGTGTGCCTCTATATGTGAATTTTTACAGCGGGTCACATGATCAAACATATAAACAAACTGCAGTTAAGATTCTTCATTGGTTCAGCAAGTGCTATGAAGCCAAAGAAAACTATATCAAAGGAATATATTATTGGTTAAATCACAATTGTATTTTTAACGGAGTTGAAGCTCTCTAGAAACAATAAATTTTCTTGAAGAAGTGTATTAAATGTTTGCTAAAAATACATTTGTTTCTGAGCCTCTTTCCTGTTTTTGGCTTAACTTTCCTGAGATTTGGCTAAATATATGTTCTTGTTCTTGGTTGCAACTTTTTATAACAATTATAACAATATTAAAAACTTAGTTGCAATGCATGTTTTTCCCTCTTTTACTGCAATTCAATACATTTTCATAGTCATAGTCAAACATATTGAACAAATCGAAGTTTATTATCACAACAGACCTACAATCCAGCAGTAGAAACAACAAACTTTATTTTTGCCCCTGAGTTCTTTTTTTATTATCTAACATTAAGGATCAAGGCTTATATATATATATATATTACAAAATTACTCTCACTAAGTTGTTTTCCATTCAATTAAATTATGTTTTCTCAACGAAATTAATTCTCATGTAGAACTAGAGCCAATTTGATCATCAGAAATGTTTTGATTTGGTCCTGAAAATGGGGGCGTCCGTAAATCGCAAATGGCGCTCTCTGATTGGCCATTCCGCGATTTAGCCCCTGTCAATCTTGATACATCTCAACATTGATTGGATCACGGCTTGTATCGCTCACTTCACCTCAACTCAAGGCTGCAAACATGTAAATGACCAAGAACTAAGAAAACTGCGCCATTCGCGTACGTCTTACGCCGTTTTTCCGGCGGAACACACCTCCATGGCACTTTAATCTACGTATTTATCGTTAAAGATTTACCTCTCGGCAGCAGGTGAGGTCAAATGCAGAGGAAAGGAGCGGAAGAGCTTTGCTGACAGGTGGAAAATATTTAAGCTTTAAGCGAAAGGGGACAAATGGACGAAAATAAAGCTGCGCTGACGGAGAGCCTCATAGTATGGGTGAGTTGTCCTGCTTAGCGTCATGTGAATGTGTCGCCGGATGCAAGAAAACCATGGAAGCGTTTTTCCTTACCTGTTTCTAGGTGGTGGGGGTGGGGGTGTCAGCGAAAACAATCCACCGGCTGAGTGAAATGAGACAAATCTAAGGGAACAGATGGTTGTCCGTTATTTTAAAGTAATAGTTGTAACCTACATTTTTGTCCAGGAGATTAGCTTCAGTTGCAGCTGTTAGTCATTTTAATGGACATGGTCTCTGCAGCGACCTTCTCATTGTACGTTACATCCACGGCAGGGACACAGTCGGTCCTTACCGGTGCGACATTTAGCTAACTTAACTGAAGAGCACTAAGCTAGCACTGGTGGCTAACGGTAATTAAGATAAAGTTAACTCTTAGGACTCGGAGGAATGAATAAAGTCTTGTATTTTCAGTTTAGTCGATCCTCGCCTTATTTAGCTTGCTAATCCCATTAACCAGGAGATATTTGTGGAATGCGGCACCTTGAATCGATTGTAAACATTGTGTAGCTGATGTAGCTAACAACAGTAACAGGTAAGAAGCGATAAAGCTAACGTTACTGTCAGTTACCTGAGGCAGAGCTAGCTAGTGTTGCTGCACCTGTTCTGATGGGCGTGAATCCATGTTTTGTTGTCTATTTTGGGTATACTGGGCTGAATCGTTTGTTAATAACATATAGTGTCACATTCATTTCACATCTAAATCCTGCGGCCATATCTAAGCTACATTAATTACAATATTGAACAACAGTAATTCCAAGTGAGGGGTTAGATAAAGCTACCCTACCAGAGTTTCATGCCAAAACCATGTTAATTTATTAGAGAAAGAACATGCCCAGTGAAGTGATCGATGGTAAAGAAGTATTCAAATCTCTTTCATTAAGCTAAAGCAATAATATCACAGTGCAAAAATGCTTATTTTTAAGTCAACGCCCTGCATTCAAGTCCTACTCACTAAAAAAAGCATAAGTATTAGTTAAAAAAATATAGTTACTCAGAAAAACACATTTCAGAAAATTACATAGTGAGCCGTGATTAGTAATGCACGTGCACTGATGCTAATTTAGATCAGTTTTATGCTATTTTCTCCTTAGTTGCTTAATCTATGTATCAATAATACAAATCTTCTTAACACACAACTTCGTAACACAAACCTGAAACTGTCATACAAATTTAGTGATGTGGAAGTATTAAGTAGCATTTAATAGCAGCACTTAATTACAATGATCTTAAATTTGTACTTAATGTGTATTACTTAAGTACAGTACTTATGTAAATGTCCTAGGTTCCCACTAGAAGTCCTATTCATAACTTTAAAAAATGGCCCCCAACAGTGGGCTTAATACTAGATGTCAGTGTTTTAAAATAGTAATCTAATTTCAGACTGAAACTTTCATTGATTGTTGGGACTAAACCTCAGACCAGTACTATTCTGATAGGTTTGGTAACTGAAAACAGTACAGTGCGCACAGGACACAGCATAATCATAGTTTTGCAGAGGACTATTCACTATTCTCCACTTATATTAAATGGGTAAACCTTTGTTTTTGCCTGGCTGTTGTGGTGTCTTTGCCTGTTCTGTCTGCAGTCCAACCTGTTTTTCCACTTTCCATCCATCAGTGCATGCCTGTCCTCTCTCCTTTGTTTATCATTCCTTTATTGCAGTTTGGATGCAGGTACAGCATCTCAGCACATCTGAAGTGTTGTGATGATAACTCTGTTACTGCAGTGTACTTCTGCATGTTACCACCACGCTAATTTGTGTTTTGTTACCTTCACTCTCCTTGAATTGCTGACTGGACCTCTTGCTGTTGCTGTGTTTTCTGCCTCTCAGCTGCAGACCTTCAACACTCCTGCACCCTGCAGAACAGTGGCAGAGCTGACCACTGGAGCGGCAATATCACAGGCACTGCATCAAATGTGAGATACCACACACACAGCCACTCACACAGGAATGCACCACAGAGGATGTGCAGATCTGTCATTCATTTTGATTTGGGTTTTGTTTATTTAGCAGGACAAGGGGCTAAATAATATATTGTACCAGTTTTAACTACAAGATGGACTGTCGTTCCTCTCTATGTGTCTGTTTGTGCTGCAGAGACCCAGCTTGGTTCACTGAGGGATGGCTCAGTCGTATCAAAACAGATGTTGAGGATAATTGGAGACTGAAGGTACAGAACAGTGCTGCCGTCCTTATGCCCTGCCTGTCCTCTCTGACTCTTCTCTTCGTGTTTTGCTGAACCACCCTGTGTGCTAAATCCTGTGTGTTTGCTTCAGCCCTTTCAAACTGTCCTTGACACTGACCTCCTGCCTGCCCTGGGGCTGCTGCTCCTGGCTAAGCCCGCACCCTGACCCCTCGCTCTGACCCCTCGCTCTGACCCCTCTGGTGGAATGTGTACATGTATGTTTGTCCAAATAAGTTAGCCATATATCCGTGTGTAGTTAAAAACAAATCATGCCTTGCTGTATTTCCCTGTTGCTGTTTTTCCTCCCCTGCACAGAGCTTTCCATAAGCACTGACTGCCAGCCAAACAGCAAGCTGCTCATTTAAGTCCAGTCAGTTAGTTTATTAAAGAAATTTTTGATTCCAACAAAATGTTTAAGCTGGCTACTGCATGTCCTTGGGGAAAGCCTTACCATTAGACCTTTTCAACAGGAGACATTTTGACATCCCACAGAAGGCGAAGCACTGGTGTAAATTTTAAAAAAGTATGTCTGAATGCCATTTACCTGCCTCAGGGTCCATTCAAGGGTCATAATATTGTACAAAGTGCATTATAATTTGGATCATTGTTATCTTCTTTCTCTATAATGACAAAGTAAAATGATATAAACAAAATTGTCTGCTGTGGAAAAGGCTAATTTTCTGTTGTGTGCATTGGAAAGTCTTTATTTTGTCATTGAGTCAACATAAATGATATTTGATTGAAATCTCTGTTACTAGTTCTACTGGGCCCCATTTTGACGTCTAAAACAATGTTCATAACATCTGTGTGTTCTCAGCTGAACAACCTTAAGAAGATCCTTCAGATGTTGGTTGATTATTATAATGAGGTAAGTTGTTCATCACTTCTCTCTTTTTTTATTAAAAAATGGAGATTTAAACTCGGTATGTTAATTTGATTCTTGTGAGAGTTGTAGGATGTACTCCCCTTGAAAAGTCCAAAGAAAACTATGTGTGTTAGCTTACATATCACATTTGAAATGTCAGATATATCCTTACATATGTAAAACACTCACATTTGTAACCCAGGAACTCAGCGTGCAGTTAATATCAAATCAAGCACAAAGCAGCTCAAGTCTGGTTCACAATATAATGCACACAGTGAAGCCTAGCAGTGTTTTCAATGTCCATCTTGCCAAATTAACACATACTTGAAATGTTTTAAACACTGATCCTCTTTACCGGTTGAGTTTTTTTGAAATCACAGTTTTACTCAGCATTATCTTTGTCTCTATAATGTTAGGTCTTAGCCCAAGAAATCTCAGACTTTCGCTTGCCAGATGTGGCCCGGGCAGCAGAGCATTCAGATGCTGTGGAGCTGGGGAGGCTGCTGCAGCTTATATTGGGCTGTGCAGTCAGATGTGAGCGGAAACAAGGTACATGTCTGCTTCTAGATTACAACTTGTGTTGAAATAGATGTAAATACTTAAATGCCTCCATTATGCATGTGCTATACAGTGAAGATAAAAAGAGAATTGCCCCACTAAAAAAATTCAGATAGGTAGAGCCAAACAATGTGAAATTATTGCCATGCAAAGACAGATACAGTCATTGTTTGTCTTTTGATGAATCTCATATTTTATCCTCAGAATACATTCAGATCATCATGACCTTGGAGGAGTCTGTGCAGCATGTTGTCATGACAGCCATCCAGGAGGTCAGTTCAATCTAATATAATGTGTCTCCCTCACTATGATTACAGATATTTAAAATATCTAGAAATACTTAACAAATTCACATTAACTTTTCCTCACAGCTCTTTTCAGACTGCAGGCAAACCAGATTTGTAATTCATTCATCACTGTAGTGCTGCAAGTGACACAAAGGACACTTTAATATCCAAATTAAGCAGCCAGAGTTTTCAAACTTAGAAACATCTGTAGAAATACAATTGAAGTCACATATCAAAACATCTCTCAATGTTGTCTGGATCCAACTTGGAAAAATTATGTCACATAGTTTTTTTGCTGTCCAAACTTTCTAAAATCAATCTGGATCTGCCTAAAAACAGATTTGTGCCGGCAGTCTAAACAAGGCTGATGTGTCTCAGAAGGACTTTGATGGCAGTTGTTGTTGAGGGAGGGCAGAGGCTGCGCTTGTGTCAGGGAAAAATAGGTTGAGGCTTTGACACTATTAAAATGTGTGTGTGTGTGTCAACCATAAATCCAGTGAGATTTTTCCTCTTCAGCTAATGAGCACAGAGACCATGGCCCCGTTTGGAGCAGAGCCGTCAGGGGACTTGGAGCAGCAGGTCAGTGTTATTAACTACAGAGACTCCCAGGTGGGAAAACTTCTTTTGGTAGAGAGTTTCTACTTGATGTCGTGAAATTCTTTAAGTGAATTTGCCCAGTTTGTGTTGAATAAAAAAATAAACAGATATGCTGTGATTTCAAATTAAAGCATACTAAAAAAAAACAAAGTTCATTAAGTATACATTGCCCCTTAACATAAATCAAACTTTGATTTTTGTTTGCAATTAATGTCTTACTCATTTTTAAGTTAGTATTTTGTTCAATAAATTATCACAAGATTTAAAATTGCTTATATTGTCTTACCAGCCGTCAGTCTTCATTTCAGTATCATACAAAATAGAGAAAAGAAATAAATCCTCAACTTAGAAAGGGGGCACCTTGCTAATGGATTATCAAAACTGTCTGTTTGTGTCTGTTATCCTTCAAATTTCAATCTTCTGTATGAACTGTTTAAGTTATAAGTCAGAGTAGGTGACTGTTAAAGAACAGGCCTTCTGACCCGATTATTACAGCAGAACTGGTCTGTAATATGATAATTAAGTGAAGTTATGTAATTTTTAATTCTGCTTTTCCTTCTTGTGTCCAGCTGAAAAAAGCCCTTGAGGAGCTCTCTGAACTTCTAGCAGAGAAGGAGGCGTTAGCCCAGCGCTGTCAAGAGCTGGACATGCAGGTGAATACAGAGCATATACACACCAACTGGAATATTACTACAGAAAAATATACATTAATGAATCATTTACAGCTAGCTCCAGTGCCTTCTGTTTATATTCAGTCTCAGCGTCTACACACACACATGCATGCACGCCAGTGGTACAGTATAAACAGGAGTTGTGTAATTCGCTGTAATGCTCGGCTCTATTGTCTGGAGCTGCTGTGGCAGAAAGACTGTGGCGATCAGCCCATGCTGTGCCACTGCCTGAAGGCCTCACTCAGCACTGTGCAGGCAAACCGAGTTTAGCACAGGCACTGATCAACTGTTCAACTGGACTCTCGACAGATCGATTTGTTCTGTCCCCAGTCTTGCTCATCTCAAGCCGCGGAGCGGTAAGTCCAACATGGCTCGCCATTCGTCAGAACTAAACCCTTCTAAAAACCCCAGCTGCTCAAATGTTTACTCTAACTCAGCTAACAGATGGCTCAGTCAGGGTTCTGATGGAAGCAAGTCACACAGTGTGCGTGTTTTATTATTTTGTGCTTTAATTCACCCAGGAGCATTTGTCAGCATTGAAAACTATTTTGTTGTCTTCTTTTGGTAAAAACAAAATGGCTAAGTAAGACTTACAGTGGAGTTTGTAGGACAAGGGAGTGAAGTTAAAGATGGACAGTAGTTCAGCTTTTTTTTTTTTTTACAAACTCTGCTGTAATTCTTGTTATGTTGTTAATTACATCTTATGGTTTTTACAAAATGCATCATCAAATTAAAATGATTCCAAACAAAAAAGTATTTACTTTCTTTATTTTTCATTAGTGAAAAGGTAGATCAAGTGTAGTACATGACTGTGCAGCACTTGAGTTCAAATAAGTTTGCCATGTTGCGATATACCAGAAAAATACTGTTGTTTTCAAACATGTAGCCAAAGCCATAGTTGAACATGCAGTTTCAGCATTTTTTATGTTATTCTTTTCTATTTTGTACACATTGTTTGCAGGGCGTTTAAACAAGCTAGACAAGTTAATCCTGGACTAATAATCCAGTCACTGGTGGATAAAAGTACATATGAGGGAAATAATGGGTGAGAAGTACAACTAACCGTATATTAACATGTTTGCTTAAAGTGCACTTTGTCTTTGCCCTGCTTCCAGCATGGATTAACTGTACTGTTTGCTTTAACAGCTGGGAGAGGAAGAGAGTTCTCTGTAATGGAGGGGGTGTGTCTTTTGATGCTCAGATGTGACGCTGCTGCTTTGCATGAAATAATTGACCAAAGAAAAGACTTAATATCACATACTCTCCTGGCTGACTTGACAATGTTTTAATTGAATTCGCCTCTACGGAAAGTTGCATCACTTGTGAAGGTGCCACTAACTTCACTGTATCTGGACAGGTGGCGGTTCTTCAAGAGGAACGGAACAGCTTATTGGCTGAAAATGACGTCCTAACAGACAGAGCCAATCAGCTGGACACATTCGACGATCCAAGCACACCCTCAGGGAGGAAACACAGCCAGCTGCAGCAACAGTTGGAGGCGCTGCAGGAGGAGAAC
>JAPZDY010000021.1:21072373-21087561 GCA_029783645.1 Ctenochaetus hawaiiensis | reverse complement strand
AAGAAGGGTTCGGTGAATGCGCATATGAAACTGGTGGGGTTCAGTACCTCCAACAAGGTTAAGAACCACTGGTCTAACTGAAGTAGTTTAAGTCCCCATTGTCCAGTTATATAAAAGCAGTGTGAAATGGGTGTTTAATGTTAGGCATTGAGCCCTTGAGCTGCATATCCAGCTTTACTACCCCTCTGAGAAATACTTTTGCAGGTTATTAATCCAGTTCTCTTGTGCTCAGTAAAATCTCAATAGTTTCTCACAAATATATTACCAAGTAGGATTCTTGACCTCACTGCATCTTTTCTCTTACACATTTTCTAAAAAGGCTATCGGAGGTTGTGCATTAGTGTGTCTTTACATAAATGAAGCCTCTTAACTGTAAATATTTAGTATTTATGTCTAATGAATGCCATATTAACAGGTCAGTTATTAAAAAAATCAGACTGAACTCAATCATGATGAGAACACAATTGTGAGCTTGCAAATCCTGCTGCCTGGCAAACTAATTTTATTTGAGTGGCTCGTTAAATTTGTAGGATTAAAAGACACTTGTATGTGTGTAAACAAGTTTCACTCAGATGTAGTTTGTGCCTCTCACTCAGACCACTGTGAGTTCACGTTCACACTGTGGTTACGGTCTGAGGTTTGACAGATGGGAGAGACGAAAAACACTGAAAAACTAGAGTAGCTATAAACTTTAAGCTTCCTGCACACCTTACTCAAAGAGTTGAACTGCATGTGAATGCAGCTTGAGCTGTGTAACTCGTGATTTTATAAGTAAAAGAAAATGTAGGAATTTAGACAATGGGTTTTTTGAAAATTGTTTGTAGTCATAGTTTATTACTGTAGTTAACACTAAAGCTTACATTCATGTTCAGTTGATCAATTAATATTAAATTGCCTGCTTTTTTGTTTTTGACTTGTCACAAATTAAGTTACTAAGTGCATAAATGCCATTGTTTTAGAAACCTGTTTCTTCACATTACTTTAAGATAAGACCCTTGTCTTTGAATATACTTTCAGTCAAATTTGTGTTGTATCAAAAATAAAAAAGGCAGATTTGAAACCTGTTTTGGTCCTTATCTTAAGAGTCAGTCACACATGCGATCTTAAGCTGGAAGCACCAATTTCTTTGATAGAGCATATAAAAGTAGCACTTTCTGTTTTTTCAGCTAAATTAAACCTTTGACATTTTCTGTGACAACATGACAGTTCTGAAAATTAGCAAACCTCAAACCTGTGGTTCTCCTTTATCTTTAGTTTAACATGCACCGGCTCTTCTGGGTTTTCCCTGTGAGGCTTTTGAAGTTACAAATGGAAAATAACAGTGAGAGGAAATCACACAAACTAGTGAGTCTTGAGAAAGTCTGAGCCTCTGCTTGTTTTTCCTCAAACACAGTCGACACTAGAAGGAATAAGAACATGGGCAACGGGCTAAACGAGAAAAGATTTGGGTTGATTTTCATTATGTGAAGTGACCTCTTTCAGGCTAAACGTGTAAGTTTGTTTCATCAACCTATTGACTTTAAAGGCAGAACGTGTGTTTCAATTGTCAGCTCAGAAAAAAACAGTGAACGGTGTTGCTTTACTGTTAAGGGCATCAGCAATTTCTGGCTGACCTTTGAAGTGCTGGGACTAGTGGAAACAAAAATTGATGAGGTTGCTGAGGAGCTACGGTCAGCATCCTTTTCATGCTAGAAAAAGATGCTGTTTCATGTTACATGTTGACTTGATCATTTAATTATCTGCTAACAGTAGCACATTTATTGAGAGCAGGTGCTGAACACACTGACATTTCAAGTAAGTGTACCCTTTGTGGTGATGAAAAACAGGCTACTGAAATAGGGCGCCAAAGCACTGAAGCTAATGTTCAAAGTTTCTGCATTTGCTCAGATACCACCAAACTAGGTCACTGTCCTCTTTAAGATGTTTCGTTCCTTCAAAAGAGATCACTTCAGTCGCATGTGTCTCTCAAAGCAAGTCATCTGGGGAAGATGCAACTATGGCTGAAGACTTGATAAGACAACCTTAAAGGATTACAAAGGCACACAGATGGCATGAACTCTGGTGAGCTTTATCTGAATATCTACTAGCATAACTTGGTGGTTTGTGTGGTTTTAGATAAACGATAAAACAAACAAACAGAATAACTACCATATTTAAAAGTACTCTTTATTCACATTGTCTTGTGATATCAAATGTTCCATTGCAAAGCAATTCATGTTCTTCTTAGCTGGATCACACAATGACAGAAATCTCTAAATTCCCTCTTGGGGTAAAAAAACATCAACAACAACAACAAAACTGTCAGCCTTACTTCTAATGAGATGAACTTTTGTTTAGAGCTGCTGAGTCATGCTGAGCGGGTTTAAAGGGATTAAAAAGATGAATCTCCACTCAACTATTTGGAGTTTTATAACTATACTGCTCAGTTTCTCCATTAAACGTGAGTATTGCAATGCTTATCTATCTATCTATCTATCTATCTATCTATCTATCTATCTATCTATCTATCTATCTATCTATTAATAATCTGTCCATTTATGTGCTTAAATGTGATAATTTTGAGTTTTTTGACCGTATTTATTCAAATCTTTAAACCTGTCCACTTCCTTGCTATTAGTCTGTTAGCCCTGATTTAGTGAGAAAAGTGTATCCTTTTTTTATGGCTTTCTTAGTTTTGGAGCTCCAAACCTTGCTTTTGCAGTTTTAACCACAGCGATGAGGTGTTATATAAAGTGTGAATTGTTTAAGGTTTTTTTTTCATTAAAAAAAAATCAAAAAAATACACTACAACTTTTTTGTTGTAAACCTCTCCTGGCATATGTTATTACAAAGTTAACAACGGAGATGGATAGTAAAGCAGATGGTTTGTGCCATAGAATCACATCCTAGACTTATCCCAATTAAATATTTCAAAATCAAACACCCTTGCAAACTATGAAAATATAGGTCTGTCCTCTCTGCACAGGTTGCCCTTTGCTCCATGCTGACTGCCTGCACTTGAACAACCTTGGCAACCTGACAGTGGAACCAGCCCCGCTCTTTCTCATAGGCTCAAACCTGACAGTGTACTGCCACATCTCAAAATGTCAACAACGGTAGGAACAGTAGAAATATGTTAAAATATAATCTTATACAAAATGACGTGTCTTCTTCTTTCTCTTTATTTATGCATAGAGTTGATTGAGATTTATTGAAAATGCTGCTTTGTTTCGTTCAAACGCAGTTATGAAATTGTCTTTCAGGATCACATTATTCCTGGAGCACGAAAGAAAGATTGTGGATCCTTCAAAGATATTCAACTGCACCATGGCGATATTTCATTTGGTCAATGTCCGGCTGCCTCGATCAAGATTGCTCTGCAAGCTACAAATATATGACCCTGAGATTGTCGATGGACTGAACCTACAGGGTGGTCGTATGTACAGTTTTCTCTGTTTGAATTAGGATGGTGTTAATTAAAGCAAAAATTAATAAGATAGCAAAATTAGTAGGATAGTAGCTTAATCGCATCATGGTTATTAAAATATTGTTACGTGTTAGCCTGTTCTTGAGTGGGTGGTTGCTAAATGATTGTGAAGGTGTTTAACATATAAGACAGCAAATATCAAGTTTTGGTCTCAGTTTTTGACATGCAATAACCCCTAGTTTTAGTCACATTTTAGTCATCTAATTTGTTTTGGATTTACTCCATATGTAGTTCTCTAAACATAGGATATTAATCTCACAAGTTCAGTTAAAGTGTAATGGATTAATTGAAAGAATTTCCATACACATTATAAACTCTTTAAATGTGCATTCTTCTCTTTCATATTTGTTTCTATTTGATGACAGTGAACCTTGAGACATTATCTTTAGCAGTAAATCATTATTAAACTACAATCAGTCATTCATTCTTTCATTTTAAGATCTAAGATTTGAAATGTTCACTGCTTGGATCAGCACAGGACAGCAGTGGTTTTCCTCTGTTCAAATTGTGTTTCAGGTTTAGCAAAAACATGTTTGGTTAGCTTGTAAATTAGCGTGAGCCTGAAGAAAACCTTTGCATGAATTTCAAGATGACACATCTGCAAATGTCACTTTAGGTTCTTTGTGTTTTTCCTGCTGATCGTCTCGTCACAGTTAACAAAACATCTTATCCATATGATTGTTTGTTTCATTTGTCTCAAAACAGTTTACACTGGGCAGTTTATGACACATGCAGTACATGCTCGCAGATTTCCTGGTGCCAATTCATTATTTTTCCCTAAATTGATAACAGAATGATAGGCTACCATCCAGTTGGGCATCTAATCTCCCTACTATACCAGGAGATTAGTTCTGGATGTATCTCCTCCCAAATTATCCCTCCATATTGTTTTGTCTCGTTCTATTAGCTGATGAAATGTCAGTGGATAGTTTTTGTCATCACATATCTGCTTTATCTAGTTGCTGCCTTGTTTTTATCAGTAAAAAAAGAGTCTGCTTTGAGGAGTCTGCATAATGGACGGGGTGTGCTTCGTTTCTGCTCATTAATGTTCATGTAAAGAAAAAGAGGGTTGCACTAAGGAGTGTATCCAATGATTTATTCCTGAGTGCAACCTGCTTTATCTTCATATGGATTTATGCATCTAGGTTATTTAAATGACCACATAAGAAGAGTCAGTGCTTATCTCATGTTGTCACAGCGGAGTTTTACCAGTATCAAGTTAACCTGAGAGACAGAGAACTGGGCTTTAGCTCTGGGAACATTCAAACAATTGCAGTTCAAAGTTGCACTAGTATTGACTGTCTCCTAAATGGATGAAAAAAACATTAAGTATTAAAAAGCCAGAAACAGCATAAATCTTGAATTTGAAAATCCAAGAGAGCTGTTATAAAGGTCCAGGTTGGGTGAAGTTTTCCTTCCATAAATTTTAAAAGCTGTAGAATTTTAGTTTTAACTTTTGCAGATTAGCAAATTAGAAGAAAAAAGACCATGGTTAACTTTCATTCCTTTCTTTTTTGTTTTCTATCCTCTACACTTAAAGTTCCTCCAGATAAACCTGAAAACATCATCTGTGAAACATCAAGGAACTCACAGTTTATAGACTGCTCGTGGGAAAGAGGACAGGAAACATACGTGCCGACTGCCTACAACATTTCAGTCTCTAGGTCTGGTGCTATTTTTAAGTCAAATTAAGCTGTCGCCTTGTTTACCACAAACCAACATACCCATTTAATAACAGAACTTCTCATTTTTTAACACTTTACAGAGAGAATGGGACACAGATACTGTTCTATCAGATCCAGGATGCTGAAAATATCACCATACCAAGAGCAAAGATAGATGTGAACACTAAATACCAGTTGATTATCACTGCTCAAAACCACTTCGGGACATCGCTGTCAGATCCATTAATCCTCTGTGTGAAGGACATGGGTGAGCTCTCATTTCTGTTATCTTTATAAATGAGTGTGCATCTGAAATCTGAATTATTGAGCATTTTCCTGAGAAATGAGTCATCCTGTGAACTGCCGTTGTTGTTCTGCTGTTACACTTTGACTAATTTGACTTTGCTATCAGCAAACTGTTTCCTCTGCTTTTCTGATGTCCCTTTGAAGTGAACAGTTTGCCCAATGCCTCAGCTCACATTTGTTGCAACTCTGTGAACTGTTTTTGGTTATAACAGCTGTTGCAACAGCCTTAACTTTTTGAGTCATTACTGAATTACTAACAATAATTTTATTGTTTGCTTTTGAGTTATACAGGTGCTCATCATCACAATGGTTGCTTGTTTGCAAGCTACAGTACTTTCATTTTCTTCTTTTTTGCAGTGATACCAGAGACCCCTCATATTATGCAGATAAAGTTTGGAAATAATTCCATGACAGCCACATTGCAATGGAAAACCACTGAATCATCAGAGCATCTCAGGTCCTACGTCAGGCTCCAAACAGATGACGGCTCCTGGGTAAAGTCCTGTTGTGACACCTGTTAGCTTTGAGGGTTTGTGCAGCATCAGTCTTAATCTAACAGGCTGCAGGTGAGCTCACATCTTGATGTTATTTTCAGGAAACAGTGGAGGGAACACGGCTCAGTGAGGATCTG
Organism: Ctenochaetus hawaiiensis; assembly: GCA_029783645.1. Classification (NCBI taxonomy): domain Eukaryota; kingdom Metazoa; phylum Chordata; class Actinopteri; order Acanthuriformes; family Acanthuridae; genus Ctenochaetus; species Ctenochaetus hawaiiensis. Next base: position 21,081,494 of record JAPZDY010000021.1, on the reverse strand, counting down.
ATACAAGTGGATGGCCTGAAGCCTTTGACCGAATATGAGTTCCAGATGAGAACATGTAACACAACATCAGGGCTGCTGCGAACTAACACGTCCAGCTTTACGCTCACATCAACCACCAACAAAAGAGCACCCTGCAGCAAATGGAGTGCATCTGTGAGGGGGAGAAGTCCAGGAAAAGGCAAGTTCATAATTCTTAGTTATCATGTAGTAAGGGTAATCTGATTGTGTTCGTGTAAAAGTTTGTCGTCACTTATGTAAAAGATAACTTGTGGTTACATTTATCTTAAGGTCCATCTCAGCAGTTGCATGTGTGGAGGATGTTAAGCAACCAGGGGAAAAATGGGTCACACAAGGTGATAGTTTTGTGGGAGGTAATGTTCAATGGTATATATGTTAATGTAATTGTATAAATAAAATGTGGTTTACTCTGATTAATGTTTACAAAAAGCCTTTAGTGCACATTGGTCAAGGACTAGTTTGCCCGCTCAGAGATACATTTATTCTCTCCAGAGTTGGATAAAGAGTTTTCTACTAAAAGTAGCCATCCAGACAAGAAATAGTCTGTTAATTCCTCATTAAAATACAACTTGTTGTTTTTTACAAGTTCATTTTGGCACTGATTAAGCATATAAGATAACAGTGTTTCCCACTGTTTCCAGTCTTTATGTAGAGCTAACATAACCGTCTGCAGTTAGTTTATATGCAAACTTGCAATATATTCCTTTAAAACTTAATTAATAGATGATATTGCTTAAGTAAACTGTAAGTGACTGTTGGACTTCTTCTCTAGCCTCCATCTCCAGAAGATTACAGTGGTGAGGTGAAACAGTATAAGGTCTCTTTTGATAATGACCGAAACCAGGAGGTGACCTGTCCTGCTGCTTTCAACTGGTGTTCAGTTCAGGTACCGGTGGACATCCAGACACTAAGCATCAGAGCATTTACCTCGTATGGGGCATCTCCACCAGCTGATGTGCCACTCAGACACTCAGGTACACAAATATCAGACACAGAAGACAAAACATAGCAAAAACATTTGGTAGTTCTGTGAACAAAATGAAAGAAAAAAAGGTAAATAAAGAATAATCTTTCTTTAAAATCTGTTAAGGTGACTCTGGACCTGTTTTGAAAAAGTTGGTTCCTTTTGCTAATGGCAGTGCTGTGTTGGTCTCCTGGCATGGAAACAAACAGTGGTTAACACCAGGAGGAGAACTGCTACACTTTGTGCTTGAATGGACAAGTGTACCTGTGACAGATCTGCAGTGGCAAAAACTGACCAAAGATCAAAACAGCACAGTGATCACAGGTACAGAGCAAACATTCAGGCACAAAAACTGTCTGTCTGTCTGTCTCAACCTTATTTTAACCCTAACCCTAAAACCAAGTTTAAACCCTCAGATAGTCCTTTAAAGGGCAGTGAGAAAGTGAGGACTGGTCAAAATGTTCTCACCTTCATGGTGTAAAACTCAAATAATGAAAAGTTGGTTCTCAAAAAGATAACTATACAGTGTACACACTCACATAAACACAGACTGCATCATACCTCATATTACTGATTTCAGAACATGTGATAAAACATTTACATTTACTAACAGTGACCTCTTGTGGACAGTTTGTGAATTACACCAGTTTGTACTTTTGGTAACTGTTGAGGATTTACAAATGATAATGCTCTTTATACACCTGAAGCCAGGGTTCATAATCATAGTTTAATGATTAGTAAATTAATTGGAGTTCATGTTGAGAGTGTTAAGTTTTTCTGTTTTATTCAGGTCTGACTGCAGGTGTGAGGTACAATATCTCCCTGTATGCTGTGACCAGCAGAGGTGTTAGTGCTCCATCATTCAGTCTGGTCTACTCCAAAGAAGAGAGTGAGATTCACTGATTCCTCATTTCCCCAAACCAGTTTCTTCATACTTATTACTAATTACTCATTTGAAGAGGAAAAATTCATGTAAAACTGTTATATATTCAATAGACAATGCACCCATCATCCTCTCTCTGCTTCATTCTATGTGTTTCAGAGCCAGTGTCTGGTCCTACCTTGTCAGTACTGGCTCATGAGGCCAAACAGATCTGGATCCAGTGGGATGAGGTGCCTGTAAATCAGCTAAGGGGCTTCGTCACAAACTACACCATCTATATCCAAGCGCTGGACTACAGCAACACTGAACTCATTGGTGAGCAGAAGCACAGAGTCCCCTTGTGTTTGTCTGTTAATCTGGAGCTATTTTGATAATGGCTAAATTGTTTAGGTCATTTTTTTGGCCAACATTCACTGATTCACAGGTTTTTAGCTTGCAAGAATTAGAATTCTTGTCTTAAGTTCTGGAAAAAATGAATATCAGTCACAAAATTTGCAGGCCGAGCTACTAGTTCAGGCAGAATCAGGTAGCTAACACAACTGCCAGCAGCAGAGGCCTACTGAGCTAACATGCTAATGGCAACTATAATTAACTCTGGTGATATTCTGCACTATTGTTTTAGAGTATGAATTTGAAAAGATGCAAATTCTTGGCGCATTTCTCCTTTAACCACATGTTGTATGTTGTATGTGTGCGCTACCTCACTCAGTCTAAGGTTTTGTAGAATACTTATGCCTAAGAATACATGTGGGAAGCTATTTATGCAGTGGTATGCATTTATGTTGTCTGAGAACTAGTCACTGTGACATAATGGAAAGTGTACAACCAGCATTCATTGATACTCCCCCTCCCACAAGCCTTCAGTGCATCAGCAGGGTATTTCACCTCTGACTTCCAGTAATGTGGTGAGATTCAAACGTTAAGCTGATGTTTGCTTATTTCATTTATCTACTTATTTTTTCTTCTAATTATTTACTGAAACCAAAAATATCCATCAATAACAATACAGCAGAGTGAGCAAAACAAATGTAAGAACAATGACTTTGAGAAATCATCACCATACACTAATATTTGCTTGTTTTCTACCCTGACTTGGAGTTGTATTATTGTACCGACCTGTGAGTGTCTACTTAAAAGTGTTTTCAGCAAAGTTCTCGACATATAACAGAGGTCTTCAGATGTTCACTACTAAGCAAGTTTATTTAAAAGACAGGTTGTCATCATTTTCACAGTACCTTCGGTGAATCATAGAGTTTTCTAGAACTGACTTTTACCACGAACAGGAAGCAATGTGGCTGCATGCACGCATGCAACCTGAGAAACCAACTGGTACATTATTATGTCTGCAGCTTTAGTGCTAAAGCACCTGAGCTGTGTGTGTACACTGGATGTTTCCAGTTCAAATTACTGAGATATGTTATCATACTCTCATCCATTTTTGCATTTACTCACATTCCAAAATTATAACTGACTGTCAAAATGAGCTTATAGTCTGGAGGTTGCAGTTATGGCTGCATCACACTGACAAAAACAAACATGTCAAATTTTATCTTCATTATTTTCATCTACATAATTCAAGAAAACTTATATTTTAAAAAAAAACTTAAAAATTTAAACTCAGGTCAAGAGTCAGTTCGGGGATCACAGAACTGAGAGGGGGTTCCTTTTTGAAAATGAAAACAGTTATTGAAAAATCAGTCTCAGTCTCTATGTTTCTTTTAAGGTGTAGTTTTTTTTTTTTATATTAACATTTGTATTGATTGATGGGACTAAAATTTTCACATCACTGAATTCTGCCTGATTGAATAACAACCTTGAGCAGTTATTTTTATCTAAATGCATATTTTAGAGCTGAAAAACTTAATTATCTACTTTTGATGCCTTAACAATAAAAAAATATATGGATGTCTCTCTCCAGAGACAGTGTCTGCCTCAAAGCCCAGACAGAAGTGGCTGGACTGTCCTGAAGGAGCTCTGGCTCTGCAGCTGACTGCATCCACCTCAGCTGGAGAGGGACATCGGGGGAGACGGATCTTCTCCCAGCCTTCCACCCCTGCAGGTTGGTCTCCTGCTGCCCCCATTAGGAGTACAGACATCAACCTACTAAGCCTGTTCTCTGAGAGAATTTGTAATTCCCCTTTGTTTTAACTCAGAGCAAGAAAGCTGAAAGTGGGAAGATTAAAGAGAACTTTGTTCCTAACTCTGTGACGGCTTCTCTTCTTAACTGTTGTCCTCTTCTTCCTGCCTCCTCTAGTCGGCCTGGTGATTGTGATGGTTTTCATCCTCGTCCTCTCCATAACAATCATAGCCAACCTCTTGTGTTGGAGTTGTGTGAGAGAAAGGTATAATTTAACATTATTTGTGTGTTTCATGGAAAACAACAGTCATATTATAAGCTAAGCTAAGATATCATATATTAATAATGAAAGAATTACAAAGAGAGACATTACTTTTTCCCTCAATCTCCTGCTGCTGATTTTTAATGCTACATAGGTTTTGTTTTACGAGTAACCAGGATATAGGCCACTGCGGCTGGTTTCATGAATTGCCAGACCACATTATGAACACTTAATGAGCAAAAAAGCCACATGATCGACATGAACAGAAACCTAAATCCTGCAGAAGAAAATCATACCATGTGTTGCAATAGATGAAAATAACTTTTTGTTGTATTTTTCCAAATACTATATGTTTTGCATTACTAATGCATCTAGAAAATATCCCTAGCTATAGACTGGAAATATCAACTAATAAAAAAAAAAAACTGACAGCTATCTCTCACCTTAAATGTCTTTTTCTGTCTCAGGATCAAACAGAAATGCATATCCTGGGGACCAGCCTGGCTTGAGCTAAAATTACCAAAACTAGGGAACAGTTTTGCCATCAAACTCCTGGAGGTAATCAAAGCAGACCAATAAAGCTAACTGTGTTGACATGCATTCAAGCTAACTGAGTGACAAAGTCACCCAGCTGATTAACAGATAAATGTTGATGTTTCCTCACTGGACGTTGCCAAAGCAAATTAATCAGTGCCAAATGTTTTCTATTACATTAACAGAGGCAGGCAGTGCAAGCTACCAAATTAGTGGTTATTATTTAATTACATATTTTTGTTATTACTATAATTTTGGGTCTAATGACATTTGAGAACAGGTGGAAAGACATCAGCCACTGACTTTGACTTTTAGGTCCCAAAAGTCTACATAACTACATAACCTGGGTTTGTAATTTATCTAAACTCCAAGCAGGGAGGCTCATAACGCCTCGCTTCTCCCTGTCCGTTTCAACAGTTGAAGAGCTGTCCTATTCTTCTTTGTATACATGTGTGAATATCTCACCAGCTTAGCCAGGTCACTGTTTTAGCCTCCTTACAATCAGCTGTGTCTGCAGGTGAGGACTATCAGCTTTCTACCTCTTCCATTTGTTTTAGGTGGAAGTGACAACACATTGTGTGATGTCAGTCAGACACTGCTTCTCTTAGCCTGACAATTGCAACTATTTGTACAAAAACACTTATCATAACATCAAATGCTGATCAGTTACAGGCGTGAAGGGTTGACCTTGTGCTCATCTCACCCCCACGCTTGCAGGATTGCATTCGCTCATGTTGAACAGAAATGCTTCCTTTTTTGTGTGTGCAAAGGTTTTGAGACAACTTAAATACCATAAAAGAGCTCAATTTCTCACTTTTTATCTCTCAGTAAAACAAAATCTCCTTCTTTTCTGATTTGGATTTCAATTCCCATGGCATTGGTTGCAGTGTCAAAGCCGTCTGGTCAACACCAAGTTATATTTCAAATGAAATATTACTGAGAGCACTGCAGAAGTTACAGATGAGGTTTTTTTTTTATATCCAGGCATCAAATTTACATACTCCACTGACTACTTTTGTGACAACTTGGCCACAATTTCGCACTTTGGCCATACACCGCCCAGCTATGTGCCAAGTTCAACCCAATCTTCTGGGTGAATTCCTGTCACCACAGTGAGCTACAAGTAGCCACTGCAACTGCATCAACAACAGTTTGAGCATAATTATGTGTTATCAAGTATTTTCTCTATATTGAGAATAAATTCACTATAATTTCAAGATGATATTTAAAAATGCTTAAAACCGTGTAGTTTTTAAACCATCTATACAGCATTCTGGACCAGAGTAGACAGTTCATGTAAGTTGTTAGTTCCTGCTTTCGCTCCGGTAACATGCAACCAATGTGTGAGCTGCTGCAAGTCAACACCAAAAATGTGATGACACCCATTTTGCTACATAGTCATATCTCTAAATTTAAATTGGGTTTTGCTTTTTGTTTTATTTTCTTACTTTTCTTTTTTTTTTTTTTGTCTTCAGCAGGATGGAAGTGAACTGCCCTTATCGTCGACCTACAGTGACCCTCCGCTCTCCCCAATCAGTTTGATCTCCCAGGAGGAGAGGGACAACCTGTACCCCAACGTTCATGTTGAAACACGCCCAGCTGGATCAGGACAATCTACAGCCGAGACACCTTTTTTAATGTCAGGCTCTGGGACGGTGCTTATTAACAGTCAGCTGGATCATGTCAGCTACAAACCCCAGACTGCTGTTTGCTTTGATCCACAAGAAGAGGAGATGATGGAGAGAGAAGAGGAGAGGGACATACCAACAAGTGAGGAGGAAGACAGATGTTCGAGTATATGTGGAGAATTATTGGGAGGCTTTCTGTCCACTGTAGACCTCTCTGGTTCACCTCTGGGGCCGACTTTTAACTCTGTCAGCAGCTCTTTACACCATAAAACTCAAGAAACAACAAGTTTTTTGAATGGAGGCTTCTTACTGGGGAGAAGTGAGAGGGATGTGGAAGCGGACCCTCCCTCTATGGTTTTAAAACAGGGTGAAATATTGACTCATGACACAGCAGATACATGTTTTTCTCAGTACACAGTTGAGACAACACTGGCCGAGGGTTATTTCCCGCAGGTAGCTGCTGTGAACAGCGTTACACTCTGTGAAACAGAGAGGTAGCACGGATGATAGGAATGATACAAACTGGAAAACCTGCACTACCAACCCCATCTAAAAAAAAGCATTATTTAAGCACAGCTTGACCTCAGCGACTGTGTGTGACCTGGAAATCATGCTTTGGATGTTCTGCAACTACAATCACTCTTTAAAAAAGAAGAAAAAAACTCCACAAAAAATAACCAATAAAAGGAAAATGTTTATAATGACTTTAACTGATTATCATTCAAATATGTTTAGTATTTCTTAGCTTAATTGATGTTGGCACCACTTTCTCTATAAACATACTTGAGCAACTAATTGCTTTGTTCACATTAAATAAAACCGTTATGAATGCCTGATGCAGAACGTCCCCCTTTCAAACCACCACAGCTTCTGGATGAATTTAACTATGCACAGACATTCATTTCTCCCTGTTGACCCTGGTGCCAATATTTCCATATAAAGTTTTCACGTACCCTGTGAAATAACAACATACACTAAACAAACCAGCACAAGATTTTGTAAAGACATTTATTGTTCCCAGGCGATGTATAAATACTTTATTATATAATGATTTCCAGTCTAATGACTTTACTGCTACCCTGATATCTACATTTGCACCACTAAAAGGTTCACATTTTTTTTGTAGTCTGCTATTTGATGTATTGCAATAAAAATAGGTGCACAATTCATGTTTTCCTGGTCATAATATATTTGATGATCCACTGACTTTTTTACTGTGACCATCATCAGGTTAAGATTTACTTTAAACTAATATCGGCAAAACCAATGACATTCTCATAAGTCTAGGCTGCTAATTAGCAATCGTTAACATTCTATCAGGCTAAAGTAAGGTATAAGGTATTATGCCTGCCAAATATCCATCCATCCATCCATTTTCTATACCGCTTAATCCTCTGCAGGGTCGCGGGGTGCCTGCCAAATATCAACATATATATCTGCTAAGCAACATGTTGGTATTGTCTTTGATAGCCTTAATGTAACACACCACTGCTGTGCCAAAGCTACTAGAATGGCTTTAAATTATTTATGGCTCTTATGTTGAAATAATCATGAACAATAAAGGGTCATTAATGGAGCTACAAACGTTAACTCAAGGTGTTAATAGGTGAATCGTTACCAGCTGCTCTATGGTCATTTTGGTCAGCATTGACAAAGCTGTGACATGCATCATGTTATGAAGTAAGCTAGCATCATACCACAGGTTATGCAGTCAAATGGACTTTGCAACCTGGTAATAAAAAGTGCTCATTTCGGCCGACTTATTTCTTGTAATCAATAAGATATTTATTAGCTATTTAGAAACCTGTAAATACATTTTTTGAACCCCTTAAATAAATAGGACCCACAGAATTTAGAGTTAGGATTAAACAATTTATCATCATGCATATGCTAGTCCATGCCAAGGCAAAATAGCTATTCTGCTTGAGCTGCTGAAAGTGTTTTTGTTAATTACATATTATGGGTGTGACCTCTGCCTGTTTCCAATATTAGCCCTCATGTTTTGTGTGCCATTTCAGTGACGCTGTGCGTAAAATTATTCCAAAACACAGCAAGACAAGTGTTGGTTGGGGGAATCCCTGTCACAGAGAGTAGTTCGAGGTGTGGCGTAGTTATCTTCCTCTGCACCATTAATTTTACTCAAACGTGCACCACCTGCAGCTTAACACCATGACTTCCTGAGAGTTGTCTCACTTCCTCATTGATCACTTTCAGGAGGCCCTCTTCTTCACTGAGGCTGACAGACAGTAAAAAATCTTCAGGGAGCTCAGTGTCTTTAAAAACAACTGTCATTATGTTTTATGGCATGTCTGTGTGACACTGAAATTTTTTTAAACGTCTTGAGCAAAGTGTTACATCTGTTGACCTACGTCTTAATCTGAAATGTGTTGCATCTATAAGGGAAAGTCCCTCTCTGCACCACATGGGGATATGATGGAGGGAGTGTAGGGCTTTGGGTTGTGTGGAAAATGTGATTGTGAAAATTTTATCAGAGCTGTTGTGCTGGCACAACTCTTCCTTTAACAGATGGCATGCATTGCAAGATGCCATCCAGAACACAAGGAATTAGTCCTCTCATATTCTGCATGGGATCAAATCAACATCATTGCCAGACATTGTAGTGGCCAAGGGACAGATTTTAACAGGCCACAGCATATATCTGACCATGTACAAATCAAATCAAATATAACAAGATATGGAAGATAACTTCTGAGTCAATTTTTAAAAACATTTTAAGACAATAGAATTTCGGAGG
>JAPZDY010000021.1:21058932-21071882 GCA_029783645.1 Ctenochaetus hawaiiensis | reverse complement strand
ATAATAATGGATACAGCCCCACTAATACACATTATTCTCATTCTCAGTGCACATAACTATGCACAATGATTCTGCAGGATGGTCTACACTGCATGGTGTTTCAAGATAAAGCTTTCATATGTTTCTAAGCTTCATAAACTAAAAAAAATCCACTGCTGGTTCTGCTTTTTCTTCTATATAGAACACGGCGTCTGCATGTTGTGGACTGAGCGTAGCTAAGTGTCAAAGCTAACTGTGATAAGTTGCTTTTTCTGACCACAGTGCCGGGGATCTTAGGGGTGTAAAATAAGTTTGTTTTGAGACACATGAGGCATACTAATTCCCCATGCATGCAATAGGCTTAATATAAGTACTTGAACTTGAAATGACACACCTGACTGAAAGGAGACAGTCCTTTAGGGCAATGTATTTGATAACATTAGCAAACAGTACATTATGTATTTTATGGATTACTGATACTCATTTTTTCTGACATATTTGTTTTTTTAAGAATATAGTCAAGTACAGTGCTTTGTTTTCATTCTGTTCTTTGTCATTTTTGTCCTTCAGACCCACCAGATCGCCCTAAAAACATCTCATGCATCTACAAGGTCACAAGCAATGAAAGTGGAGTTGTGGTCTGCAATTGGAACCGAGGACGAGACACTTTTTTGAGGAATCGTTCACAGCTGTGGTGAGTCTAAAAGGGAACTTGAGGGAACTGATAGAAGGTCAGTAAAACGTCCCACCTACTGGATGTTCAACTTAGTAACATCAACTTGTGTGTGTGTGTATCAACTGATGAACGAAACTTGGCTTTGTGTGATTCAGGGTGAGAACTGTATCTGGAAACCACACAGTCAGCACAGAGATGCACAAAATCTCCAGTAAAGGAACTGATTCACAGTCAGCCAATTTCAACATGTCCAGCTCCGTCCAGCTGATCTCTGTGTGGGTCCAAGTCGAAAATGATCTCGGCTCTGCAATGTCCGTCCCTGTCAACTACACACTCTGTGATATTGGTAAGACAGCAGCAGTAAGTGTTTAGTGAGCTTTTAAGGTACTTGGCAACTTTTGCATGGCAAGTATGTGACACCTTACATGTAATAATAGTTCCCTCTTTTTTGTAATGCATGAGATCACAATGTCATCATAACTGGAACTTGAAACCAGCTTTGCTGAGAAAAGTGTACTTTAAGCCTCCAAGCTTCAAGTTTATGATAATTGCTGACAAACTCTGATAAACAGCACTGATGAGAATCATTTTTTTTTTAAGTTGCTGCTTTTAAGGCTAAAAAAAACCCAATCAAAATGTCATCTTGTAAGCCTTTTGCCAGTCATCATGTGACAGCTGTTCACGCTTTTTCTTCAAACTTTTTCGAGCAGCAGTGCCACCAGTTCCAGATCTTGGTCAACCTGAGTGCTCTTCCAGGGAGTGCATCATCCAGGTGAATCAGACTGTAAGAACTCAGCACCTGGAGATCCAATACAGAACAGAAGCACAGACATGGACATCTCATTCAGACTCAGTAAGAAGTCCTTGAAAGCAACATTGTGTGGCAATTGGTATTTTGAGCAATTTGGCACTCTTCTATCATAAATATTAGTCCATGATTTCTGAAGTAGATGTAATATGCACGATAACTACAAACTAATGACAGTTGGCACTCTACCTCAATGATAATAAACTAGCTAACCAGCAGCTACAGTAGCAGCAGTTGCAGGTTACTTCAGGAAATTCTGTTAATGGCAGAATGTTGAGGAGGGGTAGAGAGAGAAAACCAGAGATGAAACTAGAAAACATTTTCTCTATAAAATATCCAGTTCCACTAAAGTGAACGATAGTTGTGGTTGTGTGGGACAGAGTGCCATTAAGCTTTATGCAGGCTTTCCTACCTGCTCCCCAAGGTGCAGAGTGTCTGTCACAGAGACACCATTCACCCTGTTAAAAGTTGGTATACCATCAAAATGATTTCAAAACTGTTAGAGTAAGACAAAACACTTGCAGTTGCATAATATTGCTTTAACTTGTCAGATTACTCAAGAAAATTAAGGGATTTCCAATGAGATGTAACACATGATATTTCAGGTTACTTAAAACATACAGTCATTGCGGACATCTATTGATTCAAAGCCAAAGGCAGATATAAATGTGAGGTTAATGTGTGCAGGTAAACTAAAAATGTTGCACAAGTCTCAAACTGGCATTTGACCTTTACACTCTTGCTGCCTGATTATGACTTCCTTGTTAAATCATGAGTTGGCAGCAATTAAATACATGAAATTATGATAAAAAGTTAATGTATTTTGACTTTACAGGGTGTGCAGTTGAGTCGGGTACAGGTGAGGTCCATCTCCTCTCTGGAGCCCTACAGGTTGTACCACTTCAGAGCCAGATCCAAGTTCGGCACCGGCTTTTGGAGTCAATGGAGCACAAATGTTTCCAGCAGGACTGAAGAGGAGGGTAAGCAAGCACCTCTAGGAGCCTGCTGCTCTATTCAAAGATACCGCTTTTGTCTATTTTTGCACTTCCTGAATGAAAGTACGACTGAGTCTGTTGACAGGTAGATGTATCTGAATTGAGTATCTACGCAATCTTTGTGGCACTTTATCAATGCCTGCTATCAGATAATACAGCAATATTTCCTTTTATTTGGTTTTTTTTTTTACAGTTATCAACTCACCACTGACAGCCTTCAGGATACCCATAAGCCACTGAAACAGGCCTAACTGGGTTGTCTGTTGAGAGACTAGTCATTAGTGATGAGACACTGAGGCTGTGATACAGCTGTAGTTAAGTCTTATATATCAGTGGCACATTGAGCCAGAGTGAAGTAAAGAAAAGTTCTACAGAAGGTAGTAATGCCTTGTGAGAAGTGTCACTGTACACTGTAACACTGATGGCGTGAAGATATGCAGGTTTCTGCACAGATGTACAAGCTACTGAATGAATGTGCAGCAGTGATATGATCAGCTTGTTACAAACAACCAGCATCAGCAGAAGTCACAGCAGAAATACCTGGGGAGATACGTTTAGTAAACAGTGTTAACTTTTAACCCTTACATTTTCTTTACATGAGCATGTTCTTAGTCTTAGTCTGCCTTAACGTGTGATTTAACTGGATCATATAATTGACTGCAGCTAGATTAATTTCTGACCTTCCACTTAGTCACTGGTTTTATCCAGGACAGAAAAAAAATCAACTAACAGAGACTTAAACAGGCTTGAGAAAGACAATTTCCAGCAACAAACAACTGATTGCTTTTTTAGTTGGAAGTAATAATCCTTAAATTCAAGTGCATTTCTGAGGAGGAAGTCCTTATGTTTTTTGTTGAGTCCCACAGACCCAATGGCTCAATATGTAAAAATTATGACAATTGCAACTTAATTTAATTTACCTAAATTGCCTTTCTCCATCTCTCCTGACATTATTAAATCTATATGTGCAGAATGTATAAGAGTTAAACCTCTTTTTTTTGCCACACTGGGCTTGCAGGTCAATTAGACACCTGTGAGAATTAACCATTTACTGTATAATAAATAATGGACAGAGACATTGTGATGTCAGCCACTGGTTTGTGGACTGCTGTTTAAAACCCTAAGCTGGCAGAATGATCAACATAATACTTGATTATATTACGATATGGATTGCTATGCTCATATATAACAGCAAGTGATGGCTTGTGTCTAGCTGTCAGTTAAAGTGGACGTGCCCTTATATATGAATAATTTTAAGCTTTATAATAACTATAATAACTAGCTTTATGATAATAATGGATTTAATACATTTGTTATCTGTTAGCTGTTAATAAATCTTTAATAAACCTGTGCCCAGTTTCATGTGTTTTGGTGTGCAAATAACTGATGCTTACCAAGGTTTTGCAACTGTTCAGTAGATCACCTCAGGGGGGAGCTGCAACATAACTGCAATGTAGTCTGTTGGGGAAACTTAACTATCTGCTAAAATTGTTTTTTTCTTAACTTACAGTGCTACATATGTGTAAAATATGTTGTATTTTATTTTATGCTCATTTTAAGTGAATGATAACATTATAAAACCAAAAAAAATATTTAGTTTTATACCTTCTTTGCAGAGTAAAATCTTTTTTTGTTTAAATGAAAATCCTGCAATGACTTGTCCAAAGAAGCAGGAACTTAAAGTCAATCTGTAACATTTAATGTCTTTCACAGTATAGTCAGGTGAAACTTGCAGTGTGGATTACCACCTGGGTAACCAGCACTGAGCCTCAGTTTTCTAACAGCACTTGAACACACCAAAAGGGAAGCGTTCTCTTAACCATGTGACTTCAAAGTTACTTTGACAATTTAAAGGCAAAAGCATATTCATGGTATTGGCTTTTACTTTGTGCAACCTCCAAGTGTTTGACTTTGATGTACGCACTTTAAGTTCGTTTAAACCAGATACGGATGCACATTTGATTCAGACAGCAAAGGTTTCTTGGAAGTGTTACTCATTGCTGTCATTGCTGTTCAAATAGGAAAGACTAACAAAGCTGCAGACTGAATGTTTGTCACATTAAAGAGATTTTCGAGCAGATTATTACCATCACTTACAAAAAAATGCCAAGTATGTCTCAACCATTCATTAAAAAAAATGTTTTGTTTTGTATTTTTAGCTCCCTCTAAAGAGCTGGATGTGTGGTATGCTGAACCCACCTCTGTCTCTAAATCCCTGAGAATTTACTGGAAGGTAAGATTTAAATCTAATCAGAAGGTCTTCTCTATTTGTTTGTGTATGTTTGTTTTATCTGGGTGAGAACTGTGTAGTAAAACACAGCTGCAAAGTTTCGTGAGTGTTTGTTCTCCATGTGTTCTCCCTCTCTCGCATTGTTTCTGTGTGGGGGCGTGCAGTGTTGCTGCCATAGCAACACTATGATCTCCCTGCTACTTCTTGCACAAATTAAAGGTCAAACCTTGACCACTTCAGAGGTGTGATAACATCTCACGCACAAACTCTCACAAACACACTCACTCGCCCTCGGCCACATTTACGCACAGACTAACACCCTCTCATCCCCCCACCATAATTTTTTAAATGTATTAAATATGTTTCATTGTACTTTGCTAATATTTTGTTGTCTTGAAAGCACATTGAGCCAACATTGGATAAAATTTGCTATTGACATCAACTTGAGCTGACTTACCTCGACTTCTAGATACAAGCACCTCTAGTCATTTAACGCCACATTAAGACAGTGAGAGTTAAGTGAAACCTGGCAGCAGACATCACAGTTTCAGTTTACAGGAAAAGAGTGGCTGAGCAGAAATGATGTGTCTTACATGCTTTGTCTTGCTGTGTGTTAATTTTGAAAAATTTGTTTTCTCTTTTCCTTCAACAAAAGTAAATGTGTGCAAAACTTGATGATTTACTCTCCAAAACTTCTCTGACTTCAGGAGGCAAACATTTCCACAGCTAGAGGGAAAATCATAGAGTACAAAGTCAAAGTTGACAGCCCAGACTCTGGATCGATCTTCAGTGCTAACATTAGTGCCGATGCCAGGAACTGTTCAGTCCAATTCTGTGCTAATTGTCAAGTGACAGTTTGGGCTTGCAACTCTAAAGGGCTGTCCCCTCCTGCCAGTATAAAAACCCATCAGACAAAAGGTAAAAAAAAAGCAAACTCTGTATGAGAAAATACCTGTTTAATTGTGTTTTAAGCTTCATGAAACCAGAATTTATCTCGTTTCCTGAGTAAACAGTAGTATTAGGAGGTAAATATCACGTGCATTTGTAACAGTAAATGGAAGAGTTAGCTGTTCTCTCTCGACGTCAACATTAAGCAGTTCACCTATTGATACATGCACTTTTTGTTTCAGCCAAGCCACTTAAGGTTGTACAAGAAATTGCGGGCAATCGCAGTGTCACCATCTCCTGGACAAAGCCTGAAACTACACCTGCTGAGTATGTTGTGGAGTGGTACCCTGAGGGCCACAAACTGGAGGCGCTAAAATGGGTCAGACTTGGCAGTAATGATAACCGTGCTCTTATCACAGGTGGGATGTGTAGAGTTACAGTAAATACAAGTGAATTAACACACCTCCATGATGTCTTTTTTTTTTCTGGTGTTCACTGTTGTATACAATCATCTTTCATTATGCAGGTATTGAGCCTTCTGAGTGCTACGAGGGAGCTGTGAATGTTGTCTATGGTGACAGATCAGTGAGTAGGACCAGATTTACAGGGATCAACATTTTGGAATCAGGTAAAATATAATGACAGCTAACCGTAATTAATTTAATAATTCATCACTGTTGCTTAAATTTTCCTTTGTGATCCCTCCTGTTGAGCAGTCTTCTACTTGTTGTTTGCAGCTCCAGCAGCCTGTCCATCTGTCCATAAGGTTGAGGTTGAGGGAAACCAAGCGAAAGTGAGCTGGCAGGAGATTCCCAGAGGTCTGCGTGGTGGTTGCATCATCAGTTATACCATCTATTTAGAGAATGGCAACCGAGACCGTCAGCTTCGTAAGAACCATTTATTTATTCCTTTACCCTAAATGTCTTGTGCCTTCTGTTGATGGCATGTTCTTTGCAGCATAAACTCTTTGAACGCAGACAGTCACATGAGTAACTTTCTTTTAAACGATGTGAGCATATAAATTTGTGTTTCAGACTCTGTACCAGCATCAAAGAGGACGCATACCATCAAAGATCTGTCTTCAGCTCTTTATAGCCTGTGGGTCACCGCTACGACTGCTGGAGGAGAATGTCGTAGATATCCAAAGGTCACACGGTTCTACATCCAGCGTAAGCAGCTTTCCAAGCCTCTTTAAAGGCACAGTTTAGAAAATGTGCTTATGAGCTTTCTTGCCAGGAGTTAGATGGCTCCTGACAAAGAAATAGTCTGGGGCATAATCCCAATTGTGGCTTTTACAGTTTGTTGTTTGTGCAGATTGAACAAACAAAATATAATGTGTTAATTAGTGAGCTTAAGAGCTAGCACTTCCCCACTGCTTACAGCCTTTATGTGAAGCTGAGCCAACTGTCCACTTGCTGTTACCTGATATTTACCAGACATAAGTGAACTCTCAGCAATAAGTAAATGTGTATTTGCAAAAATCAAAAGTTACATTTATTTCACACCCGCATTTGGCTGTAATTGGTCTCTTTTCTATTCAAGACTCCAACAGAAATCCAAAAAAGTTGATTGTTCGTGTATGAAATAGTAAGACCAGACTTGTCCATTCAAGTGGAATGGGGTGCATTCAACATAACAACACTTTCTTTAAAACATCTTTTTCATTTTAACAGCTATGGCTAATGTCTTTTCATTGATAATATGGCTGCATGTTTTAACGGCCTGTACATGAAAAGCCAAAAATACAGTCTTACATATCCCTGTTTGACTTTCACTGTTGCAGAGGAGACACCAATACCCCTCCTGGTAGTGTGTGGAGTCTTCTTTCTGATTGTTCTGTGCCTGGTGTGTCTGTGCCACAGTTCAGCAGTGAAGCAGAGGTAAGTGAGCAAAGCAGATACATTTTCATTGTTAAATAAAACTTACAGTTTTGCAGGAAACACCATCTTTATGTGAATAAATGCTGGAACTTAAAAAAGAAATTATTTTGTTGCCACAGATATTTATATTCCATATTGTTCAGCGGTTTTCCATATTCTTCCCCAGGCTCTGGGTGCTCCTCCAGTGCATCATGCTTGATGAAGTACCAGATCCTGCAAACAGCAAGTGGGCAAAAGAGTGTGTCCAGGAGAAGGTAATTCTGTAAAAGTAAACAAAGTACAAACTGCCGGGAATTTGTAGTTCACTTTTCAAAGTCTAAACCTGAATCTCCATTTAAAACAGGGCAAGATTAACCTCCAGCTGCAGTTGAGTATATCCAGTAGAACGGAGGAAGAAGAGCCCATCCTAGTGGATGTTGAGGAGTTGCCCAAACCGAGCAGCAACATCCGCACACACACTAACGTGTCCTCACAGCTGCCTCCTGAAACCAGCCCAAGCCCATTGACAGAGCCGGCCACACTCCTCTCCCCTCTGACCAATTACATCAAGAGCTTCTCCCACGATTCAGACAGCTCCGACCACACGCAGACCTCCCTGGACACGAACACAACGGTCGACTACATCTCATCCCACAGTCTGGGAACTATGGACGAGGAAGATCAGGAAGAGGAGGTTGAAGAAGAAATGCTGGGTTTCCTCCCCAGTCACAGCATCATCATAGGGCCGCTGGGGTTTGGGGGGAAGTTGACTCTGGATGCCGTCAAAATTGACTGCAATGACTTCCTTTAAAGTATTTTTCAAATAGAAAAACTGCTAAACCAAAGAAACAGGACATAATAATTTAAGGAGGTGACTGGATTCTTCTTCTTTTGTGTGTTTCAGAACTTATTTTACAGTAACATATAGAGACATCCATGAACTACCTCCTTGCTCATTGAAATCAGTACTGAAAGGAAAACAGCTCTCTCACTGGAATCCTACAGCTGCTGATCTGCAGCAATAATCTTTGACTGAAAAGTGCTTTTGTTTTTATTCCATGCATTACCATTGTTCTCTCTTTAGAGCAGCACTGGACACACTAATACCATGACCAAAGTGAACACAGTACAGGCAGCGAGACGTAGTGTCTTAGATTTTGTCATGCTTGCTTGTTTTAGTAAGGCTTTCAAATGCCTATGCTATCAGTGAACCCTTATTTTCACAGCAGACATTTTGACATGTCATTTTAGGAAAAGCACAGGTGTTATTACCGACATGTTTCAAGTTTCAAGGAAGTCATAACAGTGTGACAGTAAAAGAGCATGAACAGTTCCAAGATCTTGAAACTGAAGCAGCTAAATGGAATCTAGCATCTTGAATTTTATTATTTACACCTTTATTTACCAGATGGTTACATGTCAGAATTTCTCCTGTTCTGTGTAAAAGAACAAATGAAAATGCATACAATTTAGCTTAGCATTGTTGACCGCCCTGTATATTGACTGTGCCTTGAAATACTGTACATTTGTGCTACCTCAATCTTTGCTGGTCTAAAATAGTAGAAAAAGCAGGTTAATGGTCTCACAGATTTGTTAGCACTGCAAGCTGGCATTGCTGCAAGATGACAGATGATTTATTATTTTGCTGAAGGTCAGTATCATTATCGATCAGTAGCAACACTGCACATTTCAAATATTTTTTGGGGGGGAGTATATCAACAGCCATGCTAGCAGTCCATTACTTAGATGCAACAGAGCTATTAGCAAAATGCTAACATCACCATGCTAGCAGCTAACATACTAGTGTGCTAGCGCACTGTGCAGTTGTGTTCACTATGTTTATCAACTTAGTTAAGCATGCTGAAGAAAATGGCGCAAGTTTTGCAGGTATAAACCAAAGTATTGATCATACTAAAATCTAGCACTATAACTGCACCAGTGACTACAGATGAATCACCAAAGGTTTTACAATTCATTGTGCAGGTTTACATGTAAAAGTGTAGAGGACCACAGCAATCTATCCAAAGGTTAAGACATTTCACTAAAAGCCAAAAATGCTGCACCTATCTGGTGGCACTGAGGAAAAATTGAGGCATCACCACAAATCAAGATTCATCCTCTGTGGATCATGAATGTCTGTTCAATCTTTCACAGCTATCTGTCTGAGATTTTTAAGATATTTCAATCCGTCCAAAGTGGCCAACTGACTTGCAGTAAAATTCCTTGAGCCAGGCAGGTGGTATATTGAAAATGAGATGTTTAAGATGTACTTATACAATGCTCTTTTTTAAATTTTCATACATGGGAACTGACTGTTTTGAGTAGCAGCCTCGACAGATTTTTAACTAACCACTCTGTATTTAGGAATCAGCTTAGCTCATACGGTAACCTTTGATTCATTTTGCTGCACAGCCTTAATGGGATTCTGATTTGTCAGTTTAAATGTTGATAAAAATAAAAAGGCAAGTTTATCCACTTTTTATCCATTACTTCTGATGCCTCTCTTTTACATCATACTGATCTGAAACAGAGAACTGGCTGACGGATCCTTGAATCAGTATTTATCAGCAAAAGCAGAAACAAAATTTGCAGAAACAGTTCAATTAAATTGAGTTGAGAGGTGACCCTTAAACATGCTTTGATGCTCATCTTTAAATTCACTCACGCTAATTTCAGTCAGAGATCATGGACAGAGATGTGTTTGTAGTCAGAAGCAAACCAAAGCACTATACAGTTCATTTAGTCTGGTGCAGGCAGGTTAAAAAAAAAATGTGACAATGCAAAAAATTTATCGACCATCTTTATTTACCGACAGAGGTCTCTAATAGCAGGGCTAGAATTCACACATTTGTAGAGCACTTCAGTTGTTCCACACAATGAACGACTGTATTTCTTTCAGAGCAATTATGCAGTGGTGCCACTGTGGAAGCTACACAGCATGTCAACAGTGGAGGAAAGTATCAGCACAGAACAGACTGCAGAAACAAACTGAAGCTAGGCTGAGTTTACATCTGTGGAACGATGCTCAAGTGGAGTGTAAACAGTCGCAGAAGGTCCAAGGGCTTCCAGAAGACTACAGCCACATCTCAGCCGTGTGAAGACGCTTCCTCTCTGTATCACTCTTCATTGTAAAATCAAAAGGCATTAAACTGACTTGCACATGGCTAGTAATCAAAGATGAAATGGGTAGGGAGGAAGAGACCTTAGATGGTGTATAGCACCCCGAATACAAGGCAATCGGAACACGTTGAATACTTTCAGCTTCAAATTAGTCCAGTTGACAACTGTGGCAGGATTATTGCAAATTTAGTTAAATAATCAATAGTGTTCCTCAAAAATGACCTAATGTTCCTCCGTTAGAACATTTCAGTAAAAAATATTCTTAATACAGATTTAGGCTCCATTTCATCAATGCATTCAAATGCAGACAGCATCCCTTGATCAAAGAACAGGGTGTGTCCTATTTGCACCATGTGAAATACAGTCTCTGAAAGAATTTATGAAAATAGTTAAGATTTACAGGCCGAAGATCATAGAAGAATAGACCTTCTGTATAAAATATAAAACAATACCCCAGTGCTAAAGAAACAGGAAAAAAATCCGTAAATCTCAGTAAGTGAAGCTCTAACTTCCTCTGAAAATACCTGGTGTGACAGAGCTTATGAGCTTGGGTTGGAGCTCCACAGTGCCTATTTAAAAATGAGCTAGCAATGGCTCACACCAAGCTGAAGACACTCTTCTTATGCTTACATTTCTAAATGTATATTTTAAAGCAGCAATTACAAAAATTTATCAATGGACAATGCATAACCTCTGAAAAAAATACTGTATGAAAACATCCCTGCTACTTTGTTTCCAAGTACAAAACCTCTACCAATAAGTTGCTCCGGAGTAGCAAGAAGTCCTTTTCTTTTTTTTTCTTCTTTTTTTGTAAATTTCTGTTTTTTTTCCATCTTTGTTTTGTTTTTATTGGGTAAACTCAGTCCTTACACTGAGTGCCAAAGTTAGTGACACTCTTCTCCATCATTTCACTTTGCTGAAGGATCCAGGAACATGCAAGCCTCATAGTGGAGGTGCTCAAGAGGCTCCTGTAGGCCTGAGGGGCAACAGCCAGGATTTAAGCCAGGGCTGGGAAGGCCTCTGGGTCATCCACATTGGGCACAGATGCAGATGACTGTGAGAAAGGAGAAAATGGAGTGAATATTCAATAAATTATAATAATTGCCACAGAAGAATGAAAAAACTTGAGGGGAATTTATGGAAACAGGGGGTTAACTGGATTAAAGCTGCTTTGGAAACCTTCATTTTTACAGTAATGCAAGATCATTCATCTGTAGGCAAAAAAAAGTCTTATTTTCAATGCAAAAACTTGGCTGTTAATGAAATCACAACACCTATGCCATCTTTAAGATTATCTACCTTGTCAGTCCTTCCTCCACGGACCGGCCTAGTGGTTTCGCCACTGGCACCAGCACCGGCACCGGCACCGGCACCGGCACCAGCACCGCCACGACCCCGACCACCTCGGCCACCACGAGGTCCACCCCGTCCGCGGCCTGGACGGCCAAGGTCTCCGAAATTGATCTCCAGCTGGGACGTAATGTCATTAGCTGGCTTCCGGAAGTGATGCGCATCCTCCAACTGAAATAGAGAAAGAGGGGTGAAAAGCCAATAATGACTTTTTTTTTGGATGCATTTACATTTACTATCTTAGCCCAAGTACCAGTAAGGAAACTAGAGATTTTACCTTAGACTCATCGACCTCAGGGTCAATCAGGTCACTTTTCTTCTCCTGTGTTGTAGAAATACAAAATACAAACTTTAGTACAGAATACTTAACAAGATCACAGTTGTGTCAACATTCAGTGTCAAAGTTTAAGAGATAATACAATCAAATATATATTTATTAAAAAAAAAATTAAATTAAAAAAAAAAAAATCAAGCCCTTCACTTCCTGCATGTATTGTCCTAATAAACTGTTGCAAAATTCATTGTTTCACATCTTCAAAGCAAAAGCAAGGTGAGAAAAAAGCCTTTACTACACAGACGGAAGCAGTAATGTGACAAACTTTATGAGTCAGTGTTACTTTGGTTAACACTTGAGTTCTTGTTTATTGGCAGCAACAAACCTTATTTATTCCTGTAAAATGGAGCATGTAACATGAAGCTTTTAAGAAACATTTGCACTTTTTACCTAGGAGATATTTAGACAGTCATGATAGTGTAAATCCCCCCGACCCACGATATACCAGTCCCTCCAGGAATTCACGATGTTGCGATTGCAACAATTAAGGCAAATTCAATCAATCTCGGTGAATTCTGCACGACCTTGCAATTTTGTACAATCACTGCGACTTTTCCGCAATTTTGGCCAGCCTCCCGTGAGTTCCACCAATCATAGCAGTCCCCCGCGCAAACGTAATGCACGCACGTCACCAAGTTCACTTCCTTGTTTATGGTTTGAAGATGCAGACATGTGCGATAGTAATGTCTCTCACTTACCAACAAAAATTAC
>JAPZDY010000021.1:21047804-21057826 GCA_029783645.1 Ctenochaetus hawaiiensis | reverse complement strand
AAAAGCTGCCGCGAATTCAGGCATTTTAGGCCGCAACAATCTTGAAAAACGCCCGCGAAATCCTGGAGGGACTGATATACACACCAAACTGATGCAACACTTGTGTATCTAATCTGTGGGTAGAAAAAGCCTTACAATTTACTCATTAATAACTCTTCAAGGAGGGGGCTTTTCATTAGACAGACGGCTGTAAGGTTTTGACGCTGGTGCTTTTTTGTACAGTTAAGTTATTATATTACTTTGCAACAAAAGTCTACATTGGTTAACTGTATGAAACTCCTCACTAAAACTACATGTAAAATGCAAGAAGGATGTGATCAGATTGAGAATAGCTATGGTGTTGACTCACTCCTGCTTTGGACTTATGCAGCACAAATCCTTTGTTCCAATCGTCTCCAGCGTTGACCTTTCGGATGTTGAACTCCACCTTTGCCCGCTCCTTGTCTTGCATGGCTTTCCATTCATCCAGAGTCATCTCTTTGGGGCCTTCCTCCTTCACTTCCTCAACTTCATTCTCCCTTCAACACACGCAGACACAATGTCTCAGCATTAATCTTTAACGTAACTCCAGGTTTATTTGTACTTTGATGTTCTTGTTTAAAATACAAGCTACTATGCGGCCTAAACAAGGTCTAACAGCTGATTCCACTGTGCAGAGCTGTCACCTTTAAGCTGCAAGAGCTGACTTAAGCTACCTGAAACAATGCCTGTGATCCCACCAAATGAGCAGCAGCGTGTTTCAAAAGCCACTCTGTGCTCCATGGAGGCTAACACATCTAGTCTTTTTATCGATGGAAGCAAAATCAAGCTGCAGAGAGCAGATTTAGTCATGCCACGTTTCAAGCAGAACACTGCATAAAGCTTTGGTCTTTTTTTCAAAAAAATAAAACAAGCTCTGCAGACAACTGATGACTCACATCAATAAACAGATATAAAAGAACTACAAAAATCAAGGAAGATGAGGCCATATGGAGGCTGATATGAAGTCAAAACAGAGACCCATGCCCAAGGAATCAAGTTATAATTTATGAGTATTTTGCCATTAAAGAAAAACCAGCATCTCTTCTTTATTCTGATTACTCAGATATAGAAACATAAAATAAGAACTTACTTATTCTCAGAGTCAGCAGGCGGATGCTCCTCTCCTTCAGGGTTCTCTTCAGTGACATTTGATTGGTCAAGCTCACTGTGAAGAAAATAAAATCATGGTCAGAATATTTTTTTTACATTCATTTCACAGTCTGGCTAAAAAAGGATGGGGAAAACCTCTGTAATTTATAAAAAAGTGTTCATGCCGCATTAATCTTAGCCAAAGCAATTCACTGTAAACAGTGACGCAATAAATATAGATAAATAAAGAACTTACTTGAGTTCATCCTTGACAGTGCCCCAGTTGTGCGGTCCACCTCCACCACGCTTCTCCTCACCTTTCAGACTACTGAAACAAGATTTGCTTTAGCCAGGGTCATGACAGATACACTGATGAAGACACACACTGACATATTCAGCAGACCTGAAATACATTAATGGCATTTCACCAAAAGGCTGTATAAGGGATGGAATGGTACTTACGACCGGTCACTGCCACTGTGTCTATCGAATTCACGTTTTCCTCGGGAATCAAAACCATCACCGCGGCCCATGCCACGTCCTCTGCCTCCACGGCCTCCTCTGCCGCCTCCACGTCCTCTCATCGGCCTGTCACCAATAGGTCTGAAGAAAAAAGACAAAGACCTCAATCATATCCTCATGAAAGCAAGTGTTTCTTCGCTAATCAGAAGCAAGGATCTATGACAGGCTACAGACAACATTTAATTAACCACTTTAGTTGAGTCTTATGTCTTATGAAGCAGCCGGCAAAATTACAAAAGAAAGAAGATAACTAAAAAAACAGTACAGTCACATGTTCAACTGGTCCTTTTTGTGCTGATTTAAGATGATATAGATTACATATATTCATGTGTTGTCAAAAAAACTTAACATAAAAAAATACTATGGCTTTTAACTTATTCCCAGTTTCCAATGTTTGCAATTTTCACACACATTTGGACATTTTTATAATGTATAGTTTATTATAATAAATGTCATGAGTATAACTGAAAATGTAAAAAGGTGCATGTATTGATAGCAGTTTGGGCAATACTAAGATACTGAGCCTTATCATTGTAAGCGACGCCTTTAACAGTTGCTCCATCTACCCCCACCCCTACTAAGAGCTTTTTACCTCATGTAGAGCAAGGAAACACCCTGTAAGAAGGTATTATAGCAGTGTTTTGTCTATTTTCTTTTCAAATAAGGTTGCTGTTCTAGCAATAGACGATTGAAAACTGATCAGAAACAGAACTCACTTCTCCACTGAGAATTCGCCACCCTCAGGCTTCTCGCCAGCATCGCCGGCAGGCCTCTCAAAGCGGCGTGGTGGCCGCCTATCCGCAGGCCGCCTGTCTGTGGGGGGGCGCCCCTCTCCCTGGCCACCCTGGGGTCTGGAGCCATCACCCTCTGGCTTGCGGCCCATTCTCCTCATGCCGGCACCTAGCATTGACCACAACAGGAGGATTAGAGGACCAATAGCCCTGATAGATCAGGACCCACTACTGAGCCCCAAACAAGAGAAAGAAGAGGTCATTGTTCTGTTTAAATGGAGCAAATAATTTCAATTAAAGCACAGAATTTAAAAAAAAAGCAGCTGGCAGAATCAATTTATTAAATACTGTGCTATTTTTACTGTTTGCAATGTATTCTGATTAATAAAAAACAGTGTAAATAATCAAAGATTTAGAGTGCACAAAAATATGAAGGGTTTTTTGGACGTAACTTAGTTCAAAGGCAAGTAATTTTACATTAAAGGGGTCAAGAATTTACAGTGTATCACTAGTTATTTCCTAAATTTGTTGATCAGTTAGATCACTTAATCACACTGACTGGAATTGACCTACATAGTGTTTAACCCGCCAAGGTACACAGTTGACTGCCCCTGTCCCAGTCTGACACTACAAGTCCCACCCATTGACTAAATCACCAGCTACCAAAATAGACACCCTCCACTACACAGCAGCAGCTGGGTGCCACATAGTCAGCGCACCTGTCTCATCTTCTCTCAGGCAAACAGATTCTAGCACACTTGGCAGATTTTCATGATGATAATGGCCAACTTCTCTGCCTGAGAATAGGTTAAGTATCTCAGAGTCAATTTTTGATGCTAAATGCTTCAATTTTTTAAGCAGTAAATAAAAATTTGTATACCCTGCAACACCAATAGGTACACATTGAGATAATTTTAACAAGTTACACCAGATATATAAAGGTATAACAATCTAAAGAGTTAATACCGATTATAAATGAAATGTGAAAGTAAATGCACTGAGACAGATTGATCACATGCACTGGCCATGTTATTGTGCGCCAATAGGAAGTGGCAGTTTGGAGGATGTGCTTCAACACGCCCCACACTACAACCACGAGGTTCATCACCATGAGTGCTGCTCCTAATGTCTGACAAACAGACCTGCAAAGCCACCATGATAGAGTTTGAGTGTTTACTTCGATACTTCCATATGTTGTGCTAGCACGTGTAAAAAAAAATTCCGATTTAAGTTCAACACATTTGTAAAGCCAAACAAAGTCTTCATTTGAAAAATTCCGGAAAAGTGGTCTTAATGAAGATCACGACTTTATGGGATTAACATTTAAAAATCTTTAGGTTACTTTGGCTGATAAACTAGGTTTTCGTGTTCAGCCTGTTTAACAAGGCCGGTGTGGGTTTGGAGGAGAACAGAAGGCGGGGGTCAAACAAAGTTGGCCTGCAAACTGTTTCACACCTAACTCTAATAGTCAAAGCCCCGCACAACCTACTGCATTACATGTTTGCTTAAATGTCATCGTTCTAGCAACTGACAGTCAACAGGGACACAAAAGCAGCCATGCTGACCTCATGTCACGGGTGCTTATGAACCGTTGCTAGCTACTAAGCAAGCAACATAGCCTGCTAGCCGAACATATTTAACTGCAGCTTGGCAAAAACCATAAAAGCATAAATAAATCGTACCATCTTTTTTAAGTGGGACGGGTGCCTGGGTCTCCTCCTTCTTATCAGACAGTGGAGTTTTTCTGTCTTTTTGGGACTCCTTTTTCTGCTGCTTGGCAGCCTGGGCTACAGTCTTGGCGGCACCAGGAGCAGGAGCCTCCTTCTTCTTCGATTCAGCTTGCTTCAGAAGCTCAAACGGATCCGACTCGTCGTCAAATAACTGGTCGAACCGATTGGTTATGGGACAGCCAAAACCTTCTTGCATTTGTCCGGGCATGATGGCGCCCCTTCAGCAGGATTTTCCTCCGATTCTATGAGGCTTGGTGCGAACACTTCGCTAGATGAAGCCACAAGATGGCTGGGAAAAGGACCTTCTTCTCTTCCGGCGCGATAGACATCCGGGACCTCGGCGTCGGTGCGTGTGGGTCATGTAGTTTTCCGGATATGAAATGCAATTGACTGAATCACCCACTTCACAAATAAAAAACTACAATACCCAAAACGCTAGCGTTGCTACCCTTTCTAAAGAGAAGCATGAGGGAACTCGTACACATTGTGAGCCCATGTTTTGACTCTGCAAAACCACCTCCGTCATCACAGTTGGCGTCCACTATCAAGT
The DNA here is from genome assembly GCA_029783645.1 of Ctenochaetus hawaiiensis. Taxonomy (NCBI): domain Eukaryota; kingdom Metazoa; phylum Chordata; class Actinopteri; order Acanthuriformes; family Acanthuridae; genus Ctenochaetus; species Ctenochaetus hawaiiensis. The sequence continues at coordinate 21,053,183 of JAPZDY010000021.1, read as the reverse complement.
AGCTGTTTTCACCTTTTAATTGGCTCAAACAGGCCACTCGTCGCCTTGTTTTATACTCTCATTATACATCTGTATTTCTCTGAGGAAGACAACAGGTGCATCTCTTCGTGGCTAATATGTTTAAGCTCAGTTAGAAGACAAAGTGTTAGGAAAGTTCAACACATAGTTAACCTTCTATGTGACCAAGTCTACTTCAAAGAGTTGCAAACTTTCTCTTTTATGTAGATTTGATCACAATATCATATCACAATATTAACAATAAGCAATTAAGGCAGCTGCATTTTCTACTAGTGTGACTGCTAGTATTAACAGTATTTCACAGTTTTTACACAACAATGAATAATGGTGACTTTTAAATGCATGGCCTCAGGCTTTACAGTTTGGTTGTAAAACATCTCTCATTCCTCAGTGAGAACAGGAAGAGATGTTGACAACAATTGAGTAGCATATTTTAATAAAGTTTGTCTGTTGATTTGCATATTAATTTATGACCTTTACTGTCTCCAAATAGCATTGCATTTGCATATGGAATTTTATCATATATACCTATATTTTTTAAATGTCATAAATCCTTTGCGGTTACATTATTCTCAGTTGGTGGAGGTTTGTGCTCTGTAAGCTAGTGTCTTTTGAGTGGATGAGGTATACTTATGTTATCATCAACAGGAAAGGCAACTTGTAGATAATCCCTTCGTTATCATGACAAGTTTTAACTGTGTTCTTAAATTGGAGATAAAGTTTAAGAAGAAAACATTCCAAGAAGTTGTTAATACAACCCATTGGTTTTCAAATGAAGATACTGAAACTCACTGGATGAAAAAGGAAAGAAAAAGGTCTGAAATAACTAAAAAGGTTCAAGGGTTTTGGTATAAAATGTGTTTTATAGAAATTCCAAAAACCATCTTGAGTTATTTTCATAAATGGCTACTTGTTTGATCACACTTCATGTTGGCTCTGATAAATAGGATTTTTCTACCTAGACTATGCACAATTCTGTTGTTTTAAAAACAGTTTTATAGTCTTCAGTCTATTAATGTTTTATTTTCCATTATTAATAAAACAGAAAAAGTCTCTCAGAAATTCTGTACTTTTTGTACTGTAAGACATTTCTGAATTGTGCTTTCTGTTCAGTGCATTGCCAAGTTAATGACCTTAATTTTATTTGGTAGTATCAGAGTATTCAATGGTCTTGGCACAAGATTCACAATGGATGTCTTTGTGGTGTGGTAGAGCTTATGCAGCTTAGCTAGTTTAGCACATTTAAACATAAAGCCCAACAAAAAGGTTTTAAACCCACACTTGATATTCTCGCTGACCACTGAAGGTATTTTGGGAGTTGTGGGTGTTGGTGCTGAACCTTATAAGGATAGTTGTATGATGCCAGCTGATGGCCTTGTTAGAGAGCACTGACCTTTGTGATTTTAAGGGAAACAAATGAAAACTTAAAAAAAACTGCTTGTGGTATATGCTGTTAAGACAAAAAATATTTCTAAAGATTAATAAAGAGAAAACAAAACACCAAGAAGGATCAGTTACCCTTTAAAAATACAAGATGTGAATGAGTATTCTGGAGTTTGCATAGCAGTGCTGCAGAAAATATGCAAACGTTTTAAACTGTTTAGACAAATTTCAAAAATCGTAATTTAGATCTGATAGTGAAATCATTTAGCTATTTATATCTGTATTTGAATCAAATGCATTATTCAATTAATAATGACAGTTAGCCAATGCAGATATGACTATCTTCTTCGTGTCTGTTATCACTTCTTAACACTTTACTTACCGGTGGGATTTTACTGCAATAAATGTCCTTTAATAAATAAGTTTATTTGAATAGTCCAATTACATGTTAGCAGTGTTTTGTGCATGTTAATTTTTGTTTAATAACATCAAAATGGGTTTATTCCGTCTGCAATTTAACTTTTGTATTATTTAATACAACTACATGGCCACTTACACTGTAAATTTAGCTCAAGAAGAGAGATGGTAAAAAAAAAAAAGCAGTTGCCTAGTTTTTCTGCTTGTCTCTGCACGTAAGTGAACTGAGTGGTGCTGAAGTGGTCCAGCCCACAGGATGATGCCAGTCGCGCTGACAGTTCCTCCTAAACACACTCAGGAAACAATTTTAAGTCCTGCGCATCCGAAGATGACATCTCCAGTCACTAAAGCCATGATAGAGTCCTACGCGCTCATGGTCATGGTCATGGGCACGTTTTTCGTCTATTTCTGCGGCATGGTGTGGGCTTTCTGCAACCCGAAGCTGAGCGGAGTGGAGGAAGAATGTGAGAGCGGGAAACAGGCAGCGGAACACGGGGACGAGCGCTGGGTTTGCGCTCCAAATCCTCCAGAGCGGAGTTTTAGATGCGCCTGTTCGCACGTGCCTGCGCCGCCATACACCGTAGAGGGACTCACACAGACCACCTATGTGAACTTTTGGGATGAAACTGATAGTTTGCTGTCAGACTGCGCTGCATTTTGCCGTGAGGATCTTGGAATTAACAATCAAATAGGAAATAGTCGCTCCTGGACCGCATAGACTGAGTATGACCTCGCCTCCAACTATGTCTGCATTTTCGCAAAACTGTATCTTTCTCCTCTTACAATATTATACTTTTCAGAGCGAATACACTGAGAAGGACCTGTGAGTGAAACAGAAAATGCTCGGATTTATTATAAACCCTCCAACAAACCATAAGAACATACATAATTGTGATGCTTTGTCCTATAACAGACATTTAATTTCATGCCTGATACAGACAATATAGATGAAAACAGGAAATAAAACAAAATGCTTATGAAGTCACTGTAACTTGTTTTATGTCTGTTAATACAGGTTTGCATGGTAGTGTATCTGGCAGAAAAGTATAATTTTTGTGAGGTCTGACAGTGTACAAGCTGCTCCCAGACAACCTGCAAGACAGGAATAAAACAGTCTGTCTCAGAAATGTGTGATATGCATCAAGATGATCCTGCAGCACGAAGGTGAGCATGTTGAGATTATCTGTGCTTCTCCTTCATTTTCTTTCTCACTTCACTTTCTAGTTGCAGTAATTTCTCATACAAAGCCTCAGATGTTTCCAAATCAATATCCATCTGCAAAGTGGAACAGAAGACACAAAACTCACTACATGAACTATTTTACAAGATTTCATTTTAAAGGATGGTATCTTTGCACCATACCTTACGCTGTTGTGTGTAGTTGTTGCCGAGACCAGATGTTAAGCTGTGGTACTTGGCTTGAGGGTCCAGTGATTCAGGCTTTTGGTTGAAGAGCCAGAACTGCAAGACAGTGTAGCATTTATGAATGAAATGAATCTAAACTGTGTGTGAATATCTGATGATTTGTTTTTTCCTACCAGGGCTTCAGTTCCATTGTAAGGGGTCAGGGTGAAAGTGTTGGTAAACATTCTTATCTAGGATCATGAGAGAAAGATGTGTGTGAACAATTCCAGTTTGTTATTCTTCTTACATCGGTCACAGCACAAAGACAAACAAGATGAACTGGAAAAAAAACAGGTGTGTCAGACATTTTTACTGGCACTCACGAGCCAAAAAACAGGCATGAGCAGGGTCCAGAGGAAAGCTGGGAAAGAGGGCAGGATACCGTAGGTCAGATTGGTCATCACAAAACCAGGACAAATGACGGATGAGTACAAACCCTGGAGAGCACAGTGGGATCACAATTATCAACATAAGTATTAAAAATAAATACATAAATAAATAAATTTTACCGTGCATGTATGGGCATGTGAGCTGTGTGAGAGCCAACCTGTTTATTGTAGTGTGTGTTGAGTGCAAAGCTGAGCAGGTCGGAGGCATATTTGGAGGAGCTGTAAGGCTGAGTGCCTCTCTGGTGCTGAATATCTTCAAGGTTAAAAGCTGAGCGGTGAGCATTACTAGATGACGTCCAGATCAGCTGTGAGGTCCAGCCTGCCTGGCACAGAACGGGTTCCAGCTCTCTGATCTGAGTCATAACACAACATGGCAACACAGCATTACAATAATCATACAATGAAGCTTCTAATTAAGTCAGTAAGGCTCATCATCAGCCTCGAATAGTATGTTTTCTTGAAACAACGAACAAATGCACAATTGCTTCCATTGTAGTCTGCCTTAAGACAAGACAGAAAGAGGCAAATTGCTTATTACTCCTACTCATTACCTTTTACATCAGCTGTCTAAAAAGTAAAGGTGTTTGACTCTCTAAACTGTGTGTGTGAATAGAGCAAAAAGATGGATTTCCGAAAAGGCTGATGGGAATTTTGTGAGGTTTCTCTGTGAAAGGAATTTGATATATATCAGACTTCATCTGTAAACTAAGAGTAAGCAGAATACTGCACACAATGACCTTATGGCTAGGACACTACATACTTTTAATTTTTAATGAGCATCGTTGCCAAGTGACAGACAGATCCAGTATCACCTATGTTTATTTATTCCATTAAAGGTAAACTGAACTGACAAGAGCTTCTGTCCTTGCAGCAAGCTGAAGGAAACATGGATTTGTGTCACTTCCAGACCATAATTCAGATAATTCAGTAGCTTAAATAGCAGTCACTCACAAGTAGGAAGTGACCAAAGAGGTTGGTTGCAAACACTTCTTGCATGCCATCAGAGGTTACACAGTCCTTCTGCGTCAGAATCCCCTCACCAGTGGCAAACATAGTGATGATATGGCTGCAATGAAGAGTTCAGAGAAATCTGAGTTGCAGAAGGCCAGCATGAGAAAAATATGTTTGAAATAAACAGCAGTACAGCTCATTAGGGTTTGAGTTGATTATTAAAACACCCAGTGGAGACAACAGATACTGCATTTGAGCATGTAAATATCATCAAAGTACCTGGAGAAGAGGCCTTTGAAAAAAGCTTTTACATCAAACTGTGGGTTTGGCATGATGCCTGCATTCAGGTAGAGGTAGTCCAGTCGGTTGTACCTGCAGCAGACAACCAAAGTCACACATAGTCGGCTCTGTTACATATGTACAGCTCAGGTGTGTAGACTGCCACCTGCTCTGCAGTGATGACTGTCTGATACTGCTATGAGTCTTTCCTCCCACCTGAGTTTGACCTCCTGTGCAGCAGCTAAGACAGAGGAGATGCTGCTGGTGTCCAACTGCAGCAGGGCCACCTGGGCTGTGGGGTGAGAGGCGAGGAGGGCTGAGCGAGCAGCCTGAGCCCGACGCATGTTCCTGCAGGCCAGACACAACTGGAGAGCCTCTGTGTCCTGTGAGAGGAGGCGCTCACACAGTGCCAGACCAATGCCACTGCAGGGAAACACATGCAGTCTATTATCATGTAAAGAAGCACTGTACACCAAAACAAGCAGACACCAGAACAGTTTCTTTGCACAGACCATCACTCTGATGAGCAGGTATAACT
>JAPZDY010000021.1:21033593-21047704 GCA_029783645.1 Ctenochaetus hawaiiensis | reverse complement strand
CACTCTGATGAGCAGGTATAACTTTAAGCTAGGAGACATTAAAACCTTCAAATCTACACTTTATGTCTGATGTTTCATAGATGAACTACACACTGGTTGAAAATATCTCATCACACTTAAACATACATCTAAGCATGCTGTATATACTGTACTCAGATACACATATATCGCACATATCTGATGTATATAAAATAACCTCACATCAATCATTCAATACTTATCCCAGCAGTCTTTGCACTTTCCCCCACTTCTTTCTTCTTGTTTACAGTTTACAGACAGTTTGACTTGCATATAGAAACTGCCAAAGCTGTTAAATGTTGCTTCTTATATATGTTTAAATGTGCATAAGTGATTTGTTTTTCTTCTTTATTTTCACTATCTTTGTACAAGTTTGGAGTTGTAATCCTTTTACACATGCTTGACCAATAAAGCTGATTCTGATACTTTAATAGTTTACTTAGACTACATTGTTATACTTAATTGTTTCCACATTAAAGTACTAAATATGAAAAAAATCAACCAAAAAAGTTCAAAGATCTTATATAAAGGTCTCTATAGTCATGTATCCATTGCACTTAAGATAAACAATAAATACAACCACTACCTGTTAGCTCCCGTCACCAAAACCACCTTATTCATCTTTTTGGTCCAAACCAGAGACAAAAACTTAATTAAGGATCCTTAAAACACAACTAGAACAATTACTGTTAAATGTCCTTTTTGAGCAACAAGTTTAGTGTCTGCTACACGGAAAGTTTTCCGGTCCTGTGGGTCACAATTTTTACTCCGCCTGCCTGCTGTGATTGGACACTACAGCAGCACTCAGCCAATGGGAGCCTCATACCAGTCAGCTCAGATTCTAGGACCGCCCACACAGTATCAAGTATTCATTACATATGAATAAAGCAGGAGCCTTCAAACAGATTGAATTCCCTGTTTATGTTTTATTTGTATTTTCGTCTTTCAATTTACAACTTTTGCTTACAATGTATATAAAAACATTTTCCATTAAAAAAAACAAAAACATGAGTACAAATATGTAACGAAACTAATCATGGAATGTATCAGGGTGCCATTACATTTATACAGCTTTACATCTGCCTCCAATTTATTTGTAACACTGAGAGGATTGAAAATGGCATTACAACAATCAGTGAGACACCAAATGCTTAACGACATTCAAACTACTGTAATATTTAACTTGGACAGATTTGTCTGCAAAACACAAAATGATAAGGATGACTTGATCAAGCATTTCAGTCACAAGTGTCATTTATGTAAGATCAGGGATGTGTAGTAAGGGACTATATGTTATTAGTATTATGTAATCAGATTACATAATCAAGTCACAATTATTAACTCAGATTACACTTGAAAAATGTGTAATAAGATTATAGTTGCGTTATCAAGGATCACTTCAAAAATAGTTTTGCAGATTTTTTAATGGTGACTTCATATTTGATTTCTTTCAGTGACTTATGGAAAATGGAATTTTATCCTTTTTTATTTACAACTTAAATGAAAGATTACATAAGTAAGACTGAAACAGTGCTCCGTTACAATGTCCTCCATGTGGCTAGCATCCCACGTTACAGTGCACCTACTTCATAGTTTGTGTCAGTACTGTTTTAGTTTGATTTGTTGAGCTGTAAATGCTAAATAAATTATGTATTTTATTGCAATTGAATAGATTTGAGATGAGATTTTTGGAAGTACATTGATTTTATCTTGTTATTCAATAGAATATGTTTTTAATTTTAATAAATCCATATATTTTGTACTCAGTAACTGACTCTGTCAAAGCAATCTGACCCAACCCTGTGTTGTGTGTTAGTGGGACAAAGGCCTCTGATAAGAAGATAGGACTTGTGAAAACAGCTGAACTGGTTGAAACAGTGGTGTGCAGTAAGACGTTCAAGATATCAGAGAGTTATACACAGAATTATACTTGAAAAGAACAAGAATCCAGCGTACCTTAATAAAACAAAGAACAAACTGACTGTTTATAACCTGTAGATGAGTCACTAGCAGTGTTAGTTTTCATGAGCTAATATTAAGTAACCTGAAGCCGTTAACTGTTCCAGTTAAACACATGACTTAATACACATGACACATGACTTTGAATATTCCCATTTCTTCTACTATCCTGACTTCAAAGGCAATATGCTCTATTTCCTCCAAAAATAAAGGCAACTTGTTTGACACCCACAAAACGCTCAGCAACATTTTCCCAATGACGCTGACTGTAAACACATACTGTTATACAACAAAGGACATGGCTAAAACACAACCTGCATGCCATATAGACATCCTGCGACATCTAAACAGTTATCAAGGATTTTGCTGCTGATATTAGTCGTATTTAATGCAAGAAAATAACAGTCTGCAGTTGGAAAAGAAAGACATTTTCTTAAGCAGATGCAAAATGTGAGCAGAAAAAGTAGTAAAAAACAAATCAAATATCATACTTAAAGAGCATATCAACCCACAAATATATCAACAAAACATAAACATAACAAACACATATGAACATATAAATATTAATACAAAATATTGCTATTTGAGATTTAAACCTTTCTATTGAAAATACACAGTCATATACACTTGATGTTCAAATCACCGAAGAAAAACTGCAGACAGACGAGAAAAAACGAATTATTTGATATTTTTTGTTATTGGAAATGAGACGAAATACTTGAAATACAATGAAATGCGACAGTAATGCTTTGCTGCACTTTTCTACATTCAAGCAGTCCTCCGAAACAAAAACAAGATAGTTTGCTATAAAACGTTATAACATGGGAAATTTGAACTCATGTTAAAAAAAAAAAAAAATTAAAAAACATTTTTTTAAAAGTGCCAAATGTCACTTGCTACATTTAACTTTGGTTTCGTCAACATATGTAACAACCAAAACTCAATCCCGTCTCTGTGTGTTTCGGGGTCGGTGCATTATAAAACAGAGTAGATTTTTCTAAGAATACCTGTATGTCTGTAAAACATCTTAGCCAGCATGATTGTGCTAGTTTAACTCCAACTGACACACAACAAAAGTCTCCTGGTAGTCCATTATTGTAGTGTGTAAGTCCATGAATCATAGCTTGGAGCCTGCAGGTGGCTCTCACTCTCTTTCTCTACTGAAATAAGATAGCTTAAACCTGGATTGTGCCTGAATCATGTCTACTCTTGTCATGCACCATTTCCTCCAGAGATGAGCAGACTGGGATTCACTGTCCTCAACATTGCCCAGGCTGTTATTCCAGGAGGGCTCGGTGTATTTCCTGGAAGGAAGGCCGTTCCTTTGCGTTCCTCCTCCAGCAGCTCAGCATGATCTTGTAGAGTGAGTCCGGACACAGCACAGGCTGAGGCAGGTAGATCTGCACAGCAGGGAGCAAGAAATTAAGCCAGGGATTTACAGGTATTTACATGTAGAGGGAAAATTTTGTGACAAACCATACCTGTCTTTTCTGGTCCCTGAAAAACTCCCCTGTGTTCTCTATCACCTGCTCATCAGTGAGCTGAGAGTAGGGCTGCTCCTTGCAGAAGTTTAGAATTTCCCACAAGGTCACTCCAAAGGCCCACACATCGCTGGCTGTGGTGAACTTACCCTGAACAGGAAAACAGAAATGAGCACATTTTTCTGCACAACCTGCACATATGTAGTTCATTGCCAAAACAAATCGAGGCTAGCCTCAATAAATGCATCGATCAGCTTAATATAAAGGAGTTTTCTCCATTATAAAAGCCAAATTGTTTTATAAGTTTTAGTTCTCACCAGCAGGATGCTCTCCCATGACATCCAGCGTATCGGCAGTACTGCTCTGCCCTGGATGCGGTAGTAGTCACCGCTGTACAGGTTTCTGCTCATGCCGAAGTCAGCTATCTTTATCGTGTAGTTTTTGCCCACCAGACAATTCCGTGTGGCCAAGTCTCGATGAACAAAATTTAGAGAGGAGAGGTACTTCATCCCTGATGCTATCTGAGCAGCCATGTAGCACAAATTATTAAAACTAGAGAGGAGAGAAAAGAAACTGTGTTGGAAATACAAATAAAAACACACTCACACACAAATACTGTATTTAACACTATCTCAATATTCACCTGACTGTAGGTGCATTGCTGAGCAGAGCCAGTTGTCCCTCCGGTTCGTGGCGGGACAGGAACTGGTTGAGATCTCCATTCTCCATGTACTCTGTGATCATGCAGAGAGGGTCGCTGTAGATGCACACAGCGAGCAGGCGAATGATGTTGGGGTCCTTCAAACGTGACATGATCTTTATCTCCTTCAGGAAGTCATTCCTACCAAATCAGAAAAAACAAGTCACTTATTTCACACAGAGAGGAATAATATACTAACAGAACATTTTCATTTCCAGATGTTTTTTAAGTTTCAGGTGCTGCCTGAAAAAATTAGTTACTTAGTGCAGATCACTTGGGCATTTAGAGGTGATACCTTGCATTTTTGTTGGCATCTGAACGGAGCATCTTTACAGCCACTAAAACTGGCTGGTCCTCAGGGATGTCAAACGAAAACTCTTTGTTCATGAACTCCTGCATTCCCTCTGCTTCACACAGGTGTACCTGAGAGCGAGAGAAAGTTTAAAGAAAAGAGGGACAAGGGGAGGAGTACAACATCATCACTTGTCTAGTGCTTTAAGCTTAGCTAGAGATGAGAGAAAAGCCGTAGAGGATTAAGCGCACACACCTCTCCAAACTGGCCCTCTCCCAGCTTCTCTTTGAATGTGAGCAGCTTTCGTGGGAACTCTTCTACCACAACATCCTTTCCTGACAACAGGTCCATAGTAACTGCAGGGATGGCGTATGTGTTGCTGCCAGTCACGCCTTGCAGGTTCACAATGTCTGCCTCTGCGTAGTGAGGGACGCCATCTTGAGCTACAGTGGTTGTGGTGGATTTAGAAGCTGCTGTGCTGGTAGAAGCTGGAAAACAATATGGAAAATTGGAGCTTAGAATCTCAGTTAGCCACTGAGCATGTCAGTAATAAATGGATGTGTATGTGAGCAGACTCTTGTCCACCTACCAGGCTCCTCTGAGCTTTGAGCAAACTCTGGCAGCTTGCATATGAGGCGTGACGGCTCCTGATAGTCGGGACCGAGGGGAAAGATGCGCTCATATGTGGAATTAGACTCCTGCTCACTAATTGTGCTCGACTGGTTGTGGTTGTATGCGAAGGTCTCACTCTGTATTGACAAACTAGCAGTTAGTTCATCATCCAACATCCGGCGAGAGGCCTAGAATACAGGATGGGGGGAGTTGAAGGAACAGATCTGACTTCTCGCGAAATAAGACTGAAATGGAAATGCACATGAGCTTACCTTCTCCAACATTTTCTGCCACACCTGCCTCCACAAGATGATGACGATGATGGCCACAAGGATGAAGATGATGGCCACTAAACAACCAATCAGAATCCGGGTGTTGCTGTCATCTACTTTATGTGTGGGGTCATCTTCTGAGAAGGGAAACAGAATGAAACTTTTTTAAGATGGGGACTGTTTTTGTCTGCATGTCAATAATACACATAATATCTCGTAAATATTGCAGTCTCTAACAAATTCCATTTCTTTCTGTTCTAAAGTGACACAGTAGGTGGCAGTAATGCACTTTAATGCTGGTTTCCATCCACAATAAACAGGAACATTTTGTACTCACTTGTCCCTACAGTTATATTTTGAGTGAAAATTATTTGTCAAAAAAGAAAAAAAAAACAATAAACTGAGTTTAAGATAAATTTAACTGATAGCACTTTTTTCTCAAATTTTCTATGGATGATATATTTATTTTTATAGATAACATAATATGATAATTGTGATTTTTTTTAAGTTCATAATAATTGTATAGTGAAAATCTGTTATTATAACCCCTCTACTTTTTAAAAAAATATTTTTAGAAGCAAATTACTCAATTAAAGGATTTCTGTGAATTGTGCAGCAAAAAGCAACATAATCTTTGGTCATAGCAGGTAAGGTAATGTGACTTGTCAAATGTGTATAACTCACAACTGTGATTATGTCTTCATTCTAAGTAGGGGTGTCAAATTAAAGGAGGGTTGTAATTTTGAAAATAAGAGTGATAATTTTATTATTTTATTAGTTCAATCTGTGCTTTTCCTATCATGACTAGATTGTCGGGACCATGAGGAGATCTGAACTGCACTATATCTTCCTGTTGACACACTGAAACTTTGATGAATTCCGAAGGCAGTTGATATCAAAAGATGCTTTATGTTTTATCAGATGTATGGATCTTAATCTACATAGTGTGGTTGTGTGTGTGTGTGTGAGTGGGGTGATCACTGACCTGGTTGTGTATTAGGTGGGAGTCCTGCCTTTGGTGGAGCCAGTGTTGTGTTGTACATGGCTGTGTCTGAAGGGTCAGATGGCAGAAAACTGATCAGAAATTCTATTGTTCATCTAAAATCAGAAGACTTAAAAACTAACTTACTATTAGTTACTTAAAATTCAAAATAATATTGTTTTTATAGGCAGAGTTTGCAAATACTTGCAGAAGTAAATTTAAAAGAGAAGTGTAACATTATCTTTATATCTATCTATCTCACTGGGGATCTCACTGCAATCACAGCTTGTTCCTCCAGTTCTTTGGTCTATACCTGACTGGAAGGTGATCTCGCTGAACAGCATCCAGGCATCTTCAAAGTAGAACTGGCACTTGATGGCACTAGCCATGTGATTGGCCAGGTTGACAGTGACAAAGCGGGCGCTGGGGTTTTTCTCGTCCACCACAGGGCTGAAAGAGAGCGGCGTGGCCTCCCAGTCCGATTCGGAGCGGAAGTAGCACACCACCTGGCGGAAGGCCTTGACGTGCTGTGAGAACATGTTGTTGCAGTGGACCTGGATGCAGATGAGAGGCACATGGGTAGACTTTTAATACAGCAGAGATGTGTAAAAACTGAAAATATTAGCTCAGAAGACTCACCTTCATGGTGGTAAAGTTTCGTGTGCGGTCGAACTCAAACATGATTTCAACATATCCCCCAGGGAAGCTCTCATTGTTCCAGCCCACGTAATCATACCCAGGCCACACGTTGTAGACATGACTGTGTGTAAAATCATCCAGACCACACACTCCATCTGTCAGCTGCCCCAAACCCTCTGTCATACTAAGAAACAGAGAAAAACTAATGTCAAAGAGATGCAGAAAACATCCCAGCAACATCCTTTATCTTAAAGGTTGATGGTACAACCTTTTAACACTAGGTGGCAGCATTCTCAAAGCATTTCCTCACTTTTGCTTTTGGTTGTGGTATTGTTATAAAGGCCATTTTCTTTTCCATCTGTACTGTTGTCTTGACAAAAAGAGGGAAGTAAGCCTGTGTCATGGAGGACATTATTCATCAGGCCATAACCCAAACACCACTGTCAACCAAAGATCGATTGGGTCATTCCGGTTTGAACTTCATAATTGTGGTTGACTAAGTCATTCCCATGAGGTATTGCCTAACAGTAAACCACCATGACCCACTCACCACCATCCCTCTCTTTGCTTTCACCATGGTGACCAGGCAACAACAAGGTGAGGGGAAAAAGTACTGATGGAGGATGAGAGCCATGATGAAGCAGTTTGGTAGTGAGTGTAAAAGGAAGGAGGAGAGAATAATTAAACACCTGTGGATGACAGCTCCATCGTAGACAGAGTCGTTAAGATAAACAGGATGAGCAGGCAAGCTCATCTGTTCTCCTGCCGGGGCGTTGTATGACACAAGACCATCTGCAAAGCAAAGAAAAGGAATAATTGTTTAGAATAAATCACCCTTTAACGTTTTCTGTGAATCCATCATTACCAATACATGTTCTGTTTATGCACAAAAACATTACCAATATGTCAAGTTGCATTTTTCTGAATATTAATTAAGTTATTCACAAGCCATAGGTAGGAGTTTCAACATAGTGAAATACGAAAAAGAGCAAATGTAATATAAGATTTAATGAAGAGCTGGAAAAGGCAGATAGAAATTATGCAGTGAGTGTGCTGTTCAGTGACAGTATGATGTTTTAACAGCAGGCCTGGTAACAATTTAAAAGCTCTTAACCTGCCATTGATTTCTTGTTTGTTTGTCTTCTTTTTTCTTCTTCTATTTTAAATGGATCTCAAATTTCACTCCATTCCCACAGTCAAAACATTTAAACTTTTACTGCCTCGTACAATTTTTTATATACGTGAAAGATTGAAGATTGAAGATTGAAGACTGTGGAGGTAAAACTTGTTGCAAAATGTGAGAGGCTGTATAACAAAAATATAAACCTATTTCCACTGAGTACTGAAAAATCTAGTTTGGTTAAAATAAATATTAGTAAATGTTTTTGATTACAAGTTTGCAGCTGCAGTTTTATTCATGTAAATATCAAGCTGTGCTTTTTGTCTTCACATTTAGGACACAGGTGTGTGAATATTTTCTATTTGTGAAAATTCAATACACAAGTTGACATCTTTCTACAAGCAAATGTATTTTTCAGTTCATGTGCTTGTGAATATTAATATTTCTAAATATGAGCCTTATGTGTATATTTTTACAAGTAAAAATATATACATAAAATATATATAAAACAAAATATATTCATAAAATAAAATATATACACACAAAAGTTAAGACTTTTGTTCAACAAGCTTTCATATTTTGCCTTTTGCAACACATTTACTTTCATAATTAAATTCCAATCAGTTTTAAATTTAAGGAGGTTACCTGATGCATATGGAATATACACCCATTTTAGATAACAATGTGAACATGAAACCTCGAGAACCCAAAGAGGTCATCAATAACACCAACAATGACATGAATCCTAAAATTTAAAAAATTTAAACTTGAGGTTTTAAACATGGGGGGCTTTTAAAAATATAGAGTCAAAGTAAAAAAAAATAAAGCAATAGATTGTCTGATTAGCCTCCTGCTGCCTTAGTGGAAGAAGTTAACGCATTGTTTGCTCATATCAGTCCCTCAGCCACATCTTACCCAGCCATTCACAGCCATACAGCTCAACTCGCATGCAGACGTTCATGGAGTGGTCTGTGACGGGCATGAAACGGACGAAGCGAGCTATGATAGGTGGCTCGAGGTCTTTGAGCACAATGTCGTAGGCATTCCTGTTTCCTTCAATGACCTGCAAGTAAAACAAACACACCTTGACCTCATGAAGGAGCTCACTAGTGATTGAGAGCAACTGAATCTACATGATATCAAAAACCATGAAGAATCAAAGAATCAGTAAAAATACTATCTAAAAAAAGGTATGAAAAAAGACAAGTCATAATAAATGATCTAAAGCAGATAATGGGCTTCAGTAAAAAGTGCAACTTTATCAAAAGTTTGAATGAAAGGTCAGACTGGACTGACTGGTAGATTCACTGACCTGCTTGCCCTGCCTGTTTCTCCAGGAGATCCAGCGGCTTCCATCACGACTGTATTTAATCTTGTACATTTGGGCAAATTCATTGCCGATGCCTCCAGCATGACGACCCTGCGTGCCAACAAGGGTGATGAAATGGAGCGAGCGCAGGTCGATCTGGAGAAACTCCTTCAGGCTGTCTGGCTCCACTGTGATCTCCGGACACCACGCGCCATCGCCCTCCTCAAAGTCCAACCTGGGAGAGATGGAAAGTGGGGGAGAAGGAGAGGAGGGAAAAGATTAAATAAAAGTGAGAGAATGATTTTATTTTAAATAAAGCAGGAAAGGAGGAAAAAAGTATGAAAGAAAAAAATTAGAACAGGATGGAGAGGAAAAGGTGAAAGGAACGTACGAGTTGAGTGCGGTGGTGGGTTTCAGCTCTTACAGCCTGTTATAAAAACACCTCGTGACAGCCTATGTCATAAATTCATCTTAAAGTGTTAATTTTGGGCAAGGGGCTGGCAGGGGCGAGGGGGAGCTGGGTGAGACTGAAAACACAGCCAGGATGGATGGGGAAGGTGTATTACATCATTATCCAGATACTTACTGAAGGCCACCCAAGTTCTTCTGCACACACACACATACAAACACATGCACAAATGCCTCCCTAATGATGTGGCTTTAAGTAGAACGGATACCCCAGTTTGTGGCTTACTGCAAATAAACAGGCACAGGCACCTTAGAAGGCTAAACCACCCACACACACTCATTATCAGGGTAAATATACTACGAAGCTTGTGTGTGTGTGTGTGTGTGTCAGAGTGTAAGACCAACCTGCCATATCTAGCAGCAGTGGATTCGGACCACTGGCTGGAGGCAGAGATGTCCTCGTCCTGTATCTGCCCTCCTGACATGCCCAGAGGATACCGACACACACCTGAGACACAACAACAAGTTTGAATAAATGACATAAACAGATGAGAAGATGAATATGGTCATAAGGATCAACAGTGAAAATATCCCCTCATTTCCTTATGTTTGTTATGCCATAAACACTCATTCTGTGTTTTACCAAGAGAGGGAAGTGACTAATGAGAAGCAGTGTTGTTAAGGACTAGCTTCATGTTTATCAGTCTACATTGTGAAAGCAGTGGTTCGAAGTATTTTAAGTTACAGTAAGTCCATTTTCAATCATTCATGTTTTGATTATGTAGTTTGGGAAAGGCCTGAATTACAGAAAAGCCTTTGATTCTGCTGTTGTGACACATTTAGGAAAAAAAGGAATTCATTCCTCTTTTTCTTCATTGGAAACACTAGACAATAATTTCTCATGTAGGAAACATGTTTCCCAGTTTGATTTGGATCACTTAGTTTGATATGGAGCAGATGGAAAAGGCGCATGCTAACTACAGCCGGTACATTTACTCAAGTTTTACACTCATGAGAAGTTTGCAAAGTTTTTCACTTGATCAGGTTATGCTACTTCCTCTGAACCACATCTCACTCTGCTACAGTTAGCAATAGTTCACATTTTCACAAATAGTTGCACACTTCGACTACCAACAATATTGGTAACTGCCCACGTCTCATCTCCTGCGTGTGAACCAGTCATTTTTTCTATAGCTCCTATTGAAAAGCTCAGGGACACAGCTGTGGGGAGGTTAACCAGACATACATCTGCCAAACCAACCAGTCAGTCTTCATCCTTTAAGTCTTTTCTCTTGTAAAATTTGCCAAGGGTTAACCGCAAAATGAATGGAGTGATACCACTGTCATGTCTGCACGCTAAAGACATAACTACAACCAGCAGGGGGTGGATAAGGCTGGAAACGGTTAAAACAGTTAGCCTAGGCCTGTCTGAACAGAAAATATATATATAAATATTTTTACCATATTAAAACTGCAGTGTAACAACAATTAATCATAGTTTTAATGGGGTTTGTGTGTACTTTAATGAGTCTCGTTGTTATTGTACGTTGGCCAGGCAACCAGCAGATACTTAACGCAAGCTAAGCCAAGTGGATGCTAACTGTTTCTTATTAATGGGCAGACATGAGAGGAGAATCAAACGTACCCTTTAACTAGAAGAAATAAAATAAGCATAGCAAAAATTAATATAAATATACAGTATGCACAGACTATTTCTTCAAATGAATACTTCCCCCACCTCTGCTGACAGTGCAGTAGATTTAAATGAAATGTTTACTGTCAGGATCCCAAAGGGGTCATTTAAAATACAAGAGTAAAAAGTAACTTTTACTAAGTTTTTTTATATTTACTTGAGTAGTTTTAATGAGAGTACTTTCACTTGCTCAGTGCAGTCAGTGCTTCTATTTAAGCCAAATATTCAAGATAATAGTTTTTCCACTCATGGTACTTAAGGCTATCTGAACTATTACACTCTGAAACACGCATCTCCCCTCTCTGCTCTCAGACCAACCACAGTGCTGGTTAAAACTTGAAACCGTACTCAAACATCCAGCAGACGTTCTCAGACATTTCTAATCCAGAAGTACTTAATTCCCAGCTTCAGCCGAGAAACCTGCAAAATATGATGGATAGTCCTGGATGAAGTTTGGGATGGTGGCTGCCCAGACACGCATACACACATCTGAGCAGCTACACACTCCTCACACTGAAATTGTGGTTGCCTTATTGAAATAATAAGCTGGATCCATTCAGTGTCTCTGCCAGTCCAAACAGTGTTGGTATCAAGCACATGTAGAGGAGTCAGTTACTCTGTGTTTGCGTGCGTGCGTGTGTGTGTGTGTGTGTGGTAAAACTGGTTGGCTGGTTAAAGCCCATCACGCCCCCACTGTGCGGTCAATAGAAGGAATATGCCCTCAGTTTCCTGCATGCCCCTCCACCCCCTCATGCTCCTTTTTTCTGTCTCCTCTCTGTCCTCTTCTCACTCTTCCTGTGTGGTCTCTCCCCTCTCTCTATTGTTCAGCCCTTCAAGAGCAGGTGGTGATAAACTCTAACTGCATGATTTAGACAGTATACACCTTTTTAGGACTTGGTTGGCTAATGGCTAACTGAGCCTGACACACTCCATACAGTATTCAGTTTTATAAGGATCCAAATAAACCTACAGATTTCTGGGTGTTTCCAACAGCAAAGATAACAGGGCACTTTTCCATCTTGTGTTATCTACAGGGTTGGGCTGATCTTGTGTTTTGGCCTACCATGGATATCTTCACCTAACAGGAAATGACCGCCAGTTAGCCTCATTTATGGATGAAAGAGTGAAAGAGTGTTGGGTCAAAGCTTTTGGTGGAGCTGGAGGAGGAAGTTAAATGCAGACTGACCCTGTTAGCCTGGCCCCTTGTCTTACAGAAAAACCTTTGAGAAGATGCCAGCAACAGCAGAGCCCGAGGTTCAAGGCCCTGTCTGTCCCTCTCTTGCTGTTTCTTTCCTTCTTTTTCTCTCCATATGATTCTCTCTTCCTCTTTTCTCAATCTCCTCCAAATATTTGCTTAAAAGTCAAGACGTGGAAACCCCTTACGGTTTGGGACTGGGACAAAGGACCTGATACGTTGCTCACATATCTCTGCACACAAAACCAGGCGTAGATACGACGCAACCACACACACAGGCAAGCAGGCTTTGGTCTTGGCAGTAACACAGTGACAGTTTGAAGGAGGCACAAACAAAAACTCTTCCAGATGTCTAAATTCGCCTCCTCCGTCCTTCTTTCATCTTGTACTCTCTAACCTTTGTTTCATTCTGCCCTCTTCACTCCATCCCTCATCATTTATCCCCAACTGTTTACACCCCACAACCATCCTCCAACCCGCACTCAACTCCTATTTCTCTCTTTGCTCCAGATCTCCTTAGCTATAAGAAGACCACATCAACAAAAATCATCTTATTCTTCTCATATTAGTGGTACTCTTGGCAACGAAATTGAAAAAACTATTTTAATGATAGGTGCTTTGATCAAACTGCATGTATGATAGCTGTAGTAAAACACAAACTGTCAGAACCTGCTTCAAGAAAAACATAAGAGATTTCTCATAAATGATTTAAAATTAAAATCAGGGCAGTATAAGATGACAAAGAGCATCAGTGTTTGAAAATAAAGTGGAAATGCATGAACGATAATAACTGGCATGAAGTAGCTGAAATGTCGTAAGCCTGGTTTAGAGGTTCTGGGGTTTGAGGTCGTTGGCGCTCCTACAGTTGTGAGAGCCAAAGGAGCAGCACGTGAACCTCTTTCACACAGAGTGTAAACAGACATAAAGAGATGAAGACAGAGATGACCACAGTGTAGCATCTCATTTTTTACTCTGTCTCCATAATGATGACACATTGTCAAAACGACAAAGCATTCTTAGATTTTCCACCAAGTGCTCTTAGTGGAAAATGTTGGGATGATTATGTGCATGACATGTGGTATGAGGTGGTGACATACTGTAAGTGGTGTAATTTTTCTACGAAGTACTGCCAGAAAAACACAGTAATACTAGGGTAACTAGACATCCCAAAAAAGTTCCAGAATTATGAGCAGCTGTCCTGGAATCCTAAATCTTGTCCTGTTTGTCCCAAAAAAAAATTTGATAAAACCTGAGTTTTGATTAGTTATAGTCGAATTAAACATTAAATATAGGTAGCTGAGATAAATTTTTCTGGTGTCACTCAAAGATAGGAACTGTCTTGGCTATTTATAAGTCAGTCCCTCCAGGAATTCGCGATGTTGCGATCGCACCAAATCACGCGAATTCAACCAATCTCCGTGAATTCAGCGC
>JAPZDY010000021.1:20999833-21033493 GCA_029783645.1 Ctenochaetus hawaiiensis | reverse complement strand
AAAGCTGCCGCGAATTCAGGCATTTTAGGCCGCAACAATCATGAAAAACGCCCGCGAAATCCTGGAGGGACTGATAAGTTTAAAAACAACCTTTAAAAACATGTAAGTTTGTATCCTGCATAAATTATGGCTGTTTTTTCAGTCACACAATGCAACATTGCAAGTAGTTATGGGTTATGTTATAAAAAAAATTAAATATTTTTGACTAAATGGCTCGATATGGATATTGTAACAAAACATAGAATGACTATTGGTGCTTTTACAAAGTATAAACTAATAATCATCAGTAATGTGAAAATAATGTCTAAATTGGTAAAGGCAAATACTGTAACAGCTATCACAGTGTGTTAAGCTCACAAAATTACAACGGCTTAAATGTGATAAAGCCTTTAAAACCAGGAAAGTAAAATGCTTATGCCACAATATAACAACATCCAAAACATAAGACAATATCCAGTCTCATACCACAATATATACAATACCAATGTAATGCGCAATCTGATCAGATAAATATTCAACCAAATAGTAAAATATGTTACTGCAGGAACTTGGAGGAGTGGGAAAGCAGCTCAAAGTGTGTTTTGAGGGACGCTTTAAAAATATCTTCTGCAGTTAAGATGGTTTGAGCCATGGCTGACAAAATTCACATTCATTTTCTTCTCTGAAAAAAAATAATATAATACACTGTTGGCCACATCCATTGTGGTCACATGGCCACACCCACCCCTTTTCTGAATTTCCCCCATTCTCATCTAGTCACCCTGAGTGATAAACATGGAAACAATGCAATATCACCAGTTAGAGAAAACAAGGCTATTGCCTGGGCCATAATTGATGAAAATAGGAGTCATTATCAGAGTCTTTAACCACATCCTCAGAGTCAGAGAGACGGGTTTCAGTATGCCAGCCCGGATGTATGATGGCTCTTCCAAATGTTGGTTTTAGCTATGTTTATTTATCTACCCAACCCACTCAGAGGTGACCCCTGGGGTGAGCTATTTGGGCGGGCAAATGTATTTGTTTGTACTCACACACAGATTCACCCCCCAA
Organism: Ctenochaetus hawaiiensis; assembly: GCA_029783645.1. NCBI lineage: Eukaryota > Metazoa > Chordata > Actinopteri > Acanthuriformes > Acanthuridae > Ctenochaetus > Ctenochaetus hawaiiensis. Next base: position 21,032,443 of record JAPZDY010000021.1, on the reverse strand, counting down.
CACACACATATGCACAAACACACATATAGACAAACACACATATAAACGCACCACCACCACCGCTCATCAGGCTCAACATTTGGCCACAGCATCTAAAAATATCACCCCAGAAAAAGGTGGAAAAATACCAGCTTTGTGTGGTAGAGGCATAGAGAGAGACAGAGAGAGAGAGAGACAGACAGAGAAAGAGAGAGAGGGAGAGAGAGAGATGAAGGAGTAACTGACCAAACCCTCTCTCTCACCTCTTGATTTTTACCGCACCCTGACTACTGAAAGGCAGGTTTGTTCTGTAGTGTTTGCTGTCTAACCGCTGGCTCCAAATACATTCACTCACTCACGCACACATGCACACGTACACATACACACATGCACACATGCACACACAGGCTGTGTAGTCACGCAAACTGATGTTCACATCTGCAACATAATACTTGTTTTGATTGTGATGGTTATAAATTTACTCTCTACTTTACTCTTTATTTATCTTAAAACAAGGCCATATGAATTTTGCTAAACAGCCAACATGCTGACAGAGGCCACAAGCGGACATTACAGGGTTTGTGCCTAAATTTCTCGGGTCAACTGTTTTATAGCAACAAAAATCAATATTTTTATATTAAGTATCGATCAAATTACTTTATGTAATTTAAGTGCTTTTATATTTATAATCATCCAACTTTGCAGCCATTAATCTTCTTAATGGAGCTTATCAGCACCTTGTACCTCAGCTGGCAACTTTACTGGCAACACCTGCCCACTGCAGAATGGCTAACACGGAAAGTTAGCAACTAGCTTGTGTACAAAGTCAAGCATTTAGCAATTAAGGAGCCCATTATTTTACCACAGGAGATGGTAGAAACCAGGGCAGAGCTAAAAAGATAGTAAATATTGGACTTTCATTCACCAGGGAACCATGACTCGAAATATTTTTTTTTGTGCGTGTCTGCTGTTTACAACAACGACTTAATGAGGCGCTTCGTTATTAGTGTTTACGTCTTGTTCTGCTGCCCCCAAGTGGCCAAGACATTCAATTTTACTATTTCAACAGACAGGCATATTCAGTCTCTGAACAGTGGGATGAAATTCCCAAAGATAACACACAACTCCTAATTAACTACAGGTAGTGTCCTACTTTGATAATAAATAAATGAGTTGTTTCTCCGTTACTTGCTTAAACATTGTGTAACTAAGTTATACTGTAACATGTATGCTAACTAACGGTCATGGACTGATTTGGTAATGTCAAAATCCAAATTTAGCTAACATTAGCTAGCTAATAGCCACCGTAAGCTACTAAGCTTTGACCAAGTCACACTGCAGCTGCGTGATTAGAATTGAGCAAGGAAAAATAAATCTTGCATATGTGTGAGGAATATAATTTGTTCTTTTAGGGTTTGCCTATTCTGTCCGACTTACCGGATGTAAACTTTAACAACTGCCATTGGGCAAATATTTCAATCGGCGTTCCTCTCCACTTCCGCTATTAGCACCGCCCACGACGCTTGTGATTGGTTTAAAGAAACACACAAAAACTACAGTAATATTTTACCCTGTTGGCTCATGCAGAATTATAATGGGTGCAGAAAGTTTCTCCAACTTTAAAAGAAAGGAGATAAGACTAAATATGCAAGACTACATTGAAAAAATATTTTATGTGATTTAGTGATTCAAAGATAAAATTCTAATGCATTCACTAGTCCATTCATTCAAAAAATATTCTAAAAGTCTTCAAGGAAACAAAAGAACACAATAATAACACAGCTTGATATTTGGCTGTTCTGCTCAGGCCTATACGCATGCTTTCACTTCCCCTCCCTCCACAGTGAAATAAAGTTCGCCCACTCACAAGTAAAATGGGAAAGACAGGGATGGTATAACTCCATTGCTTGGGAATTTTAAACAGGGGAAAGTTGGCATCACTCAATATCTCAGCTCTACTAAATTCAGCCATGAATATTTCCAGACTGTGGAAAAATGACCCTCTTCTCAATGCAGCAGAACTAAAGCATTAGACAGGATTATAGGTGGATATATCCTGCATCCATATATTACAGCAGGTTGAGATTTGAGCTCTTAGTGACACTGAAGGTGATTTTTTTTTAATAGTCTCTAGTGGGTTTTGAGTGAAGAAATCCCTCGGGTCAGATTATAGATACAAAACTCTGCCATGAATGGTGAACTTGGTGAACTTTGACCATGATCAGATGCGCAAACAGTCCTTTCCATGACTTATGAGTGGTCAAATACTGGCTAACACACACACTGATACACACACACACAAGTGCTGCGGAGAAAGACAGAGCCTATTTGAATGGACTTTCCTGCTGTCAGAATGTCTGGTATGCATTAGCCACAGACTCCAGTGGGATAGCTGGATCCACAGTATGCGTGTATATGCATGAAAGTAGGCGCACAAACACATACACACATGCACACACAAACACACACAAAATCACAGTAAGAAAAGAGACACTCAAATCCTTAATTAAGTGTAGTTGAGAGGCCTCATAAAACATCCACAGTCAAAATGTTTTGTTCAGAATGCTAAATGGTACAAGACCTGAGAGTCTGTTGAATATTTTGAAAAGTTTTAGGCTTTGTATGCTAGATTTACATCTGGTTAACCAGGTCAGAATACATGTACATAAAGAGACATTTGCATTAAAGCACAGTGTGCACGATTGCCCTCACACTCCTACAAACGCTCTTGTCTCACCTCCTCTATTTCTTCTCTTGTTTTTCTATAACTCCACATAAAACTCTCCACTCGTTCTCTTTTATTCTGTTATCTTTGGCATCAAGAACAAATAAATGATGAACATGGAAAGCCACGATGTGAGTGTGTGTTTACACATGATGTCTATGTGGGTATACAAGCACTCTAGAAAACAGCTGTTGTTAGAAATTAAATAAACACAAGGTTGAAACATAACTTTTTGTTTGCTTAGTTTGAAAAATGTAATGCTTGTAGTTCTCCTCCAGCACTGTTGACTTGGCCAGGAAACTCCCGAGCCTGTCATCATGACCTCATGTTTGTTTTGATTTTCATACATCCTCAAAATGAAATTGGATTTAAATTCATACAACAGTGAAGAGGAATATAATGTAAAAAGCTTTATTTTGAAAGTGGAAGTGGGATGGATTAAGGTGGGAGGACTTGGAAGAGATGGGGTGTTTTTTCCACTGTTATTTCTTTTTCTTTAAACCCTGTTTGGCAGCTTGACCTTTAAACTCTATATTCAGACAAAACCATCATTAAACACTGTTTAGATCTTAGTCTGCTATTTATTATCCCTATTATCCTTTCAGCAATGAAGAAAACTCAGCCTGATGACAGGAGCTTTTAGACTAAAGTCATAAACAGTAGCCAGATCAGGGTTTTACTGGCAAATATCTGCAGCGTTTTTACGATTTTAACAATAACCAAAAACCCCTCTTTGGTTCCTATTTGACTCTGTCTCTACCCTCCAAATGTTGCTACTCTGTTTCCTTGTAAAAAAAAAATTATTGGTTGCTCTTTCATTGACATCACGGAAACCACCCGTACAGTGAAGGGAGAGCTGGAGAAAGGCGTGCATGCTGGGATCAAAGAGGCCAAACCAGAGAGAGGGGACCACATGACTCCCACAAAGCAGCACTTATCCAAAATCTGAATCAGTCACAGTCTGGACTGGAGCACAAAACCCAAAAAACACTGCCCAAAACTCACAAAAGTCATTTTATAGTATTCACATGAATCATATCACACATGAATACAGACACTTATATCACAGAAGAATTAGAGATGCACTTTGCCTTCTCCCAGTGGCACAAACCTGGGTTGACCTGCGATGTGACGGCTCCCAACAGAAAGAGGAGGACGAGTAGGAGGAGGTAAATGTCCCACAAGTGCTTCATCCCAGACACAGAGACCGACTTCCAATCTGGAAAACAAGATGAAAACAAAAGGTTAGGCAAATGAAGAGTAAAGTTTAAAATATAGCTTACCACAAGGATACAACGATGAAACATAAGGCAGCATTTTTAGCTCAATGAGCACATTTATTTTGTATATGTTTCTCTGTATTCATGGGAACCAAATATTTGTTTGGGTATACAAGGGGAAAATGGGAGTTTAATTGGAAGCATGTTTTTATTTCACTCAATAAAAGACACAATAACTGCCACCAAGCTGGAATTTCCATTTATTCAGTGCTTTATCATTCTATGAGAAAGGGCCTATTAAACTCTAACAGTGGTGATATTTCAATATTAGCCATTGCAGGACAAACAAGCCTCAGTTCATATGCAATTAAAATTAAGCTTTTTATTTTGTAACTTTACATAATGCACTAACTGTCGGAACAAATGATGAATAAGTGAAGGGAGAAGTGATGGAGAGGGGGGAGGAAGAGACGTTGAGTCACAGACATGACTTCAGCTGGACAGACGCGGCGCCAACAAGCCGCCTTCAACTGACCACTCAGTCCAACAGCAGAGCTTAGTGACAAGCTTCAACCAGTTTCTGTCCACATTTCATTTATGATGTGACTTGACAAATGTAGCCCCCCCCCCCTTAACTTATTAAATGTTTAAAATGGGACATGGATGTGTTCAGTTACATGCATGAATGGTTTTCAACCACATGACTAAAAGCGTCTCCTTAGTTTGCTGCATTTAAACAGTTTATTGTAGTTATCTGACCATGACCAACTTAACTTTGAGAATCCAGCTTGGGCTCTTTTTATTGTCTCTCAAAGGCTCTGTTATATAACTGGGTTTAGTTTTATTTTTCAAATCAAGTTAATTATATCTTATGCAACAAAATAGCAAAGCAAATAATAAAATGAGACAGTGAAATATTGGTCAAGCGATAATTCTAGAAATCAAGTGTTAATTTGTTAAGTTTTCCAGTGCTTTCAAATCGTTGTAGCCACCATTTAATGATTTTGTATTTGTTGTAGTGCAAGCGGCAGGCTTTATGCTACATTCCCAATGTAAATAATAAAAGAAATCACCAGAGGAGAGTTATCTAAACCCAATTAAATATGACAAAAACAAAACTACCAGAGCACTGTGGGAATTTCACAATGTGTATGTATGCGTATCAGATGTTTCCTGGTCTTCATCACTTGCCAAAAACAACTTTTTCCTGATGTTTCCCATTGAAACAACAGAGAGATCAGCAGCATGCTGCTCAGAGCTGCAGTGCTCCGGTCTGCTCAGAGAGACACGGCCAGACTTTAACAGTACTGTCTTCTTCAATCTGCTGACATTAACTGCAAAGTACTGTACTTCAACAGCCCTGTTCCTACAATATCATCACTATGCTTTTCTCTTGTTTATATTTAACTCAGGATCTCTACCAGCAGTGACTTTGTCTGTTATCACTCCAGTTGACCTCAGTCATAATTAACCTCTGACTTATAAAGAATGCAGGTTTACATTTTCTGGACTCTGTCTATGGAAAACAAATGCAGACCTGTTGATTTTGAGCTCATGCTCACATTTCCTGTTTCTCAGATAGCCTGGCTACAATGACTGGAATTTTGCATTTGGAAATATGAGAAGTGGTTGGAAAACACTGATAGTTAAGTTGTTTATTTTTTTTATCCAAGAAAATTCTTGGGAGTGAAAATTAATTTTCAGAAGTCTGTTGAGTAAAGATCCAAAGGCTTAACTTTTAACAGCAGTCCTGTACATATGATGACCCCAAACTAACCTCGTGCAACCAACATTGATGGTCCACACACTGGATTTTGTGGCACTAATCACAGTCTGACTTGTTTCTTTCATTGTGCCTTCACACATAATCTCAGTGCTTTTCTTACTTCCACTTCCTGTAGACTTAGGTTACAGCCACTTCCCAGACCCCTTTACTTAGCTTAACTCCTCTTTGCTTTTCATAGTTAATGAAACACAAACACCTGATGGCTTGTGTGCATTTGGAAGTCAAAAATGGGTTTATTCTATGCTGGAGCACATTTATGTAAAGGCTGCCTGTGCTGTATTGGAGAGGACAACTGACCTTTGGTTCTACATCTGGGGGAGTCTCAAAGGACCATATGGTGTGTTTGCATGTTTTAGCCCATTTACTGCAAATCACATACTCTGAATTTTCCAAGCATGCCATGACTGTGCTTTCGCATACTAAGAAAAACGTGTTTAATTCAGATAAGAGCATGGCCTGTCCTCAGGAGTAACCCTCTTGCCAAATATTATATTTTTAATTTTTTGTGGAGTTTTATGGTTTCTACAAGTGATAAGAATCTTGGACTAGCAAAGTTCTCTCTAAAATTTATAGAAAATGCTCAGTTGGGGAAAATACAGTAGTCCCTTAAAGCTTTATGAGGCTTGTAGAGGTTTTAATAAAGATATTGTCCACCATAAGACATGTTTCTCTGTGTCTATGCTCTTTTTTTTCTCTCTCAAAAATTTGATTATAATAATTGTATATATTCTTGAGTTGAAGGTAAAGTAAGCTCAACATGGGAAACTTCCAAGATGGTAGGGATTTAAAAATTGTGAAAATGTATTCTCATTTGTATGTGTTCCTGTGTATCAGTCCCATTGCTATTGTCTCTTCTTCTTCCAGCTGTGTTCTCAATACCTGTGTGAAATGAACAGCTGTTATTCCAGCGCTGGCCTCTGTTACAGTAACATCACATCAGTCAGCAGTGCTGGAGACACAGGCACAGGTTCACAGCCCTGGAAACTTCTCGTCTTACAGGAACACAGCAGGAAAAACTTATTCATGTCCTATCTAGGTTTCAAAAAGTGTCCATTCCAGAATTTTTTCCTATTCACTTTTAAAGACATATTTTAAACTTTTAAGGGAAAACTGTAACAAGCTTGAATAAGAATATTTTTTGAATCATCTGTGGAGTAAAGTTTCCCATGTTTCAAGTGTCTATAACCTTTTATTCATTGCACTTTTGCTGTTATTCTCTACACAAAAATTAAAGGTTATTGTTTCTTTTCATAGTTGATCTTATAATGGTAATCATTTCATACAAGTTGGCACAACTTAATGTTTGAGTGGACACTGTTCTTCATAATTAATTTCAATTGTGATATATTTTCAGCGCTGAAAACATGAGCAGTAACAGAAAAAGAGAGATGGAGGAATTGGGGAAAGATGACAATGAGGACCAGCTGCACAAACCCTTAAGTGGTAAATTTATACTCAAAGCTCCTGAGGGACAGAGCAGTAAAAAGTCAGGAGATCTAGGTCACATAGCACAGAGCAGAAAGAGATATTACAATGTGTTTGACTTGTTTTTTATTTAAGAGGCAGGAGAACATACTTTGGGCTAGAAAACAACTAAGCAAAAAGTTCCCTGAGTGACATGAAATTTTGGAAAAAACAAAAAGTCAGCTTCCAGGTACAGTATGTCTGACATTTTACTGCTGTTTCGTTTAATGATGAGACATCAACAGGGAGAGTTTGGTTTGGATATCACCAGTCTGAGGTAAAGTCTGCTCTCCACTGTAACCATGGCACCCAGGTAAACTGCCCTCCCCTACTACCTAATATGTTGAGCTCATGCTAAAACGAACCAGTGCAGGTAGTCCAACATAAACAGGTACAATGAGAGTCACTGGAGGAAAATAGGAGGGGGGGGGAAGAAGTGCAGGGTTAAAGGGGAAATAAAGATGCCTTTCAGGGCTTTAGCCAGGAGGCTTTCAAAACAGGGCAAAGGCATCTATTTGATACAGATGCAGAGACACACAAACCTGCTACAGAAATTGAGGGTCAAGTGCAAAGAGTTAGGTTCAGAGGCCTACAATGAGGTTTGTAGTGAAACTGATACTGTATTACCTATTGCTTTTAAATTATTTTTATTACCTATTATTAATAATAATATTGTTGTTGTTTTTGTTGTTGTTGTTCTTGAGACCTGACAAATAATAATGACATTAGCATTACCTTTTCCTTTTTGAACTGCAGCATGTTAGAATCGTCATCATGGGCATGCTAGCATGTCCACAGCAGCTTCACTATGACTAATTCAGCCTTGAAAAAAAATCCCCAAAAAGTCTCAGGTTTTTTTCATATTGGGTGGATAAACATCATGAAAGTCGATATCACCACTAATCTCATTTCAGGGTCATATAATCAAAATAAACACTGTGAAACTGTGAAAAGCATTCAGGAAAGAAACAAAAATAAACTGGAGCTCAAAGGGTATAAAGTTATCAAAACAAGAGCTTTTAAAGTACAGAATCATGTTTGACACTTTTTAAAGCTCCAAGGTCCACATCCAAAGTTATATAGAATAATGAAAGAGAAGATGAGAGGGCACAGAGGATAATGAGAAAGAAAGAAGAATATCACTTCACCAGTCTGTAACTATAGAGAATGACGGAGACGCACAGTGCTGCTTGAGTTTCACATTAGGTCCTACCTTAACTATGCTGCTATTCCAGACTATATGTTATAAAAGTCTGGGCAATAAGTTCTAAAGGAAAGTTGGCTTTATATTCTTGCATATTTCACTAAGGGGCAGGGGAAAAAAAACTTTCCCATTGCTCAATTAAATATAAAATTTTGAACCATGATGTGGGGTTAGGAGGCCTCTGGGCACAGAAGCTTAAAAGGGCCACTTGTCTTCGATTTTCTACATATCCAAATACAATATCAATAGCAATGTGTTTTTTTAGTTGCATTCTGGGATGATAACATGCTCGGTACTTAACTTAAATATACTTGAATATGTTTCCATATAGCATTATAAGTTTAAATATGATGTAATTTTACTGTACTTTTTAAAAATACATGTAAGTCAATCATTGAAAGGCAAAATAAAATGGTAAATTCTATTAGAGCATAACTGCATTAATGATCAACAGTTAAACCAACTTTTCTATATCTAAAAATCCTCATACACCATAACTGAGAGTATATTATAGCATGACAGCCATTTACAGCACTGCATCTTTTTCCCACTAGATCCCATATAAAAGCAAAACCATATGTGGTAAATGTTACCGAATGTGGTTGCAAAAATTGTATCTACTGTACCAGCGGGAGTTATAGCATGTCACTTTACACTAAACACAATATCTAACATGTGAGTTACTCATTCAGACTAATGTTTGTCTCCAGATTTATTCCGAGATATGAAGGCAGCGGCGCTCAGTCACAGCACCACTTAGACCGGACAGACATGAAATATTACAGACTCAATATACTCTGACTGGACCTGTCTTCGAATTCAGAGTTTATTGTATCAACTTGGAGCAGAACGCTTCTGAATAGAACCACTATTAACTTAGAGTTTGACTTCTGGGGTAAAAAAAAGTGTGTGCTGCCCCACAAATATCAGCCCCCTCTTGGCTAGTTCAGGAAGTGGTGAATGACAGATATCCCCCTCCTCAGAAACCCACCAGCTTTACCAAGAGACACACACAGATACAATACCTATAACAAATGAAATGCTTCTCTGATTGACTAAAAGTTTCTGAATTTGTTAAAAACTGTAAGTACAATATGTTAAAGTAAAGTGTGCAGCATATCACCAATGTAACTCCCTTACTTCTTCTCAGTATACTCTTTGCTGTAGCTCTCTTTGGTTGTAGCTGGCATTAACCAAATAGTTCAGTTTGTCAAGCAACCAATGATGTAGTTAGGAAAACTGGATACAGCTTTGAAGTACGACCCCGTTTATTCCAATAAAAGTTGCTCAAAAAGTTAGACTTCAGTGTATTAAAATGACAAAATGATGATTAAAATCTCCATATTATGGGGCCCATAGAACATGAACACTAGAGACTTTCGGCAGCTGAGCTAACTGAGCTTTACAATTAAACTCCCTGTTAATTTAAATTAAAATGATTAAATCTTGTGGCTCTTATAGACTAGACAACAAATTTTTTCATACCAAATGAATCAAATTATGAAGGTGAAATTAGTCTTTAAGTGACGGTTGTGATGCCCAAAAAAATGTATCTACAATTTCACTGCTGCTCTTTCATAAAGTTAGCAAATGGGGAAAAAAAGTCTTTTTGGGCCCAATTGCATCAGGTGACCTGTAAGTACACAGTTTGGCCACTATGTGAAGGCTTTAAAGCCTGATGCACTTCCTCGGCGTTGTGTGCATGGGAGTTCCAAGTAGCGGGAAAAGTGTTGTTATGGAAAATGGAACCAAAATCCGAGCAACTCCAGCCACACTAAGAGTGAACACAGCTGAGTGAGGCCAGTTAGACATCAGGGTTTATAGGACTGAATTGCAGCGGCCTTGAACAGGACTTTGGACAAATTTTACGCATATATTCCCTGAATGAAAATCAAAACCTTACACAGACATCCACCTCCGGCTAAAGTCTTATGTTGCAAACAGGATAGCAGTTTTTTTTTTTTTTTAACTGAGATTTGTTTGTATAAATAACCAGATTTTCGTGGGAGGGCTGAGCACATAGATCACCACCAGGTCCTGCTCCCTGGGAAAGCGTGTAAAGTAAATACACAGGTTTATCTCAATCTGCTCCCTGCCTCCATCTCACAGCAGCATCAACACTTGAGGCTTTAGTGAGCAGCCAGTGGAGGTTAAGAGGGTCAAGAACAACAGAACTTCACCATCCAGCCACTAAAAAAAATGTTTTTTTGTACCTGGTGATATAAGCACTAGGAAGGAAGAAGGTACAAAGTCCTGAAGCCTAAGTCTCCCCTTTCATCATCCCATCACTCAAACACAGGTGATAATAACTGTTAAACTGTATGAATTGAAACTGATTAAAATGTGAAATAGTATTGCAATATTTTCACACAATTTGAAAGAATAACAATATGAAAAGTTCATTTAAATGTTAAAAAATTTATTTAAAACAAATTCAAATACTTCATGATGACTAAAGTTTTTCTTAAACAAACTATGTACTTGATGAATGTACATTTATTCACTGCATTTTATTTAAAGTTATAATGCACCAATTGCATTTGCATTGCATTGATAATTTATGTTTTTTAACCTGACAAAAGTAAGAGTACAGCTATGCAAGCAGGAAAGGTATAACATGCAGCATGTTTTTCCTCCTAGTTTAGCACATTAGCATGCTAACATTGGAAAATTAGTACTATGCAGAAAAGATACCTAGTGCTGATAGAAATATCATCAGTTTTGCAGGTATCTGGTTGTTAAAAAATGTAGCTAGCTTGACAAAAACATTGGACCTGATGCTCATGGCGCTACATGAAAAGTCAAGGCGTCATCAAAGTAATTACAATTAAGCCTGAGGGCCACGAGAACGGAGCAGTTTTGAGTTTGAATACTGATAAAAAGCCAATCAATCTTTTGTGTTCCTCTGTACTCTGGACTGTTCAATAAACTCAAAACCTGCACAAAAATTACAATAAGTGCTTTTTCCTTGACCAGTAATTTATGGCAAACACACTGCTAAAAATAAGGCAGTTCAGTCAAACAGTAACAGCAAATTTTACTCAGTTTTACTCAACCCAGAATTCCTGCTCAGGCCTTATAGCTATAACTGCATACACAGTAAATACTATAGGGGCATGTGCGCGTTTCTGTGCACTGTTGGTGCTGTGCCTGATTGCTATACAGTGTGCCCAGATGCTATGCACCATAACCATCCACATGTGCTTTCGATTATATCCTCGTTTCTCCCTAAAGGCTGTAGCATAGCATCGCAGATATTTTATTTTTATGGGAATGCGTGAAATCCGAATCATATTTCCCAATCAGACCCAGGTGCAGTCATGTAAACACACGTGCAGTAAAATCTGAGAATGAGGCGCGGACACATGCATGCAGGGCCTACACACACACGTAATTCAATTTTCTGAGTGAAAGAGAAAGTTGGACAGAAAACAATACTCTATTGTGTGGGTTAAATGTGACACCTGGGGTGAAGTGTTCCAGTCTACACACTTAATAGTAGGATATCTTATACTGCATATTCACATGTAATGATATAAAAGGCAGAGTTTGAATATTGCTCAATGATAGGGTGGATAAAAACAAGACTGTGCCTTGTAAGCAGTAACATGACACCAAAAGCCGAGAAGTGGAAGTCATGTACTGCTTCATAGACTGCATTGTTTACTATCCATCCGGTGAGTCTTGTCTGTCACGTCTTTCTGCACAGAAAGTTGTTGTTTTACAAGGAAATCAGACCTAAAAATTTTCAGAGCCGCACTGCTGGAGCTGACATGAGGGCTGAAAGGTGGGTCCTAATGGATACACCCATCGTAATGACTCTCTAATATGTGTGATGAAACGTAGATTAATGTTTGGGGTTTGCCTTAGGGTTAGACAGTCTCCACAAGGAGTACACCTGCTGTAGTCTGAGGTAGTGGTGCCATTTGAGACCCATTAGCTGCCTAAGGACATTAACCGTTCACGCCAGTGTGCAGGTGCTCGTTAAAGCTACTGGCTGATGTTTAGCAGCCATGAGGGAGACAGAAAGTGAAGAACTGCAGGAGAGACTCACTTCAGCCGTAAATACTCATTCAGCAATCTCTTACATCTGCCTGTAAAATCTACAAAATGTTTCTACGAAGATTATACATTGCGACTATGGTGCAGTGACAAGGGTTGTATTTGTTATGTAAGGAGAGTAGCCTAGAAAAAATGACTGGAAATCCATTTTGATTGAATATGCAGGCCTTGAACTTTGCAGCTACACTGTTAGATTGGAAAAACACAGGTTCACGCCAAGTAGCTCTTTTTTTCCATTTCCTGACGTTAAAGCAGAGGTCCATCCCATGCACACTACTAAAATGAAGGACATTTGTGCACTAAACTGAGACAAGAAATGCTTTCTTCAGAAAAAGTAGACTTATATTCTAAAAAAAAGCATAAAATAACTCACAAAGCACAGGCACTATCAGTACCAGTGACAATATACATTTACAACTTTTCAAAATAAGACAAGGAGCTGTACCTCCGATAAAGACAATACCAAATTCTTATCTATTTTTTCTCCTCTACTCTGCAGGAAATTCTAAAATATTTAAGACTTCAGCTTTAATAAGATGACAAAGTTCTGCAATCAATGTCCTATAAATCCCACCAAAGTATAAGCTTAATATATTTATGTGTGAGTGCACGGTCCTGTAGTAGTTGGTTAAAGTGAACTGGTTTTAATGACTTAACTTATGATTATTTAGTATTTATTTACTTCTAGTGGTTTCTAAAGTGGGGGTTTGGCCTCCTTAAAAGGGTCACAGTTTAAGTCTAAATGGTTGTGAGGTGATTAATAATGCAAAAAAGAAAAAAACCCAGCTGCGCACCACAAATGTGCTTTCTGTTTTTCCCCCTATATTTTCTTTTTTTTGTCCATATAGGATATTTTGAATATTAATTAAATGAATTCACGTTAGAAGTTTAGAGATGAAATTACACTGCTTTTCAATAAGGAGTTTCAAGCTAAAAATGTTGGAAACCACTTTTTGAACCAGGGTAAATATCGTGTAAAAGAGCAATAATTCCATCCAAAATGTAAGTAAAGAGGAAGAAAACGTCACTTTTCAAGTATAGAACAAGTAACTAAAAATCTCCAAAAATCTCAACAGTACAGTACTTGAGTAACACACTTTCCACCAGTGGTAACTCATAATGCTTCCCCAACATTAAAATGAAAACAGCTGAAACAACAGAGCAGATACTTAAATCTGTATAAAAAGGCTAATATTGTCTTTACAGCCTGATACGTCAGCAGTGACAACTCATTCAGTGTCCAGGCTCTCATTTGTACACAGTGGCAGCCTGCAGCGCCTCGTGAGGTCGTTTTGATGTTCACTTATTACCTCAAATCTTCTCTGACAGCCTGTAATTAGGAAAGACATGGGCAACTAAGAGACGGACAAATAATAAGCTTCAGACAAACAGACAAACAAAAAGAGAGTTCTGCCTGTAAACAGGAAAGAGAGAAATGAGGCCACATGTGCAAACACAGAGGAGGGTTAAGGCAACAGCTGCTGTGTGTTAACATGCATGTGTATCTCTTGACTCCTCTGCAATTATTTAATTTATTTTTTTTTTTATGATTGGAGCAGCCTTCTCTGTCCCCTGGATCTCATATTAACACCAGTAATTATTTCACAATGTAAATTATCATATTTTCAAGGCAGACAACAAGTCAGAGACAAACAAGTAATTTAAACTAAGTATTAAGAGGCTCTGAAGGCAGTCTGCTTTAGCCTACGAGTAACCTAATCCCCCTCAAAGGGGAGGTGATGAGCGGGATGCTGGTTTGGGCAGGGTCAAAGTTCAAGCACGTGTGGGATGCAGAGTCAACAGCACAGTTTTTAAGTGGTGGTATTTATACCAAATTATAGCATGCACCTCAGCTAGCGAGTGCACAGCTGGTTTTCTCTTGCCAGCAGCATTGATTTGAAGACACTTCCAATCAAACAACGTCTGCATGGAGTTGCAGCTAAGCCAAGTAAGCACCGGCTGACTCCAGTATAGTGTTTTGAATGTGGGGTTGAAATTACAGCCTGTGCTGTGGTGTGTGATTAAGGTCTATATGTCAGTAAGCCTCCAAACTCTGGAGGGAAGGGTTTCTAATTGAAATGATGTGAGAAAGATGCAGCGATAACACACTCCTAATGTGGCTCCTCTGTTTGCTCTCTCTCATTAAATCTCTCCCTGTGAGTGTGTGTGTTTTTGCCTTAAGTTTATGTGTGTGTACAAACTTGTGCATTAAATATCAAGTTACAGCCAGAAGCTGTAACGGAGTGATGGAGCGGGATAAAACCCCCCTTCAATGTTCTCCCCCTCTGTTTTCCAACTGTCTGCACAAATAAAAAACACTATATGTGAGTACATTATCCACTCCCCTCTGACATCCACCACAGGCATTTCATATATTTCCCTGTCATAAGCAATAAGTCCTCCATTTCAGTTTTGACACAGAGCCGATTTGCTCTGACAAAGATGGTTTCCTATTTACCCAATCAGCCGAGAGAGCACACAACAGAAGGGTCTTAAAGGAAAAATCCACACCCCTCTCCTCTAATACTGTCATAAATCGTCCATCTGTGGTGATCAGTGCATTCCTGAACTTTGTGGCCACATTTTGAAATTTCACTTTTTATTTTCCTCAACTTGAATAAGACTGCCTGTACTTCCATGACTTCTTTGTTCCGCACAGTTTGACGATGGGCAGAGAAAAAAGCCTGCACTCTGGGGAAGAGGGAAAAACTAATGGCAGCATAAAAGCAACAAAGGTTTTCCATAAGTATAACTTACAATACTCCATGGCCTCGTGCTGCATTTAATACAGTACACAAGTTTTTGTATTGATTGATTGATAAGTTGGCCTGAGGTAGAAGGAGTCAATTTTAGAAAACTTGATACATTCGTTTGTTATTACAGTCCTTTGCTACAGTTACACACTCAGTCCAGAGGTTGTGAAGGACATGGATTCTTTCTTTGTCCGTGTCTTTGACTTCCAGAAAGTGCTGCACAGCAGCAATGACATCATCATCACTGTCAAAATGGCGACTACTGATCTCCTTCTTCATCTAGGGGAAGAAGTGATGGTGTGAGGTTGCCAAATCAGATGAACAGAGTGGCTGGTGGACGAGTTAAAATCAGCTTGCATGAATGCCATTTTCTTCAGACAGTTCTGAATCTCCATTTTTAACTAAAGGATTATGACAAAATTATTACCTTCAAACTCTCTGCATAATCACTCCGAGAGCTGAACTGCATGTGCATGTAAGGAGAGCTGACTCATCTCCCTCTACCTCAGGCCATGAACTTATCAATCTCTCCTTCTTACTTTTCTATCATCAATTAATTATTTAATCTGAAATTATATTTTAAAAAAAGTTAAGTTCACATCACAAGTGTTCAGAGCACAAAGTTATGCCTTCAGACTATTTGTTCATGATCACAGTGACATAAAATTGAGTAAATATTCAAGTCTTTATTTTTAAGGTTTAGTTAACTTTATTTTTTAAGTTTGGGATTTTTTTTTTCTAAAGAACACTACCACTTCAAAAACAGAATAGACAGTCATCAAAGGTAAGAAAATGACTTAATATTAATAGTTAGACCTACATTAGGGGTTACTATTATATCGTTCCTGATGAGGGAAGGAGATCAACAAAGACAGCACCAGAGACCAGCAAAAGTTAAAGTCCATGTTAATGTCAGTCCATCCAGTCCATAGAGAAAACCAAAAAGGTTAGTTATTTATTGTATACATCCAGGGAACATGCATAAAAGACCAGTGTAAGCCCAGCCAGATCAGTAACAGAGGAAAAAGTGAAAGTTACGAATGTGACGACACACAAGGAATTCAGAACACAACATACTGTACCCATTCAATGTCACATTAACTGACCAAAAATAATGGATTTTTGAATTCTTGCTGACATACAACTTACCTGAAAATTGTTTTTTGATTTGAAGTTTTTCTATCAATTGACTAATTGGACAGAAAATAAATTCTACTCGAGTTACATGGAGGCATTGAGGTCAGCATTAGATATTATTTGCATGAAAACCAACAAACCACAGACAAAAACAAAGAGCAGTCATGAGTATAAACAAAACTTGCCTACTAACTCTGATCACACACACACACAAAAACACACAGACACATACTCACACACAAATACACACACAGACACATGCTCACTCACACGCAGCCACCAAGAGTGACCTCAGGATCACCTTAACTCCCCCAGAACAATTATTCCATTGATCAGGACCTCCACATATTCTTAGGTCTTCAGATGAGTGTCGAGTTGAGTTACCAAATAACTTGAACGATGCGGGAAAGAGGCCTCTGTGTGGACATCTATCATCCACATACCACAGGAGGGTACCTACATACCACCTGCGTAACACCTACATAACACTGAGAGACACACACCACCACCTCCACGACACAAAAGCAGGACGAGTACCGGAGGAATCGTAGTCTTTTTCAAAGCTGTAACTTGAGTATTCTACATTTCATCAGCTGACCGCAGTAAACTTTGAGAGAATCTAAGCAGCCATAAATGAGTCAGTTGTTTGACTTTTCCAAAAACATACTCCTAGCTACCCTGCCACAATAAAGCAAGCAAAAATGTGCGTGAGCTTGATGCAGGGCATTCAAAATAAGGGTCACATCATTTTTACATTAGTTACACTTCTTTTGTGGCTTGTGAAAAGAGGAGTTGGAGCCATTCTGTATTTGTATGGTGTGGTAAATCAGCTTGAATCAGAGTTAAAACAGTAAAATAGAGCATGTTGATCATAGAAAGGACATTGTTGAATTTTATATAGAATAAAAAAATATTGTTTAGACTTTGACTTTCAAGTTTCTGCTGGATAGATAACATTAAGACAGAGAAACTTCCTTGATTTATATTCCTCTCCTCCTTAACATTGATGTGATTTAAAATTAAATGATGTCTAAATGAATCGTACTTAACCTCGGCAAAGTAACGGTGTGTTCAGTTTGAAACAGCTGGATCTGCGGTAGAGCAGCGAGGAGTTTGACTCTGTTACTGCATCACTCCACTCTGCTATCCACTCTTCTAGTCTGCCATGCAAACAACAGCTACTTCACACAAAAAGTACATGGAGTTCGAAACATGCTGCCAAGGCTCAAACTATGAAACACTTCATCTAATCTTCAAGAAACTCTCGAGGTGGTCAGGATTGAAGTTCTAACTTACAAACAATGATAAAGTTTTAAAAAAGCATAAAAAACAAAGGATGACTTACTTCTAAGATGTCTAATCCTTTCAGACCATTTGTTCAGAGATGGTTTTAGATTAATCCAGTGAGAGTCAAGACAGCTGGATGTCACAATCCGAGCCTTTCTCGTTCTCTCTCTCTCTCTCGGTAGCCCACTCTCTGTCAGTCAGTCGCCTTCAGCAGGGCTCACTAGGCTGATGTAAGACACCCCTGCACGTAGGGGGAAAAAAAGAGAGGGAGAAAAAGAAGGAAAGAGAGAGAGAGAGAGAGAGAGAGAGCGAGGCAGAAAAAAACCCTTCACATTCTGTGGATTCCTGGGAGCATGCAAAAGTCCCAGTATTCAACACATAAGGTTTCAATTAAGTTTGAATGCAACGCTCAATCAGAAAGCTTTCTTCCTCCTGAAAAGAGCCTTTGTTTTGACAGCAAGGGGCTAAAGCAACCATAATGCAAGGTAACATTAGTGCTGCTGTCCTCTGAGGTCATTCCTCTGACATTTTTTAACACATAGCATTTGTTGCTACAGTACTTCAAATCAAACTTTTGTATTTGGTCTTATGTTGTAGATCTGTTGAATGTGAGCATAAAAAAATGAACTTACCTTTGACTGTGCTAGAATTATTATAGAAGCACCTTTTTTTTTTCTAAACTCAATGACACTGAAGCTGCCGTTTGTCACAGTCTTAATATTCAAACCAGATCCGTGAAGAGTGAGTCAAGTGTCGGACGGAGGTCATCTAATGACGTCATGAGGTGTGTTGTTCTGCTGCTGATGGGACCTGAACCTTTTGACCAGGCTAAAGTAATTCAACGGCTGTTCAGAAATACAGAGGTTCAAATTTTCAAGACACTGTGACTTTAGGCTTTTCTTATTTCTGACCTGCAAAAGTTGCCTGTAGCGTATCCTGATGAGAAAGCCATCCTACCCCGCAGTACATAGACTCCAATGGCTTGAGGGAATATATTGGAATTTTTGGATTTTATTGTTTACTCGATTTTCCACAGCTGTTTTTTGTACATTTTTAGGCATGCTAGCCCTCTGGGGAGGGTCATGTTGGTCTGTCGGTTAGTAGATGTGTCGACCACTTTGGTTCAGACTGAAATATCTGAACAATTGGATGAATTGACATGAAATTCTGTTTTGCACAGACACTCATGTCCCTAGAGGATGAAGCCCACTGGCCTCTCCTCCAGCGCCTGAGGTCGACATTTGTGGTTTTGACTGAAATGTCTCAACATTTTTGACGGATTGCCATGAAATTTGTTCCACTCAGGATGAATTTTGATAACTTTGGTGATGCCTTCATTTTTCCTCTGGTGCCATCATCAGCATTAACATTTTAATTTGTTCAAATTTGCCCAAATGACCAAATACCTGCAAAAGCTGCACTATTTTTTAGTGCTTATGTGCAAATGTTAGCATGGTAACACATCAGATGGTAAACAATGGTAAGCTTTGTTTGCCTGCTTGCTGAACATCTGCATTTAAGCATCGTCAGCATGCTACTGTTAGCATTTAGCTTGAAGCATTGCTGCAGAGGTACTGTTGACTCTTAGTCACTGTGGACAGTAAACAGAGGATCTTGCTGTCATATTGAGATTTTATGAAATTTTTTTAAGAGTAAATAAAATTTGCACAAATATCTATTTACAGACTAGGGCACTGCAACATAGCTGTTTTTATACTGCTAAAGAAGCCATATTGCAGGTATTTCACATCATATGAGTTATGGAGTTTGAGAGCAAAGAAGAAAATGAGTCAGAAAGGAGCCACAAAGAATATTTCCTGAATAGCTGCAGCAGAGTTGAATGCTCTGGCCCATCTTAAACATAAACCATGTGCTGGAAACTCTGATTCAAGGCAGCGGGAGCTATAATGCAAAAAACACATCCTGCAGGCACAGACCAATGAAACTCACACGTTCACATATTGCTCTCGACTGTGTTTACAACCAGAGCCGTACTGTAAATAACAGGTCTATTCTGAATACACAAACACACTCACACACACACACAAACACACACACATCCTGGTTTTTCAGGGTGGAAATGTATTTAATAAAGATGATAAAATTTAGAGCATCTCTTAAAGCTGAATAATATCTAATCTTCAGTGATTACAACAGAAAAGAAGCAGATATTATAAATACCCCCCACAGTCGTACCATGTACCTCGATCACATGCTAGTAAGTAACATCTTTCTGATAATTTCATCTCAGTCTAATATTGTATAAAAATCCCCAGGTAAAATGAGTAGATGGTGATTTCCACCTACAGAGCATCCATCAATACATATAAAAATAAGTCTTATAAGCAAAATAAATAGATGCACCTCAAGACCGCTCTGCCCAGTCAGTTTTGTCCTTCATCTCATGCTGTGTTCAAGTGCTCTCCAAATCAAATAGGAACTAAGTATGACATACAAAGCAACAAAAACTTGCCGCTGAAACGTAAATGATAAATTAAATCTTGCTCGTTCATTCATTCTGGATGGCCTCTTTCCTGAACACATGCACGCCACATTTGTTATTGCACAGCGATGACATCACAGTTTCCCGAGCTTCTTCAGCTTCTTGAGAGACAGAGGGTGGTTGGTCTTTGGGTTGTCCCTCTTTCTCTCTCTCCCTCCTTCATTGTCTAAACTCCATTCTTCACCAGCTGGTGGACCCCATCCACATCGATCATCAGGGTTGGATGAAACTCTTGCCCCTTCACCAACTCCTCAAGGCCCTTAGAGTAGCAAATGACACAATTAGGACAATGTTAACAAGTGCACAGATTGATTATTCCAGGTGGACAGCCAGAGAAGAACAACATCTGGATTTTCTATTTAATACAGTAGGTTTTGCCTCCTTACCTCCCCCCCATAGGAGACCAGTGGGGAGATCTCACATTTGATTGGCAGGTCTGTTCCATCCTTCAGGCTGCGTTGGAAAATGAACCAATTCAGGGAGGATCACAAGAAAAAAAGAGACAGAATTAGCAGTTCTCTCATGAAAAGGCAGAGGGACTGTAGTTAAGAGAAACAGCTGTACGTCCTCAACACAGCTGTTCTTCTACTGCAGCTTGTGATTAGAGTTCAAAAAGGCAGAGAATCAGAGCATCAGACCAGTGATTAGTCCTTTGACCCGTACCAGACTTCTTCTAGAAGAAAACAGATGAATGACAGGAAATGTGGTGCTGGAGAAACCTCCCGACACATTGCCATCACTCAGCTTGTTTATTTCTAGACACAGACGACAACAACCACTTAACACACATCAGGTACTTCAGGTGTTTCTGAGCAGCTGCCCACACCGCTGCATCATGAGAATGAAGAAGAAAAGCCTGAAAGCTTTTAAAAGCCTGAGGAAAAAGCACAACCTTTTGAGAGTCTGAATAACATTCATGGGGCTCATGAATGTTATTGTTGAAGAACATGCTTCTTTAATAAAAAGCATTTAAGCTCAAAGGCAAACTAGCAAGCAAAGAACATCTGGCTTTGTAAATACTTCAAATATAAACCAACAGGTTTATCATCTGTTGTGGAGTTATCACTGACTGCCAGAAAGTGTGACTGGTACCCATTACCCAGCATGCAATATGGTATGTGTATTAGTAGCAACCATCTGAAGGGAAAATAATCTGTCAGCAGGTCATTATGACTGTACATCATCTGACCAGGAAGCTAAGAAAACTATGTTTTCAGTCGTTTAAACTGATCCTTGCTGTCATTTCCTTCTTCACAACTGACTATAAAGAGACAGTCAAAGACTGCCGACTGGCAAACTTTCCTCTTTCCAGTCGAAATGAAGCAAAGGGAATGTCAGGGAACAGAAGTAAAGCTATATAGTGTTAGCATATCTGAGCGAGAGGGAAAGAAAGCTGAAACCCCATCACATGCACTCAGTACTGCAGGGGGATAATAATTACTTTCTGTTGCCATCATCTGTGACACGGCCCGCTGCTCCGTCTCTGGAAACATTGCATGGGACACACAGGAGCAAGACCAAGCATGAGAGAGGGGTAGGTGAGAGTGTGAGGCTAAAAGAATATGATGTGTATAATACAAACAAAAAATAGCCAATGCATGTAGTTTGTACACAGAGAGGCAAATTCACAAAAAAAATGCACTGCTTTTAAGGCTGCTAAACCTGCACAAATAAGACAAAAAAAAACATGACATCAAAAAAGCAGCTGCAAAGAAATCCTGTAACTGCAGAGTCAAGCACATAGAGTCAGTGTTTCAGTATTTTGGTATTTAAAGTAGTTTATATGCATACAGTTGGTACAAAACAGGCCAAAATATTTTGACGATATCATTTAGTTTTTATTACAGTTAAAAAAGTTCTATAACTCTTATTAAAAACAACCATGAAAACAATGAGCAACAAAGTTTAGGGAATTATAATTAAGTGTTACAAACTGGCATTGAACTGCAGTCTTTATTCATCCTAAACTGCTAAACTGACTACTGGCAGGATGAAGTGAGTGATGTTAGCCATTCAGCACTCTGCAACATTAATAATTCGGGTGTAAAACTCAATGATTCTGTTTGTGCTGTATATCATTAACATAATAACTTTTGTGAATCGAACCTTGGGACATACAGACTGCAACTGCAATACATTTTCTGGGAATTTGCCCGAGCATGTGGGGAGTGTTGGGAAGGTGGGAATGACCACAAGCAACCCATTTCTGTGTTCATGCCAAACATGATATGTGTATGAGTGTGTGTTTGTGAATTGATGTGACATGCAAGATGCAATATTTAAGCATGCTGGCTGTGGTCACCTGGGTATGGCTGGCACACGTGTGCCGTTCTCATCGATGAAGTGGCCCCCGGCGTTGAGCACCCAGCGGTGGTGGAGGGACATGAGGGCGTGTCTGGCTGTGGTGGGCGTGTCCTTTCCGTCCTGACTGTCCGCATTCTTCAGCGGGGCAAACTCGTCCTCACGCAGCACCTCATACACAACAAATGTCCTGTTGGACGCAAACAGCAACAAATCTTCAGGAGGCCGGCAACAGTACAGAGATTTTTTATGACAAGTAAAAATACCATCAGTCAGTTTAAATAACACAAAGTACTGATAATCTATTTCATGTAAATTGTAAATTTTAAAGCAAACAATTCCACTTCCAGATAATCAAATGTGAGAATTTGCTGCTTTAAGAGTTATGAATAAATACATTATTTTTTGAAAAGCAAAATTAATTGATTATCATATGAAAATTGTTAGTTGTGACCTAATCTTTCACCTAAATAAACTATTAAAAAATCCAACAGCTTATCTCAAACAAGTACTGACACCCAGTTATTAACAGGGCTTTTTCTCTTATCTCATTAAAAGCTGACATTTTGGAAACATTTGGTTTCACAAGATACCACATATTCATTACTTATCACCACAGCATATTAAACCATTAGCAACCCTGTGGTGCCCTTGAGCAACATATTTAATCCCCGACTGCAATAATGGAGCTGCTTAGTGGCTGCAAATCAACTATAATTATACCTTGACAAACAAATAAGATTAAGAGATTTAGTATCTGAGACCTACGCCTGAAGTTCCAAACCACGAATGAATTAAAACAGCTTACAAAGATGGCGCCTCACTCATTCATAAGAGAGTTGCACACAGGGCACACAAACCTAAAACATTTGTCAGAATTTCTCAATAAAATGGCACTCAAAAAATGAATTAATTGATTTACAGCCATTCTTTTTGTAGTGCTTGTGTCTGGGAAAAAAAGATAATATTGGGCAAGTGTACTTCATGTGATTATGGAATATCATTATAGGACCAGTGTTGCTCCTGTGGGCCTGTTTCTAACTAATCTGGCTGAATGCTCTGTTACAACATAGAGCATCCACATGTGCAATGCCTTTATACTAAAACCTACACGATATGTGGCACATGTGGCCACACAACAGACTACAAAAGCCAAAGAGTACAGAGACAGAAAAAAAACATCAGATTTTTTTTTTTCAAACTCCGGCTGCAGAGTGAGTCAGTCCATCTGGATTCTGCTAAAAATGCCAGTCTGCCAGTGTGGGCACAACCATAATCCATCTCCTGAGCAACACTGAAAACTTTTCTCTCTTTTTGCTTTGAAATACAGCAAATAAACCTCAAAGGAAACTGGACATGTCTGCATTGTTTTTTCTGTATTCAATCTTTACAGGAATCTTTTTATTAGATGTAAAGTTCTATTAGTAGTGGCGTGACTCAAAGCTGATGTCATTCAACACAGGAGGAGGTGGAATGAGTGAATAGCTCATAAACCTCCATCCTGCTGCAGAGAGCTTGGCAGGATCAGTTTGCTGGACAAGGCCTCGGAGCAACGGCAGAACCGGGGCTGGAGGGATAGGGATCGGGTCTGGAAAAAGGGGCTGGTTCAGGCATGGAAGGACAAACCAAGGACAAGTCAAACCCTGGGCCTCAAGGGCCTGCCAGAGGAATATATGCAATCCAGCCACTTGCAAAAAAAGAGCATAAGATATTCATTGTGTTCTTAGTACTTTAAGGCCTTTTAGTTTCAGGTGAGAGGTCCTCTGCTGATGCTGTCACACACTCTGTGCCCTCCATGGAAAAAAAAACACACTGTTACTCACTTGGCAAACTGGAAGATGTCAAAGACGAACTTTTCCATTTTGATCCCATTTGGTTTGTCGGGTTTGATTAGTTGACCCTCCGTATCCACATATGGGATCTTCTTTTGGGCCACATGGTGCTGCAGCTGTGGTTCATGCTTCCTGATATATGAACAGACAAAACCCCAAGAGGGTCATTACTGCATATTTGAAATATAATGATGCTGGGATACTGTTTCAAATTGAGCAACCAATAAATACATCTTGTACATTTTGTACAAACTGTCTGAAAAACGTGTGAATGTGTTCAGTGTGCATTAGTCTTACTGTACTACGTCTCTGAGGAAGGAGAAGGTGAAGAAGTGATTGGCCACATTTCCTGCGTTGAACATCAGCCGGCCATCGGCGCTGCGTTTCTCAGCAGTTTCCAGGGTGATCTCACTGTACTCCACCACCTGATAACGCCCATCCACCTTGCAGACCACACCCACTGCCTCTGTTGGATTGGTTTTCTCCACCACCTGGAAAACAAGTCGTAAAAAGACTTTTTTTGTAAATTATTGACACATACACTGTAGCTACCAGGACGACTGAACTGATAACATATTAAAGCAACATTATGTAAATATTTAACTGTAAAATAAAAGCTTTAAAATCATTTTTGGTAAATTTTCATGTAATAGGTTGAATGTATTTTTGTTGCATTCACTTTGCTTCCCTATTATCAACTGTAGCGCTAACTTGGGTTAAAATGTGACATTGCTTTTTAAAAAAGTGTTGAGAAAACAGAGGCAGAAGAAAAAAAAGAATTCATAACTACAAGTGATTTAAATATTTAACTAAGACTCAAAAACTGCAACAAAAGGATCAGACTGTCTTTCATGTGTTCCACTTTATACAGCCAGCAAGTTTAAAGTTTGTACTGAAAGAAGAAAAAAAAAACCCTCTCCCCATCTGCTGGTTGCTAATGACAGAGTGGAGTCCTGATGAGGGGGTTGGTGAGCGGGGTGGGGTGAGGGGTAGGGGTGGTGGTGAAGCCACATGAACTGCAGCACAGCTCAGTAATTTATGACGGGAGGGTGGGACTCAGCCCTGATCTGATCCTTCCATCTCTGCTCCACCACACAACTCATAATGTCAAACAGGAGCAGATTTGGATGGTCTTAAGCTCCACAGTTAAACGTTTCAATCCGTTTTGTGTCAGATGGAAAATATACAATGTATATATATATATGTATTTCAGTGAGTTACTGCTAAGAATTAACATGCAAAGAAACAGAGTCTGAGCTGATAACAGACGCTTCAGACACACCCTGGAAATTTAACAAACAACACCTCATTACATGGTGAGTCTGGATAAGAAGTCAGAGTCAGAGTATAATAAAATAAACTGAGAAGATAAGAAAACTTGTAGGTTGGATGGAGTTGCCATGGCAGGAAACTGTTTATAAATTTAATTATTGAGTACTCGCAGCAATAGTTAGTGACAAATGAATGAATAACTCTAATGTCACATCCTATTGCCCAAGCAGGAGTTTTAAAATACTGTACTTGGACTTTTTAGGGTGTGAAGCATGTTTGCTGATTTTTGCAAGTTGGCTCTCTGTTTATTAATATCAGGGTCTGTTGTTTGTGGCAGCTAAGCAACAACAACTTAATCAACTATTACAGCAGGAGACCCAACTGATATCAACTGCAGGTTAATAATTCACCTCCAACTTGCAATACTGACTACCTTTTTCTTTCATTTTCTTTTTGAATGGAACAATTTCTTTCACGTTATGTCTGAAAAGTGTGGGGACCATTTGTGCTGAACAGCAGATCAAATATTAATACAGATAATCGCCGCAATAGCATCAAAAATATCTACAGTTTATCAGTTTGGATGGTTTTTCAGTGAGTTGTCCCTTTAGTCATCCAACAAGGTCAAAAAGTTGCACGCTAGTTTTATTTAGTGTTACTCTACATTTAGACATAAAATATGTGTCATTTATATTGTTTTTATGTGTTTTTTATCTGATTGCATAATTTCTTTTTTTCTATCATTTCTTCTGAACAGTTTACAGTATTTAAAACATAATATGTTGCTTTGTATTGTCTTTCTTCATTATTTCTATCAAGTCTGATATGAATGAGAGGACAAGTCAATGTAACAACAAAAGGACAAAACTGACTAAACAAGCTTTTCCTGTGTTTGCTGCTGGACTTCATACTAAACCTATCTCTAACTGATGGACCTCTGCTGTGAGACCAAGCCTATCTGTTTATTCCAAGTAAAGCGTGTTGGCTTTACTGCCAAACAAAAATGAGACTGTGAAAAAAACAGCTATAATTAATCAGGAATATGGTTTGTTTACTTGTGGAAAAAAAAGTTTCCAGTTCATCCGTTGTAGCCTGAAGAGCATTTTTTCCTTCCCGAAATGAAAAGTACACTCTGTCCAAAGACAGTTTCCACATAACACTCATGTTACCCGAGACTGTGATGAAAAGTGAAGGAAGGTTCTGGGCTCAACCCTCAATGTTCCTAGAAAGCTGTAATGAATCTGTTGCTCATGAAGACTACAAGAGGAGACTGAGTGGACCATGACTCCACCCAGTGGCCAGTTGTGGGAGGTGCAGCTATTGTGAAACTGACCATAATGTAATGTGACAGCAAACTGACCACACCTTTACAAGACAAGGATATGAATCAACATCCGCCACCCTGAAGGATCTCTTGGAATCTTAAAGGACAAGAATGACTAATCAGACTGGATCCCATTCGCCTTTTATGACCTGACTGTTGACAAAGTTTGCTTACCTCTGTTGATTTTACACACTTGTTACACTAACACATCAGTGTTTCAATAAGTTAAAAGGGCTTTTCTTTGCTTTCTCTTATTACTTTCTTAGTTTATCTTTTTAATTTAATTTGGGTATACATGCATGCATTATTGTTGTACTATTGCTGTGACTTTATGTCTGATAAAAGATAGATGAGCATATCAGTTTCAGGTGCACAAGAGAGAGGGACAATTGTACAAAACAATTGCATGATGGAAATATAGTAAGTTTGTGGCTCAACCTGCTGCTGTTAGATTTTCCATATTTTCTTCTGTTAAACTGTTGCAGTTGACATGAAACATAGATATTTTGATGCTAGATAGAACAAAACTAAAGTACATTATTCTCTTAAAAAAGGTCAGAGGTGACCCCTAATTCCTAAAAATTAAAACTATGAAGCCACATTAAAAAAACTTTAAAAATAAAAGATTGCAAACCCCAGTCTCTGATAATTCAGTTTAATGAATAATTAGCACTGATACTAATCTTAAGACATACCTAAAATCGATAAAAGGTGAGAAAAAGGCAGGAATAGACTGAGAAGCAGGCATTGTGTGACTAACCTTGGCTCCACAGTCCGCTCCCTTCTGCACACAGAAACCAACAAAGGCGGGGTCTGCCACTTTGACCAGGATGTTATCTACACAATACACATGGATGAATTCAATCCTTCTCTGCTCCATGTTATCCATTATGCCCTGGTTCCCCAGTGCTCTGTAAAGACCCCCGTTTCCATCTGCAATACAAACAGAGACACATTTGTTTGAACACACAATCTCCACTTGGCAAACAAGACAACAACAAGGACAGTGCTGCAAATTAAGCCAAAAGGCACAAATCCTGAGTTTGCTCACCAGGGGCCATGGAGAGCTTTCCTTTGCTCTCCAGGATGATCTTTCCCTTGTAGTCCATGGCTGGTAGCATGCCCTGTTGAAAGAAGATGATGTTGTCCTTGTCCAAGCCAAAATAGTTATGCTGTGAAAAGAAGTCTTTGGTGGACTCCATCGTCCTGCCGCTGGTCATGATGTACCTGAAGGCAACAGACAGAACTTAACTAAACTTTACCTAACAAAGTGATGATTCCTGTGTTATTTGTTTGCCTCCTCATTTTAAATCATTGAGGAAGAGTGGATGTGTGTTTAGGAAAAATCTTTTTTTTACATTCTGTGGAAAATTTCCTTAGTGACTTTTCACAAAAGTGAGAAATGCAGATGATAAGTATATAACAAAAAATTAAAATGTAAGAAACTTCCCAACCGAACCATACCTGCTGATAGTCACTGTGCCATTTCTGACATAATTGTTAGTAACTGTTAAACTCCTAACCTCAGTCTATGTGAATTTGATGCACTCCACTACCTTCCTGCTATCTTAATCTTTCCAATCTTTCAAACTTTTCCTGGATCTACTAAAAAGGGAACTAATCATTTTCCAGTAATACAAGCTTAAAGTGTCCTTTGGTGTTGGCAGTGATTTGACTCAGTAAATCATTAAGCAAACACAACTGGGACAAATGGTTTTAGTTGTTTTTCACAAGAAAGAGGCATTATTTATTAGCTTAGATCTCTTTACTTTTCATTAAATACAGCAGCAATTCAGCTGAAAAGCATGCTAACCAAAATGCCTTTCACTGAGTAACACGATGTCTTACCAGGGAATACAGCACTTGATTTTGTGCTTCTGCTCGGCCAGCTGTTGCAGCTTCAATATGCGTTCAGCCTGGATCTGAAAGAGGGTTTTGTGAGAAGGCAGCCTCACGTCGTACATGCCTTTGGGGTAAGAGACCCCCAGCCTGGTCCCCTGGCCTCCAGCTAGCAGGAGGACAGCTACTTTACCCTGAGAGATGCACTGCAGACCTATAGGAGCACAGAGCAGTTTGTATTGCCTTAACAGGACCAGGAACTTGTGTCTTATTAAGTATTTTTTAGGAAGTAAAAACACATTATGATCAACATATTGATATGATACACACTAGCACAATATCTAATCTGCAATCATGCTGATGGTGCATTCCCACATCTTGAATAAATAACAACAAAATAAACAAAACACTCTAACACAAAACAACTATTAAGGCATCACCCAGCATTTTACGTGTAGTTCTACAGGCTTTTTGCAGTGTGACATAATAAATTAGCCCTGAAATGACTTCTAATACGAGAAACCCTGCACCTGACTGCCTTCTTTATGCTTCATTGGTTAAAGGGTTGATGATTTATGATGGTTCCAGATTGATTAACTTGATAAAAATCACTCTATGAGTGCCGAAAGTCAAGGTTTATACTAGCACCAGCTATACACACACACAGATTTGCTCCCAACAGAGTGGAGTGACCTCATGAATGAGGGTCAAGCAATGCTTTTTACGTCAGACCCAAATCAAAAGCAGATGTTCTCTACTCCCAGCCCCCTGTCATCATCCTCCCCTAGGCAAAAAAAAAAACTCAACAGACCCACTAAGTGATCCGACCCCCACTGCAAAGGGGATTGCGCAAAGTATATGAACATCTTAAGCTGACTTACTCACACGTCAAATCTACGCAGGAGACTGAAATGAAAATAGATGTGAGTTTTGGCAACTACACAGCCAGCAAAGAGGGGATTTCTGAAGCTCCTCAGTGTGGACTTCTTAACAAGCTTTTACATGAGGGTTCATTAAAAAGGCTACTTTTATGTGGGCTTAGTAACAGAAGTTATCAGGACACTCAGAGTCCCACGATAACATCAAAGCATCTCGGTTACCATGTGATGTTTTAATCTCCTTCTCAGTTAGATACCAGGAAATCTTCCCCTCACTCACCTGTAGACCATCACTTCATATTTGAAAGTTGCTCAACACTTATAACTTAACTGCTATTTGCAAATCTCTCTAGAGGATCACTGTGCCCACATTAACCATGCAGGTCTTGCTTAACAATTAGCAATTACTCATGTGCTCCTTCCTGCTGAATGACACAACAATGACTCAATAAAATCAAATGTAGCTAAAAATAGCCTCTCTGTTTCCTTATGGCGTGCAGTACAAATAACATGAAAATGTTCAGGCTCTAACTGTATGAGGGAAGAAACAAGTTTAATAAAACTCACCTGTTAGCTCCCAGTCCTTAATACTGTCTCTGTCTCTTGTCACACTCCCCAGCACCTCCCGCGGCACCGGCTCCATACGGGCATCCATCTTCCCCTGTTTACTGCTGCCGGACGTCTCCATGGCGTTCTTGAAGAATCCATTGATCTCTTGAAAGTCCATCCCCTGCAGATCGAGGATCAAGTCTCCCTGCTCTTTAGGGCTCAGCTCATTCCAGAAATGCAGGAGGTGAGACTGGTCTGCTTCAGCCAACCTTTGGGCAAGTCCACTAGCATTTGGGTCCATGGTTGAAGGTGCTTTTGATTTAACTCTGCCACACTGAAACACAGATTAAAAGCTTGATTTAGTGGTTACTGGTAAGCATGAGTGATATTAATGTCTTGCCGTAAACAAGGGTAGTTTGAAATCCTGAAGATGTGATTTTCAATACAGTCAAAAGTAAAGATGCTGCTCATATTTCTATTCAACTAATGTGAACAAGCTATATAGATATATTGCAGGGAACACTATGAACCCCACAATTGCTTTTGGTTGGACAGACGAGTGAGCGAGTGAGAAAAAAATCAATGGAAGGGTGGCAATTATATCCACCTATTTACTTTTCTATTGGCCATAAGTAAACCCTGAAAGACTTGCTGAAGTGGGATAATTGTTTATTAGATGTACACCATTCTAGGCTACATCATCAATCAAATACCATATACTGTGGTAAAATGCCAGGAAGGTATATTTCTGTACATTTGGGAGCTCTAAAGGATAAGTTTTGATTTTACAACACACATACTGCATACAACAGGTGTATAAGGCTATTCTAACCCTAACCCCACAAAATTTTGTTGTGTTTAACCAAAAATAAACACAAAAGAAAAATCATAATAAAGGGAACGTGGTATTTCTAACTAATGACTTGTACCAGGTCATACTGGAGTGAAGATTAAATTTGCTTTCATTGATGGCTTCTAAAAACCCTCTTAGGTGGGGTCGTTACAAACTGGACCCAAGTTATTGTGGTGGTAAAACTAGCAGCAAACTGGCAACACCCAGAATGACATTTACATCCTGGACTGGAACTTTAGGCAAACCCTGAATGAATTAACTATTGAAATATTCAATTACTGTCTTCGTATGAACCCACACCCACAATGAGCAGCTTGTTGGACCAGGAAATTATCATACCATTACTGGATTGGATATTTAAGAATTTGAATGGAATGCCTAAGGCTACAGCTACACAGAATTGATAGCATTTGGACAAAATCGAGTAATACATTCATAGTACTTTAAAGCTGTGTCTTCCCAGGGGGCTGTATCAAGCCCTCTCAAAGGAAGACCCCTGGGTTTTGAGGCTGAAGTTATTTCTTCCAAAACACAGTTGTTATGCCGATTTGACTCGTTGGAAAGTGAAATTCAGAATGATCAAGGTGTATTGAAACAGGCTGCTGGTACCAGTCATTGCGTTTAGCTGCCGTTTTCAGCGGGAGCACCACTCAAGTGACAACGGCGCCGGAGCCGAGCAGCTGCTAGCAGCTATCCGACTAACTGCCTTAGCTCGCTAAAGACCCAAAAAAGATAACATGGATGAAAAACTGAACTCTTACCTCTGAGAACGGATCCTGGTGGACTTTAAAACCATTAATGCCAGTTGCTGTGTGGTTTCTGTACTGGTTGAGACGCCTCCCACCCGGACTACACCTCCTGGAACGTCACGTTTGACGTGGCACTAGCGCCTCCGATGCTGCTTTCAGGTGCAGCTCGTAATTTAAGGAATATTTATGTCGGAAAAAGCGTGGCTTTCCATATCCCGAGAAACTCCTAAATGATTTGAAAAATTTCTTGTTGGAGCTTAATGTAAATATGTATTGGGGAAAGGGATTTGGAGGCTTTTATTTTATTCCTGTGGAAAACATACAGGCTAATCTACTGCATTGAACAGTTTGTTCGATAACTATCATAACAAGTTACCTTTTGCTCTAAAAAAATCACATAAAAAACACGACACATTTTGTAAATTAAACTGATAGTCCTTAATTGAATCTTTTTTGTCTTTTAAATCGTAGTTGAAACTTAATTTTTTCAGTCTATTGAAAAGCCAGAAAGTCTGAAGGGCGCAACATATTACCTCTTATCTATGTGTTAGGGCAGCCACAATGATTTATAGAAACTTCTTATAGCATAGTTATGGCTAATTGGAGCTGTGTTATTTCCTTTTCACCACACTTGAATGCAGCATGTTAGGACCTATTACCCATTCTTAGGATTTGGCAAACTAGAAAACAAACAAATCAATAAAAGAAACATTTTCGCTGACCTTTTCCGCTGTCAGGTTAGTCACAAGTGAAATCCCCAAGATTAAACCTATGCTCAGGAAGTTTTCGTTTTTGTTTATGTCTACTGTATTATAGTTTAGACCAGTGGTTCTTAACCTGGGTTCGATCGAACCCCAGGGGTTCGGTGAGTCAGTCTCAGGGGTTCGGCGGAG
>JAPZDY010000021.1:20972898-20991505 GCA_029783645.1 Ctenochaetus hawaiiensis | reverse complement strand
AATTTGCTAAAAATATTTTTTTAACTAGTGTTAGAATTGTAAAAGTATTTAAATAACTCTTTGTTGGAGACAGACATCCTGCAATTACACATGCAAATGAAACAACTGAAGCTTCAGCATGTCTGACATCTCAATGTACATGTGTTGTAATGTAAAGGCATTGGGTTGCTCTTTACCAGTCAATCTCAAGCATTTAATCAAAACACAAGAGTTGTAATACACAGACTTTTAAAGGTTTTCACTCCCTCTGGACATTCTGTTGTGTTCAATAACAGTAAATTAACCAGCAGATGTAATGCAACTAGTTTAACAGTGATTTTTAAGAGGACTAAACATAAATATTATTTGCCCAGGAAGGGAAATCTACAATCTTTCTGTCCTGTGGTGAACAAGTTTCTTCAGTGCAAAGCAGGTTAGTAGAACAATAACTGAATTTTAAGTATGTTAGCTTTGGTTTTAACTGAGTGATTCCTGTAAGACAAAAATATATATTAGCTTTGATTAGTAGCAAATTAGTTAGTCCCCAGGAAACTGCAAAGGATTTGACAAAACTCCAAAGCCTTTATTGACTTCAAGGGTTGAATACTTGTTATTGCTCAACTGTTTTGTTGGTATCACAGAAATACAAAAGCGTTGTGACATCTGCTGTTGTATCAGTATCTCTGATATTCTTAACATTCATGTCTTAACCAAAACAGTTGAGTTGGTGACTAAAAAAAAAAAAAAAACCTCACAACTGTCAAAATGGCAACAGCGGTGGTGTTTGCTACCACAAGTACGCAGGTGAATGGCGAAAGAATGAAAGAAATATAAAAGTGAAGTACTTTTATTCAGGTTTAATGAATTTATCCTGTTCAAGTATTCTTGAAAAAAAAAAATACAGAAAATACATATTCATAAAACATTGTGACACTGGACCTAAATGTACAAGTACAGGTCTAGCAACTACTCCAGTGAGTTGTCAGAAAATGCAGAATAAATGCACCCATTGTAATCAAAGGCAAATGTTCAGATGGACTTTGAGCCTCTCATTTCCAGGAAACTATGTACAGTTAGGTTTAGAGGACTAAAGAAAATCCAATCAGGTCATGAATTTATCATCTCAAAAACCGTAAATAATGCCGTTCTGTGTCTTGGATGCTTCTCATGAAAACTGAACATTTTTGTTCTGCTCTTCTTCCCTCTGCTGTCGCTGAAGCAGTTCTAGAGAGACATTCCCCTTCCACTTCCACAGAGAGGCCCATGCCAAACATGCCTGACTGTAACTTCAACGTACAAATCCGACACATAGTTAATGAAACACTGGACAAACCTGCCCTCAATTACAATTAATTCAGACAATGATTTTATCCACAACCCTATTTTACAGGCAAGATGAATCCTGACTCCTTTAATATCATTATATGAAAGGGAGCTCTTAGTACTGTGCAGATCCCTGCCTGCCATGAGTTGCTTGTACCAAGAGTGTGGTGCTTCATCTTTCTTGAAGACTTGATGCTGTCCTGGACATAGAGTTCAGAACCAGGAGGGAAGAATTTATGGGGGAAATGGACCGGGGCAGCTTAGTTAGAGGAGACAACTTATCCTGTCCTCAGGCAGTGGTAAGTGTAGAAGCAGCGCTGGCCACGGGAAGAGCAGCAGCATCAGAAGGGGTGACTTCCATCAAACTGTCTCCTTCACTGGACAAGTTCTCTCTGGTCAAGTCTACGGAACAATAATTGAGTTTTAGTGAGATTATGGGAGGGGGGGGACTACCTTGAAACTGGAGTCCATGAAGAGAAAACAAAATAGAAAGGTGCCTTGCTTCCCCCTGCAGCCCAATCACCAACCATTCATGAAGAAAAAACCAAAATGTTAAGCAATTCCAATTAAACCTCACTGATATATTTCTAATAGCAAATGCCTAAATATGTTCTGTATACATCTAGCTGTATGTCCTATTCCTTCATTCCCTCACCAAAACTGGTCCCAGTGTTATGAGCTATGACATATATCTTAAAACTTATGACAACAAACTTTGAAATGGTCTGAATCTTGAGGAATAAGTGAAAGTTGATTATTCCTCCAGCATATCTCACCAGTTTGTGTGGAAATGATAACACAGTCGTCGTCATTGTCATCCTCAGTGTCAGCTTGAAATCCATCTGCCTCCATTGCTTCAGTCTGACAAATATGGGGATTAAAAGTCAATTTGAGCCAGTAATTGGGTAAAATCAGTATGACAAAAAAGTATTTTCATGAGATGGCATTTTTGTTAGCTTTAAAGGCAAAATCTTTATATAAATTTATATAAATGTGACTTGTCGAAGCACACACAGAATATTGCAATTAAGTCTTCATGTAGTTTGAAGTGCTGTTTGAGTGTGTTTGTCTACCTGCTCGGGGTCAGTACATCTCTTCATGAACTTGGTGATTGACATGCTGCCTGTGCTCTTTCTTTTGTTAGAGGATGAAGATGTGGCGGAGGAGGTCTGGGGTGTAGTGGGAGAGTTTCCCTGAGAGCCAGTGGCTGCCTGGGGTTCTTCACGGGACTCTTCTCGAGCTCCTGTAGTGAGGTAGGTCCACTGGCAGGGCACAGGAAGAGCCTCCTGGCCATAACGGGACAGGACCTCTGTGTGCACATACCAGCAGCAGCGTCTGTAGGTTGGGCGCTTCTCATAGACAGCGTTGTTCTTAATGAGGCGCTTCACCTGTATTCTGATAAGGGGAAATTCCAATAAAATGAGTTTTTTAGAGATGTTTTAGGAGATAAATGTGTTTGAGTCCATTAATGCTGATTATTATCACAATGTTGAACATTGAAAAACTGTATCATGTCATATTTAGCTTACATTATTACACACAAGTTATCACAACTATATGTATTTATATTGTTGTTTTGCTTGATTCACCTGGTAGGAATGTTTTCTGCTGGGCTCTGAGGGCTGGAAAGTTCAGGAGGTGATGAAGAAGAGGAAGAGGAGTTTTGCTGACGACAAAACTCCTGAAACTCTGTTGTAATAACTTTGCTGCTATTTACATTGCCATGCAACAGAGGCAACAGCTGACTGAGTACTGTGGAAGAAAAGAGCATTTGTTTTTTTAAAATGCATCATTAGAGAAAAGAAAAGAAAAAAGTAACTATGTTACAAATTCTAAAAAACTATGCAAACTTAAACAAAACTGAATTTTAATGTCTGTAAAAAGGTTTATAATTAAAACAGGTGTACTTAAGATAATAACATTTGCTTTTTAAACATTTAAATTTGGTATACTTTGAGTTATTAATCATAAAGTATTCATGATATATAATAGATATATAATAATATCTATAATTACATATAATTAACAGTTGTAATAATCACAGGTGGGTTGTGATCACTAAGCCTGGAAAAATTTTTTGAAAGCCTGTCAATGGTATTGAGCCATCATACTCAGTTATTGCACCACCGTTTCTCTATAAAATAGGGTAGAAAATGCATCATCTCACAACAGCTTACACTATACTGTATATTGTACATCAGTATTACCCTTCTCTGAAATTTATAACACCATAATAACACAGGATTTTCAGCTGCCTACAATTAAAGCAAGACAGCACAGTTGGCTCAGTTTGTCAGGTCTCTAATGGATCATCAGCTAAAGAAAGGCCATTCCACAACTTAAATCAAAATGGCTTTAATAGACAATAACTATAATCACATTGTACACTTACACTGTGCTTCTGTCTGACATCTCTGTGACAGCTCCTCTGGGCTGGGGCTGGTGTCTACCTTGGGTAAGGGCTCAACCAGACACACGGCATAAGATTGGAAGAGCTGCAAACCTGGACCATCTCCCTCCCAGATGCAGCCTTTCACCACTGGCTCTAACACCTTCATCTTCTTCTTGGTGGACATCAGCTCATCCCACTCTTTTGCTTTCAGTTTCTGACGCAGTTTTAGCTTCTCCAGGTCTCCACCCTCCTGGGAGGTTGTATGTGTGTTAATAGTACGCAGACACTAAGATTAAAAAACACCCAAAACTGATTTAAAAAGGTCTTCATACCTCTTCTTCTAGAGCTCCCTCATCATCTGAAAGGTAGCCATGAGGAACAAAGAAGCCGTCGTCGTCATCATCTTCACCCCCTTCCTCCTCATCTTCCTAAAAATAAACAAAATTCTCTTAGCCTCAGTCTTTTAAAAAGTTTGATATCATCTCTATGTTAATATTTATCTACTCACAGAGAAGATGATATATAAATATAAGACTGTGTTTTGTTTCATGCTCAAGGTCTGAAAACTAATAAAGCCTATTTCCTCTTGTACTTGTAATACTCACTCCTTTAAAAAACTCAGATAATTTATTTTGTTTCTTGTACTCATTAGCTTGATGCAGGTCTTACATCCTTCTACTACGCACATTCAACCCACACAACACTCAAAGCCTATGCAATCAAATTATGATTTAGGGATGCCGATGTTTTAAACAAGGCTTTGAACCACTTGGTTCAGCTCAAAATACAGGGTACTGATGGAGAGACTGCATTTAAAGAGAAAATGTTAGAATCAGAGTATCTCCATGGTTTTTCCTTTCCAATGACACTCACCCCTTCACTATGTGACAGGGACTCTCCTGGTTCCTCTTCCTCCCATTCTTCATCACTGTCCACCTCATAGTCTAATAGGTCCTGAGGTAACAGAGCACAGCTTAGACTCACAGCTGTTTAGACACATCTTTCGATTAAGTCAAAATATTTGTTCAAAGCTAAAATCCCACAAATGACTTAAAGGCATAGTTATACACTCCTGGTTCTGTTGATACAGATGTCTACATTTTAACACGTTTTAACACATTGTATTATCAATTGCATGAATCATCATAAAAGTAATAACTGTTGGGATCTCTTACTTGAGGGGTGACAAAACAACTCAATACTTTCATAAAATAGTCTTACCTTGTCTTGTCTGAAGGGGCAGCGAGGTGAGATGTGAGAACTCTTCTTACTCCAGGTGCCCCAGTATGCTGGACGGTAGTTTTCACGGAACTGCAGCAGCTTCATGGGTCCATATCGTTTACGATCTGGCACACCTTCTGGTTTAGATCTTTCCACTGTTATACACTCACTGAAAACAGGAATCATGGGAAGAATGGACAAAAAAAAAACAGTTAGCAGCTCTCCTCCTGCATCCCTTTACTCCTTATGCTGCTCCCTAAAACTTTGTTCTGCACATCAAGAGAAGGTAACATTTTTGATATGATTTAAATTGTAATTATGACACCTGTGATATTGTTCCATCTAGCTCAGACATTCAGACTTACATAGCATGTAAATAATAATATTCTTTTTGGCATCTAAGTAAAGCTAAGTATAAGATGTTCAAATTTTTCTTTGACACTAGACTATCAGATGCATTTTTCCTCACATGTCTAATGCACCAAGTTCACTCTCATTTTAAGTTATGCAGCACCATGCAGGCTTGGTAAAATATGCATGAGAAACAAGTACAGAATCACTGATACTAGGTATATGAGCCGTAGGAAAAGAAAAATCCATCTGCTCATTTTTAAATTCCTGTCCACATCTGTTAACTGATCATGCCCATGGTCATTTACATTACGCCTAATATTACAAATGAGGATAATCACTAATCACCAGTTAGAACTCAGTGAGTCAGTCCCTCTGGGTTGGGTGGGTCCTGACCGGCGGGGTTTACGCCCGATCCAGTCTTTTAGTCCATTCCAATTATCAGCCGGGTTCAACAAACATCGGTCCAGTTCCTCCAGAACAGAGTCCTCACACTGAACCCGGCACAGTGGTGCCAGAGACACATTCTCTTTTATCTCAAATGGAGCAAATTTCCCACACGCAGCTGCAAGTGTCTGAAAAGGGAAATCAGTTGCAGTTTTAGTATTTGTAATTACAAACTGAAAAAGGAATGCAATAACTGCAAACAAGCTGTTTCAGAACAGTTTTACAGAGTGTCCTCAAGCCCATGTAATAATGTCTTTTCACACAGTCATGTCTTTCACAAAGTGGTAAACCTTGCCCCATCCTTGCTTGTGAACGACAGAGCCTTTTGAGGATTCCCTTTCATATTCACATTTACATAAGGTCAGTGAAGCTGATAAGTAAAAAAAATTAATATATTGTCTGGTAGTTTTCAATTGAGAACATATCAAAAGATATTATAGAATACTAGCAAATTATTATATTGTGTTTTATTTATATTATACACAGTATCACAAGCTATTTTTATTTTTTAATCAGGGTTACATGAAACCAATTTTATATGTGTTGATTATAAAGTTTGGTGTCTACTAACCTTTGGAGCCAGCTGGATCTTGGGTTTCTGGAGAAACCGTGTAATTTCTGCTTTCTCAGCTTTGAGGCGCTGTAAACAGAGACACAGGTCAAAAAACAATCCAGTAAAATGGCTCATTAAAAATCCATAACATGACGTTACTTTGTTTACCCAGCACACGGCAACACTTTATGACATGAACTTACATCCTTCTCTTCCTTCAACCGTTTCTCTTCGTCCTTCATTCGCTTTTCCTCTTCTTTCTTCCGTTTTTCTTCAAGCTTTGCCCTAAATCAGGGTAATAGCAAAACATAGACAAAACACAAATATTAAAAGTGTTATATTTTTATCCAACGCTCAATAATGGAATGGAAAGCATGTCAAATGGATGTGTCTTGACATGAACATAACAGGGACTTGCATTACTCACTCTAATTTTGATTTCCGCTGTTCCTCTTTTGCTTTTAACCTCTCCGCCTTTTCCTTCTCCTCCTTTTCTTTTTTCTCTCGTTTCTCTTTCTCATCTCTTTCTTTTTTCTCTCGCTTTTCCCTTTCTCTCTCCTCCTTAAGCTTGCGGGCTTCTTCTCTCTTTTTCTCCTTTTCAGCTTTAGCCTGTTCCTTCTGCCGTTCTTTCTCCTGTCGCAGCCGGAGCCTCTCCTCTTGTTCTTGTAGACTCTACAAGTGAAGTTTTTTTTTTTTTTTGTTAGTTAATTCTCCAGTACTTAAAAATATCTTTAAAAAATGAGTAGTGAAATACATTACAAATAAGCTTGTGTTGAGGCAATGTTCTTAGCTGTCAACCACAAAAACTGACACAATTTCAGTAAACTAATCAAAAGACCCACCTTCAATGAGTGTCTTTTGACCTTTTTCTGATCTGCTGGTATCTTAGGGGTGGTCTTTGGCTCCTATGAGGACACAGAAAAATTGAAAATAGAAAAATTAAAAATCATTGAAAATCATTGAATAGAAAAAATGTCAGCTATGTCCAGCTATAACATGAAGCATTTGGAAAATAGGAGGTATTTGATTTTGTTAATACAGTCAAGGTCTAAAATAATCATTAACTATGGATATGTTGATTGTTTTAACATGTTACTGATTCTAATAATGGTATAAAGCAAATGCTGATCAAAATCTCTGATTGCTGAACCACTAGAAGTTTGTCTGAAAAATTACTTTCGGTGCACTATGGATGACAATGCCAACTTTTTACCAATTTGTTTTTGTGTGTACATGTATGTGTTTGATGTAAATAGATGCATTACCAAACAAACTCTTAGGAATATTAATTTATTGATATTGTCTGATCCTATATCTGCTAATACCACATACCAATAAGTTGGATCGAATAAAAAAAGCAAGAAGGGATATACATACTGTAGGTGTGGCACTGGGTGTAGCATCAACAGTCTTCTCAGGTGAGCTTTCAGATAGTGAGCTCACTGATGAAATAGACAGCATGGATTTGTTTCCTAAACTGGATACATTTCCCGACTCATTCTTCTCCTCTGACTCACTTTCAGAATCTTGTGTTGTTTCAAGCTGTGAGATGGATGCAGTCTGATTTTCATCTAATTCATCCATCTCTTCTGCTTCAACTTTTTTGGCTGCTGTGCAGTCTAAAGTATGTGGTTCAGGTGTGTGATCAACATTGCTGTGTTTCCCAGAGGAGGCAGTTTTGTCCTTATCCTGATGCTTTTCTTTTGTAGAAAGGCAGGTAGAGGCAGGAGCAGGTGAAACAAGGCACTTTACAGGAGACCCACTGTTTTCCAAGGTCAGATCTACTACCACGTTCTCATTTGAGGGTGCAGGGCGCCTACGACTCAAGAAACCATCGAGTGGCCCACGACCATTTACCAAAGGTGGTCCACTTTGCACAGGGAGTGCAGAGGACTCATTCTCCCTGTCCAAGGCTTCTGGTTGAGGACAGGCATGTGCACAGGGGCGTTTGGGTGGCTGGTTTTCTTTAGGTTCAGGGTTAAGGCGTTTGAATGGAAGACGAGCTGCAGGGAGGGGGAAAAAAAAAACAGACAAGAAAATTTTTCATTATGGCTGTTGTGTGTTATTTTTCCCCAAAATGCAGAACAGATGTGGCACTGGACATTTTTAAGTTGCTGCTTTTCTTCGACTCAGCAACTAAATGTTGTTAGCTACACTTTTAATCATTTGCTGATCAGTCACACACTTCACACATCAAACTGTCACAACCCTGTCCCCGTTCTAAGACTGCATTGTTACTATGTCTGCTGTGAATTAAATTTGCTGATCATTTTTTATATTTAAATATAATGTATGTGGAGAAAAATCTACATGAAAAAAGCACTGCGTAAAGAGGTGTAACAAATCATTAACAGACACTGTCAAAGTGAGCTATTGAAAGACAGACTGTGTTAAATGTTATTGTTATCTGCCTTCCATGGTAGAGAACCACTGTCATCTGAAAATATTCTTTAATAGTCGAAAAAATCTAATTTGATAAAATTTATATGTTGTACTTACCTTGGATAAGTTTCTTGTTGACATTGTTTCTTGACTTACAATCCATACCTGGAGAGACCAACAACAAAGGCACATCAGACAGAAACAATTTACTTAAAAAACTGAAATTAGGACCGATAAACTGGTACCAAAGGTTGATTTAGGACCACATTTGACAGCAGCGATTGTTATGAAGCTTTTGTAAGTAAATTAAAACTCTGCATTAACTTAAAATGACAACCACTGCTAATTCAGTGGCAGCAACATGAGATTAGTATGTCATTGTAATACACACATACCTCTGTATCTAATGTAACGTTACTGTGGGTCTTCAGATCCTACGCATCGAATAGCAAAACCACCACGACAGCAGTGTTGCATTAAATGTCACATTAGTTTGCGACGTCGTTGTACTGATTTTGCAGTTTAATAATGTAGAAAATAGTTGTGTTGGGTTTGCTCTCCCGCCAACCGGTATATCACCTAGTGTTGCAGGCCCGATCGAGTTTGCAGGGTAAGCACCGTAGGGCTGTCAGGCAAAGGATGAATTGAATGCCGGACTACCATACTGACAACTTCGCGGCTCAGTATCTGAGAATCATTGCAAGTAATTGAGTCACTAATGTCACAGGAAACTTGGATCAGTGGAAGAGCTTAGACCACGAGAAGTCCTTGATTTTCACTGATGGAAAGATCTTATATGAGGTGCAAACATTTACCAACTCACCGATGCTAATACGTTTAGCTTGTCTGCCAGCCCAACAAAATAGCTAATTTGCTAACAACTAGCTAACTTAAGTAACGTTACCTCGGACAGAGCTGTGGCCTAGCAAAGCAATGACACGAACCCGTTTGGTCATGTTTGCCACTAGGATAACAAGCTTGATACTTTGTAATGATGAAGTCGCTGTTCAATAAATGAAAATACTGCTAGTTTAAAGCCTGGCTTACTTTAACACGAGTTAACTGGTGTCGTTGGGATATACGAAGTTGCTCGCAGTAACTTTAATTAACTTGACATGACGTTGAGCATCTAACAATAGTCCGTCACCCTCTGTCCACATTATTACCCTAAAAGCAGAAATACTGGCAACTTGATAAAACTATTTGTATTCTCGCTAGACATGACATTAGTATTACCTATTCTGCGGGGAGTCGATGCTGCCAAATGTCCGTCCACAGATGGAGTTTCCGCCGCCAACATCCCAACCACAAATCCGGGGCTCCACTCGGTAGCGATATTCTCCAGCAAACCGACTTTGGTACAACGTAACAGATTTCGTAAACAACTGAGAATGCCGCCGACAACGAACCAAATACTGTAATTTAATTTACTTTACATTAAACATAGTGCATTCTCTTTCGGCATCTCCCACATTCCCCCTCAATTTACCCCGCTGCCTGCCTCGCGCTCCTATGTCGGAATTGGCGGGAGTGTGTCACTTGCATCAATAGCCGCCTCTGATTGGTCAAAAACACGTAACTGATAACCTATGAAGGAGGTTTGTTTTGTATAAGCGCGTTGCCCGTTTCCTCGGTGCTACGCAGTAACTCATTTACAACATGTACGTTATCTATGACTTCAGATTTTAGATGATACTCCGTTTTTCATTGTGTAAAATAATGGGCTTATTACATTTAGTATAATTCTATTTTTAAATATTGTTTTTTCTCTCTTTTTTTTTGAATGACAAATGCAATCGGCCATTTTTTTCTTGCATGACGACGTCTTAACCCGCCCTGCTCTGCCTCTGATTGGCTAGTTCTGGTGTCCTTAACTGGCTGGGTTGTTTAGTCAAAGCGGACATGAGAATTTATGGATAAGCTTATAGG
Organism: Ctenochaetus hawaiiensis; assembly: GCA_029783645.1. Taxonomy (NCBI): domain Eukaryota; kingdom Metazoa; phylum Chordata; class Actinopteri; order Acanthuriformes; family Acanthuridae; genus Ctenochaetus; species Ctenochaetus hawaiiensis. The sequence continues at coordinate 20,980,928 of JAPZDY010000021.1, read as the reverse complement.
GCTGGCTCATACATCTTTGCCACCAAAAAGAAAAAAATTGCGTCCGGGACGCTCTGTGCTATGAATGGGCCCCTAACTCACAAGAAACGCCCTCTGTCTCTTTTTTGGCTGTGTAATTGGCCGCGAAGTTTGACTGAAGTTGGGGTTGCCATGAAATGAAAATAAATGGTAGCTGGTAAAATAAAACAAATGAGCAGAATAGAGTCCGATGAGGCTGGAATAGCTATTTATTTTACAATATTTAGCTCGAATTAGGCAAAGCACTAAGCACATGATCACCTAACATAACATTTGAAATAATGTCAGTTTAGGTTTTGTTTTTACACATTATATAAAGACTTCAGCATAATTGTTACTCACTCTCACAGCCAGAGTCATGTCAGTATTGGTGAGAAACTTGTAAACTGCTTGACACATCGACAAGAATCCACTCTTCGGCTCTAAAAGATGAGAGTTTACTTTACATGTGATCAAGGTAGCTCACAAATCCTTACGCATAAAGATACATCAAGAAGTTAAAGGAAAAAAATATAAAGTAATAACTGAATAACTGTATATATAAAGTAATAACTGAATAACTGAATGATTTGTAAGAGTTTACAAATTAAATGTATCAGCTTTCTTAGGAAAAAAAAGATTAAGGACATATATTCAAATGTCTAACTAAAAGTATTATTCGAAAAATATAAGATGTTGTTTTGATAAACAAGTAAGTCCAGTTCAGTTAACTAATTGTGCCCCGCTTGAGTTTATCCCTGTAAATGTATACATAGTGTTTATACCCCAAAGGATATTCCCCGTGTTTAATTTTGGTGAAGTAGTTTGATGGGCTAGATGATATATTGGTTGCAGAAAACAGCATAATTAAATACCCGAGGGACAAAGCTAATTCTCTGGTGAATACTTTCTGATTAAAATCCAGAAAGATTAGACATATGACCCCTTTGGTTTAACGGCTGAAAGACAAGTATAACGCTACAAATCAACCCTTTCTCTGAAAAAATTAAAGATTTGTGTTTGAGACACATATTCTGCTTATCCAAACGTATTCGGCTATTTTGAGGAGAAACCAGAATAAGTGTGGGCTAGTAGTCCATGAAATATGAACTTTCACATGGAGCTTTTCTGAATTTTAATTAGGCTACTTGAAAAAATAAACCCTTTATATGTTTAAAAATACATAAGTACATATAAAGTGCTATAACGTATTTGGACACGTCAAATCATCTATCCGCTTAAAGGTGGAATACACATATTCCCCTGCCTGTTAGTGCATGGGTGGGATGCGTATGAGGGGGTATCATGTTGGAGTCACGCGTTTCCCTTTTACCACTCACATAACTTGTGGGACTTGTAGTCCGTAAGGCCCTGTAGCGTGTTAGAAATAAACAGATAGGGACTACAAGTGCTACAGTGGTGCGCAGGCGCTGTATGTTTGATGGGGTCGAAAAGGCGCATCCTGAATGAGTCCCAAACCCCTGCAGCTGTCGACGGAAACGTGAAGGGATTATCGTCGTACCGGTAATTTTGGCACATATTTGCAACGGTTTTTGCTGACTTGTTAACGGTAACGGGCTTCTAATTCTTTGTCGACCGCCAACCGGGTAGTCAAATGAAGCTGCAGCTTGAGATAAAGAAATACTGCACTCTGTTCTGTGGACTGCTGAGCCGCCTAACAACACACTTTAGCTGCTATCTGCTGTTTATGATTACACATGAAGTAAACGCACGATAACTTTATATCTTTGTAGATTAAAAGAAACAGGAGGGGTCGTAAGTCTCTCTTTTTAATTAGTTAGCGTGACTGTTGAGAAGACAAGTTCAGTTGTCCTGGATTCAACCCTGCTTGGGTAACCATGACCTGGGGGTGTGAGAGTCTTCATAGTTTGACAAAAGTTATAATTTGCATCTGGTAGAGCGACTGGGTTGAGCCACTACTGTTACTTTCAAAAGGTTAACATTAGCATGTTCAGTGTGATCAGTGTTAGCAAAGCCCTTTAGCCGCCTCTTTAGCAAATAAAAAAACCCAACAAAAAAGAAGATAGGTTGCACGTGGTAAAAGCAACTGAAAATTAATTAAATGTTACTTGTCTGGAGTGGTATGAAAGTGAATGGTATGAGTGTTAACTGCTTATTTCCATTTCTATGTATCCCTTTTATCCAGGAAAGAACTGGAATTTCAAAATGTCAGGTTTGTCACTTTTAAGACGTTTTCTTATCTAGCTGTCTATCCAGCTATCTATCCATCAATCAATCTATCTATCTATCCATCTATCCCTACTGAACACTGCACTCTTTTTTCCACAATTTATATTTCTCTTTCCTCTACCTTGTGTTCAGTAATGTTGCAAAATGCCCAAAAGTAAAATAGTTAGAAAGAACTATTATGGAGAAGTGTTACTTCCTGTTTCAGATCGAGCGAACAACTTTCCTCCCCTCCCTCAGTTCCTGAGAATAAAGCCATGCTTTTACCAGAACATTGAGGAGGAAATTCCTGCACCCCATCAGCAGTTGGTACGCAGGGTCTACACGCTTTGGTTGAGTAAGTTTCTTCCCAGACATTTTCTAACTTTGGGTCATTTTTGAAGATTTCTTTCTCTGCTGTTAAGATGAATATATGCCAGTCGTCACCCTTCCTTTCATTTTCTCTTCTCTCCAATGTCCTTTTTCCTATGCAGTGTATTCAGGCACGCTGTGCTTAAATGTGATCTCATGTATTGCTTGGTGGGCTGGGGGTGGAAGTGCCACCAACTTTGGCTTCTCCCTGCTCTGGCTCATCCTCTTCAGCCCTTGCAGTTACACGTGCTGGTTCAGACCACTCTACAAAGCCTTCAGGTTAGTCAGCCTTAAAGTCTTCAACTTTATTTCATTAAGTTCACTTCACCCAAACAGTCGCTGCATACTTAACAGGTTAACATATAGCATCAGATAAACTAGTATGACACATAGGGTGAAAATATTGAGGTGAGGTAACTGTTTATCACTTAGTTGAAGTGAAAACTTGCAGGCGGCATAGCACAGGAAAAGATGGTTTTAAAAATTAGATTTGAAAAAATCTCAACAGACTGCTTTTATAACAAAATAAGGAAACATGACTGATATAGCGTCTTATTTTAATTGACAGACAATACAGAGCAATCAGGTCAGGAGTACAAGATCAGACTTCTTAGATCATTCTTAATTAAAATGTATACTGTGTTTTGTGTCTGAATTGGAAAAAAATGGGCGTAGCTTGACCATGTTTAGAAAAGACAGTTTTTTACGCACTTAATAAGTGGCTCGAAAGTATAAGGGTTCAGAAACTGCATGACTCTAATAAAATGAGCTGCCTGCCATGAAGATTTCTGTCATAATCCATGAAAATGGATCTTTGTCTGGCTGGATGAACAGAGAACATTTTTGTCTTCTAAGCATTCAAAATTTGCAAAGATCACATTCTCTTACAACGGAAACTGATGAAAGAGACAGCTACATTAATAAGCTCAAATCAGGTCAGTTAAAAATTGTAAAATATGCTGGACTGTAAAACAAGAAAGCCATGCAGCTTTTAAAAAAAAAAAAATTTATTATTATTTCTTTTCTAGCATTATGTACCCTCAGAATATAAGTTGTTATGAACTCATAAAAGAAGCAGAGAGGGATTGAGCATTAAAAACTGAATGAAGGATACAACAGAAAGCCAACTGAGGGGAAGAATGTCAATGTGTGGCTTCAAAGAAAAGCTGAGAAAAAAAATTCAATCAACATGAGTCATAAGCTCTGATATGAAATTATTTTTTTGTTTTTGAAAAAATAATGATTTTGAACTAAAACATTACCAGCATGGACTTCTGACAGACAATTATTTTCTAATATATTACCCAAATAACTTCAGGTTTTATTACTGCTTTGGCTGTTTTGGTTTTCATGACTTGGTGTATGTTACTCTTACTGTTCATCCTTTACTATTGTGTTGTATGAAGGACTATAAACCATCAACTCTGTGTTGCACAAGAATGAATAAATTACCTGGTATTTTTAGAATAAATTCTTGAGGCCATGATTTCACTTGATTTATTATGTAGTTAAAATCTGTTATTGTAGCAGCCCTGCCTGCTGTAAGTAATAATGTGAGTTATGGAGTGTTTTTTATTTCATTGTGCTTTGCATGAAGCCTTTGACACATAAAATGAGATCTCACCCAAAATGAGATAGTTAGACAGCTATTCAAATTGCTTTAAGAGATCAGGTGTCAGTTTAACTAATCCATTCATTCATTTCTTGCAGCCAGCTAGATCAAGAGTGTTTTAATCCATTGAATTATAATTATTATTATTATGTAATGCTGTGAAGTGGAATAATGTAGTTTTATTCTATGTGGAAGTAAAAAGACCCACCGTGTCTTAATAAGTAGTAGGAAGAAGCAACTTTGCAGCAAAAATAGAGCAACTTTTGACTTTTTTGCTTCCTACTGTACCATCTTATGTTCTCTCTTATTTCCCTGTTGTTCATAGGGCTGATAGCTCTTTCAACTTCATGGCCTTCTTCTTCATCTTCTTCCTCCAGTGTGTGTTGGCTCTCATCCAGACTTTGGGCCTCTCTGGCTGGGGAACTTGGTGAGTTGAGCCAAACCAGCTTTGAAGACTGTGCACAAATGTTGCCTGCCAGTTTTCTACCAGTGGGTCATGAGTGCTGGTATATAAAAAGATCAAGGCAGCTAGAAAAAGTGCTTTCCACCAGACACTTGAATTTTCACATGTTCACTGAAATTGTGATACCAGGATAGTCTTAGCACAAAAATCTCACAAGGCTAACACATGATAAAGATGAGAAGGTTGTTAGCAGAGCTTGGTAGTTATAGATCATCTGCAGCTTTTTGCATTTTCATTTTTATGAGTTAACAGTTTAAAGTTGGTTTCTGAGTTGCTGTTTGGAACTGGCAAGGCCAATTTGTCGAATCATCAACCTTATGATGTTAAATGTAAAGAGAGGGAATAGTATTTTGACTTTTTAATTTTTTTTGTTTTTGTCTTTTAATTGTAAAAATAGTAAACTTGGGTTGCAGAAAATCATGACTTCATGACAACTTGTGTTAAGTAAATAGTTTTTAATTCATCTTAAGCAATTCAAGATATTTACAATTGTACAAAATAGATGTAGATAATCATCATAATTTTAAAAAATGCAGCTAATTAAGAATATATACTGTAGTTGTGGCCTATTACATTGAAGGAATTACATTGAAACTTTATTGGTTGGTTAATCAAAATCTTTATCTTATACTCAAATTTCCCACATTGATCTTTTTTAGAGACCATGTCATTGCTTTCCAAAAGCTTTTTTTTCTTTTAGTTATATATGTTTTCTTGGAAATCATTTCTAGAGGAATTGAAGGATATTAATGTCTATTAACTGATCATTTGCCTTGGGATAATATCACAGTTTGCTCAGGATACAATAAGTCACGAAAAGCGAATGTTACACTGATAATCATAATGCTTTTTGTCATTGCATCTGTTTTCTCACTGCTTTAATGACTCGGTAGTAACTTTTGATATTTGTAATAAATCCACTTTGCTTACTGCCCTATGTGCGATACACTAACCCGTACTACTCCATCTCACTCTCACCAACACCTCAAAGCGGCTGGATTGCAACAGTGATGTTTTTCAGTCAAAATGTGGGCTCCGCTATAGTGATGCTTATCACAACTCTTCTCTTCACTGTGGTGACTGCTTTAATGGCACTGGTTCTCATTAAGGTGAGTGACCACATATGCTGAAAACACACCCACTTTTATTGAGTTTTTGTATGTAATCCCACACCAAGGCATGAAAACAAAAGCAAGGACTCATTAAAAACTTTTTTTTTCTCCCCTCTTTGCAGGTGCACAGATTGTACCGCGGCGGCGGCGGTAGTTTGGAGCGTGCTCAGGAGGAATGGAGCACCGGGATGTGGAAGAGTGCACCGGTGAGGGAAGCAGGGTTCAATGCTGTCGCTCAGACAGCACAAGGCCCAACCTTACCCCAGTACCCTGCCGCAGTGCCAAGCTATCCCGACAACAGTCACTGGTGATGACTGAAAGTCACCTCTAGATGGAGACAGAGAGCTGGCCATGTCTGTGGTGCACAAGCAAGCACTTCAAACCGCCATACCATTTTAACCTTACATAATAAAATGCATAGATGTATTTTTTTTTGAATAAGAGGAAAAGACAGGAAGAGTCTTGTCACCAAAGCTCATTAAAGCCCCACCCTTGTAGTGGCGGGTTATCTTCAAAAGTATACCATTCCATTTCAACTTTGTTTACATATCGTTTATTAAAATGAATGGAAAAAAACCTATTTTAACACTTATAAGAAATTGCACATGCAATTCAAAACTCAAAAATGTGTGAACTGTTTCAGGGTTGCAGTTTGTGACTGGATGTGTGCCTTATGGACCTTTATGATAGCATTGTTTTATGTATTGCCAGACTCTGCATGCTAGAAATCGTACAGGGTTTTTTCCTTTTGCAACAACCGCATGATACTTTATCCGTGTAATATGTGTATTTTGGCAAGAGTTCAGTTTATTTTTGATACGTTGTGCTTTATATCTCCATGCTTGCCTGCTTTGGCTGTGATTTCTTGAAATGCGCCTTAATATTGCGTGCAGATTTTGCATGTGAACCATATCTTGCTTGACCTTTGCCTTAACAAGTGCTGCATTTTCTTGTGAAACTGGACTTATGCTTCAGTGAAACCAAGTGTGCAAACATTTCAGAAAGTTGTTGGTGCAGTTTTATCCTCTGTGATTTCTTACTGAGGACAGATGTGCCAAAACATTTGCCTCTATTCATTATTTTGATACTGGAAAAAAAAAGCCACACCCAAAGTAGATGTTTTGTACTCTCAGTATTTCTCAGTCTGTGTATTTCCAAAGCTACACTGTTTGCTTTTACGGGGTCAGCTCCCTGCCATGAAAGCACCTTATCAGCTGTTGTCAACGTCCAAGTCACTTTCACTTTCCCTCAGATAGACTGAATTTTTGTGCTTGGTGACTGCGTTGTGCCTGCATGCAGACTTTCATGGGAGAGGGATTGAACAGGAGCCTCTTATTTCCGATAACTGACCTCATGTAACCAATACAAACACAAACAACTTGACTGGCTGAGTAAAACAAAAATGGATCAGGAGTAAAGTGAATTCTTGCATGTCATTGTCTTATTTTTGCAGTCTAACTTTTCAGTGTGGACTAATTTGCTTCATTCCAGCAAACCCTTGTAAAGAATCTGATTAAACCCAATGAATGTGGATTTTCTGCTACTTTTATTTTGGCCAAACAATCCAGTCAAAGCCTTTTCGAAGTGTAAGCACTGGCTGGAAGTGAAAGGTTCCTGTCTTGGGTTGAATATTTATTTTTCTTTTCTTCCGACAAAAAAAGTGACCTTCATGGCCAGCTGCCAAAATTAGTATTTTGAGTTTTCTCTGTAATTTGATAAGTAAGAAATGAAACACATATGTTCAAGTAACCTTGAAATATTGCAACATTTCAATAAATATTTTATTCCCACTGTGTCTGTCTGTCTTTGATAAATGTGGAAGTCATTTTAATGTTTGAAATTTGTGCTGAAAACTGAGAAAAGGTCACAAACTTATAAAATTTGGCCAGTCAGTTCTGTTTTTCTTTTCATAACTCATAACGGTTGTCCATCCAAGAGCAGTCAAGCATTTAATAGGTAATATTTTAAGTCTTCCTGATTTTTTATGTTATCACAATCAACTGAAAGATGGTTTTCTATGTCACTGGATAAGTCTTTTTTTTCCTTCTGTTTTTTTAAATACTTTTAAAACTAATAAATCAAAGGAAACACAGCTGTCAATGATATCTGTTGCCCTGGGCCACAAGTTCTAGTTTTCAGCGTTATGTATATGTTTCATAAATAATTTAACAAAGTAAACTTGTTCTTAGCTTGATGTATTAACTGTAATGGTTAGAATTATTAAAAGAATGGTGCAGATTAGAGAGAAAATTATAAATAATACAAATATGGGTGGGGTGGGGGGGGA
>JAPZDY010000021.1:20951275-20972888 GCA_029783645.1 Ctenochaetus hawaiiensis | reverse complement strand
CTGGAGAGGAGTTGTGTAAGTGCATAGTGATGTGGTTGCCCTCTTCAGCTGTTTTTTTCCTGTATGCCTGGTACTCCGTGCTAAATCTTTCACCCTGGAAAAGAGATGCTGCTGTCGTATTGATTTATTCAGAACGGTTCGAAGAAAGTGAGGGTGTGATAAAAGCCCTGTGAGCATCACAGAAAAACGTACAAGACAGCCTGAACTAAAAGTAAGCGAAGAAACCTCATTAAATCTTCGGAGGAAAAGTAGAGCTGATGAGCAGGAGAAAGGGCAGCTGAAAAAAAGGGTTTCTTAAAAAACAACAAGCCCACTGGCTTTTTTTAGAATAAAGAAACTGAAAACAATTGTTCATGAGTGGTTTCCCTTAATTCTCTGTTGGAAATAGGCCCCTGCAAAGCATAAAAACACCTTTTTTTTTAAAAAAAAATGGAAAATCTGTGCACCTACACTTTGGCAATATTTTATTAACTGTATTTTTTTTGACCAATGTATAACCTTAATTGTATTCATGACAGCTTTCGAATGCAGGAGTGTTGAATAATTAAGCAGAGACCCATTTCAGCCTCTTTCATATCTACAGTAGTTGTTTGAGTTGAAACCTAATGCAGCTCTGAGCGCCGTTGTTAATGACAGAGTGTGAAAAACAGCAGATTCAGGCTACAATCCTGTAATTTTGTTCATTCTCAGACTTATCTGACAAAAACAAACAAGTCTGAGGTTAGTGCACAGTCTGTGTTTTTGTTGATATTATCCTGCTGTACAACCCACAGGAGTATCTGCTCCAAAACATCAAGGCAGCGAGCATGTCAGTTAAACTTTCAATACATTTCTGGGAAAGAGATGGTAATCATTTCTGACAGCTAGACACACGTCAAGCTCCCAATAAAGTTTTTTTTTATTCCCAACAAAGGCTGCACTTTCCAAAGTTTGACACCAAAAATCAAAATGTTTATCCTTACTGTGTCTGCAATGCCAAATGTTGATTTACTGACAGAAATGTGCACCCACACTTCTACAACCCAATGACACGTTTGATCACTTATCACTGGTAAAATATTAACTGAAGTGAAATAATCTCATTCTTTTGTCATCTAAAATCTTAAATGCAGAGGTAAATCTGTAGTCCATTTTTCAAACAGCCACCTGGAAATAAAAGAGCAGTACAAGCTATTCATTAATATAGCCAAGACTAAATAGGAGGCTCTCTGACTAATGAATGTTAATTTAAATAAAGAGTACTATCCATATTATGAAATGTGAAAAGTGTTGCTTTTGGCTCTATTTACAGAATTGGGATGACAAGTATTTTAATTGTTGAAATAAAAACTTCATAACAACAAATAAATAATTGAAACAAAGGTCTTTGCTGTACATAATATTACACAATGTGTATTCACAATTTATCTTTACACAACAACAACAAAAAAAAACATTCACAAAAAATATTTTTTCCAATTTCCTGGAATCAAAACTCCAGAAAAATCATGAAGTTTCTTAAATGAACATCAGCTGCCCAGTCCAAGTATGGAAATGATTGACAGTGCGAAAATTGGCAAGAAAAAACAGGACACCAATCAAAGGAATTTATTATGTGAAAACCTTTTCCAAAGTAGTGCTTCTATAGGCAGATAATTCTCTACCTCAGCAGAGTCAAATCTCTGACTCATCATTTATATATCCCAGCCCGTCCAGGCTTGAAATGTTGGCCATAGGTGTGAAGTGGTGCTCCCCGTTACCTTTGAAGTCAACAGTAGAGTGATTATTATTGGCACTACAAGGTCTTCCAGTCTCATGTCCCAAGAGTTTTATCTCTGAAGTTCTGTTCTGGATGTGCATGTATTCAGCTGATTGCCTTTTCCCCTCACCCTCTCTGGTTTTCCCCTGTGCAAACCTGAAACATCCCCAATGTCCTTGACTCCGGATCCAAAATATGACCCCCATCAGGGAGAGACAAAGCAGCGACAGCAGAGCCACAGCCACCTCTAAACAAGTCACTCTGCTTGTGTCGCTTTGATTTTGAGGGGGCAATGGGCTTTCCTCCAGCTCTGGTGCAGCCGTATTCAGACCATGAATAGAGTCCGAGGAATTCCTCACCTCATTGCCGGGAGTAGAGGTGTCCCCCACTCCCGGGCCAGTGTGAAGCTGTAAGTGATAAACCGCCACAGTCCGGTTGTACATTTTGCCATTGACCTGCTCCACTGAGAAGCAGGTGTACAGGCCAGCGTCCGATTCAGAGGCACTCATGATGAGGAGGCCCCCACTGTAGATGTAGTATTTGTTGTTGGAGTGAAGTGTTTGGTCAGAGAATCGCCACAGGACCTGCGCCAAGTTGGAGTGGATCTGGCAAGGCAGCTGGATGTTGTTCTCTGGAACTAGGGTAAAGTCCACGGCTGCTACTGGATCTAAAAAAAACACACATACACACACAAAAGGTTGTTCCTACTGCATACCAATGAGTAAAACTGCTTGTATGCTTGTTAATGTATGCAAACAACACCCTGCAAAAAGACGTACCTGGCTGAGGACACTGTGAGACGTCTCCCTCCGTCAAACTCTGTACTGCAGTGTTGGAGGAGATGGATGGGCTGTGGACTGAGGAGCACTGCTTGGTGGTGAAATCCCAGGCACAGTAGGGATCCCTGGCCAGGATGCAGTCCACACATGTGTCGTAGCGGCTGCAACTACTGACTGGCATCTGGACAGCACCGAGCTCTGAACCTGCATACAGTTGGCCCTATGTTCACACAAACACAGATTAACAAACCAATAGCATTTAAATTTTATTACCACTGAGGACTCAACTGTTTTTTTAGTGGCAATTATGTAACAACATATTTAAATTGAGACATAAAGCCAGACTGAAGCTTTTCGTGCAAAATTTGAAAAGAAAAACATCAGTAAATGACTATAACCTCTAATGATGATGAGCTGATAAACCATAATACAACTGCAATGAACCTGTTAACAATTACCTTGTTGGATGAGAGGCGCAGAGTGCTGATAGGCACGGGGTTTTCATACAGCTGAATCTCTTCAATGATGAACATCTCTCCATCGTAGTTGACTGCCTTCTGTACGTAACCATTTTCTATTGGGAGGCAAAAAAAGCACCATTTAATACCTATAATAATGAGTGCATTGCACAAACCCACATATTAACCAGTATCCTGGATTTGATATTCTCTCTCATTACTCATTAATTGTGTAATGGTGAATAAATAACTGGTGTGGTTGCTTTGAAGGTTAACCATTACAAGATACTGAAAACACATTTATTTAATCAGATGCTTACTATGAGCAATGTGCTGGTACATGTAAACACAATTTGTAACAGTTTTGGGTTTTCCAGTGTATTTCTAGTTTATGTCCTTGCTTCTCTTCAGTTTCAAATTATGAGTTTTGCAAAATTTTAATAGAGAGTATAATATAATAGAAGAATACTGTTGCTTCCCACATCAGCTCTGACAAATCAGTTATTGCTGGTTGATGAATTACTCATCATTACTGATGCACAAACATGGGAAAAGTCACTACAGACTCCAAATTTTAAAACTGTGGTGTAATGTGAAATATAGAGACATTTACCTGGCGATAATAAGCTTCATAAGCACTGTGTGAATTGGTTTGACAAGCACTTCAACAAAAAATTTGTTCAAGAACCAAACCACAGTTTTAAACTAATTATTTACTAGCCCCTACATCAGTTCTATTCTACTTAAATCTGAGTTAATATGCCCCTATAATGTTACAGATATCAAATAGTTTACCTGTGCCAATGAACATGACAGCATGTCTCCTTCCATCCAGCGCCAACACACTGTCCACTACAATCCGAGTCAGCAGAGGTCCCTTCTTGACCAGCAGGGGCCCTCCTGTCTCAGGGTGAACAGCCTCGTCCATAAGGGGGCGGTCCCTGATGAACTGGAGGGTTTTGTCAGGTAGGTCCAGAGAGCGATTCATTCCCAGTTTACGTGCCACATTATTGATGCACTGCAAAACAAAGCTCCGGTTTGGAAACTGTGGGTTTTTCACATTTGTCTTACAAGCCTCGATATTCAGTGTAACCTCTGGATACAACAAAGGCTTCACACTCACCGCTCCTGGTCTGGGGACCGGCAGCTCTCCAGTGTACATCACCCACTTCACGTGAGAGGTTTCCACAGCAACAGGTGTCTTAAACTTGCCCTCGTTGAAAATATTTCGAATGGCGGACACACTGTATGCACATACTGCAGATGCCTGGGACAAGCCCCTGAAAACACCAAAACAAACAGATTTAGTCAAGCAAAATGCCAGATTTTAGTTTTAGTTTTTGAACTGGAGAATACTTTCAGAATCTGTAACTAGTCTCTCCACTGTTAAATAAAAATATCAACCTACATATACACTATATATTACAATTCATCAAGTATATTGAATCAAACAAATTAAATAAAATCCAAAGGTCAAAAAGGTTTTGCTTGTTATTGTGTGAGTATATACTGCTTATTTATTCCTCCATAATGACTGTTCTTTTTTTTTGACTGTTCATTTTTTTATCTTTTGACACATCAACACCCACCCTACGCCATGAAATCACAGGAACTGACTGTTACTACTCACGACTGGGGTGTGAAGACCGCGTAGAAGACGCTCTTCCTCCAGTCATCATGCTTCAGCAGGAAGACATCCTGGACAATGGGGGGCAGACTGGGTTCAGGGAGGGAACAATCCAGACGAGCTTTCAGGAACGACGTCCATTTCCTCTGTAGTGTCCGCTGGCCGCCCATATCCCCCTAAACACAAGGATGCAGCCTTCTGTCAGGCGCAATTCTGCAGATATTTCACTTGACCAGAACAACCAGAGCAGTGTCAGACAGGGAGTGTGAGGCCCAACACAAGTTCGCACATTCTCTTACCAAAAGCACATGACACTCGTTTACATTTCTGGAGGTGACATAGTTCTTGCAGACACTGAATTTTTCACCCTGTGCTTATTTATACCTTGCAGACACGAGCCACTCGAGACACTGCAACTTTGCTGTAGAAGTCGTACTCCATGGCGTTTTCACTGAAGAACAAGTACACCTTATCATCATCACCGTCAGGACTATCAAAACTTTCACCCACAAAGTCCATGTAGACAAAGTTTGGCTCTGAAATAAAAAAAAATTAAATTAAAGCTTAGGTGAAAAATGAGCAGAAAATTATATAAAAAAGGAAATCTACAAATATCATCCACTGCATCATAGCACAACCACAAGTAGTGTGGCTACAGCTGCAATCATTTCTCTCTAAACTATGCACAGCATTACATGAAACTTTACATTTTTTTTGCAGAGAAGGAACTCACCACTGAGCCAGGAGCTCTTGAACTCTGTGCGGAGAGCCAAGTCTGAGCTGCGCAGAACCACAGGCTCAGAGCCCAAGAAGTTGATGGATGTAGCAGAGTACAGGTCATTTCCTGTTTGACAGGAACAAGAGATGGGGGGAAAAATTCATGGAGGTCAATAATTATGATATTCATTCACATGCCTACTAATGGACAGATCCGACTAGCTTTCTCTGACTACTTAGTGCATTGACCAGGTAGAACTAGTAAAGATATTTGGTGATATTTGTAATTCATTTGCTGCCATGTGGTGAGTGGAATTTGCATGCAGTTACCCTAAGTACACTGATCTTTTCTGTTGGCGCACTTTGAACTCTCATCAGTGTTTTCTGCTTTGTTACCTTTGGCAGCAAACCTGACTCAGACACTCACCAACCATGAGGGAGGAGTATCTTTGGAAGGGATCAAAAGGACACTTCCCTTTTCCCTCCTCCTGCTTTCCCTCAAGCCTCAGCTGTCCATTAACAAACGTCTACCGGAAACAAAGAGGAGGAGAGAGAGACAGAGAGAGAGGAAGAGAAATACTCATGAAGAGTGGGAAAACAAAGAGAAACTGTGCCACTTTGTTCAGACACAGTAATGAGACTGAAACTGTAGGACTTACCAAGCAGTTTGTTAGTGTTAGTTGTATCAACTTGCATATATTTACATCATTACTCAGCTCAAAACACAAGTTTTCAGACTGATCTCCAACCTTCGACTCTGCCACTATTTAACATTTTTAGTCAAATGATATCATGCAGAGACTTGAGATTTATTGATATTAATCACCCATTAAAGTACAAAAAAAATATTTTGGAAGTAAATTGTGTTGCAGTTTTGCATATAGGAGCACAAAAAATATAAAATAAATGTAAGAAGCAAACTTTATTCTGTAACTATGCAAAACTCCCAAACAAGAGCAAACCAATAAGTGAGGGCAAATGTTTTTAAATTATGTAAACAGAACAAACTATAACCGCAGCTTATAAACAGAAAACACTACAACTAAAAATCCTCTCTACCCACCCCACACTCTGCAGCATACATACCATATAATCACAGGTGGGGCTGAAAGCATTTGTGCCGCACACATACATGGTGGTATCATTCACTTTGTGCAAGGTTCGAATGTAGTTTCGGCATTCCACCTGCAACAAGATCCAGCAGAGAGAATGCCAAGGTCAGAGCTTTGTTGGTTCAGCCGCAAAAACACAAACATGCCACATACACATACTGACTGCCTGCAGTTGAGCTGGTGACCCAAAGGTCAAGGCTGTGTACATGCATTTTCTTCTCAAGCCTTTATTTGGACATTCAGTTTGAAGCTGTGAGCAAAGCACTTCAAAGAGAATTCTGTGTTACTTGAAAAGTTAAAAAAAAAAACAGACTCTCATATAAATGATTTACAAATGCAAAGAGATAAACTGCGTTGGGGAGTAAACTGCAGTTTACAGTTGTCTTTTAAAGCTGTACCCTTGCTCTAGAAGTAAAAGTTTGAGTGCTCGTTTTGAAAGACATCACACAAACCTCAGCATGTTTTCCTTTGTATGTGCACTCCCTCTGCTTCTCCTCAGTAACTCGCCAATACACCTGCATCAACAGAGGGAAAGTGTCTGGTCAAAGCACGCAAGAATGGTGTCGCAACTTCACAGTACAATGTTGACCTGTAGTCCGTTGGCTCTCACATATTTCACTGTTTGTCTTACATCAAGACCAGCCAATACACTCTGGAAGGGAGAAGCTGCTAGCTGCGACATGAATTCCTAATAGCAAATGCGCACTAGCGAAATAAACAGCAGGGTCAACCTGGCTACTGATGTGAGAGCAGCTTTCATCAGTCAAGTATGTTTCTGTGAGCACATCTTTAGCCAAAACAGACTCTCTTAAAGCACTGATAGCAGGGAAAGATAAACAAAGTCTTTGGAGGCATGAACTCACAAAAGCTAGCTAAATCTTAACAAAAAGTTTGTGAGAGGCAACAAGAGGCTGCACTTTTTACAGGCCACTTGTTCATCACACGAGCGTTATAAAATTATCAGAGAAATGAGAATGCAAAAGTATTTACTTCTACTTGCAGAAAAGTTATTTTTCTTGTAAAAGATTCTTTCACATTAAAAGTCTCCTAAAAATCATTCATGTTGAGGGAAAAAGCATTGGCAGAACTGCTCATTAATCACATTAACTTCACTAAAAAATGTCATTGGGGTCTCAACCAGATGTTATTTATGAGAAAGGTTTACAGCAGTTGTATTTTGTGCATAAACCGAGACAGTTCAGAGTGGACGAAGATAAATTGATCCTCCTCCGTTGTTCCTTTGTGGAGAATATCTAAACCTTTGGATTTACTGCCTGGTATTTTTCATTATCAGTGACTAGCAAAAACAAACTGCAAAAGATAAATCAGCAAAACTGGATGACAATGACTTGTGAGCACTGAGGGCAGAGCAGGCGAATATTGAAGTTGAATCACATTTCTTTTTCAGTGCACACAAGCTGTTACGATCGGACAGACAGTTTTAAGATGCCATCCGGCTGAAACAACTTATGTCATGTAGAGCACTTTGGTAGAAGTCTGATTATGCTGAGATATTCTGCTGTTTCAGTTTATTTGCAATATGTACCTCTTTTTTTACCATTTCTGTATGGCGCATGATGAATTTCCAAAAGGACTAATATCTATCTAACTATCAAACCATCCCTTTGCCCATCTATTCATTCATCCCTCCATCCACCAATTCAGTCATTCATGCATTCATCCATCCCTTCTAATCTATCCGATCAACCCACTACCTGCAATGTGAAACTGTGACTTCATATTAAGAGTTCGAAGCCAAAAGGTTTGGGAACCACTGATATAATCTACGACACAGCACGACAAGTCCAGCCTTGTGTGGCTCTCTGATTAATTGAAAAAGTGTTTTCAACCTCTTGCATTTCATAAATGTTCAATAAGCCTTTCATTTTTAATCAGAAATAACAGAAAGTTAATTTCAGGCCGCTTTATCAAGTGAAAAGCATTCGCACGTAAACATCTAACTGTTCAAAGTTTCAATTCAAAGTCAACCTTAATGTCAATTCTGCCATATGTAGAGGATAAATAAAGGACTGAGATAATGTTTCTGTCAGCCTCTGTTTTAGTATACCAGCATAGAAGTGCTAAAACAAAGCAAAAGTCTAAATAATAGAAAAATAAATAATTAAAAGTACTAAGCGCAGATCAAGGAGAGAAACCCTAATTATAAGAAGTGTAGGACAGGTTCTGCAGGCATGTGATTGTTTATCAGTTATTTTACAGCAGGTTTAAATGGCACAGCACTGATCAGACTTGCTCATTAAATTAAACTCCACACTTACTGCAGCCTTTCTGATGGAGATGTTGTTGATGTCCAGTGCGTATATGGCCTCTCTGGCCCCCAGCAGCAGCAGGTCGTCTCTCATTAGCATAGTGGAATAGTTGAAGATCCCCTCTTCTCTGAAGGACTTCAGCTCGTCTAAACAGGACATCTGCATTACTATGGTGCATCTCATTATAATTTCTTTTCTTCTTCCAAAGCAAAAACAAAATGCATAGTCAATGAAATTATATAAGCACAGAAACCAAGCAATTAAAGTTGCAGTGTTTGTACATAAGCTCAAAAGTAAACCTGCTTCAGCACAGTAAGAATTTGCCATATGAGACATACAAGAGGGGAGGCATAGAGAGAGTTTGACTTACTCTGGTAGGGGACAGTCTTTCGTGGGACACAGTAGTGATTGCTGAGTGCACCAAACGAAACATGGAGCATCAATCCACAGATGAGGCTCAGGGCTGAGAGGAGAGACATGGCTCAGAGTCCAGGTTTGTCCAAATGTGGAGGAGCTGTACAGTCCAGCTCTGCCACCAAAGCACCCGATCAGAGACAGAACATGGTCCAAGGTCTCAGTTCAGATGTTACTGGAGTTACACAGTGGTGATGTGGCTGTCCCGTACATGTGCCGCTCTGACACAAGTCATCCTTGTTTTCAAAGACCCTCTTGAAGGGAGTCCATATGTTAAAATAGGCCTGAAGAGAGCAGCTCAGCCTGCCTCAGTTCAGCTTAAAGACGGTGTCCTGCGTGGTAAGTATCTATGTCGGTGTTAGCCTCCAGCGTAGTGCTAATGAGCCACTGTTGTCTTCTACAGAAGGAGGAGCAGGAGCCATGCTGCCCAGCTATTGGTGAGGGGAGCTGGAGGAGATCATCTCGATGCCCACCTCTAGGAAAGAAATGCATTAAATTATTAAAGACGCCCCTTGATGTAAAAACACTGCCTTTAATGCTGAGAATGGAAGTGATGTATATTAATATGGATAAAATAGATAATAAATTTGTTCTAGAAATTAACCCTCCTACACCTCATTTCTCTCCAATTCATCCGTTGTATACTTCATCATTCATGGACTATTATGATTTAGTGCTACTTTAAGAAATGATGTCCCTTCTTTTAAACAACAAATGTAAATGTGGTTGTGCCAGCTGCTTTTTTTGGCTGTATATAGTTATCAAAAAGGAAATCTATGCAGTGAATTTACATTGAGGAAGAGAGAAGACAAAGAGACTTTTTTAAAAAAGGGATTCTGCAGCTATTTAAAGATATACTTTCATTAAGATAGAGGACTCACACAGAATGGAAAAAAATGCAGAAAGGTCAAAGCAGTAGTCATAATAAAAGTCCAAAAGCACTGGATCCAGCAACTCCCATAACACCTCTCTGTGCAGCATCTTTCATTAGAGTCTCCCTGCCTGATGAATGCCTTCAAACTCCAAAGTTCACTAAAATTTTTAAACAAAACATTTTTGTTTTGTACATGTTTTTGGTTCCCAAGCCCAATCCAAGATAACCCAGATGACCTGGTTATTGTCAAGACTTTAGAAAACTTCCTGCAAAGCCACAGAGGACATTTTAAACTGAGTGAAACACAGTTTGACAAGTAAAATGGTCTTTATATATAAAAACTCTGTGTTTCTATAGGGCAGCATGCTTACTGTGTTTAAGTAAAGTCATCGAAAACACATTCAGTAAACATAACAGGGACAAATTTAACTTTGGTGTTACATCAGAGAGGTCTAGCACCACTGGCAGTTACACCTACTGTATGAAAAGTCATAATTTTAAACCCTATAGAGGAAACTGATTTTTGCAGAGTGCCCTGTCGCTCACCAACCCCCACTCTCTCTTCCTCCTCCACTTGGTGTCTTCCTGTCCTCCTCCCTGATAAGAACCTGCTTCCTCTTGGCTCAGCGGGGTTCACCCAGCAGACGGGGATCAGTTCAGGTTTGGGCATGCATGCAGATCACAACAATTTACTGCCTTAGCGCCCCATCCCTACCCTGGGATTCATGCTGGATTGAGACTTACCACTTTTTTTGGCGAGTTTCTTTCTGTTTTGACTAACTGAGCAGCGCAGCCTCATCCAAAATTCATCAAGGCACTTTTTCTCTCAGAATAACACACAAAGCATACTTAGGAGTCAGACTCGCAAGGTAAAAACTATACTCTTATCCTTCTGGTGCACGCTGCTCAAAGGCAGCAGCAGCAGCACCACACAGCTGCTTTGCAACTGTTATTTAGATTTCGGTTCGCAGAGGAAAAAAAAAAGCTGCAGGTTTCATAAAGATTCCTCCTTTGAAAGACGCACACCACAGGATCTTCGCCTGTTGACAGAAACCAAAATGACAGCATCCAAATTTCCTCGAGAGACAGCGAGGCGCTCGCTCCCCGTGCGTCTCTGAACAAGCTCACTTTTGAACGTGCGTTTTGCAACCAACTGCCATGCGCCCACCTTGTTTCTACTTGACACAGCGAGACGAGCTGCTGCATGTATAGGACGGCTCATTTGTTGTCAGAGCGCCGATGCCTTGCGTACTTTTCCCCCTCAGGCAGTGGGGGCGGAGGTGGGGGCCGTAGGTTGAGCGCCACAGCTGAATGGAATGACTGCAGGTTGTTTCTCACAGCGTTTGACAGATATCTCAGTGTCGTGCAGACAGGCAGGTATGGCTGTAACAACACAGGAGCACGCAGCAGTTGTGCCTCTTTTCTCTTCCTTTGTTTATTCATGGTCAAAGTGACATGAGCACATGAGGACGTGGTGTGAGGGGGTGGAGGGGATGCACAGTTGGAAAAAGGGGCCTCAAATTTGGTGTCTGAAGCTACTTGATATGTATGATTTTTTAAGTTTTTTTCCCTATATTTGATCAGAAAAACAAAACAAAGTCTTACAGTATTAGAATTTTAATCTCTAAACATTTTTAACATTGTTCAAGTAACTCAAAGTGCTCTGGCACTGCTTATTAATCAATTGTTATGTATGTCATGTACATCATGTATTCACTGATACATTAATTGACTTATTATTGTCACGTTGGGCTGCTTAACAAGCTGAAACCACAACAGACAGTAAGATCAAGTGCACTCACAGACAAAGATAAAACATGGACCAACTTCAAAATTTAATTAATTAAAAACAAGAAAGATTTGAAATTTGTACAGCTTATTCAGTTTTTAAAAAATTAAGCATAAATCTGTGTTTTTGTCATTTAACTAAATACACTTACTACAGTTTAAAAAGAAACTCTGAACAAACAGCTTTAATGTACCTTTTTCGTTGATGTGAAGACATACAGCTTGTGTCTGGCCACCTGTCCAAACTTAAATATTTAGTCTACTTTAAATTCGTTTAGGTCTTCACCGACTGCACGGGGGAAAATGTGACTCTTTAGCTGCTAAATGTTCCACTGCTGCAAGCTGCTAACTCTGTCTGTCATCTCTTGGTAAAGAGGAGGCTAACCAGCGACCAACCAGGTCAGACAGAGCACTCACACTAAAAAACTTTCCATGGAGCCGAGGGATGATGCAGAGTTCTGTTATTACTCTCTGTGGGTTTGTCACTAATAACAACACCTTTCACCTTACTTACAGTCATTTGTATTGTTCATTAAGATAATATAAGTGCAGATGTATGACTTCCATTGAAGCAACAATATAATTAGAATTGAATAACAGAAGAATCTTTCAGACTTCCAAATTATGATCCAACATTTGTGTCTCTATGTCCCTCACCTTTGCTGCTTGCTTTGTTCTTTTTAATTAATGTGGAAGGACCCTCCCATGGACTGTTTGACCTCTCTCCTGATCGCTGCCAAAGTCCATTTTTAATGCTTTACAAGCATTAATATCTGCAGACTTGATGGATGATTTATTAGGCATTTAGGTTTATAGCAAAAGCCCTTCAGGTTTTTACTTTGTCTTAAAGCTAATAACTCATCTCTGCTCCCCTTCTGAGGTTGAATGATTGTTCCTTTGACACCTTGTGAGGAAATTAATGATAAACCACCATCAAATTAGGCATGCTCTGACTCGGAGTATGTTGTGAAAAACTGGTATGAAATCCAGTCATAGCTTTTGTTTATAGGGGATCACTGCTGATTAATGTGCAGCCAGCAAAGCTATCAAAGTATCAGTCTTTAAACACACAGCTGTTTATACAAGTTCATAGTCCTCTTATGTAGGGCTTTACATTACCCTATCACATACACAGATTGTTAAAAAGGTAAAATATTTATAAATTACATTGTTCATAAACCAGAAGCACAGTATCTAGGAAGAGCACTGAAACATATTTTTGTTTCTCTTTAGTTTCTCACCTGACATTAAAGCACCGCTTGCATGTAAAAACGCAAAAACCACAAAGTCAGCATCATGCAAAATAAACGTGGACAAAACCAGGAGCCTAACTCTAAAATAGTGTCTTTAAGTTTTGATGTACATGCGAAAATGTATTTTTCACATTTTGATTTATTCCAAGCAAACCTCCACTGCGGCTGCTGGTGGGTTTTTTTACTCATCAAGACACAGAGTGTGAACAACTGCAGGTTCAAAGGCTGCATATGAACTAATACAATAGGCTGAAGAAGCCCTGCAGCAAGTATCTCTAGACACTCCAACCACTTGAAGCATGAGGATATTAATAGCTCGTTCACCATATCTACGATCCCCTCGCCTGTATTTCTCACTATAACTACTTGCTGTGTACAAAGTAAAACCCCGAACAGCAGCGTGCGGAGCGTGCACAGACAAGCACGCTGTTGTCATCACCATGAGTCACAACAAAGCCAAATCCGAGAAGCCATGTGAACAGTCAAACAGCTGGAGTTAGTGAGTCGCAACTGCGTAGGTCCGGGTTACAGTGAATTACTTTATTTACCCCTTGCAGTATGGGTGTGGCCTCCTGCGGCTGTAACTGATTTACCTGAGTGGCTGACTAACTGGTATACAGGTTTGACGTCGTTTGAGTCATGGGGCTGACTGGTCGATGGGCTTGTTGTCTGTTTTTCTGCCTGCCTGCCTGCCTGCCTGCCAGTCAGATGAGAGCTGAGGAGGCCGGCTGGTGAGCTGGCTGTGGTAGGCTGTACAGTTCCATCACAGGGGCCTGAACAGGAAACCGGTTGTGGGAGGGTGTTCACCTTTGACAGTCCTTGTGTCACAGACTCTGTTGTGAAACATTCACTGGAAAACACACCCCAGTTCACGACGGGTTATATTTTTGCAAGCTCAGATGGCTAAAACAACCCATTCTTTTATCATAATGGAAGTATAATGCCACCTTTTGTTTTGACATGCAGACGAGTTATAATTATCCAAAAATATACTTTAAGTGTGTACAATTTTCCAGCCTGTTACCACGTGTATAATTAAGCTAATGGATAGGTAACAGTCAAAGCATTTAACGCAAATAAAGACGTCAAGTAAACACACTAAAAAGCACAGCAACCTATGATATGAGATCTTTGCCTCTCCTCGACAAATTACTCGTCAATGATGAGACAGGTCTGGTTTAGTGTAAACGCATGCTTGAAAGCACATACTGAGAAAACACACACACACACACACACACACACTCACACAGGCAAGTCTCAGCAGGAACCATGGCCCAAAAGGAAAAATCTGAGCACATCTCTCCCTGCCCTGATGTGTTGTGTGACAAGTTCAGCAACAGACAGAAATACCCAAGAAAACAAGATGTGAAAAGGATTTTGCGTTTAGATTTTTTAAAAAACAAGAACAGGACTATTGTGTGAGATATGAATTGATTCAAAGAAATTCACTTGAACTTGTGCTATACATAAAAAATAGTATGGTTGCTAATTGTCAGATTGGAGAAGTAACAACAGTAACAACAATAATTTCTATCTTTCTTGAATCATTGGTCAATTATGAAAAAAGTGGCTCAAGGTTTCTCTTTAATCACTTTTAAATGAACTGTTTCCTAAATATTTGTGCATGTGTTTGAAATATTGTATTGCTGCTGTTGTGGCATGGGCTTTCCTCAAAAGAAGAGATTTTGTGATCTCGGCAGGACTTGCAGGGTTAAATAAAGTTAAAAAATAACAACTCCCTCTAGCTCCAGTCAATAAAATCAAGTGTACTTTGATGTATTGATAGAAGAATAGAAAGACAATCGCGAAAGAGCCAGTTATGTAGATATAAATTATTATTAGAGAATTATCTAGGGTCAAGTGTTTGCTAGATTCTCTCCACATATCAGCCCCCCTTTGTTTCCTCGGTTCACATCCTAAATAATTGCCTTCACAGTTTTAAAAATATAATGTCAGCCTATCAGGTGCCATTAACAACCACTAAATTACAAAGCTTGTGAAGAAATCAACTCTCCCTGCCTGCCAAATGCCTGAGCAGAAATGACCTGTTTTGATTTTGTGTCATTTAGAATAATAAGTATTTTTTTAGGCTACATGCACAGGGCTTTAAATCGATACAGCTAAGCTACATCAATAATTCACTACCAGAAAATCTAAATATTCCTGTCTTTGCGTTTTGTCTGCAATGAACCTGAATGTTAAAGAGGTTTACTATGAAATTGAATGGTGTGCAGCTACGGATGTTGGGAGTTTAAGCATGTGATATGAGTGTCTGGCTGAGCGAGCAGAGGATATAACTAAGTGCTGTCAGTGCACTTGCTCAGGGGGATTGCCCAATTTTAGCTTTCAAGCTGCATCTCAGTGGGGTCACGGGGGTGTCGAGGAGCGGCTGCACACGGTCACACCACAAAAAATACACTGGCTCTGTGGTCAGAGAGATGATGCAAGTTTCCTAATGTGTTTTGCCGTCCGTGCCAGCGGATGACAAGTAGTAATGTCGCCCTTCTCCAATGTCAGTATTAGCAGACATTAAAGCCCCCACGGGCTAAAAGAAAACTAACTCCTCTTTTTTCATGATCAGCAATTCCTAACACAACAACTGGGCGCGTGCCACTTTTTTTTGGCCGACCTGTGTCCTCCGCGCGCCATACAGGTAGAGCCCACAGGTAAAAACCCAGTCTGTTTAAAAGGCAGCACAAAGGAAGTGCATCGTGTCTGTGGACAGGCGCGTTTCTGCTCCTGTTTGTGAGCACATCTGGTCGGTGTGTTTGTCAGTGTAACCGGGTAGAAGAAGATCGGTTTCACTTTGTTTTCTTCAGTCACCTGGGTCTGTGGTTTGATCTGTCACCAAACTGCGTCGCTGTAAATCGATCAGGTTTCATTGTGCTGTTGTTTAAAAAATGCACACGCGCGCGGCTCGCGTGCGCACAGTCAACCATTAAGCTACAACAAGGTGTGCCATTTAAATGGAAGGTCACTTGTTTACAACGGAGAAAATCAGTGCAAGCCCTACCTTTAATAAATAATACATGAAGTTTATCTTGCGGTTCAAAGCTTCTCTCTCGGCTGGATTCAAGCACACACCCGCCGCTCTGACACTTGTCCTGAAGCTGCACCAGTGAAAGTTGGAGCGTCGCCGTTGGCGGTGGTGTTAAAGCAGTTTAAACGCATATCCTACTACTGCTTAGCCTAGCTTTCGGCTGCTATTATTAGATTGGGATATCCTTTAATCTTAGATAAGACAGAGAAGTTACACCGCGCCGTATGTGCGCCTCTCAACACCACAGGTTGCCAAATCCAATTCCCACAACCAGCCCGAGCTCCGAGGAAAAAAAAATATAAGCCTGCGGGACAGAGCTGCGCACAAACACGCCAAAAGTCACATCAGCGGCTCACGCACGCATCGGACTCACCGGGAGTTGTCAGATCTACATCAGGGACCGTTGAGACTGCTGTTGTTTTTCTGGTCTTGGATCCGGCTCGACGCTTTCTGCTCCACCTGTAACGTTCACTTCACATCTAATTCCTGCAGGGAGCGATTATCTGGCAGCTCTCGGCGGTAGGCAGTGGCTGGTCATGTGACTTTTGATTTTTTTTTTTCATAGAAAGGCCTACCTTTTTTCAAAAAAACACGCTCACTCACTTTGCAACCAATCAGACGTGTTGACGGAAAACAGTGGGATCAATATCATTCCCTTGTGTTGACCAAATTTACATCTTAATCATTTTGCTATGATGTGAACTTTTCCACGTGGAAACGCAAAAATAAACTGTGACATTATGACAGGATATTTTATTATTATCTCAGGTCCAAGGGCTACTAACATTCAAGATTTAACCGACAGAAGAGAACAAAATGTATCTTAAAATTTAATATAAACTTTAACAAAAAAGCACACTGTTCATAAAAAAAACACATTTCATTTTACACTTCATCCTTCTCAGCCTTTGCCTACTAGAAACAGCAATTTGCAATTTTGTCTTGCTTGCTACTCACAGGCTTCTGTTGGCAGCATACGCAAATATTATCAGCTGTTGTAACACAACAAAAGGAAAAAGAAAAAAATAAACATTGACAGACACGTTGAATCGACAGCGTGCATAATCTGCCATCTAGCGGCTGAAAATAGACTGGTCTATTTTACGGAAAATACTGAGAACATTATCCCATCCCCCCAATAAAAAATAACTATAAAAACAATATATATATATATATATATATATATATATTAATGATAGAAATTCATTAAAATGTCAGTAGGCCTATCACGGCTTCTCATATAGATGAGTGGGGGCTCAGTCAGTGGTTTGTGAGATCTGTGACTTCTTCACTCTTTGTATCTCTGTCTGCCGTCTTTGTACCTCCCGCCTCCAGGACTCGAGTTCTGCAGGTTTTGAGAGGAAGAAACCGTCTTTAACTTTTCCACCGGCTTCCCCGGCCGAGGTGAGGGGTTTTTATTGGCCACAGCACGAGTGTTTACATAGATAGGATCCTCTCCTGCATTCAAAAGTAAAAAAAAAAAGAAAAAAAGATGATGAACACATGATACATTTCTCTTATTTGACATGAAAACCTCCTTTAAATTTATTTATAAACCATTTTGACAAACTTCTGTGAATGTTCTCATTCATCCAGGTCATAGTTATTCAGGGCAAATAAATCGAAGGCAACTGGACTTAGTGATATGTCTGTTCACAGACATATCACTAATATCACAAATATGACAAACTTCCACATCTGAGTGGGGGGATAAATTACAGTGCGATTTGTTTTAATATTATTTTTTGACTTACTCAGATTTTATGAAGCTGTCTAACTTGATCAAATCAACCTTAGAAGTAAAAACAAAAAAAGATGTTCTTACAGAATTGAAAATTAGTTGAAGTTAAAGATAGCGTGTATGTATAATACAAGAAAATACAATTTGAATACAGTAAAAAGCTGTAAAAAATACCTCATATTATAAAGAATTATAGTCTCATGACTTAAATTAAATATTCTGCTAAATTCCCATTTATTAATAATTGTTTTATTTTTAGTGTGTTTTTAGTGAATTATCTATCATTACATCCAACATTGAAATATTGAAATACTTAATCAAAATTTGCACTAATTGCACTTATCAACTTACTTATAAAATCATAAAACAAATATTTTGATAGTTGCATACAATAGTTTTGTCCATGATAATAGATAGACTTGAAGTATTGTTTCTTGATATGATTAAGAGAAATATCTACTCTTTATAAATTCAACGAATGTTATAAGTTAAAGACAATAAAGCTTCTTTTGTACTTAAAAGTTTGTCAGAAATTGTTACACATATTTAAAACAAATTAATGCATTACAAAACAAATTAATAAGAAAACACCCAATAAATTATCTGATATTATTGTTTCTAGTCAACACTGTAGTTGACTCATCTTTGAATCAATGAAAAAATTCAAAATAAACCAACTTTCTGATTTTATATAGAGCCCCAATGCGCTCTCTATGTGAGACTCCACATTTAATTTAAACTGCTGTAGAACACTTCATCTGCCTCACAAAAAGCTGTCACTCGCTTTAAAATACTCTACTCATATTCCAAAACTAAATGTAAAAGTGTATCAAAGTATTAATACTGTTACACACAATCGTCCTCCATCAGCCTCAGGAAAAAGTCCAAAAATACAGAATTTTCACAGTTTATGTGCAACTTTTTGTAACAATAATGTAACAATAATAGTGTATAATAAGCAAAATAAAAGATAAAGGAAATCAGACTTTGATGCTCTCCTTACACAAAAATTAGTATCCAGACATAATTGTTCTCTGTATGTGTTTTTCATGTAGCCTTTGTTTTAACTACGTTACATCCTTTGTGACCAAAGCACCACATAGACCGACAGAGTACCGCATCTTTCCATCTGAGAAGCTTCCTGAGATGTCTGTGCGGTTATTGTGACTTGTAGAAAATATAATAACAGTATTGTCTTTATATTTGTATAATATTTGACCAAATTCATCTTTGACTTGTTTTCTCTATGTTTTATTTGTATTTTTGTTTGGGGGGGTGGGGGGTGGGGGGCTCTAGAGAGAGTCTGTGAACATAACTGCATAAGAGCATGGAAAATGAACAATTATGCCCATAAATTTTTTTGTTTATGGTGGTTGGCAACCAGCAATAATCTACATTACAACAACCTACTATAAAAAAAAAACAAGAACAGAAAGAAAGGAAAATAATTTTAGGGGTGCAAATCCTATACAAGTTCTGACAAAATATTAACATTTTATCTATAAAAATCACAATTACTGTCACTACCCCTTATAATAAACATCATTAGAAAAGCAGTGTAACCTATTTGATTTTCAGGGACTTGTTCCAAAGGAGGTAAGTGTACATTTTAATTTTGAAATTTACAGCAAATACATATATTGTTGTGACAAAATGAGCACCCCAAAGGCTTTTTTAAATTATCAATCGATCTGTCTTTCAATTAACTTAAGTATTGGGTAAAAGTAACTGTGAAGAAATAGTTTTGAAGGTGTTGATTTGGTATGAAAGTCTTTCAGTAAAGAACAAACATCTCCCTTTAAGAAGCATCTTTTTTATTAACTTTTAATAAGTATAATATCATATCTATTTTTAAATACTTTTTTTTTACATCAATAATAGACTCACAGTTATAGAGTACCTAAAACTTGCAGCTGGTGCGGTGTTGGTGTTTTTTTTTTATTTGCTTTTCTGACGTTACTTCTGCTCATACCTGTCATCTTTCTCAGTATTGGTCAGCCAGCTGTGGCCAAATCTGACTGTGCTCTGAGCCTCTTCCTGCAAAATGAGGTCCTTGTCTGTTCAACCAGTTCAAATCTGTCTACATTTTTACTTAGACCACACAGGAAAGGGTAGGCGGCCTCTTGTGTCCTACTTTGACACTATAGATTGTCTCATACTTGTGCTCTTGAACCACACAAACCACTTGCTTGCTTAGTTTGCATCCACAGGTCACAGGTTGGATTGATTGAACAAACTGCTCTCATATAAACGGACATATGAGAGCAGTCTTTTCTTCCATCACTCAAACACACATACACAAACAATGAAATCAGCCTGTCCCTCATTTGCAAAAGTTTGCAAAAAAGAACCATCCGCAATTACTCAGAGCATGTTTGAACTGTGTCTTCTGAGAGAATTTTGTTCATTGACCTCTTTTTCTCAGAGCAGCTTTCATCGCAGTCCCACAGCTACCCTC
This sequence comes from Ctenochaetus hawaiiensis, assembly GCA_029783645.1. NCBI lineage: Eukaryota > Metazoa > Chordata > Actinopteri > Acanthuriformes > Acanthuridae > Ctenochaetus > Ctenochaetus hawaiiensis. The sequence continues at coordinate 20,952,619 of JAPZDY010000021.1, read as the reverse complement.
GTCTGCAGCCAAGACAGAGCTTATCTACAATCTGCACCGTTTGCTGTCATTTGGGTCTAGATGATTATCTAACCCTTGAAGTAAAAATGAAGACTGGTACCTCTGCTTCTGCAGCATCTTCTTCGCACCAAGATGAATATGATGAGCAGGACGATCAGGATGAAAGCAGACACCCCAACCAAGATCCACAGCCAATTCTCCACACCAGTGGGGTTTTTTGTAGGGGGTACAGTTGCTGTAAAAAGGAAAACTTTGTCCTGAAATGTGGTCACATTAAGTAAATGTATCAGAGGCAAACATGTGCAAATAATAATTAATTCATTACTATATTTTTACTTACTTGCTTAAATGCAAACACAAAAAGTCGGATTTTTTTGAATAGTTACCTTAAGGCTGACATTAGTTTGTGATTACAACTCTGTCAGCACAATGTCAGCATGTGCAGAGGTTAACACATGCAGAATAAAGATACAAAACTTTATGAGTTTGGTTTTCACACCCCTCATTACCCCTATAAGTGACAGTCACACTGACAGTTCAGAACAACATTCAATGTAAAATCAATGTTCACACCAGGATACCAGCTCAGGCTGTACTGGATCCTAAAATTATACATGACACATCAGAGCAAGAAACTAATATTTACCCACATACACCCACACACACGCACCAACACACACACACACTCAAACACACCTTGAGTTTCCGTAACTATGGCTAGAGTTGGATGTGATGTATGTTCCTCACTCTCTGTCATGAAGAAAACAAAATGATACTTTAAGAAGCAATCACTTAGTCAAGAGTGTAAATGAGTCCCTTCAACATAAAATGTTTTATCATGAAAAGCTGAATGCTTTTCTTATGCATCTCTATTAAGCATTTTTACAAACATGAAAGAAATTGCTTACGCTACAGTGTAGTTACGAGCAGATTTTATTGTTTATTAATGTGTATGTCAGTCACCGTATAACAGTTATAACCCCCCTGTGGGAGCTGATGTGTAATGAGTGAAAATATAGTAAAGCTTAGTTTTAATAATATAGCATATGTATTCAAAGGAGAAATTATATTTGTCACAAAATACTGTACATTATTAAACACTTTGCACTGTGTTACAAACTAGAAACTTATATTTACCCACATACACCTCCACACACACACCCACTCACACACCTTGATTTTCCGTAACTATGGCTAGAGGTGGATGTGATGTATGTTCCTCACTCTCTGTCATGAAGAAAACAAAATGATACTTAAAGAAGCAATCACTTAGTCAAGAGTGTAAATGAGTCCCTTTAACATAAAATGTTTTATCATGAAAAGCTGAATGGCAACACTTTTCTT
>JAPZDY010000021.1:20923479-20945261 GCA_029783645.1 Ctenochaetus hawaiiensis | reverse complement strand
GATAGATAGATAGATAGATAGATAGATAGATAGATAGATAGATAGATAGATAGATAGAGAGAGAGAGAGAGAGAGAGTAAGACAGACAGACAGACAGACATGCAAACAGAGGTTGGAGTTGTAGGTAAATTCAATTCAACAATGTTTAAAACATTATTAAACAAATATCAAATACTTAAATGAAATCATTTTTAGTATCAAAAAACTAAAAACTAAAAACAGGGAAAGGTGTCTACTTTAACAGGTGAAATTTAAATCTTTTTCATATATTCATTATTCTACTAAACAGCCTCATGTTGTTTCTTCATTGCTTTGCCTTTGTAGAGGATTGTCTGTTTTGATCTTTTAAACATCATGTCAGTAGTTTTACCTGTGAGGAGCACCACAGTCAACAGTTTCCCCCACGTCTCCATCTTATCATGTGAAAGGTGGTCTTCCTCTCAGACTCATCCTGTCTGTGCTGCCTGCCTGTCTGCACATATCACAGAGTGAGACATAAAAGCCTGTGCGTGGGTGGGAGGAGGAGTTTCTGTATTTTTACTGAGAAGAGAATAAGTTGCTTTGCCTGAGTTGTAAAGGTTGCACAAAACAACAACTGAGGATGGAAAATGGTGTAGGCTTTCAAAAAGATCCTTGATGCAAAATTGTTTCATTTTCTTTTTTATAAGAGACATCAAAGTTTGTTCTACATATTGGTGGCACAAAGTGAGTCAATCAATGAGATAGGTGCGCATGTGCTGACTTGCTGAATGCCCTTATATAAAAACAGGGCACACAGCAATGATACTAGGGGTTTATGAAACCCCTGTGGGTTTTTGGTGCAAGGGTGCTAAAACACATCTCACGTTGTCCCCACAGCTTCTTACTAGAAAAGAAACAAATGGCTTCCTGTGAGAAGACACAACTGGGTAAATGAACCTTGTGAGTCAGTCTTTAACCACAACCAACAATTAAATGCAGGATAGACAACAATTGGTACGTGATAAGATAATCTTTTTAAGGAATGAGAGTTTCATACAGAGGAGGTTAAATGTTTATAGAGATACTGTAATAGCAAAACCTCTGATTGCAACATTCATCAGTTTAAAATGTGAAATCTGTGTAGCACAGATTTACCCTAATGTCTGGTGTAAACTCGTCTTTAATCACCTTCAGTTAAAGGATTTTCCGTGAATAACTGACAGTGTGTGAAGTGATCATGTGAGTGAACGGTGGCAAAGAAAAGGCCTTGAGAAGAAGCATCTCAGGTTCATTGTACTTACATTACTTCTGAAACCACAGCCTTAAGAGTCTCATATTCACAAAGAGACTGAAAGTTGGCCTGCCTGTAAGGTAATGCAGAGAAATGAGCTCAAGGTATTTGTTCAGTGGAACAGTCGCTTGCAAAGGTAAGATGAATATAGCTCTTCTAAACTCTCCATCAAACAAAAATATGTTACATCCTGTATGAATCTGTATGTGTGTGTTCACATATTTTGTTGCTCTCTTCAGTATTTTGTGATCGGAAACAAACAAACAAACAAAAAACATGTCTCCAATGCAAATATAGTTTTTGATGATGATACTCATTTAACATACTTTTACAGGCTATATAATTAGTTTCTACAAATACATTTTTAGTCGAGTTCATTGTAAAGTTTACTGTAAAAAACACAAAATGTACATCTTTAGATACTGTTGCTCTTGTTGCAATAAATAAAAGAGTTCTTTTTTTTATTCCACTTTGCTCTTTGTTTTGATATGTTACTAAATAAAGCCAAAGGATGAAGTCACTGTTTATATTTTAAGCCATTTTACTAACAGCCACATGGAAACAAAAAGCTCTGACTTTTTCATCTTACTAACTGCTACTTGAGAGAAACTGTTTGGTGTTTGTGTCATGCGGGTGCTTTTATAGGTAATATGAGAGTTGGTCAGAAGGAGCTGAATGAAAACTGCCCTTAGCTCTTATTTAAAAATTTCCTTTCATTCCACATTTAAATGTGATGTATTAGAACAATTGCTAGCTAAGCCCATTATGCTGGAAGTGTTACTTTTTTCTTTTTAAATTAAACAATTAAATACTTCTGGCAAGAATAGATGAGGAACAAAAACAGACAAAGCTGACAAATGCACCAGAGCCCAGCAATTATAAAGAATTAAGGTTTAGTGTTAGCTGCTTTCTTGGTAAATATATATAATTATACTGTACTGTGATACACTATCAGCTGAGCTCTGCAATATTATGCAATAATGTATTACATGAAGAGGCCTTATTAATACCATTTAGCTTTCTTGATTTCTTATTTTGTGCTCTTGGGATGTGTTGTGCTCTGTTCCCCTAAATTAAAAAATATATATATTTATATTTCATTTAATTACCAAAAAATGACAAATAAAATCTGAGGCAAAGTGGTATTTTAGTGTAAGAATTGCTGGTTGTGTTCTGGGAGCCTGTTAAAAAACACCATTCACAGTGTGCCGTATGTGCTACACCTGACCGGCCAAGTCATGTGAGAGAAACTACAGTCATCATCAATCTTGGTTTCAATTAGAGGAAATAATTTTACAGCCTGATTCATATCAGTAAAGGCTAAGGAATTGATGAATTCAGCATCTTACAGGGAAATATTATGTAAAAAACGAGATTAATTGGTAAAAAAAAAATCACCTTTGGTTGATGGGAAAGGTGCCCTAAATTATAAAATCACTCATGTAATTTGGTTTTCTGTTCATACTTATATTCAGTATTCATTAAAATAAGTTTCCAGATGCCTGCTGTCAGAAGATATACATGTACTCAAGTTTATTATGCTTTAACTTGGTTTCTTGTTTTATTTATTGAAGTTTGCACAAATGGTCCTTTAATCTTGCTTCAATTATGTAAACTTCTTTGTAAAACTTTTGTTTACTTTTCCGGTTTATCCCGTTTTTATTTTACACGTTCTGTTCTCGACTACTGAACCCCGTTTGAACAACAAAGTGAAATCCCCCTTACGATTTTCGCCTTTACTCTTCCCCGACAGTCCCTGAAGGCAGCGCCACTCACCAACACAACAGAAACACCAGTACCCAGAGTTCTCCTCTGCCGCATGCGCACTACGTACTACGGCCCAAAGGCGTTGGTGGTTGGTGTCCGCACGAAGATGCGTTGCACTCCGGCAGCATCAGTACCAGCTCTGCCGTGCTAATAAACCAAAAAACCCGGGGGAACGGAGGAGAAATACCGGCGGTGTTTGCGGCTCGAGCGGCTCCGGTGCATCGGAGCGGCGAGATGGGAGACCAGAAGGTGAGCCGGAGCCGGAGGAACAGGTGTCTCTGATGGGGGGAAGCCGTTCAGGGCGTAGTGTACAAAGGAAGGAGGGGGACGAGCTGCGGAATTAGGGAGTTTGTGGATGCGGTACGGAGTCGTTTCTTCCTCAGAGACGTTTTATATCTCATTTAGCGTTTGCTCGGTTGCCTTATCTCGTGCACGCCATCGATACATTTGTAATCGATGTATCGGCGCTAAATTCAGGGACGGGGGGCCTTTGCGCAGCTCCTCTCGCATCAACAAACATTACACAGTCCCTTAGTATGAATGGGCTTGTTCATCGTGGGACAGCCAGCTTGAGGAACAATAAAACGAGTGTGGTTACATATCAAAGCTGTGATCCGTAGAATAATTGACCCGGCGTGGTTTCAGTCCCTTTTTAAGGCGGCTGTTCAATGGTTGCGAAGCTGCATTATTGAATTATGAATGCGCATCCTTCCGCCCGTCAAGTGTCCTCCCTTCCTATGCTCTGAGCCCATGTCCTTCTCTGATCCAGTCTGGAGATGAAATGTTTAATCACGTTTGAAAGGGAGCTCAAAGCGTGAAGCTCTGTGTTTCCTCTTCAAATAAACCCCAATGAGCACAACTTCAATCAAACAGGATGCAAGAGCCAGTGAAACGAGCCCGTGGAGGTTATGCTTGGAGGAGAAGCTTGCATTCATTCATTGCTACAGGCTCTTATGGAGAATGTTCAACTGTATAAGCTTTGCGCTTGTAGCCTGAAAGGATCTGATTCAGCCTTTAATAGGCACAGTGAGGAAAATATTAAAATCCAAACGTTGGATTTTGTCTCTTTTTTTAGGAATCTCTGCGTAAGATCACTCACACTCTGGCCCTGAAGAATGAGGAGATCTCAAACTTCGTCTGCACTCTCAAGCAGAGCCTGGAAAACCTGGAGGTATAGAAACATACATGGCTAAAGTGAAATGTGATCCTGGCTTTTGGGATCTCTTCCTCTGTCCGTGTGTTCAGGTTTCCTCCTTTGTTCATTCATGTTTTTTTTTGCTGTGACATCAGGCGAACTCCAACAGAGTGCAAGGGGACCTGGAGTCTGAGTTCACCTCCCTCCACACTGCTCTGGACGAGATGAAGGAAAACATGTTGACACGCATCAAGCAGGAGAGAGCCAGCCGCACGTATGAGCTGCAGGTAACTTCTACTGTTTGCTTTTGTTTCAACCTCAAAAAAATACTAGAAAAAGCCTTTTTAGATTTAATATAGAGATCCTCCAATATGTTATTTTCTGATTCCAGTACCTGAACTTTGTGTATCGGCCAAAGAACAGATACAATACTTGTGCACTAAAAAATATACACATTATTGACAGCTGGACACACTAACCCTGTACAGATGTGCTTGAAGTTTCACAAGTCACTTACTGTTTATGGATATTAGCTACTTGTGCAGCAAAGAATCTGTTTAAGTTGCGTTCAAGTGTATGTGATGCTGCTGGGAGGTTACAAGGTCCTGTTTCTAATAAATAAATCACGTGGTATCGGATCAATGCATGGACTTGTGTTCTTGCTGATATTTGATCCAGCATTTTATGCAAAATTGGACACCTGCAACTGTATCTGCGACTATGCAAATTTAATGACTAAAGGTTTGTTTCAAATGATGAGAAAATTCAAGTTTAAGTAAACTTTGCTGTTTTTAGTCAGAGAAATGAAAATGTACATTTTGTGACCTTCCCTCTCTGTTTTGTGTATCTTGCCGTGTCTCGACCACCAGACAAATGATCGTTTTGCTATAAAGTTAACACACAAAAAACCCCAGCATGACCTTTTAGTGTCTGACTAAAAACTGAAAAGTTGTGCTGGAAAACACTAACCACAAACCTGGCTCCTATGATGAAACTTAAAATGTCAACCACAGTGCTTTGAGTTCCAACATTACTAGACAAAACACAAAAACAAATTAAAAACAGAGAGATAGAATAAATAATTACAAAAACTGAATGCATTTATGTGTAAAATGGCCAGTATGCCATTTACTCTTACATAAAGGAATAGTTATGAAGGGCAATAAAGGACTTTAACCATTAAGAATTTAAAGAACACACATCTTAATTATTTAAAACAAAAAAAGTATTTTTTAAATTAACAAAAGGACTTTTTACATGTGAGGTCATTCAAAGAGATATTTAAGTAATGTATTGGATTAGTGACCTGCAAATGACCTCTTGATGCTGTGATTGTTTTTTATCAAACACACTCTTAAAAACTCAGGTTTTTTAACTTTCCTGTTGTTGCTTTTAAGCTTCTGATACCTATTTAATTTTCCTCTTTTATTGCAGCAATTATTTCAGCAAACTTGCACTAAAATGATACTATAGATCTTGTACTGTGCAGAGTTCTCAGTTATGTTTTTCCGTAAAAGCATTAAAACCTCTGCAGCCTCAGGAACAAGAAATGACTCTCAAATGATGCAGCTACCTCCACAGCCCCCGTAGGAAACACAGTGGTCTTATTATACTGAGCATAAAAGTGTGAAAGCCAGTAGACGTGACTCTTGTTTTGACTCCAGATCTGTGTTTTTCTCAGAGTCAGCTGAGCGCCGGTTCCAAAGCCCTGGAGAGTTCAGAGGAGCTGCTGGAGCTGGCCAATCAGACGCTGTGCTCCTCCGAGACGGACAGCTTTACTCAGGTATCCGAGCCGCTCTGCTGCTGATGTCATGCTGCTGCACTGTTCCCTCTGCTGGCTGTTTGTAACCTCATTATTTAATGACTGATGATGAATTTCAGTGTCCATGAATATATGAATAATCTTTTCCTTCTCGTGGTGTCATACTACCAGTTACTTTAACACAGCAACCAGCAACTTTGTGTGTTAAATGACAACATGATGGGCTACAACTCAGTTTTCTCTTCGCTCCGTATCTCTCCTTTTTTTTTTTCCTTCCCCTCTCTGCTTCTCCTCTCCAGGCGGCCAAAGACATTAAGGATAGGTATAGTACTCAGCCATCCATTGCTTCCCTTTTGTCATAGCTTCCTGTAACCATTGAGCCATCTCATAATGTAGCATGCATGCATTGAATCTATCTAGCCACCACACCCATGTTGTAGACAATAAGCACTATGGAAGACTTTCCTCTCCAGAGCCTTTTGTCTCTGTGTTTCCCGCTGTCTGTGCCATCCTGTGTCAGCCCCTCCCTGGATGACTTCTGCTCCCTCTTTAGCTCTGCTTTTTTGAATGCCAATCAGGGTGATGAGTTCAGTGGTAGTGACAGAAGACTAGTTAGTGGTCTTTTCTTAGTTAGCAGTATTAGAAACCCCTCTTCTTTTTCTCTGTTGTTTTTGATTCAGTTGAATAATGGACCACGCTTGTTTCCACTCCGTGTGTTTGTGTGTTTTCGTGTGTCTCTCTCTTTTGTCTGCAGCGTGACAATGGCTCCAGCCTTTCGTCTCTCCCTGAAGGCGAAAGCCAGCGACAACATGAGTCACCTGATGGTGGATTTCAGCCAGGAGAGGGCGATGTTGCAGGGCCTCAAATTCCTCCCAGGTCTGCACCACTTTTAATGCAAAGACGAAAGACAGTGACTATGTCAAGTGCACTGACGCCAGTATTGTACTTATACTTAACTTGAGTTAATTGTAACAACAATTAATAATGCAGTTTAATTTAAAGCAGCCTCAACTAATTACAACAAATCTTATTTAAATACCGATACAACTTAAATGATAATAGTCATATAACACTATGAAACTAGCCATTCTAATAAACTTTTACTTTCAATACTAAAAATGAATTTAACTAAAAACATTTTTGACTAGTAGATATTAATGCAAGACTTTTACTTATTTTTAAAATGTTGTTTTGTTTTTTTAATTAAACACACTAAAAGGTAACATTTCCATATTAAATGTCTTAAAAATGACTTAATCTTTGTTTTATAATCTGTTGATATTATATTTAGTTTATCCCAAATGTTTCCAACAATATTCAAACTCAGAGAAATCAGTCATTTTACTCGAGGTGATGGTGCATTTCATTTTTTCGCCTGTTGCTAACTTTTCAGTGTAACACCAGTCAGAGTGTGGGGGGAAGGCTGCATACGTGACCAAACGTAATGTAACTTAAACTTTAATATGTGACCTCGTCTGTAAACATTTCTGTCTGAGTTAGTCAGATGGATTTTAATCTGAAGCAGTACCTGTTAAACAGTGAATTAAACAAATCTCATGATCCCAGGATACTTCAGGACATCAGACTAAGTCTTTAGTTTTCATTGTTTTAATCAAGAGAACTCTAAACAGCAGAAATCAGATATTTGTGTGTTTAGGTTAGGGATATACTGTTTGTACTTCTTGATAATTGTAACTAGAGTTAAAAAAGAGTCAAATCAAAAATGTCATCCTATAACACTGATGAGTAAATCGACTGTATGTAGCGAGAAAGGGGTCGTTTGCAGCAATGTAACCACAGAATCATCTGTCGACTGCAGCTGTGTGAGGCTTCTCAACCTCTTTGTGCACTGTGTGGTTTTACAGAGCATGTATTAGCTGAAGAGCTCAGTGTCAGTGTTAGCAGCAAACAAATCTCTGATCAAACCACTTTATATCCCCTATTTAGCTGTAAACAACAAACAGATGGAGATTAGGGGCTAGCTGCTGATAGTGCAGTAGTTAAATAGTTTGAGAGCCAGTGATTTACCCCTAGAGACCAAATTAAGAGAATATATTTGTGACCAAATTTGACCAAATTTTTTGGATGGACACAAAAAGGACTCTAGATAATAGATAATAATGTTTCCTGTGTCTAATTAATATGCAAATGTAGTAGTGTTTTTTGGTCCTCAGTTCAAGCTAGAATGTTCATCTGTCAGTTTTTTGGGGGAACAATTCTGCCCTCTAGTGGTGAAAGTCACTTAATGCAACATTGTGGCAGCTCAGTTCATAATGAATTATAAACTTTTATCACAGTTGAAAAAAAAAGGTTTTGAATGTTTTTAACTGGTCATATCTTCTTATTGAAAATCTCACACGATACTAAAAATTGTAGAGTAAGATTGATTGATTTTTTAAATCATCAATCATTTAAATATTCCTTGTAAGAGACACACTGTTTCTTTTCTCTAGTTCCTGCCACTCCAGAAATCCAGGTCTCAGAGTGCCAGGTGTGTGACAACACCGTTTGTATAGCTTGGACCCTACCAGAGCCTGACAGTAAGATAGACCACTACATACTGGAGCATCGACGCACAAACCACGAGGGCCCGCCACGCATCAGAGAGGATTACCCCTGGATGGTGGTGGAGGGGATACGAGAGATGGAGCACACGCTCACAGGTTGGAGAAAGCCTGCGTGGGGATACTTGTTAAGTGAACTTTGATGAAGTTGATTCATGAAGAATCCTTTTCTGTGTTTTTATTCTCAGGTCTGCGCTTCGACACGCGGTACATGACGTTCAGAGTGAAAGCGTGTAACAAGGCCGTGGCAGGAGAGTTTTCTGAGCCAATAACACTAGAAACCCACGGTGAGAATGCAGAAAACAAACTAGGTTTCTTAGGCTGCACTGCTGCTTTTATTTCACTATGACCTACAATGCATGACAAGCTTACTGGGTCTTTGTTGATGGGCATGTAAATACTGGATTTGTGTTTCTGTGTTTTAATAAAAATCTGACTTAATTTCCATTTGCAGCCTTCACCTTCAAGCTGGACTCCACTTCATCCCACCAGAACCTGAAGGTGGAGGACTTGAGCGTGGAGTGGGACAGCAGTGGAGGAAAAATCCAAGACATGCGCAAGGAAAAGAACCGCACCAACTCACCAATGCACTCTCCAGCCAGGTTTGTAAAGTTTAAACGTGTACTTGCAGTGTCCTTAACCAGCACTTTGACTGTGCAAAAAGCCCTCTCGAAGCCTGTGGCCATGTACTTACTGTCTTTTAAAATAAGTCTAAAATCTATCCAAATATCTTTGTCTACCATCTGTAACCAGGTCAGCCCTGATGTCCCCTAAGAGAGCTCCGACAGCCCGGCCTGGCAGAGATCGGTTTACAGCAGAGTCCTACACAGTTCTGGGTAAAAAACACACACCAAGCAAAGTATATCCAATGTTTTTTGACATCATATGGGAATTTGAGACCTAGTTGTTCTGGAAATAAACAAGAGACACCTCATTCTGTTGATGCTATGAAGTCCTGGTCATTGGCAAAGCATGAAAACATGTAGCATTACTGAGTTTGAGGGCTAGCCTGAAGCTGCTCAGGTTGGCTTATTAGCCAGCCTTCTGATCTTCCAAGGTGAATGTCCTGCTCCTGAATAAATACAGTGTAATATGAGTTTTGATCCAAAATTTCCTAGACTGTTCCTGTTGTGCATGAACGGAGCCCTGCACAGTAATTTGCATGTAACAGGTTCAAATTTCAAAGTTTCATCTCTTGATCATCGTCAGCACATTAGCTATACATGTTTTTTGTGATGGCTGGTACTTGTGTGTTTGTGATTCCACCATGGACCTTAAACATGTATTTATGACAGAACTGTTGTACCACCTGAAGGCAAATCAGTTGTAGAGTAACAAAACTCTCACAATAAAATGACGCACTGCTGCTTGAACTGACACTGTAACTCTAGATGTTAACTGTCTCATTACAGCTGACACCATGATCGACGCTGGCCAGCAGTACTGGGAGGTGCGGTTCGACAAGGAGAGCAAGGCCTTCGCTGTGGGTGTTGCCCTGCGGAGCCTTGGACGATTCGACCAGTTGGGGAAAAGCAACGCTTCCTGGTGCATCCACCTGAACAACTGGCTGCAGCAGAGCCTCACAGCCAAGCACAACAACAAGGCCCGGACGCTGGACTGTCCCATCCCGAACAGTATAGGAGTTTACGTCAACTATGATGAAGGTACAATAATCACAAACACATAGAGTTAATGATCAGATGATCAAAAACAGAATCTAAGTTGATTTGTTGAAAATTTCTCCCCTACAAAATAAACGCTGGCATGAAAAATCTGTTTCAAATTTTAAACTGATTGTATGTATTCAATAGATATGATTTCTTTAGCTGTAGTGTGTTTTCAGTGAGTCGGTTCTTTGATTGCTTTCAAGTAAAAAACGAGCTGTTTGGAAAACTGTTTTTTGCTTTCATGGAAAACACCAACAATTATATGTGATGTCATCTCCAAAGATGTGAGGCTTTTATTTTATTTTATTTTTATTTAAACTTCACTTTCCCTGATGCATCTCCTTAAAGTGAGAAATCTCCTTTCAGTGGAAGACTATCAAATAAAAATGGTACACAAACAACAATAAAAATTCAGGCCAAATACAAAACGTAAGTGAAAACTAAAATATCTTTGGGTTTTTGACTGTTGATGGAACAAAAAAGCAACCTAAAGACATCTTGACTCTTGTAATGGACATTTGTCATTATTATTACATTATTATATGTCATTATCTTTATTTTAAACAAAATGGAAAATAACTGACCTAAACTTAACAATAAAAGGTAAGCTGCAGCCCCTCTTTTTTAAAATAGCACATCTATGTGATTTGCTTTCTGTCCAGGTGTTTTATCTTTCTACAACGCCAAAACAAAACAACTGATGCACACCTTCAGAACCAAGTTCCAGCAGCCTGTTATACCAGCTTTCATGGTGAGAAAATCTGTCATTATATCTGTTAACCAAAGGAATCCTCTGTTGTTTTGCTTATCAAACTGTTTGACTATGTGCTGCCCCCTGCAGGTGTGGAACGGCAGTTTTTCAGTAGTCACAGGCCTGCAGGTTCCCAGCGTGGTGCAAAGTGGCCAGAGGAAGAACAGTGGCACCAGCAGCTCCAACGCCAGCCTCACCTAGACCAGTCTGGATACCTGGACACCTGGCTGTGCTCGACCACAGTCACGGCTGCAGATCACATCACCTGACCGCCCTGACTGCGGTCCAAGCCATATCATGGGAGAGTCACATCACTGGAAGATGGTGGCTCGGCTTGTTCCACATGCAGTGTCTGTGTTGCATGACAACAAAAATTGTTTCGGGGAACACGTGAGTCAGCAGTGAGAGAATTCTTCAGATATATGACTCTGGCTGTTGTTATTGCTTGGGACATGTTAGCTGTAGTCTTACTAGTTTTCCTCTCTCGCCACTTTTATTTAGCACTGTCCCTCTGCTGCTAGAGCACTGATTTAGCGCTGGCCGCTGCCCTTCATTTTCCTTTCCGTCACCAAAACTGTCAGTCGTACTGTCGATGCAGGTTGGACGCAGGGTCAAGGCCTGTCCTGTCTGCTCTCTCCCTATGCCTTCCTCCTCATTTCCAAACTGATAGGCCAGATCAGGTGATCTGTACCAACACGCTGATATTTAACTGCAAGAAATGGTCTAAAACAATGTATTGTGTCGGTGTCAGTATAACTTGGTTAAAACGTAGCTTAGCGGTAATAATCACCTACTGAATCTGCCTCTATCATCAACCAACCTATGTAACCCAAATAACAACTTGCTCCTAGACAGCAACGCTACTGTAGAATGTAGTTTATTACTCAGAGATGATTTATTCAACTCTACTTTGCCAGCAACTAATAGATGAAAAGAAGTGAACAACATGTATTAGGGACGCAATAGTGTTTACTGCGATCCACTCTTTGTAGACGAGTCCCACACTTTGCCTGCAAGAAACTGGGTCTTTAGCCTCCTGCAGAGGTTCTGTTAGTGTTAAACCAGAGTCAGTGTTGACTATGGAGTTTAATCTGACATCCAGACTCTGCACAGAAGCTTAGAGGGGAGTTTTGATCAGTTAACTCCACATAGAGGAGTCATCAGATATGGCTTCAGGACTTTGGAAATGACTGTACTGTTTACACCCTGTTCACTTGACTGCACCCTAATGCTTGTATGTACAGTATGTACTGTATGTGTCTAATCCTAATAACACCAATTATCTGCTTAAGAGGACTCCCATTTATAAGTAGCGGACTGTTTATAGCACAAATATAACACATAGCTAGCAAGTAGCCTCAGCTAACAAATTGTATTATGAGAGTTAGATTTGGGGCCAGATGTGGGATCCAGCTGGTTGAGAAACTCTGGAAACTGATGTAATGAAGTCATTATTTGTGCACAGCCCCAACCTCTTAGTAGCCTCCGTGTCATACGTTACACATGGTGCCAGTCTTGCTTTGCCATGTTGCTCCTTCTGTATGTATCTCCTGATAACTGTAGCCTGTAATGCTTTAAGGAAGCGTCAAGCTGAGAATTATGTTAACTTTATTTCACATGCTGACAAAATGTCACCATTTATTGTAAATAGTTTAATTTTTCCACTATATTGTATCAGTCATCGAGGTAATAAAGGAGTGAGAGCACGCTGGTCTCAGATTTCTGCTTCAATAAGGAATAAAGCTCAGAAAATGTCAGCTTTTTTATAGTTTCACAGCAGGAAATAGACAAGATACAAAACGTCATTACTGTTTTAACCGTTGCGTCACATACTGTTACATTCACATCTATCTGATTTGTTGTGAGAGAAGCAACAGTTTTATTTCACTGAAAAACTTCATACAAAACATTTACATACTGTTGGTACAGAAACCACCAGTTACTGAATGGAGAACGGTAAACAACCATGATTTCACAAAAGAAAGGGACACTGTTTGAAAGGTTAATTTACAAAAGTCTAAAAAAACTTTACAGACAACTGTTTTAGGAAGTGTTCCTGTGACCATGTAGAAATACCGCTTATACAGTCATGTATTTTATGAAGTGGTTTACCTTGTTTTTGAGTGTGTCACATCTGTCCCAGCCTTTTGTTGCCTCTGTCACAACTTGTTTGGAACATGCTGCTCAAACTAAGAATAATTATATATTTAAAAAAAACACAAAGGTCATGAGGTAAAAAATTAAAACGTATTGTCAGGAGGACAAAAGGAACTGAAGTACAGTGCACAGGCTTTAATTGTACAAAAAGACTCATGTTACAACACAACTGTGTCTTTATTAGAGTAAAACAGGGACAAAGTGGTGTTGAAACGTGTGCATGTTTACATTATTAAACGATGGGAATTAATTAGTATGCTTAAGTTTCTTATGTCCTCTTGAAGCACCTGATTTATCCACAATTTGCCTGAGAGATGCACAGAGTGCCATCTTTCAAAAATATATTGCTTTTGTACTGTTTTCATTTAAGTTTATGTCAGAAAGGACTAGCAAATTTGATCACTGTTTTACTTGGATTTCACACAGTATCAATTTTTTTGGAATCAGGGGTTGTATTAAACATTGCATGCCTCTTAAATCAGAATAAATACAGCCAATTTAGCTATGTAAAAATATATACAGTACATATGGACAGGTGTTATACTAAAAAAGTAGAAAAAAACAACACTGGTATAGAAAATCTAATACAATCTAATTAGGAAAATGTACACCATCGTCAGTGGTAAATGTGCAAATGGTGAAGATAATGTGACATGTACAACCCCTCATTACAGTCCAGTCATTTTGCTAATGAGTGTCTGAGAGGGGTGAATCAATAATAGACTGTGTTAATCTTTAGAAAGGTTTCACTCCTGACAGCCAGCTGAGGAGAAGGAGGAGGAAGAGGAGGAGGACGAGCAGAGCCACACTGCAGACGATGAAGAGGCCAGTCTCTGCTCCAATGTGTTGGTTCGGTGCTTTGAGAGGCTCCCACCAAAAGAGGTCACTCTGCACACTTTGCCTTTTGTTCCAGCTTTAGTTTCAGCTCAGATAGCGCTTCGAGAGGAACTGGAGCATGATCAGACAATGAAATTATTATTGTGGCAATAAAGTAACATGGAACAGAACAACAGAGTGAGGTTCAGTGAAGCTGTGTGGACTTACTCTGCCTCGGACTGTCTGAGTGGGTTCCCCTCCTCAAATTCTGGCTGTTTGTAGAGGAGGTGGAGGTAGAGGAGGAAGAGGCAGATGAGGAGGATGATGTAGAAGAGCCCCATTTGCGAGGGATAGGAACAGGAGGCATCATAGCTTTCCTTGGGGGTTTTTTCTCTGGTGCTATAGATGATCGAAGCACACAATGATTAATGGTAATAAAAAACAAGCAATGATTTCAGTGGTGCAGCAGGAAAAGGGAAAGCACCCCAAATCACTGTGATCTTAAGGAATTGACAGATAAAACGGTGGGACTCACCTGGCTGTGGAACGGCTGCAGAATCTTCTGTCTTGTTTTCTTTCTCCTCCACTGTTTCAACACAGACTTTAGTTGACAGCTCTGGAAAAAAATGAGGTCACACCTGTTTATGTTTGCAAGGTAGAAGAGCAAATGATTGGAATGATTGACAGATTGATTGATGAGACCAGAGGCGGAGAAGTTCCACCTACCATTGTCGTTCATATATATAGACTCTTCTTCAAAGAGTTCAAGCGCTGGTCCAGGAGTGGGTATTCTTGGAGCTACAATGACACCAAACATGTAATTATCATTTTAATCATAGTGTTAATAGACTGTAAAATAAAATGACTAATCTGATCAACAACTGCTGTCACAGTATCAATGCCAGAAATCACCAAAGACCCCAAACTACAGTAGCAAGAAGCCAACAGGAATAGACACTGGTTGAATGCAGATTTTTAAAATAAAAACCAATAAAACAATAAAAATATGAATGATCAGTAAAATGAAAGGCTAATATGAAGGTTTTTTTGCCATGCTAACACCATCAAGTCTTGAGGGATGGCAATGACAGTAATTCTGACACTTTGTTTCGGTTTACAACACCTGAATGACTCTTAGACTTTAATCTCATCACCTTCATTTTGTCCAGTACTTTAGTTTACGGCCAAATACCTGCAAAATTAATTAGCTGTATTTCCTCTTGTACTGTACTAGCAACTGTTAGCATGATATCAGGCTAAGTTAAATGGTGAATATTTTTAACAGGGTTCACCACAGCATTTTAGTCTTCAATTTAAAGCTTTATAGAGTCATTAGCATTGATGTGAATTAGTGGTTCCCAGCCTGGGGGTCTCAACTCTTAGAAAAGGTCGCAAGACAAATCAGAAGGGTCACTGGATGGTTAAGAGGATGTGAGAGCAGAAAAACATATCTGCTTCACAAAATTCTGTAAAATTTTTAAGACCTTCTCTTATCTTTGCCTTTTCCTGGCAAATTGCAAAATAATAAAAATGTAACTTTTCAGTAAAACACACAAAAAATGTCACTCTGGTTCAGCTGGTCACAACCTGCACAAGAATGTGAAAATATGGACAAGGTCTAAAGCAGAAGTTGCATTTTTTTAGGGGCTGTAAGGTTTTGAGCCACTGCTTCGGGCTTTTAGTCTTGTTAACATATGCTTGAGTTACAAAGTCCAAAGCAAAACACAACTGTAGAGGAATGTCTTCTTGCAGCACAGAGGCCCTAAAACAAAGCAAACTATGAGTGATTAGGTGGGCGTGGGTGAGGGGACTCATGGTGCATTCACACCTTCACATGAAAACAGCATCATTACGATGGTTAAGAAACTTTGAATTATACGTCATATTAGGGGTAACTTTTATTCACACCTGCTGGTACAAAATGAATGAATCAACCACTTAAGATATGTCGCTTTTCCAGAAAGTGCATGTAAAAGGCTTACAACATTTTATGTTTTTATTTTAGACAGTTGTTGTTTAAGTGATTTGCTTTTCACTGCTAATAAACATAACTAAAAGTCATTTCATGTCACCGGTTTGGAAAATAAGTCAGAGATAAAAACCACACAGTTGTATGTTTGGAATTTCCAAGCACCTGCATGCGTCATGGGGCCACAGCAAACAGGTGTGGCAGGCAGTGCACATAGTTCTGTTGCTGAACTTGTATGAGTTCATTTTAATGTGTTTTTAGATTAAAAGGTCACAGTACCTGGTTTGGGGGGAAGACTTGGTGGGGTAAGGTTTGTTGAGGCCTGCTGAACACTCTTCTCTCCATTTTCCTTATCAGCCTGAACAAAAGCTGTAGAAAAAGCCAGAGATTCATTAAGTTATGCACACCCTTTAGTAAAAATATGTGTTTGATATAATGAAGAATAATGACAACTGCAAAAAAAAAAGGAAAATAAGATGAAGCAGTCTTTTGGACATACAGATGTTTTTCTCATAAGTCTCCTCCAAGTTAAGGGGAATTAAAACCCCATCAGTTTTTTCCACTAGATAGTTGATCACATCGTGTAGCGTCGCACAGGGAATCTGCACAGAAAACAACCACAAGAAATAAAATACCTCCAGCACCCCCGCTGAACACAAGTGCGTAAGAAATATGACTGTGGATGACATCATATAACTAAACCAACATCGTTAGACATTTTTATTGCCTGCGCTGTGTTTTCTGGTAATCACTATCTGCTTTTCCAGGAGGTCACATGCTGTAATCAACATGAAGTTTATCACCTCTCTGTCCTGAGCAATAAAAATGTCAGCTATCAAGAGCAACTGGTTCTTTCTTACTTTATCTTACTTATTTAAGTAGATTTTTTGATACTCACAGGATTGTCCACATCAATGATGAAGCTCCCGCCATCCTTACAGGTCACACGGTAGTGCTTGAATATAGAGCTGATAGAGAAAGAGAGAGAGGAATCAATTATAAAATAACAGATAAACATAAATTGTCACTACAGCAACATCACATTTGCAAAGATAAGTCAGGTGCAGTGTGTTAAATCTGGCCTGTTATTTACTCTACTAGTCTAAAAAGAGCACTGCTGTCCATTTTTTTTTTTACATATTAAGTATGTTTACATGTGTATTAGGTCTGTGTGGGAGTGTGTGTGCTTATGCATGTGTGTATTTGAACAAAAAGGGGCTGAAAAAAGCAGGACTACAGCACAAACAGGGGAGATGGACTCTGATATCAGACTTCTAATATGAAGATGCTGATCATGTTATAAACCATGACTACCTTGCTGCAGCTGTTAAAAATGCCATAAATTTTTTGGGGAGGTGTAAATGTTTTTATCTCATAAATAACTGTTAATATTGCTCTTTTATTTATATTTTTATCCTGTTCTATGTGTGTAGCATGAAGGACTAAACACTTTTTCCATTTTGTTATGCAACCTTGTGTTGCGTGTCTGTGTTTGGGTGTGTGTTTTTACCCGTCAAGGTCCTGTCTGGTGGTGACAGCAAAGGAGTTTCCGCCACTCCCCGGCCTCAGCAGCAGGTTTCCTCTCTTGGCCTCTCTCTCAAGCAGCAGCTCTGCCTCCAGACGGGAAACACTGTGGTAACAACTGCAGGAGGCCAGAAAACACAGTGACCAGGTAGAAAAACAAACAGAAAAATTGCCAATGTTCATCTGAAACTGACTTCAGTGGGTTATTAAAAAGTGATGCTTCAAGAAATCTAGATTTTGTAAGAGATTTGTATGCTGTGCATCTGCCTTTTGAGCAGAGCATGATCCAACTACAGGCGAGGAAGTGTAAAATATGATTGAGATTCAAGACAGCAAAGACTGTTAAGTTGCACTCTTGAAAGATCCTCCAGTCTGGATGTTTTTGCTCTGAATTCTACTAATATAACACATACATCCGTCAAGATTTAAGCTTCATAATGCTGCAGTTTTTAAAACAATTCAAGTGGGTTTTGGGTGGTTTATTTTGAAATTTCTTAGCCCATAAAAGAACATTTAATGCCAAGTTTTATTTATAAATCAAATTTAAAGATACAGTTTTCCTTAGTGAAGCTTTTCCAGTGATACTTCAATATACTTTTATAAAATGCCTTTTTGTCCATGATTCTGTTCCTCCTTCCTAATTTGTTGTCATAAAGGTTTTAAAATTGGCAACAAAGGCCAAGAGTATTAGGAAAAGAATGGTTTGCATGCGTGTCGAGTCTTGTTAATACTCACGCTGGCATTGAGTTGGTGACAATAGGTGCAGAGACATTTTTTGTTCTCTCTCTTTCCATTTCGACCACCTCTTTCAGCACGTGGATCTGTCCTGGCAGCAGGTTGAGGGAGGCTGGAACCGACAGCTGCAGGGAGACAGTTTCTGTTTTTAATTATGTCTGCAAACGATGGATGGATACATTTGGTCTGATTTTAAATACATCCAAACACAAGTTTCTTGTAATAATTTAAAGACAAAAAATGATGTTTATTATTGAGCTACATATTAAACATCTCAAACCTCCACCACAGAGTGAATGTAGCCCTTCCACAGCTCACGAGCTTCAGCAGTGGGAACCTGCAGAGAAAACAGAGAAGAGAAAAACTGAGATAACAAGGAATTACTCTGAGGAATGGAGGATGATTCATTTATGTTGTATTTACTTACAGTGAATTTGATATTTCCATCCTCCATCTGGAGGTTCAGTCTGGCTGCATCCAAGTTACGATCCTGGCTGTTGTCATCTGTTACTGAGATTAATCCACTGAGATCCAGTTTCTCTACATACTGATGAAAAACACAGACACAAAGACACGTAGAGTGACATGCAATTCCCAAATGTTAGCTGCACAAAGGCAAAGATAATTATAAAAGTCTAAATCTGTCTCTTATATTAACCCAAATCTCTGAGATTTTCTTACATCGGTGTCTCTTTTGTCATTGAAGAAGAAGAGTGTGTTTCCACACAGGCACGTCCACAGTTTCCGAGATGTCTGCACACAAAAAAATCAGATGTAAAATCAAGGTTAATAAAAGAAAAGCACAGATTTCTATTACTTTTAAAAGTTATAAAAAGAAACGGAAGAAAAGGAGGAAGCTATATGGTTGTTTATGGGAACAAACAGGGCAGCTGGAATGTGTGCATGTGATTTATTTGGACCTGACTTGATGAGTCAGATTTGTAATATGTATAAGTGAGTTTGTCACAACAACAGAAATTTATGTGTGATATTAATAGCAACATCTAGATGAAGTCTGTCAGGCCTGAAGGGAATCGGGGTTAGTGTGTCAGCGGATTAATTTTAATGTAGGTGTGTAAGTTGTGAGTATTGCATGAATCAGAGTTTCTTTTTCACTATTGTCTGTTTCAGGTCAAAACAATAATCGGTGCTGTGTGACAAGCATTCAAAATAACCCCTATAATATGTGAGTATGGGAAGTGGCAAGCCTACACTGGAAGGAGCCTCTAAACTTGACCCAAATAAACTTGTTATGTCACTGACCATCTCTGCTTACAGGAGTATCTTTTGAGTGTTTTGCATAAATGTTTCCCCTCGGATCTTCTGAACTCTTGTTGGAATGTATTAAGTCTGTTATCAGAGGGCTGGGCTGAGCCGCACACAAGGTTTATTATTTGCAAAGCCTGCTTTGCCAGTTTGCATCTTGAGTTTTCTGTCAGCTGCTGGCTTGCTCTAATCTTTTTGGCACAATAAGTGGAGAAGCTGTCAGACCAGTTGGAGCAGCAGGGGCTGCTGGAAAACGCAAGTCAAAGTCCACACAACTTAAAAGAACAGTAGGGTGACAGGCTGCTCCACCCACCACTGAATCTGACTTTTACAACCTACAAGATTTCTGCAAGGTGTTGCGTGATTAATAAGGTAAAAAGTATGTCATAAAGTTTTAAAGCGATGTCAGTAAATTGATGAAAAAAAATAAGTGTCATTTCCTTGTAAACTGACGTAAACAACACCATGTATTCATCAAACAGGTGCGAAATGACTGACATTTACAGCATATTAAAGCTGATAGGAGTTTTATAAGGACCCCATTCTTTGCACATGTCGAGATGCTAGTCGGTTACATTTATATCTCTTTCTTTCTCGCACGCACGCGCTCACTCGCTCGCATGCACGCATGCATCACACAAACACACAGCCGCAATCAACAACAATTCAATTCAGTTAAATTTCAATTCAATTCAATTTTATTTATATAGCGTCAAATCACAACAAAGTTGTCTCAAGACACTTCACATATGAAGCATGTCTAGACCACACTCTATAATTAACAACAGCGGTTTTTCCAAATATAAGTAATTTTAAGCAGAAACAATTAGTGGAGTGATCAATTAGTCAAAGAAAACCCCGAAAAATATGTGCAATTAATTAATGTGCAACTATTTTAATTATCAATTAATTATTTAAGTCAGTTTTCAAATGTATTTGCTGCCTTTCTGCGTCGCATATGAGGGCAAATAAAATATCTTTGTGTTTTTTTCTGTGTGGGTCAGACAATTTAAAGATATCAGCTTCATTGTTTTATGTTTTGCTGACATTTTATACCGTTACGTAATAAATAGTAAAATAATCAAGAAATTTTCAGAAACAGCTCATACAGTCATAATCTGTGACAACATCACAAGTCTCTTGTTTCAAGTCAAGCCAAAAAATTTTTTTGATAATCTTTCTTTTTAATCTCTACATCACAAAGATAAAAATCATTTAAAAAATCCGGATATAACAAACTGTAAAAGACTCACAATGAAAAGATGCGTTCGACCTGTTGCATAAGACAAAGAAAAAACTTGGTATTATAGATTTTTGCACAAAAATCAACAGCAAGTCTCTTCACAGTTTTCTAAAATCAAATACCTTATCTTTAAACGACCTCTTCTCCAGATATCCTTCATAGTAGCAAGTTGGCAGGTGGGTCTTCAGTCGCGCTGGTCGCTTTGCCATCACGAGCAGTGCAGATGCTCATATAAATCAGAGCTTTTATACTGATGTGACTGAGAGATTTTAAAGTAGATTCCACCACGAGTGTGTTGACACGCTCTGCTCGGTCGTAATGAAGCTCCCCGAATACATAAGTGAAGAAAGAACCTGTCTGTCGCTTTGCTCAGAGGTAGCAGCATGCTCGGCGCTGATTGGTCAATGCGTGGAGTGGGAGGGTGTTTTTAAAATTTCTACAGGTGAGTCTGCTTCTGACGTAGTCTGTTTTAAGGATGGAAATTACCCTCCTGCAAGGCCTCACTGAAACCAATACCAGCAGATAATATTATGTTCAAAGGTTTAAAAGTGAACATGAGCTGGAAAAACAAGCCTACAGATTTTTTTTTTTTTTTAAGAATTGAGTTGCGTTTTCTGCTTTCTCAAAACTGCATACTTGACAACCTGGAAATGAAATTCAGCAATAATCCATCTTTTTCGAGATTTCCTCATCTCAACTTTAATTTCATGTACATCTTTTGAGGGTCTAAACCCTGAACTTTTGAAACAAAGTCATGCTTAAAAGATTTGAATCACTTCTAGAGCCTAGATTCCAGCACTGGGGTAGAACAGTGAGTTCAACAGTGTTTACTTAATGAATGCAAACAAAAATCGGTTATTTACTTTTAGCCGTGACATTTTTATCGGCAAAAAAAAGAAAAAGGGAACGAATTGTTTACACAACAAGTTAAAAATACTGTGTAAGCTCTTCAAAAGGTGATAAACGGACTTAGACTTTGGATTGTTTTGTCATCTTCTTGTAGACTAGACCCATTTTAAAGGTAAAGGAAAGAACTCTTTTGACCAGTAAAAGTATATTGTGACAGACAAATTAGTAATTTATTTAAATTGCACCCTTTAAACAAGATAATGAGAAAACGACTACATTTTGTTTTGTAATTGTTGTTGACATATGACATCTTCAGCAAATAATC
>JAPZDY010000021.1:20907212-20921694 GCA_029783645.1 Ctenochaetus hawaiiensis | reverse complement strand
TATATTAAAATTTTACAAGTGATGAACACAATGAACACTTAAGTTCCTTACATGCAGTAGGTTTATACAAAACATAAAATTTTATGGTTATTACTTTATAACCATTTATTATCTCTTAAATACCGGTAAGTCACGTGACTGTGTGGCGTTAACGCAACCCCGTCTCGCAGCTGCTCTGCTCTTCCTACGCAATGTGCGCATTGTCTTCTGTCATCTTGGCACAGCAGCCTGGTCAGGGCAGAGAAGGTATTTCAGGCATCACCTCTTCCTTATAAAGGTGATAGTATCAAACAATGGGCAACAGAGACGACGAATATGATTTCTTATTCAAAGGTAAGCGGAACAGAAACTGCTGATAACTAAACCCTGTCTGGTGTAACCTGGCAAGGAAACATGCTAGGCGTAGGTTAGCATCCATGCTAGCTGCGTTAACGTCTGTGGGAAGGTTTGATATCAGCTGGTGGTGGCAGCTAACGAAAGCTAGCCAACCTGTTTTCCTAACCTAACCATTGGGAGGGGAAGTTGTCGTTATTAGCCTCGCGTTTACTTTTTAACAGAGTTCTGTTTACTTTTATCAGAGGTGTGTTAGTGCTTTGTGTTAACATTTACAGCAAATATGTTGTTTTGCTACATGTTATTTTTACAGAAAGTAGGACGTATGGTGAGTTAGCATTACAAGCTAGTAGCTGCTCTAACGGTTGGAGTCATTTCTTTTGCAGTACTGAAAATGAACATAAATGTCATCGAAGAGAACTTGTCTTTGCAAGCCTCGCAACACTATAAACCTTGGGTATCAAAACAGCAGAAGATCCGGTGTCCGTTTTCTTTAGACCCCTTCATGAAATCAGATAAACTTAACGGAAAGGGAAATAAGAGTTCCCTCTGTGGTAGGCTTGCCATTCAGCGGTCTGAACCTGACGCCTGAGGGAGGACACATCAATATGAATGGAATGAAGAAGAAACAATTGCGTTGCTTTGAATTTTGTTTTTACTAGGTGCACAGGTAATTCCCAAGAAAACCTCTCTTATGACTAAGTGCCTACTAAGCAGTCACAGATCCGACCTGACTGGACCACTGAGTCACTGGTCACATGGTTCTGTTACACCTTGGAATTCAGTTTCCTGATAACATGTTTCTGACCTTGAATCTGCATTTTTCTTAACAAAAACCTGCTTATTATCATGTTATAATGCTGAAACACTCAATCACAACATAAAAACATAGAATGACATTTAACTTATGAGAAACCAATGAAAAACAAGCTATTCGTTTTAGTTTGTGGAGGATTCTAATCATCAGGTAGATTAGACAGATTGACTAACTTTAAATAGTCAGCAGGAGAGAGACTGGGTTACATCACCTGTCAGGACCGTCACTCATTCACTGAAGAGGAAGCAGAAACACATATGCTTTATCACCTATTTCTACAGCTTTATGTATAGTAAAAAAAAAGTATAGTAGAAAAAGAGGCCTGCATCTAGTGGTTGCAGCTCAGAGATAGCAATGACTCGCAACAACAGACACAGGAACAGAGGCCTTGAGAAACTGTTGAGTCAGATTTCCCAGAGAGCAGGTTTTGGCAGCATTTTCCTGAATGACTACCAGCAGGGCAAAGTCTGATAAGGTTATGTCAGTATTGAAAGAAAACAAGCCAACACTTCACTTTGACTGAAAATGGCTATGAGTGACTAATAACCTGACTTTAGTGCATCTTTCACTGGGGTTATTTGGTACCTTTTTTTGTAATTTTCAGCAACAGTGTTCGTATCTCTTCACTCAGTTGTCTTATTTTGGTTCTAGTTGTACTAATTGGAGACTCTGGAGTGGGAAAGAGTAACCTGCTGTCCCGTTTCACAAGAAATGAGTTCAACCTGGAAAGCAAGAGCACTATTGGGGTGGAGTTTGCCACCCGCAGCATCCAGGTGGACGGCAAGACGATAAAGGCTCAAATCTGGGACACAGCTGGACAGGAACGCTACAGAGCAATCACCTCAGCGTGAGTATTTTCTTTGTGTGTAAATGTAACTAATGTAACTACTGCACTGGAATCAGGCTGGTCTGATTTATGATATTTATGCTGTTACCAGGTATTACCGGGGTGCTGTTGGGGCTCTTCTAGTTTATGACATCGCCAAGCACCTGACATATGAAAATGTTGAACGCTGGCTGAAGGAGCTGAGGGACCATGCTGACAACAACATTGTCATCATGTTGGTGGGAAACAAAAGCGACCTTCGTCACCTCAGGGCAGTGCCTACAGATGAGGCCCGAGCCTTCGCAGGTAAAGCAATAAGTGCTGTGGTAATGATGCAAACCAAAGTAGCTTTTCTATCTGTAAACACTTAACTTTTTACATTTGAAATGCATTTCCTTCTCTTTTTGCATTAGAAAAGAACACTCTCTCATTTATTGAGACATCAGCATTGGACTCCACAAATGTAGAAGAGGCATTCAAGAACATTTTAACAGGTAAGAAAAACAAGAGCAAGTTCAGTGTCTCATGTATTGTCTGATTTGCAGATGTCATTGTCCCTTGTCTATCTTTTGCAGTGTAAAATTGTACCACAGCTGCTCGTGCAAAGAAATTTCACCACTTATAGGGAGCATCACTGTAATTTTTTTGTTTAATTTTTCCTGCAGAAATCTACCGCATCGTGTCGCAGAAGCAGATAGCAGACAGATCTGCACACGACGAGTCTCCGGGAAACAATGTAGTGGACATAAGTGTCCCTCCAACCACTGACGGGCAGAAGGGCAACAAACTCCAATGCTGCCAGAGCCTGTGACGCTTCATGACATTCATCCTCCAACTCTCCACATCACCTGTGCACTTTTTTGTTCCTGTTGCTCTGCTCACGGCCAACACCTCTCTCACTCTATCCTTTACTTTTCTTTCTGCCTTTCATCCTGTTTAAAATAGGACTTTGGAACTCACTCGTGCCCTTCTGCCATTAAAAGAAAACTTCAAGAAGCCATTATGTCACTTGGTCAGTTGAGATGTTCATTGAGTCAATGTAAAGGTTCCTGCAAAGCAGTGGTTGCTGTCTCAGGCCGTTTTAGACTAAATCAGGCATTGTAGTGATTACAACTTGTTTGCGCAGTTTGTGCAGCTGTGTGGGAGTGTCATCTCCTTTTCAGATCAACTTTGTTTCGCCTGATGGGCCGATAAGCTGTTTGGCCGCTGCAGCTTGACATTGGCTTGCATTTCTGCAGAAGTTGACTTTGCATCATCGCTCTGCTGCAGAGCTGCTGTGTTTTATGGGTTTGGGTTTTTTTTCAGTTTTGTTTTAGGACTCCCACTTCATCAAACTAGTCATGTTAAAATAAATAGAAAAACATGTGTTCTTGCTGCAATGCCTTTTCTGGTCTGAATGAAGCCTTTAGAAGCCTGTGAAGTGTTGAAACCTGTCATTTGCAGGAAGGTTGTGAAATACATTTCAATGGTTACCACTAGATGGTGCTGTGTAAATAAACTACAGGCAGTTACTCCAACATGGTGAAGCAGTATTATTTGTCTGACAGTGTGGTTCTTCTTTCTTCTTACATCAGATAAAGTTATCATGCCAAAAATGTCCTCATTATGTATTTATTGAAGAGTATTTGGCTTAAGGTGTCATTGTTTTACTTTGAATCTAAGAACTGTATAAATTTACAATAAAATTCTTGATAAAAATAGCATGTGTTTACAAATTCTTCCCCAAAATTTTGTTATTCTCCGCTTTGGTTTGAAGAGCAGATCTGATTTGTGTTTCATCAAGTTGCTAGAAAGTATTTAAATACATCCACTCAAGTGCAGCTTGACCTTGAGGTAAATGAACCTCAGTGTTATTGTACTCTATGTTTCTACACCAGTTTATCTAGAAAGGTAGAATTAACTCCACTTTGAATCATTAAAATGCTGCTTACACATTATTACTTAATAACACATAATAAAAAGAATAATGTAAAAATGTAGTTAAATATAAAATTTAGTATAATGCCATTTTACACAGTTTACTTTTGATACTTTGACTAAATTTTGTTTACAGTAATTTTTACTTCTACCAAATCAACATTTGAACAACCTTTACACACATTATGCTGAGGTTGTGGTTCTTGTAATGAGATAAAATCTCAGTTCTTCTTCCACTGCTATCAATTTGTTACAAGTTTTGTTAATTGAGGAAAAGTCTGGGTTTCTAGATGAAACTAGTTTCTGGTTTAATTTCTAGAAATTTTTGTTTCCATCCTGGAGAGCACAGACTGACATTTCACCAAGGCTGTGTAGTAAATGTTTTGAACTGGTGTTTTTCTGTCTAAGCTGCTTATATTTTCCAAATGCAGCGGATGGGGGACGAGGAGATTCTGTCACTCTCCACAGCAGCAAAACTTGACATCAGCATTTGTTTTTCATCAGGATTAAAGGCCACATACAGCTGTGGTAAAAAAAAAAAAACCAGACTTGAATTAATGAAATCTCATCCATGCTGCACCAAGAGGATGATCTGTAAACAGCCATATCAAGACAAAAATAGTGATGATCATTAACACAGTTATCAAAACAGGAAAACAAATCAGCTGAATTATTGTCCACCCATAGTTTATCCTCATGTTTTATTTGCTTTGCAAAATTCTTGGCTGATTAAAAGGTACCAGTATTTTGGCGAAGACATCTTTCTTTTTGACAGCACACCATTAACACTGTAGTATTTCAAAATGTGAGTACTGAAGAATTCAACATAACTTATAAATGATACACACTAACAAACTCAAAAAAAGACATATATGATCAAAAGATTATAAAAATGTTATACAACAAAAGAAACATTAACATTTACATGTTTATTTGTGTAAAAGACAAGAAAGAAAACAAAGATTTAAAATCCTTTGCTGGATTTGATTTGCGAAGGCTATATAAAATATGTGTTACATTATGGTCTAAGTGTAAATCTCTTTGGAGACATGAGAATCTGTATCATGGAGCTCTGATAACTCTGACATGAACAGACAGGTAGCCAAAGAAGGAGCAGTGTTGCATACTTTGTAAGCAATTTTAAACAGACTTCTAATACTGTAAAATTAACTATCACAGTGGTCAGTGGCTTCTACAAATTCAGATGTCACTAAAAAGTAAGCAGTGTGGGATAACTGCACCTCAGATCTTTACATAGCTTCAAATCAGCATCAGTCCCACAAGATCCAAATATTTGGAACGAAGCCTGGTTAACAAACAGTAAACACATGGATGATCAAATGACTCATAAGCTTGTCAGGGCCCCCGGGTGCATTGCAGAACTGCAGGATATAATCCTTTGTTCTGAGATCAGTTAAAAACACAAACAGAAGATTAACTGGGGCAGTATGTGGAACAAGCAAGCAGCAGCTAACAGGACCAAAGTGTGATGTTGGTGTAGAAAAAAGTCTGGGCAGGAGATAAATCCGACAGCCACTGTCAGCGATCAAACATACAAATATCAACAAAGATGGCTGGTCAACACATAAATAGCTGGTGACTACTGAGATGCATCCTGTTCCTATGACTTTACAATAACCTCAAGGAGCTGCTTCACTTGTAATGTCATTGCAGATAACAAGATTTGTGTAGCATGAAAATTCACAGGATTGAGGAGGGAGAAAATAGATTTTTACTTATGCTTCCTGATGAGAACGGAGCAAAATCTGCTCTGAAAAGTTGACCATCTGCACTGACTCTTTCTGACTTTGCCAAACAACCACACACCTGTTTAAATCAAATATTGTTCAATCCTGATTGTTAAAAACGATAATATACATGTATTTCAAATTTTAAAAAAGCATTAATTACACACTTGTGCATAAAATCCAGAATTTTGGCCTCTTCACATCATAGGTAATGTACTGTAAGTGTTTCTAATGGTATATTGAATGCCTCTATCAACTAAACTCATGACTGGTCAACAAAAAGAAAAAAAGGAAGACCAAACCATAAAGTATTAACATCATAAGTATGATCATTCATTTAAGAAATCTAACTATCATTCCACTGAATAAAAAAGAAACTAATTCAAAATAATAAATATGGTTGATGAACAAATAAGAACTTGTGTTTTCGCTGCAATGATTGTTAAACAAAATTTGGTCCACAACTTATTAATAATCAACAAGTTTGGCTTTTAAGCCTTCCTTATTGCTTTTAATGCTTCCTCTGCAGTACAGAAAAGGTACATTTTAAATTGCAGCCTACAAAATTGCAGT
This sequence comes from Ctenochaetus hawaiiensis, assembly GCA_029783645.1. NCBI lineage: Eukaryota > Metazoa > Chordata > Actinopteri > Acanthuriformes > Acanthuridae > Ctenochaetus > Ctenochaetus hawaiiensis. The sequence continues at coordinate 20,915,480 of JAPZDY010000021.1, read as the reverse complement.
TTTCAATGCAACACTTACAAACTGCTGTAGCTACACAATAAAACTAAACTATAGGCTTGATCACCTTGGTTGTACTAATAATTTATTGTTAATACTACATCTGCGTTTGACATTTCGTCTTCAGGCTCACCTCGCTGTGAACAGGCCACAGTGAGGCCACAGTGAGTTCAAGTGACAACCGTCTCCCCATTAACCTAAATGAAGTGGAATGAGGAAGTAATAAACCCAGCAGTCTATGTTTTCTGTTTTCTGAGTGGCTGACTAGCAGCCACTGAAAGTAACTTAATTATAAACAGCACCAAACTATGTACATGAGAAGAAAAAAAACTTCTACTCTCCCCAACAACAAGTATCCACCCCCAAATGAGCCAAATCAGTAATATCACCACAGGATGAGGGGAAGTTTGCTGCCCCAATAGAGGGAGGACATCCATCAAACAAGCTAAAATCACATAAACCCTTAGTTGTGCTTGCATAATGTAAAGACCATGAAAGTTATTTTAGTTTATGTTAGCCTGGCAGAAGCACTCGAAACCAGATGAGAGAAACCATGTTTGACCATAAGTGAAATGAGCTCACAGGAAGTTTCTTTTCCCTGAATTTTGGAGTAAATATGGGAACTACACACATACTGCCGTACATTGTGTATTGCTTAAATACACAATGTACAGCATGTAAACAATGTAATGTGCATTGTTTAAAAAAAATAAATAAAAAGAATTAAGTTCTGCTGCAGATGCTTTAGTGCACTGTATCAGCCACCCACACAATACTTGTGGAAATGTTTCTTTGAAAGTCATTTTGATAGTTTTCTATCTACAAATACAAGATAAACTTGCTAAGTGCCGATCAAGCAGGAGCCTCTATGAGGACGCTGTTAAACCCTACTTCAGCAAGAATAGTAAATTGGTTTGGTATTTTTAAACAACATATTTTGTAAATACTCTAACACTAAAGCAAAACAAAATCCCAAAACGTTTTTAACGGTGCTTGCATGCATAACTGTGCATGTTGGTAGAGGTCTTCTCATGTACCTTCATGTCCACAGTGTTTTATTGCACAATTCTCTGACTTTACTAATGCTATGCTTCAATCAAATCTCGGATCAGATGTGAAAACAGATGCAGGAAAACAAAAGAACTGAGTCCTTTTTGGCTTGTGTAAAATGAAAAGTTTCATCTCAGACAGAATATTGGCATCTGGATTATAAAATGTAAATAAATCAAAGATCTAAGATTATTATTTTTCCTTTAAAGATCAACATTGGATCATACGTTGACTGCTCAAAAGAGCTCCTACACTGGCATTGTTTTGCTTTGCAGAGAGTTCAAGGCACTGCAGAACAATGAATGGACCTGCTACACTCTGCAGTCAACTGTGGACCATTGATGGAAGGTTGAAACTAAACAGAACAATCATTAGAACATTTCATGGTCAGATTAAAAAGTTAGTTTTGCCATTTCTTATTCTACGGTCAGTGTCATCTAAAGTTTTTCATTGTATCCAAGATGATGAGACAGTTCTCATGTGCTGTTCCACTCTTCAGTGACCTGTGTACACACGGTCAACACCAAACATGAAGACTGACAGACTCCACTTAAATGTGCTCTGTTCTGCATCCGCACAGGGAAAGATTCAAAAAAGGGATGCGATTTAAGTACTGATGGGGCAAAAAGAATGTAAAAAAGCCCACAAGTGCTTCTGTAAAGGCCAGCTGGCAGGCTTGATGTGTCAACAATCAACCCCTGCCCAAAAAAAGACACCATTATCATCTACCATCTCCATTTGGTCTCATACTATGCTCTCATTAGCAGACTTCTTCGTCAGTTTGGTAGAGAGCAAGGAATGCTGGGAAGAGTTAGACTCCTTGGCTTCAGGAATGAGCAGACGTACTTTCTGATTTGTCCTTCTCCACTCAGAGTACAGCTGACAGTGGTAGCGGAAAGATACCTGTAAAGACAACCAGGTGGAGAGGATGGAAAAAGGAGGTCAATTCTATATGTTATTGTTTAGCTGATTATTTGTGTTATTAAGTTACAAATCCACTAACAGACCACCCAGATCATGTTTATGGCAAATCAGCAGACAACTTCAAAATTCGAGGTGTGTGCAACAAGTGTGCTACGATCTACTCTTTTTATGAATTTTTACCAGCGTCCACAGGACATAGATGGTGAAGAGGGCGATGGTAAGGGCAATAAGACCCACGGCCTGCAGCCAGCTCCCCAGCTGAAGATGGTCCTGAGCACCCCTCAGGCACAGCCAGCCTGAAATGGCTGCAAGGGGCGTGATAAACAGGAAGCACACCATGTCACAGAAGAGCGTCCTCTTCTCGTTACGAGGGCCAGGGTCCCGCAACCACTGTGGAATAAAGATTAAAGACAAAAAAACAGAGAGGGAGGAGAATATGTACCGGTGAAAGAGAGACAAAGGAGGGTCAGACAGGTGAAGAGAAATCTTAAGTCAACCAAAAAAGGAAGTGAGACACTGTAATAGGCAAGCAAGCAGTAAGATGAGATGCAAAAAAGGTACTTCAGCTTCACACATTCAGTCATTCATGCACAATCCATCACAGATCACAGCCCAGCCACACAAAACAAAAAGCAGAAAGATTGGTGCAGACAAGGCACAGGGCATTGACCTTTGTTACCTCTGTGAGAGGCCTCGGTCGGCGCTCGATGCTGAACTCTGTGTGGCAGAGCTCACAGTAGCTGGTGTTGGAAGATGACAGCCACTTCTCCAGGCAGCTCTTGTGCACAGTGCCCAGGGTGCCTGTGCAGTCACATGGAGACAGGAGACCCTCGCTGTTGCCTCCTTCGTGGCAAATTCGGCAGATGGGACCATCACTGAGGCAGAAGAAAATCCATTTAAAAGCTAAATAAACTTTGAAAGTGCTTTTGATCTAAATACAGTTATAGTAGTGACTCAGAAGGAGCTTGCAGCACATCAAAGACACTGTCTTTTTCACAGAGGACATTTTGAGATGTGAGTGCAGGAAAAGGTGTTGATAATTAAATATATGATGGCTTCTGGTTAGTTATCACCCCACAGGACTTCCTCCCTAAAACATAAGTTTCAGGAAGTTTTACCTTTGTGCGCCCATCGGCTTTAGCACAGAGGAGAGCAACCGTCCATCTATGGCTGTGACCTGGGTGACGTAGAGCGCCTGGCACCCTTCACCACCAGCTTCCTCTACACTCTTCCACAGGCCAGTGCTGCTCGCACAGTCACACAGAGAACCGGGCAGGTGGCAACAGCCCCCTGTCGTCATGGTAACAGTGACCGCAGAGGTGGTTGGAGGGGGGAGTTGAATATGGTCACAGGTAAAGCCTGACTTGGGGAGCAGGAAGCACAAACTGCTCTCCACAGGTTGGAATATATTAGTTTCTACAGAAAGAGGAAGACAGACAGAAAATTATTGGCAATTAAATAAAGTCAACATCAATGCTGGGAAGTGAGCAAGTACCTTTACTGAATGTAAGTAATTGAGTAGTTAAAGGTAGCCCTGGCATTACCAGCTACTACATTAAAGTTTTATTCACACACTTATGTATCAGTAATTATCATTAACTGATATATATTATTGTGTATTGGTTATCTCCTCATAATGAGTACTTTTACCACTGGTAATTTTTTATATTAAGTCTTTGTACTTTGACTCTAAAAAAATTGAAATGCAGGACTTTTAAATGTTTTAAACTTAACAGTAAAAAAACCACATTCAATGATATATGAATAACAATACAATAACATTACATATTGTGCAGAAGCCGCAGCAAGAAAAAATATGTTGCTTAAAAAAGAAACCATGATAAAGAGACTCATATTTATATAATTAAATTGTGGAATTAAACTAAATATTGATTACCATTTGAATAATGATAACACTGTGAGTGACTTAGCTTTATTGTCTTTTTTGTCCTTAAGGCTGCATTACAGCTAAATTTAATAATATTTTGTTAGCTTTTGGAAATAATTGAAAAGAAGATATCAAATGAAAGCAACAACAGTTGTACCCAACTGTCAAATCATCAACAGTATTATAAAAAATATTATGGTTTTATCAATAGTCTAGTTTGTCATAAACAGTGTTTAATGTACTATTAATTTCCAGGCATGTGAGAATAACTTAAGTTATCTACAAAGATATATTGTCTTTTATAAGAAAGTCAGTTTGGAGATGGGCTAATTTTCCCACAGCAGCTGCTAATTCATTATAAAAGCAAGTGTATTCGTCAGAAAGTGTGATGTACAGCAAACTGATAACCAGCTGTCTTCCCTCAGATAACCCCTTGCAAAAGATAAGTGGCTGACAGCTGAATGTGCTACAGCCTGTCTTGCTGTTTGCATATGATTCTGTACAGTAATACATTAATCACAAGTGAAGTAGTTTCATTTTCACACAATAATAGACAGTTATAGCAACAGTGAGAGTTACTGCCACGCACTTGACACTCTGCAACCAAAGTACATGTCTGATATATGGATGATGAATGCTGATATGTCTTGTGTGTTGTTTACAAACAAAATTGATGGGTAATGCAGAAATTCTCATGTTAATTTATGTTATTTTTGTTTCGACTGTTTCTTCTTATGAAAAAATACAATAATTCACTTACAATCATTTTGAGATTATAGATAAATTGCAAAAAAAAATAAGAGAAGTAATTATAGAAGTTTTAAAAAATAATAACATCTGGTTTACTTCAATTCACAATTATAAAAATGGACCTGCAGTATGTACTTCTACCACTTGTAAAGGAAGGAAATCATTTATCTTTGCTGCTACTTTGTCAGAACAAAGATGTCTCAACTGAATAAAAATTTACAAAAATTCTACATTTTATCGTGTTATGACATAACATGCTTACTTTCTATATCTTCTAACTTGCTACATTTTATTTTTTGCAGCTACAATGATCTAACACCCACACAGTGAACATTTCCATTTTTCTGTTGTGTTAAATATGCAGGCCTGAAAACTGTAGATGTTACATTAGCTGTAGCAAACCTTTCATCATACAGTCTTGATCAAATCTTCTCATATGTCTTAATAGACGATTTTGTAAGAGATTTCCTGGACTGCAAATGCTTAGTGAAGCCTTAGGACCTGACCTTAAACTTCATGACATAAGTCCCTGGTTGGATGACCTCGTCACTCATTTAAATCAATGGGAAACTGTAACAGTTAGTATGCTGCTGGTGTTATTATTTATGCATACCGACACAACGTGGGGGCACGATTAAGAGGCTCAATCCCTGACCCAGATAAACAAAAGAATGGCCCCAAAACTAAGACAATAACAACATCTATTAAGTTACTGTTTTCTGAGTCTTGTATTACATTAAAGTATACTGAATATAATAAAACAAGTCAATGCAGTTTTCAAAGCTGATCAATCGAAAAAAATAAATCCATGCAAATTTAAATGCAATTCTGCAAGTAAACGTGATTGTGATCGTGGCTGGTGTAAATTTCAGAGACGTGATGAACACTTATCAGATAACGTGTTTACGTTAGACACGTTATGCAACATAAAAAAAAGACTCACAAACAAATGAAATACTCTTTCGTTTTCACTGTAGGCCTGTCTGATGGCTGACGTAACATTTCTGTTAACTGCATCCAGCTGTAATAGCTTTGATTCAGACTATTGTCTGGAACAGTTGTATTAACCTATGTCATAACACCAATACCTTATGACAACGTGCCGGCATTAATCAACTGTTTATAGCTACTCTGGATGTAGTCCAGAGTCCAAATGTCCAATTTCTTCCAGTGTCATGTGTCATCAACATCCTTGTGCGGCAAGTAAGCGGTACCCGTTACAGCTGTGCAGTTTTGCTAGCTGCCAGCTGTCAGTAGCTACAGTAAGATGCTAGCCATCAGCCTGTAAAAATAAAAGTTAAAACGTTAACTCACCCTGTGTCCTTTTCTCAAAGATGTTTCACGGCTGTGGGCATTACTGCCACAAAAACTTTGTATTCCACTCTCGTTTCATTTCTGTTTGTGAGCTAACAGTGTGTGAATTAGCATTAGTTAAAGTACAGTGGTGCTAGCTAGCTATTTACTGTTATGCTATTCAGCGCTGTGCTAGCTAACAACTCTCAGCTGATAACGCACAGCGAACCGCGCTTCCGCTTTCCCAGGGCTTTAAATACACCCCAGAGGCTCATCATCAGCTGTCTGCCTCTGCTGTGAACTCAGGCCAGACGAGTGCAAAGCACAGTCCGGACGACTCTACGTGAAACTGGGAATAACAACAGCCTGCCAGACGGAGGGGCGTCCACCATAACATCACACGCGCAACGCGGAAATAACAGGAGAAATAAACAGACCGAGAATCACATGATTTCTAAAATGCGTTGAAAATACAAATATTTGAAAGAAAAGATTCTTCACACTTTATAAAGACTCTTCAAAAAATATAGGTTTAGCTACACAAGATAGTTTTAAAAAATTCCATCTATTTTATTTTGCTGTCTTAAAAATAGCAGGTCTATAAACTGCATAGTGGATATTTAATCTTTCTCACGGTTATAATGTTTTATAGCCATAAAGTTAACTCTTTAAAAATTCCGGCCATGTTAAATTGGACACGTAGTACACAATGTGTTTTTATGAATGTTTCACAAAATGTCACACAGTCTCTAAAATTTTGTTAAAATTCATTCATTTTGACATTAGGTTAACTACCTGAATACTGTGAGAGAATTAGAAAAGACAGTATCCCATGTTTTAAGGGCAAGCTTAATGAGTGTATATTTAAAAGGTCAAATGAACTTCAGTGTCACTAAAGCCTGTGTGCACTTTGTACAAACATTTCCACTCACATTACAACCTCCTGTCTGTTGACACCTAAATTGCTAAACTTGGCGGAAACATCGTTAAGCTGACACTGAGTAATGTTTCCAAAGATAAGTCTGTTTGCTATATGGTCTGTGGATTAGGTTTATTTATGCTTCAGCATTTTTTGTGTGATACAAAAGTAGCATATCATGTTTACAGTTGCTACCCTGACATGTTTTTGAAGAAATGTGAAGTATCACAGGAGACATAAATAAACTGAATCAATCACATGTGACAGCAGTCAGATAAGTGGCAAGGGGACATTTCAGTCAACCATTAAAACAATTTGCATTTTTGATTTTCAGTTCCACTCTCCTAAACAATAACCATTGACGTGGTTGAGAGATAGTGTTGAACAAAGAGAATTCCAGATTACATACACACCTTTATCCATTTCCCTTTCACAGATGTCACATTCAAATGATAGCAGAGGTGACGGAGTACGAAAGCATGAAAGGATTTTTTTTTTATGACAAAAAACCATACGGACTCTTTCTTTTCAACAAGTTACTGGATTAAGATGTGGAATAATTTTTTTTATTTAATAGTGATTTGTTATTCTGAAATGACTGGACATATCAGTAAGTGCAAAAAAAGATTTTCATTTCAGGACAGCATGCGTTAAGAGAGTTTGACCTGAGCCTACTTAAGAGAGGAACACAAGGTTTGATCCAGACTGATAGTATTTTGTCACAATCAATGACAATGCACAATTTATAACATTACTTTTGATATTTAGCATTACGCATTTTATGCAAGCAGCCCAGATTGTTTTGCCAAATACAGCAATGAAATGCAATCTTAGCAGCCTTGAACAAGTTTCAATAAGAAAACCTAAAACTGACAGTGATTGCATGTTTCCTTTGGTGTCTTTGATTAACACACAAACTGACGCACAAACACACACACACACAAAAAACACTTCATTTTTTTTCACACTTGCCCACATCGAGTCAAACAGTCATAGCCAGTCTGGTCCCTGGCTCATGCTAATTTCATGCCACAGCAGGCACAGGGCTCAAAGAGGAAAATTAAAATTAAGGAGGCAAATAGAAACTCCAGACTGAGTATACATCAATACTCCAGTGGTACCTTCTTCTCATCTCCTCTTCTACACCCGTATTGCATGACAGGCAGAATCAGGTCAACCAGACATGAAATTGGGATTCCACTGTTGCAAGTCAACATTGCAAGCTGAGAAAAGGAGGCAAGCTGAAACCACCTGAAGCCCTGATACATAGTTCTACTGATCCCTCACCATTCCCTTAACAGGGGTGGTTCAAAAGGACCATAACAGCTAGTTAATTAAAAAGAAATTAGAATTTACTACAGTTTTAAGATCAACATAATAATAGCAAACACTTTCTCCCTTGCCAGGCTATTATGAGACAGTAATTTTTTTGTTTGTTTTTTTTTTA
>JAPZDY010000021.1:20883339-20907112 GCA_029783645.1 Ctenochaetus hawaiiensis | reverse complement strand
TTTTTTTTTTTTTTTTTTTTTAGACATAGGCTCTTTTGAAAATCAAAGTAGAACAACTCAAGGAAAAACAAAGAAACCAGCAAAAAAGGAATGTCAAATACAAGAGTCTTGGTGTCAGAGACTTCTGAATCCATGAGGTTGTCATGATGACAGCAGCATGACAGTTGAAGTAAACCAGAGGTGAAGAGAGGAAAGACTGACAGAAAGTCAAACAGGAAAAGAAAACATGAGCTTCACAGGTTTTGGCAGCAGGGGACTTTGCTGCCTCTCTGCCCATCTGTAGTCGGGGGGAGGCTTATGTCCACTACATTGTTGCCTGGAGACTCATCATGTCCAGATCTGTCTGATATTTGCTTCTGTGATACAATACGGTAGATTTCTGTGAAAAAACAAACAAACAAAGCAAACAAAAAAAAACAATGGGTGTTAATGCTGTAAAATTGAATAATGTATTTTCAGTAAGACACATATTATATTCAGCAGTTTAACACTTTTCCTACCTGTGAGAATGTTTTTAAAGGCCTCTTCTACATTAGTGGAGTCCAAGGCGGATGTTTCAATAAATGAGAGAGTGTTCTTTTCTGAGGATGAAGGGATAGAGAATGTTTGACACCTTAAAGCACCTTAAATGTAAGTTAACCAGTGACAGGGCTAGGATAATAATCTGTAAATTCATAAAATAAGTGGTTTAGGAGAAGTGGTTTATAGAATTGTACATTATTAACTTCCCTTTTTGAAATACAGTTCTGTTTTCCTGTTGACAATAAATAAAATATACCTGCAAAGGCTCGAGCCTCATCAGTGGGCACTGCCCTAAGGTGACGAAGGTCGCTCTTGTTTCCCACCAGCATGATGACAATGTTGTTGTCAGCATGGTCCCTTAGCTCCTTCAGCCAGCGTTCAACATTTTCATATGTCAGGTGCTTGGCAATGTCATAAACTAGAAGAGCCCCAACAGCACCCCGGTAATACCTGGTAACAGCAGAGAAAGGGAAGAAATTTATGAAAATAGAATTATTGCAATGTTTTCTAGCATCTCCTTTTAACATATCAGATGTGTTTTAATATACAACGAGCTTAACAGTGAGGTTAAAGGCGGCAATGAACAGCATATCAAACAGCATATTATTTTTTATATAACACAACTATAACAAAAGTGGCAGAAATAACAGACAAATGTAAAAAAAATTTTTAAAAACTCACGCTGAGGTGATTGCTCTGTAGCGTTCCTGTCCTGCTGTGTCCCAAATTTGAGCCTTTATCGTCTTGCCGTCCACCTGGATGCTGCGGGTGGCAAACTCCACTCCAATGGTACTCTTGCTCTCCAGGTTGAACTCATTTCTTGTGAAACGGGACAGCAGGTTACTCTTCCCCACCCCAGAGTCTCCAATCAGAACAACTAGAACAAAAAAACCACACACAAAAAAAATGTTAAAACAGTAGCCCTGCAGCATCTCACAAACTGCAGAAATGGTTTAAAGGCACACTTGGCTTGGCATTCCTTCATCCTAGTCATGTTACAATTGTGTACAGGATCAGTAAGTTCAATTTTTGGGCTTATTCATGGAGCATTCTAGCCAAAGTGAATTATTGAAGCTAACATCTGTAGATTACAAAATTCTAATTTTGCTACATACAGTGTTGCACGTTGTTTTGGAGGATAACTTATGTGCACTCACGCATAGTGCATATAGAACTTTGAATTATCAGTGAGGTCATAGTTCAACGTTCAGTTACTATTGTCAGGTTTTCATTGTTGCTGTCCGTTGCTGACGGACTTTTATTGTATTTTGTGTAATACGTGCTTTATATCCCTTAAGATAGATTAATTACTGTTAATGCATAATCTTCGATGGGGATTAATAAATATGTATGTATCCACCAACCTACAAAGCAGCGCTGTAACAAAAACTAACCCTCTGTGAAAAGTTTAATATTTCTCTCGGGTCTTTATTACATTCTTGTACATGTAAGAGAGTATCTTATTGCATGGGACGTTAGCTAGAGAACAAACAGTCGTCATTTTGGTTGTTTGGCGATGTCAACAAGTTAGCCTTGGTTTTAAACAAATTAAACAGTGAAAAACAAAGCATCTAAGTTTTGTTTCTTTCTTGGGCGACGAGGTCAGCTGGTAAACAGCTGTTAGATTTTAAGTAAAATAAATGTGTCTCAGGGAATTGTTTTCAACGATTCCGAGTGGCTGCCATGTTAGCAAGTTAGCTTACTTATTTAGCCACTTACCTGTCGTTAGCCTGTTAAGAACTAGCGTTAAATTAAATTACCCGACTCGAAGTTCGCGAGTTTAAGGTCTAACTTTTAATACTAATACGAAGTGTCGTAACAAAACGCGATGCTTAATTAATTTGAAAAAAAGACTACACGGTCCGCTTCAGTCAAAAGATATAATATTACTGAATGCCACTAGAGCTAACATAACTTTAGCATTAACGCTGGCTTAGTTGACTTCCTCAGTTTGTCCTGCTGTCATCAAACTTTTGCAAACAGTACAAACACTCTGTCATTCATTCACCTTTAAAGAATTCATTACCTTTAAACAAGTAGTCGTATTCATCATCTCGGGTTCCCATTTTGGAAGACTAGTTTTTGTACTTTTAATGCACTTTTCCACAAACAACAACAGCCCTACCCACCGGCAGCTAGTTGGCACCGCCTTAAAAGAACAGAATGAGCACGTGAATAGAGTAACGTAATTTTTGGCCAATTGGAAATGTTATCTCATTGATAGACAAAAATAACAACCAATCGTATTCTTTCTTTGAAAATATCAACCAATCGTCATCCATAGCATATAATACTGCGATTACCCAGAAGTTCGACGCCCTGAATGCTACATAGATTGAGCAACATCTAAAAATTGAAGCATACTTTTTTTTAACGATTTTTTAGCAAATATTAAATTATGTATTTGTTGTTTTTAATATCATGGTCGCGGGTACCACACATTATCCAAACTAATAAAAACGTTGTAGTGTTATTTGGAAAATAATAGCAGGTCTCCTACTATGCAACCAACATAATTCACATAGGGTTAGGATTAGGGACAATAAATAAAAACAAATAGTGCACTAGGCTGTACTATATATAATTGGTCCTCCATTTGCAATAAACCCACTGTTAATAAAGTAGATTATTAAGTAAGTTAAATGTTATTGTCCATTTGTAATCCCCTTTTTCAGCTGTCACCTTGTTCTCTCCCAGTGGACTTGCAGACCAGTGGATCGTCGTGTTTGCAAGCTCTGGTTGCTTTTACATAAGTGAAAGGACTTTGACTATTAATGAGTTAATCATTTATCTGTCTCATGGATTTGAGATTCATCTTCTGGTGGTTGTTTTATGTGGCAGAGATTGTCCTCCACTGACAAAGGAGGGACACCTGAAGGCTGCTCTAAGGAGAAGTAACTTGATCTTCAGATAGAGAAAAATTGTAACCGAAATCTGGTGCAAATGACTTATTTCTGTTTAGAGTGTGATGATTTCAACAAGGAATCAATAAAAGATATATTGTGACAATATCTCCACGGACAACAATTCATAGAGCTGCTTTATTTTGTATTCATTCTGATTGAGTCCAAACACACACACATACAGCCATCTATTTATCCTCACGTATAAATAGATGAATATACACAGATATACATAAATACACATTTCTGATATGCATATTCATTTTGAAATCATGCTATGTCTCTGTAAAGGACTCTCCCTACTGGATGAGGGCACACAGCGATTTGAAAACACATACACAACACAGCTGAACAGTTGGAAGAATCCCTATTGATTTGCATGTACGGTAAAACCCACAAATCTCTGAATTTTGGATATCTTACAAAGAAACTGCCGTGGTTTATAGACCATAAATATACAGCAGCTGCATCTCAATAAACACACTGGGGAATATGGTACAGTAAATTATGTAGATTGCAATCATTTCTTGCCCAGCAGCAAAAATAAAAACAAATAAAAATAATATTCTCCGATTCAAATGGAAAATATATTTGTATATCTTTATATATGTATTTATAATTTTATGTACACATTCTCAGGAGCACAACTATGAGAAAGAAAATAAATACAACAGCACAAGTGAAAAAAATATAAACAATAGGCCTACATGTAAAATTTCTCAATAAGGCAATAAAAATGAACTTAAAAAGCTAGACTGTACAAAATATTGCTGCTATGGTCTCCATCTGATGAACAACAGCAAACTGATTACACCTGGCCACTGCACATCGTGAGAATGAGCTGATTTCTATTTTACAAAGTCTGACTTTGATGTGTCCTCCCTTACACACAAAACACGCACAGAAACAAACTGAACAACTAAAGAAACTGCTTCTGAAGTTAGATAAAAATCTGTTTGTTGAACTTAAGTCTTACTTGAGAGTCCTAAGATGTCAGCCACAGAGAGACTACAGTAAACACTACAATGACTGTGACTGACTTCACTAGCACACACACACTTGATAATCGTAACATAAATGCTGTCTTAATATCAGCCTGTGTGAGCAGAAATGAAGATAACGTGATGCATGTTTATTTGGCCTCTATCACTAGTTCATCTTCAGGTCCTCTTGGTAAGTGCAAACAACATTCAACCCATTTACAAACTGCTGTGTCTCACCGAGTCAACACTGTAACATACTGTGTTCATTCACATATACAAATAACAGGTACGATATTGACTGCAAATACTACAACTGATGCTCTACATCTACAAACATTTCAAATGTCCAGTCAATGGATGTCATTGTGAGGAGGTGAGGGCAACCAGATATAGTAACTATCACTGATATGCTGATTATTTTTCCACTGAATGAAAAGAAAAAGGAAATTTATTGATTTGTGCGCATCTGTCCAAAAATGGGGCAACACTGGAAGACATTGTAATGATGTGAAGATTACTCTAATGACTGTCAATGTCTGCTGCTTTAGTGTTGCAACCGATGCCTTCAAGGCAAGACTCATAAGCCGCGGCCTTTTCCAAAAGAGATGTAGTGATAAAAGTATTTAACACTGAATTGTCATGACAAGTGTGATGATAACACAGAAAAATAGGAAAAGACTAAAGACATTGCAGTGAAGAAATAATCAATACACAAAATTAAAATTCTTTGGAATGAAAAAAAAGCATTGCAGAAGGAAAAAGTACAGAAGTCGAGTATAGCCGTGCTTGTACCTACTTTTTTAATGCTTTTATTTCTAGATCAAGATCAATTATTTTATTATCTCTAGAGATACAGGCTTGTTTTTCAATGATAACAGGAAATTTAACTCATCATCATGAGAAAACAGTTAGCAGATTTCTCTGAACAATGACTTACTGAAATTGCTATAGGAAAACAAAAGGTCCTACCCTGTTAAAATTACAGCCCTAATGTTGATCAGAGATCAGGAGTCTGGTGCTATCATGCATAGACGGCATGATAGCACCAGAGCTTCTGTAGCCACTGCAGCTTCTGATGAAAATGTCAGCCCAAGGACTACCAATTACTGACAAGCTCATCAATTAGTAATTCAAACAAGGCCTCACACAGGCAGAAACTGGTATGTTTCTCTCTGTTAGTGATAACATTCAGATTAGTTCCTGTCATTCAAGGAGAAAACTGGTCTGGCTGCAGCTTCACAGGTGCCTACACTTAAATCCGATGTGATCAAATGAAACAAATGCTTATTTCCAAGGTCTCGATTATTGGCTTTCAGTCAAGTTAACCTGTAATCTTGAGAAATCTGTGACTAGATCAGTCTTATGACGAGATAAATAAACCCATTATCACAATTAAAACTAACCTTAGTTATCTCAAGATAATGCAATAATTATCTTGTTATCTCAAGATAACATCATTGTAAAAGTAATTATAAGCATGGCCATTCTCAACCTCCTTATACAAAAAGTATCAGTAACACTTAAGACTAGAATAAAATACAAACATATAAAATAAATAAAAGTTTACAATTATAGAAGAGCGAAGAGAAGCTTAGAAATTAAAAAAGTTGCAAAAACTCATTTGTTATAAATAATAAATTATTTTGCTATGATAAAAACAACTTATGATCACTGTATATATTCACTAAAGGAAATTATGTGTTTTTAATCTACCCTCTATAAACTAAACTGCATATATTTTCTAATGGAAATGTGACCGTGTCAGGGACGTCTAGATGTTCTGTTTTGACTGATCAAACAATGGTTAGCAGTGTAGCTCCAGTTCAACGCATGCATGCAGAGCCCTCCAACACCACAGGCTTGACCCCTTATTCAGCACACTGAAATCTAAATTTGGCCTCATGTGCTGCTTCCAGGTGGACGGCACATGTTGTGTTTCTTTTCCAGCTGTTGACAGAAAGCTAGATGCTAGGTGAGGAGGGCACAACATTAACAATACAACAGTGACAATGAGGGTTAGTGGGCTTATCCTTATTATTTAGATATCAGTGTGCTGCTCTAAAAGGCAGAGTGAGAGAGCCTGGAGAGCCTGTTAGAAGGTTTTGCTTGTGCGAACTAGAACATACTGAGCAAAACCTTTAAAAAGTATTCAGACTGTTTGGAAGTGTTCATGTCTTATTTCATGTTTATTGAAATTAAAGAGGCCACATGCTTTTTGGGTTTTCTCTAATTTTAAAAACATCTGTGAAGTTATAAAGCCTAAAGTCCCAGTTGAAGGGAATTTTCTCTCTTCTATAAAATAACACTCCTAAACTGAAAGAAAGCAGTCTCTTTAATCATTAAGGTAAATTGTTGGACACTACCATTAAAATTATGTTCACGGTCTAAATCCATCAGTAACAGAGCCTGCAAGGACCGAGTGAAATGTACATGCTGGTGTGGGTCTCAGAATCAGAGAAAACAATTTGTTAGAGTGGGTGTGGGATGCATAATTTATGGTCAATGCAGATTCAGATGACATCAGAGCAGAGCTGCGCTTCACTACCAGACAGTTTTTATCAATGAGGGTCGTTAACAGTTTAATCTCAAGGATTGATCAATACCTGCTGTTCGTGACCTGACTTCAAACTTGGAAGCTGCAGTTTTTGCCATGTCTTATGTTGTTTGACTGCTTATTTAGTAAGTTAGGCTACTGAACTCCCTGTGTGCAGATTTGTGCAGCTAATGTGGCTGATGTCAATTATTTGCCCAAACTGGGGTGATTTTGGGCTAATAATGTAACATTTAGGGACAACCAAATGGAACAGTGACAACTTTTAGCCTCTTTTGGGGAATCTTTAAGAGGCAGGAGCTAAAACAAAGCATTTCAGACAAGAAGTGGAATTGAAAGAGCTGCAGAAATATACAGTATGAGAAAATAATGTTTTCCAAAAAATAAATGGTATAAACCTTGCGGTATTCTAGTAGATCCACCATGCAAAATTATTAACCAGCAAATAAACATGTGGCTTCTTTAAGGGGTTTTCTTCTGGTAGTTAGTGCTAAAAAGCCCACATTAAATCTACTTTGATCAAATGTCATAATAAAACATTAAAACTTCCGGAGGGGGGAGAGGGTGAATATTTTTCATTGGCACTGTGAGTTTCTGTGGTCTTTCATGTATGTTGAACATATAAAGATTACAGCCATATACGCACTACTGTATGTCACACATACACATTATTATTAAATTCTTATTATTTTTCATTTGTCAAGGGTGAAAGGCAGGGATGGTTGGAAATCAGTGATGTCATCACTGTCAGGATTTTTTTCCCCCCTCTCTGGTACTCAAGTCACTTTTTCTCCCTCAGTGTTTTCAGTTTTTGTATGCATGTTTAAAATCCTTTTTCACTCAGAGATCCCGCCGCTACCGCTGAGGTCTGAACTTCAGACTGATGAGTCCTCTACGGAGATGTTCACTTCTCTCTGCCAGATCACAGGGTTCACTGTTGGAGACAGACAGGCAGAAACAGTGAATGTATTAGGCAGAGTGTACACAGCACACACATTTTTTATTTCCCCAGGGTGTGAAATGTGTATCTTCTCATGCATTACTTGCTAATGATAGTGAAACAGCCAGCCAGCTAATAAAAAGCTTTCATACAATGAAGTGAGCGAAGGAAAATAAGAATAGATAAGGCCAGCAGAAATCTCATAAACAGACACCCAAGAGCCACTGGAAATCAGGAAAGGGGTTGATGTTTTTTAATGTATTACAGACTGAAGTGGTAGTGGAATACAAGGTTTTGCCACAACCTGCAGTTTGAGTTTCCTGGGGTCTACACCAGTCTGACGGAGGCACATCAAACAAATATCTGCCGAGGTTTAATGAAATAACCAATGCTGCAAATCAGAAATTTCTAGAGCTAGTATGAAATATTGTAATGAAGCATCAGCTACATAATTTGAATCAAAATGCCTGCCTCTGGTTTATTTTGGTACACTGGACTTCCTCTTTTCCAGCTCTTATAATGTATGTTTTTAACAGATTTTTAACTTGTAGTATGAAGGCAAGTGTTTTAAAAGATAAACATTTGTCTGCCATTTACAGTTTTTAAATAGGAAGATGAAGGAAGAGCCAGCCAATATAAACAATATGATGAGGCATCAGAAATATGGATCAGGGGCTGGTAAGTTAGAGGGAACAGTTAAGTAAAGAAGAACACATTTTAATCATTTTTTACACTCTTTTTCAAACTATCTACCAAAATTAAACTTGTAATTAAATGAGTTAATCAGGAATGTCTGCACAAAACTTGATTTGGGACATTCCTGGAGTAAAGATGTGTCTGAGTAGATGAAAAGTAAAATGAGTAGGCAAAACGAACCACTGGCTGATAACATCTCATGAGAGCATGGCAAACAGCAGAATGTGGGCTAATGGTGCCTCACTGAACAAAGTAGACATTTGGCCTCACTTAAAACCTCTAACAGGAAACAGTCAGAGCCAAGTGATGTCAATTTTTATTTAACTGCATTTTTAAAACCTTTGATTTCCAGATTTAACAAATAGCTTTATGTAGGCGAAGGCCATTTTACACAAATTTTTTGACACTGAAAATAAAAAATTTAACTCACAATTGGTTGAATAAAGTCACAGACATTGCCCAAGATCAACCAATTGATGTCAATGTTCTGTTCTGTAAAAAGTGGCACCTCTGTTGAGTTTCATGTATGCATCTTTAGTGTGACCATTGGGCAGCATAAGCTGTAGGAGCCTGGGGATGTATGAGGCTTCAGGCAGGCTGATGCAGTCAGTAATGTGGTGTGGTAAGTGCTGAACAGCTTGTTGTTGAAGGGACACACAATGGCTGGTCGTGGACTCAATGGTCATGCAAACTGCAAGTGACCATTTCCACCTGCTTATCAATGAGGAAATGAATGCTGTAATGTGTTGGGGTTTCTGGAGACAGAGCAAGCCTACGCTCAGTGCTACGATGGACTTTTGAACCTGAGAAGCTTGTTCTACATTTACTGTAGAAGATTTTTACATGGGTAAATGAACCCTTTACATTCCTACTATCTCAAAAAAACCTCTCACCACCAAACAGAACTGATTTGATTCCTTGTCAAAAGGATTTTCCTGTACTCAATATTTTAGTGCTTCTCACTTACTGTCTCTCTTTCCCAATCCCCATCTGGCAGGGCCTTTGACTCTGAGCCATAGTGTAGCGGAGAGTACACCCAGGTCCTGTCCTCTGGAGGCTGTTTTTACACACCCACCACAGCAGAGGGGGACAGAGGAAAGGCCAGAGGCACAGAGACAAGCAGCAGGGGCAGGCAGGAGAAAGACACAGGAGATCACAGGAGAAGAAGAGACAAGACAGGAAATGAAAATTAGGGATGCATATAGAAGGAAATGTTGCTGAGAGACATTGGAAAGTGTGAATTGGACAAATCAAATTAGTGTGAAAATGTATAAGTGTTAAGACTTAAAAAGTTACATTGGATCTGTTAAATCTTATGATGGGTCCTACTGATGTGTGATGAAATCATATTTCTTAGTCTTTTGCCCCATTTGGACTAGCTCCTGGGACGCAAAGTGAAGTGTACAGAGCGAAGGATGAGCGGCCACATCAGCCAAATGGGGAGGATGAGGAGTGGGAGGAAAGAGGTGGGAATGGGAGGAAAGCCAGGATGCAGGGACAGTCAGACGCAGAAAGCATCCTCAATCAAAGCAAAACACAAGACAGGATGACCCTTTTACTTTCCAACAAGCAGAAGCGCTTTTTACACAATGTTTTTAAAAGCTTTGGTCAGTTCTTTGTTAATGAAGGTACCAGCCTTTAAAGGAGCGAAACAGCTGCAGCAGATGGTTGTTGGCGATGGTGATGGAGGAGGAGTTGGCGTGGGTTTAATGTCACACACACATATATACACACAAACACACAAAGCTCCGCACCTGGAAGCTATTACACTATCCACAAAGGTGGAGAGAGGGATGAGGAAAGCAGTCAATGAGCGAGGAAACAGTTGAGATTGAAAAGAAGATGATTACAAGAGTAACAGAAAAACTGTCAAACAAAAAGTCTTTTGTCCTCCAACATGTGTCTTTGTTTTGGGTAGTGGAGGTCACAGCCTCACGCATTGTAAGCAATCTCCAGAGCTACATTGTCACCCTAAAGCTTCAGAAACTCCTGCTTCCTCTTAACACTGAAACTAAATATTTCATAAAACCAACAGCAATTTACTTGGCACTAATCTAGCCTAATACAAGGACAGGTACCACTTACAAAGCTAGTAACATCTAACTCCCTTCTCACTTACTGGCCAACTGCCCTGGCTTTTCCTCCTCTGTCGGAGAGGAGAGACCACCCAGGTCCTTCCATCAGGAAACTGTTAACAACAGGGGAAACATGGCACAGGGACAAACAAAAAAAGTGTTGTGAAAAAAAAGAGTTATGAAAAGATGAAGTAGTGTGTGGAAGGACAGAGGTGGAAATACAGGATGAAAAAAGAAGCATGCTGAGGTGAAAATGAAAAAGTTAGCCCGTGTGTAGCGCAGCAGAGACACACCGGATGAGTCAGTGGTGACAGATAAATTCACAAGTCTGGCATTCGTTCTGTTTTAGTGCTCCCTTCCTTACAACATGCTGCTATCTCACCACTTATATCGTGACTGATGAGGGCATTCACATGACTGAGAAAAAAGTGGAGAAAGAGAGAAAGGTTACAGAAAGCGTGAGAATTGGAGAAGAGGAAAAGATTCAGGACTAGATGGAACGGAGGAAGGTGAAAATTACAAAACAAAATGGGCGAACAGAGCAGAGGAGGGTGGAGGTGAAGATGTGAAGATGAGAGGAGAGCAGACAAGAGGAGAAGAATAATCAGATGTGGAGGACAGCGGTGAAGGCGAGCAGAACGAGAATCATGAAAACTAAATGTGGAGAATTTTTATAGAAGATAAATAATTTAGTCATGAGTCATTCTGAGAAACCCGTGAAGTGGGAACACACTCACACTGACACACACACACCTGTTTCCCTCTGCGCTTCCATCAATCACTCAAATCTGTCAGTGAAATGACATGTTGTGTTTCCCAAAGGAGCCACATGATCACAAATGCTCTTGTATCAAAACTCAAAACATATTTCCTGCCTCTTCCTTTTACACATAGGCTACTGTTTAATTTTAAAGCTTTGGAAAAGATGTCCCTTTAACCCCAACTGGATGCTCCCGTAGTCTGTCTGTACACTTATAATTATTTTGATATTTAAAAAAGGTACTCTTAAGTAAGTGCAAGTGATAAATGTTAAAAGGACTTTGTTCGATTAAACTCACTCTTTATTCTGGTGTTTGCAGCACTGGCGCGATTTGTTTGTTTGTTTGTTTTTGCATGTGTGTCATAACAGACTTGAATTACAAGCAGAATTTATGTAAGCGATTGATTTTTGCCTTAGAACATGCTGTAACTGCTCCACAATACACACAAATAAAGATTGTTTCTTTCTAATTTCTTCTGTTAGTTAACTGATACAGGAGCAATAAGGCTAAAACTGGTTCTTGCTCTTTCTGTTCAAATGGTGTTGACTACCATCTAAAACATTTATCAATGGAAAAAGCAGGTTGAGCAGCCATGCAGAAACCTGATTTGTGTGGGATGTCAGAGGGGAGAAGTGATGATCTTGGCGATGGAAATAGTGGAAAAAGACAGGGAGCACAAAGGATGTTCAAATGGCATGTTGGCTGACTGAGCTGCTGAATGGCCAAACTGACTTAAGTGGCATAGATCCTTATGTAGTATACAAGACATGAGGAGCTTTTGAACTTCAGTTTAACTATATGGCAGTGTGTTAAGAGCAGATAAAAAGACTCACTTTCACTTGGCTACTCCCAGCATGCTTCTCCCTAGCTACACTTCAGCATGTGTACAGTGTCACTTCAAGCAGTGCTACAGATGCCTTGCTGCTGTGTACAGAGAGTGGACCCACTTTTTCTGAAGCATGACCTTGGCATCAGCCACAGCTGGTCAGATGAGAGGGATGCTAAATAACTGAGGGAGTTCACTGACTAACCTGTTGGCCATTAGGATTTCTAATGCCGCATTAGAAGGTGTTTGATTCCTGATAGGTGACACCCAGCAGGAGTGCAGGCCATGTGGAAACGTTTCTATCTGTAACTGCGATCACTGGCTCCACTCCCCATCCTCCACCTGACACTCATGCATTCATTTATAGCTGTGCTTTTGGGCACATTTAGAGCTGCCAACACAACACTATCAAATGATAGTTGATTGCTTTTAAGTAGGACAATCTTGCAGACTGAACACACGCAAACTGCAAAAACTTAATTTGATATTCATACATATTGGGCTGCTGACAAGTCTGCAGCCTTGGTAAGGATCTTATTGAACAAAAACGGCAAAGTAATGTTGACATGCTGTTATTACTCTGCACACACTCAAAAAGGGACGGCACACTGAATTTAACTGTGTTTAAAGAAACAGTTCAACATTTTGGGATTTATGTTTATTTGCTTTCTTGCAAATTTGATGAGAAGATTGATACCACTTTCATCTCTGTACACTAAATATGAAGTCAGCAGGTGGTCAGCTTAGCTTAGCGTTAAGACTGGAATGTGAATGTTGAACCATTCCTTCAGTTGAATGCACACACACTCTGCAAGCAATTACTTAACACACTCTTCTTCCCATACCAGCCTGATTCATTATGTCCTTCTGTCAACGTCTCTGTAGAAGAGCATCACATACATAGCTCAGTCCTTGACTTCATGATCGCAAAGACACTAATTATAACACGTAACACATGTATCTCCTATTAGCTAATGCACAATGATGCTGATTAAAGATTAAAGATGACTTGATAGCGAAATAAAAATGTCAAACTCAAAGAGATGAGAAGTGATGGTAACTAGTCTTAGTCTGAGATGCACTTACTTTGATTAACATCATCAAAAAGAATATAAAATGAGTGTACATGCGTGTGTGGGTGTGTGTGTGTTTGGGAGTGTGTGTGTGTGGAGATTACTTACAAAGTAGATATCTGTGATTGGCACATCATCCTCATCATCGACTGAAGCCTGGCTGGTGCACCCTGAGCCTGACATCTGGCTAGCCCTGTCTGGCTCCACCACCACCTTGGGACTGGATGGTGCTTCCTTGGCTTCTCCAGGTGAAGAGGGAGCAGCTGAGGCAGACGGGGAGGCTGAGGCTGCTTCAGGTACTGATGAAGGGCTGGAAGGTGCTGCTGCAGCGGCATCGGGAGCCTCGGCACCAGCTACTTCCTGAACCGCACTATAGGAAAGGTAATATATGGGATTGATGGTGCATGTAGAGTTAATTTTGACCTGGGGGTTTCAAAGACTGATGCTGAGGGCCCCCCTTCAGATATGCTGTTTAGCATGTACTTTTCAACAACCTTAATTGCCTCCATGAGCTGTGCGTCACAGCCACATGTTAATAAACAGGCCAAACCAGGGAACCAGACAACAGTAAATAGCTGTTCCTGTTGTTTTAACAACACCAGAATGCATCTGAGCCTTTGACTTCCCTTCAAATATTTGCCTCTTATCTTTATCTCTCCCTTATTTGCTCCCATGCAACTTACCTCTCATTTTGAAAACCTCTGGTGTAAAAAAATTGCTAATAATCATAAATGATTTACAGGATTTTTAAATTAATATAAAGCCAAAAGTCATTAAAACAAAGTGGTCTCCATGGAGTTTTAAGGACAAAATAAACAACCTAGTTACACACATACAGAGACACACACAGCAGTTGCTGATATTAAGAGCCATTGATTGGCTTCAGCTAAAATTCAACAGCTGTGTGTGTGGGTTTTTATCTGCTTAAGCTCTAAGATTTGCCAGCTGGCTATGTGCTACCACAATCCTTTATTGTTCCTGGCCAGATCATAAACTATTAGGAAGGATTTAGGCGCATCCACATCGCCTTCTCAGCTTCTGTGTTTGAGCTGAGCTCCACCAGAGGAAAAGCCTAGCAGTTGGCCGCTGAGCAAAAAAGCCAAGTTGGCATCCTAAAGAAGGATCTGATTGGCTGAATATAAAGGGGGGGAGGATAGGGGTTGCCATGCAGAAAGTCTATCCATCACCCCATCTCTAAGTTAATTTAAAAAGATCTTACACTGTGTCATTGTCTCTCTGTATTTTATTTGCTTCTGTTTTCTCTCTCTCTCTTTCTTTTTATTCTGTCTCCCTAGTCATTGTTTCACACATAACTCTTTCTACTCATCTTGTATTTGTGTCTTTCTCCTCCAATCAGTCCTCCAATTCCCTTTTCTCTGCTCCATCTCTCTCCTATCACACCCATCCAACCAGTTCTCCAGCTGCAGGTGAGCTATAGAGTTGGAGGTGGATGGTGGAGTGCGTTCAGTCAGATGGTTAATTCAGGCGCCTGTCGCTGTCTCAGCTGCTTTCATCAGCCCCCTCTCCCTTCCCGCCAGCTCCTTCCCAAACCCCCAAGGCCATATGTCTAGCCACCGCCTTCTCAGCTTCAGACCCAATTACTCAGTTGGTTTCTCTCAGCTATAGCACCCTGATCCTCACTGACCTAACAAAAATATAAATGAGAGCCCTGTTGCCACACAAAGTGTATTTGCATGTGACTTTTGAGTTATGTCTCCCTGCTGATTCCTTTTTTTTGATGCTGGTCAATCTTTCAGATAGAGCTAACCAGACCAATTAACCTTAATTAAAAATAATGTCAGGCCATTCCAGCTTTATGGGGGCAGCCCCAGGCCTGCAGGCATCCTGCCCCACTGACCTACTTCTACTGTTTGGTTACCCCATGTCCGTGCTCCTTTGGCCCCATGTCTGCCTCACAATGTCACCCATTAAAAAAAGCACACACTGCTCATACACGCAGCATAATTTACATGCATGTGCACACTCTCTCATAACCTGATTACTGTAAAGTAGATGTTTGCCCGACACAGTGCCTCCAGCATTTCAGTGTCCATAACAGAAGACCCCAGAGTCCTACAAACAAATGGGTCAAGCTGCTTTCAGGGTTTATCTATGTTCCATGTTAAAAACTGTGTGTATATGTGTGAGGAAGGTGAGGTGAACTAATCTAACAGCTGGCTGAGCCCAGGTGAGACGCTGGCAGCAGGTTATTTATAGAGCAGCATCAAACTGAGTCATATTGATGATTGGGGTCATGAAGGACTCATTGCAGCTCTGTAGCTTTTCTACTCTGTATTGGGGTCACAGAGCTTATGACGGAGCTCGTTTTGTCATTATTTACAATGAAAAGGACACACATGTGTGGCAAGGCCTCTGGTGTGTATGAAATAAAATAATTTCTCTGTATCCAAAGTTCATTTTTTGTTAATTTTTTAGTCCTTATTTGAGTATGATTGGTTATTTGGATTTTGTATCATGTTGTGAAGGATTTCCCACCATTACAATTCATCATATGTGCAGCAGAAATCTTGAATATATTTTTTTAAGCAAATTAGACTCATACTGTATCTTCAACAAATAAATATACCATCCGAAAGATAATTTAAAAGACATTACATCAGGTTATACCGATACTTTGGGTCAGTAAAGTCATTTTTTCATACAGAAAACTGACACAACTTAAATCAAAGTATTGAGTCCTGAAAGACTACTTCTTTGACTTTGCATTTCTTTAAGATAA
Organism: Ctenochaetus hawaiiensis; assembly: GCA_029783645.1. Taxonomy (NCBI): domain Eukaryota; kingdom Metazoa; phylum Chordata; class Actinopteri; order Acanthuriformes; family Acanthuridae; genus Ctenochaetus; species Ctenochaetus hawaiiensis. Next base: position 20,891,042 of record JAPZDY010000021.1, on the reverse strand, counting down.
TGGACTCAGAATGAAGAGTAAAAATCCATACAAATCAATAAACGCTCCAAGAGTTTTAGGATCTACCTTATTTTGTGAAACACTGATAACTGTTTCAAGTACAAGTGCTTTAGAGCTGTTGTAAATGCATTACTGGCGTGTTCTGATGCTCTTTACCATTAAGTTTTAATATATTAGATAGAAATTATTAATTCTCTTACATATAGAGTATGCAACTGTGCTCTTGATGTACCTGGTTTCAGGTGAAGGCTGTGGAACTGAAATGGTTGGCTCACTGTCATGTCTTTTCAACTCCACCTCCACTGTGATGGTCTGCTGATCCTCCTCACGCACACGCAGCTCCTCCTGGGTCCTGAGCACAAACATTACACACATAAAATAACAAGCACAGAGGACGTGAAACACTTGTGAAAAACAAACACTGCCACATCTTAGCAACAGGAAGAATGAGCCTTCTCATAAACATCGAGACGAACAGGCTGACCTCACACTTTCTCCTCTACCCGCCCACCACACCCAGAAATCTCTAACCCTGTAAAAACATGGAACTAGCAACACTTAAAGCTCGAAAAAAACAGCGCAGTCAATCCTGCAGAAAAACATTTATAAAGTAAAAGTAGCATTCATGCTTCTGACTCACCTCCCATCATGGCTGAGAGACTGGGTGTGCCTCCTGGAGACAGAGCACACAGTGTCAGTACAAACTGTACATGAACACTGCAGCAATTAGCTAACATGCAACACACCGGTACGGCCACTAAAACATTTTCAAGCAACTGCAGACGCCATTATTTAAACTGTAAATTAAGTATTTCAGTCAGATTAAACCAAAAAAAAGTGCTTTCTTGGAAAAAAAACTTGAGAGCACATAACACTGTTAGAACTTTGAATTATATGTTACACTATTTGGTGGAAGCAAGTTTAAGACTGCAATGTGTGACTCTGATGTTTCAAAAAGATGTGTGTGTGTGTGTGTGTGTGTGTGTAAGAACCTGTAGCGGGGGTGCTCTGCTGTGTCAGAGGGGGACCTTTCTGGGATAGACAGAGAAGTGGTGGAAGAGAGAGTGGTCGCGATTGATGCTGTGGTGGCCTCCTCAAATGATGGAGGAGTACATGGAAGAAGATCTGGTCGTCCTGAAGGAGAGACGGGTAGAGACACACACACACGCACAAACAAAAACATGTAATTTCTTGCATTTATATTTGAGAGCTGACACATCTATACAATTTTCCAATTTCTAACACTTATTTAACTTCAGCTGAAGTGCTGTTGTGTTTATGTGGTCTTTTGTTTTCCCATGGCAGCAGCTACAAGCCTGTTGTTTATCAAAGGTTGTAACGATCAGTAGCCTTACTGTTTACAAAAGGAGACTGTAAAATATTTTCATGTCATGTGGACAGAAGCTGCCTGCAGGCAAAGACACAAAGACAATACCCCTGATGTTTCTGGTAAAATCTGAAACTGTTGAGTGGCCTCTATTTCTATCACTTGTGTCTGGTTATCCTGGGTTTTGTCACTGCATTGCGGCATAGTATGCAGGTGTGTTTTACCTTCATCCTCCAGCGTTGGGAAACTGCGAGCACCTCTCAGGTCATAGATATTCTCGTCTCTCTCTGAGGGCAGCTGACTGGCTGACCAGGCTGCACCGGGGCCAACGCACTTGGGCACTGTCAACGACACGCGACCCTTCTTGGATGGAGATGACTTCAGAGCTGAACAACAATGCATATTACCAAATTACAGAAAACATGGATGTGTGGAATGGCATGCAGTGCTGTGAATAAAAAGATTAAACCTAAATAAGCATGTAAAAGTATAAGCAAACAAAAAAAAAAAAGATTTGTCCCGCTCCATTAAAAGTAGTTCTTTCTCTTTCCTTAAGAGGGATGAAAGCAAAAACTGCAGGATTAAATTTATGTTAAACGCTCACGCAGACATGGAGCAGCACCTAATAAGGCCGTCAGCTACTGTATCTGATCTTCCTGTCAGGGGTCGGCAGTAAAAGAGAAAAAAATGCTGGCATCTGACATTTGCTTCTGTGGCTCTTCCAGCACAGCTCTATGTAAGGAAGCGATTTGTGTAAATTGAACTCACATGAACTCTTCTTGAAAACAGTGCTGCTCATGAATTTGAAGAACCGATCAGCGTAGAAACCTGGCCGGTGGACTGACACAGTGTCCTGATGGAGAGACAGGGAGATTAATAAGTCAAACAGTGCATAAATAAAATGATCAAAACATGCGTGTACGGTAGATTAAACTTCTCCTAGTCCCTTTAGTGTCCCAATTCTGTAATTCTTTTTTCTCTGGGTCAAACCACCAGAAAGAACGACACATAAAAAAAGACAAATGACAGACAACCACAGTCAGACAAGCTACACACACATCTTTTCATTATTTATGCTGCAGCAGACTCAGATCACTGCCAGCAGACTGACAGATGACTCTTGGTGTTTGGTTTAGACTGATAGAGGGATGAAGGAGACTGAGAAAGCGAAAGAACAGTGGCTCAGTTATTATTAGCATTTTGCCTTCGAATCACTGGACTTCACTATGAGTAACATCTTTGAAGACATTCACCTAACAGACCCAACTGTGTGTCACAAACAGAGTGAGAGTCATCCATTATCATCAGCAACAGTGACGCACAAGAGGCTGTTACGGGGCTGCTTGCTCCCCCACATTCATCTTCACACATGAGTGTGTTGGAGTGGGAGAGTGGAGTGAGTAAGGAGAGAGATTATTGATAGGACTTGCTGTGTCTTGAGAGCAACCTGGTGACGATGTACAGTGAAATACCCTGGAGCAGATGAAGACGTGTGATGTGCTTCAGAGCTGAGAGAGTGAGGGGACTCATACATCAGTTACCATAAGCAGCATGTTGTCTGAAGTAAAGTATATATCTACAAAAAGTCACATTTCTGACCAATTAAGCAAATTATTATGTGAAAATGAGTGTTAGCAGGTGGAGATTTATTTTTCCTTCATCCATTTGCGTACTCTACCCAGGGAATTCTGGGATTCCTTGCAACCCCCAGCACCTTTTCCACAACATAGTAGGTGGTTCATAGCAGTGATAATCATCATCACTGTCAAAATGCAACCACTGAGCTCCTTCTTCATCTTGAGGAAGAGGTAGCAGTTGGAGAGAGCCAAATCAGGTGAACTAGCAGATGTTGGATGGTTTTAAATCCGCATTCTTGGATGGCAGCCATAGCAGCTGCACCCATTCCAGTGTTGTCCATTTTCTCACACAATGATGACTTGCAAATTTCAATTAACCAAAACAGAAACACCACGAAAGTTATTAACTTTAAACTTTCTGCATTATCACTTAAACAGTTACTCAAAGAGTGCATGCAGCTACATCAGTATAAGTCATCATCCCTCTACCACAGGCCATGAACTAACCAATAACCCTTTGTATAATGTTGCGTATGCTGGCATCAGCTGCCACACTTCATGTCTTAGGTCTATACTAAAAATGTAGACATAATGACATTTTTCAAAATCTACAAGGGGATTTGTGTTATAAACCAAGGTGACATACGGTCATTCATATCAAGTGCACATTTGCAATTCAAATTAAGTAGCTTACAATTTTAGTTTTCATCGGCAAAGTGTGGTTCACACATCACTGTGTCTCTTTCTCTGTTACTCATACTATAAGACTGACTGTTCATAAAGGTGAGAAAACCATGAGATTGAATGTGGTTGGAGTAAACAGCTAGATTAAAATCTCCCTCAATAAAAGGCATCTGTGGCTGGTGATAAGCAATTGAGTAAACCAAGGCTCTGCTAACCTCTTATGAGTAGTGTGTTTTAGTTTTAGTGTGTCTATGTTTATACTATGGTTATGCATCTGACTGGCTGTGTCTCTGTGTAAAAAGTAATTCAAAACTCACCCCATCATGAACCAAAGCCTTCCACGTGTGTTCCAGCTTCTTGATTAGCCTTAGGAAACAAAAAGAAGCACATTATAACACAGTGATGTTGAACATGTTATACATTATGGTTATAGGCAAATAAATACAAGCAAGATGCCTGCAGGCTGAGGACCTCGAATGTGTCGTTCGAATCGATTAAGTTGCTTCAGGGCATGAGTAAACAGTACTTACATACAGTTTTTTAATTTCCATCTCCACCCTGCATCACGCTGTAAGATATATAGCCAATAGCTTTTGGTGACCTTGTCCAGTCATGACTATTGTGATATTTACCTGTAGGATTGCAGGATGTCGATGATTCCGATGTAGAGAAGAAGCCTTTCTCCTTTTCCATTCACAGCTGGAATACCACCCATCCTAAAATGACAAGCAAAATGAAACTGACATTACAAGTTTGCCATGAGGCGTGTGCATTTGATTTCTATCAATGAACATCGAACACTTATGGCAAGCATTAATTAATGCCATGTAATCTCACTTAGACTAAATCAACTTTCCTTCACTTCAGCTTTAGCCAAAATCATAACTGTCTCAATTTCATAGCTAACAGGTTTTGGCCTCTAGCCAAACGGCCAGCCTTTTAATCCACCATGAACCTGAGCACAGCCTGAGATCCTCTGGCATGACACTACCGACTGTGATAGATAAATCTCAAGTTTGTCCTCAGGGTCACTTGAAAGTGGAGCAGCCTGCCTCAGCGTGACCGCTTAAATCTTTTATTGAGTCTTGTTGTAGAAGCTTGTTGTCTCTTCAGACAGGAAGATTTTTTTTTCTTCCAGGGAATGTTTGTTCACTTACACTGAAAAACTGAAGTGGTTAAGACTGTAAACAAGTTAAAATGTCAAAAAAAATGTCAGTTGAAGCTGTAGCACTGAAAGGGTCTGAAGTGTTAGGTAAAGTTGTAGCAATAAAGAGCTGAAAGTGTCACCAAATGTGTAAAAATCAAGTGAAGTTAAAGCTGTTTGAAGAAGTTTGAAGAAGCCTGCTTGAGATAAACTAAAGAGCTAAAGAGCATGTGTAAAGTTCAAGTACCAGGAGCAGTTAAACTTCCAGCAGAAGGATATGGATAAAAGCAATCGAATAAGTGCTAATAAACAAAAAGATATTACTGTTAATTTAGATTCCACATCGTTTATTACTCTTAATATGACAGGGGAGTGCTTGTCTCTCCTGCCAGCAGTCCCATTTAACGCCGAACTCCTTTGCCAACAGATTATTGTCTTGCTGGCTAAACTCACGTGTCGTCGGTATCTATGGACCCTCCGCAGGCAGCTCCTCCCTGGATGGACTCCATGGCTGTGGAGTACAGGGCCTTTTGCTGAGCCACGGGCCTCTTCTCGTCGCTGCCGCCCTGGGAACCCTCCATCTGCCGCTCCCTCTCCGCCTGGTCCATGTTGTGAACCCCAAGCAGCAAACTGTAGTCCATGATCTTAAAACTTTCCAGCACCTGATCAAAAGGACACATACAGACGAGTGTAAGTGTGCAGTGATTAACAGACACGTGACTTTTAAAATCAGAGTGAAAGCTTTTATCTAGAGTGCATAACAATGTCAGCACCGGAGGGAACGGGAACTGTAACACTTGCGATGTTAACACTATACAGAAGACACTGAGCTTTACACAGTGATGCACAAGCATGGAGACATTAATAAACAATGTATAAGATAGCCAGCGTGTGCACATATACTCTTTTCAAACCACGTGCACCGCAAAAATAAATGTGCAGTTGTGATTTACAAGACAAGGGCAGGCCTGCAACAAGACCAGACACCCTGTTAAACCTTTGCCCGTAACAGGCTCTAATTTATAGCAAGGCATCCTGGGAACACCAAACACTCTCATAAATGGCCCTTTCTCTCTGCCTTCCTCACTCCTGCCTCTCTCCATCCGTAATCCTTTATTATTAATCAGGGCTCCAGGAGTATCCTGGTTTTTCCACCTCTTATCCATATCCTTCTGTGGACGTTTTACTCTGCTAACTTCTGCTCTTTTGGGATTTTCTACTCCCTCTCACCCCTTGAGACGCTGCATTATGGCATCACTTTATCCTTCCTTCTATCATCCCTCTAATCCTTCCCTCTAACCATTACTGCTTTTCTCTATCTCTCTGGAGACTCTTGATCAGGGTGTTATTTGGATCCCAATTCAGAGTCAGTAAACCACACATGCCATTTCGCTCTAAGCTGGTTCTCTCTCTTTCCTGCCATCCCTCTCACCTGTCTATCTCAACATAAAATCAGAAGAGGAGCCCGTACAGCAGTGATTGTGTATCTTCTCCCTCTTCCCTGTCTAACTCACCAAGCAGTCTCTTTGGAGAGTCTTGACCAGTGCGTTGTAGGTGTCCTGGTCCAGCATCAGTCCGTCCTGCAGGTCTTGCATAAAATCAAGGTCTTTGAAAGTGGGCCTGGCTTTCTCTCTTTCCTTCTTGGACGCTCGCCTCTTGTAGGTGGAGCCTTTCAGGTCGTATTTGAGGTGCATGCGAACTACGCGGGGAAGGACGTTGTTCATCACCACAACACGGATATTCTTCCCCCCTGACTGGACACAGTAGAGGCCGAAAAACTTGGGCAGCAAAGTGCGAGGGTTCTGATTCAAGTTCTGGGGAAGAGAAAGGAAGAAAGAAAAAAGCGCATTTGAAAGTGTCATAAAGTGGTTTCTGCTGTTGTTCTTTTACAGGATGTTGAGGCAGGACTTAACAGGGAAAGGATTGATTTGAGGAGTTGGATTGATATTTGTGTGGGAAAACACTACAAAGAAATAAATCTCATTTGAAAGAACGGAATCTAAATAAATAACCACAAGCAAACGGTTCCAGTCTGTAGTGACAGTTTTTCATTTAACAGGTCAAGAAAAGGTTGGCACTTCAATATAAATTATGTGAAAAGGCTCTTTTTTAGTGTACAGAGATTGACAGTAACACATTGTGGAAACATGCAGCAACAGAATATTTTTTTAACCTTTTAGAATAATATATATCAGCAGCAGGACAGCGGATGCATGATCTGCAAATAGCTATCAGCAAACATAACACAATTCTCAATGTGCACACGCTTTGGCTACAGTTCTACAGTGAGATATTTTTTTTTCAGGGTGCTAAGAAACATGGAAGAGTCAGGCTCAAACTGTGATTATAACTGTGTCCCATCTGGGTACAATCCAGCCACACTGCATCTTACAAGAATTTACATGGACTAAAGGGAAAGTAGTAGATACTTACTCATCCAAGCGTTAATTCTGAATCAAAATTTTTTTTGGCTGATCAACGACCTTTCATAAGCCAACTGACTCATGGAGCAATGAAAAAACATGTCACACACTTGTAATGATGTGGGAGCAACTGACAGAAATTTCAAGACTTACTTTAGATTTAAGATCATTTTGACAGGCAGTTTTACTTATTTTTTAACATTTTATTGGTTAAATTAACAATCAACTCATTTACAAATGTCTTCTAATCCAAATGTGTTATCAAAATTAATTAAAAACGGAAAAATACTTAAAAAGAGGACTTAAACAAGTAGTTTAACAAGCAAATCAATCTTTCCTGCAAATGTCGTTCAATAGTCAATCCAAACAAATAAGTTAGGCTGACACATCAGTCTTATTTAAGAATAGGAAGAAAGAGAAACAGACAGAGAAACAGACAGAGGAAAGACCAGGGATGAATGCAAAAGTACAGATAAAACACCCAGCACTCGTATGGCACTCCATGAATGACCTTCAGATGGAAAACTGGTGGAGAGAACACCAAAACA
>JAPZDY010000021.1:20851032-20883239 GCA_029783645.1 Ctenochaetus hawaiiensis | reverse complement strand
GATAAAACACCCAGCACTCGTATGGCACTCCATGAATGACCTTCAGATGGAAAACTGGTGGAGAGAACACCAAAACAATAGTAAGAGGTTGTAAAGAGAGAAAGAGCATCCTCTGCCTTAAGCCTCTCATGACCCTTCTGTCAATGTTAAGAGGGCAGATCAGCAATGAGCCAATACAGACACGTGAGGGAAAGGAGAGAGAGAGGGGAGGGATGGAGAGAAAATATGAGCATGACAGAGAGGCAGTAAGAGAAGGAGTGGATTAAAACATAGGGCAGGGCGAGAGATAAAGGAAAATAAATTACACTGAGACTGTAACAGCAGCAGGAGCGATAAGACATAAAAACGTGAGAGGATGGAAAAACCAGGCGTATTACAGAAGGAGTGAACACACAAACGGGAGAGAAGGGGCAGCAGTGGATTCGGTTACATCACTGTGATCTGTATGCTGCCCAGAGCTAGACTCCCTCAGCCAGCCACTACCAACAGCCAGTCAGCTGTGGAAAACATGAGCAGCTCTACCAATGACTGCCTGCATCTTGTCTGCTTTGTTTCTTACATACATTATTTACACTGTAGGTACAATTTATCTACATAATATTTTTAGTGGTTTTAACTCAGTGTTTATCTTCGCATGGGTTTCACTAGCTTGTTTTTATGTACCATTCTGTTTGTTTTCCTCATTCCACCTGCTCTGGCCTCGGGCTACAGCCATCCTTCATGAGTCTGAATCTTTCTACCTTCATTAAACCTCTTTCTTAGACCAATTATAATGCTTCAGAGCACAATCAAAACGATGGAAAAGGTCACAGTACATCTACTGAGCCTGTAATGTCCCTAAATGATTGAATGAATTCCTGCAGTGGTCTTTGGCCACGGCTGTGAGCACATAAATAAACACAAAGCTGTAGGCTGTGAACCTTAAAGAGGCTGCAGTGGTAGCATGGACATACATGGAGCTTTTGCTGGTTGAGTTCATTCAGAATGAGCCTGCGGAGCGTGGAGAGGGTGGGAGGGAATACTGTTGAAATACACCGTCCAGTCTGTTATGAAACAGTGTGGCCGGAGGTTTCAGTCAGAGATCATAGAACTGTTATGTCTGCTTTAATACGAGAAGGATGTCACGCTCAGAGGGGAGATTTCCAGGGTCTTACATAAACTGAGATCTAAAAATACGACTTAAAATAAGAACATCAGGGAGGTCTGCATCTAAATGAAAGCGTGAGTAATGCATATGTGCAGGGGCCTCACCACCTTTTGTACTATGTGTATGAATATATGTGCATGTGCCTTGATAACTGGATCATATCAAGACAGGCTTAATGCTTTGCTTGAGCATATATATTTGTGAGCAATATATATTTCCCATGTATTTACCCGCAAGTGTGAGGCCAACCACGAAGAGAAAAAGAGTCAAAGCTACTGAACAAGAAAGAAACTGCTAAGCCTCAATAGACTGATATTTCTAAGGTACAGTGGCGGCTTATTTAATTTCCTATATAGTTTTCATACGACTCTGACATTACACCTTGACACTGTTTCTTTTTTTTTACAGAATCTTACCATGTAGTATCCAGGCAGGAGTTTTTGTAAGAACTCAGCTTCCTTGTGCATCACAGTCTTGATGATGAACTCATCGTCCTTTGTAAGGTAGAAGACCGAGCCACTCGCTCCAGGATTGGACAGCTCGATCAGAGGCTCATTACATAGGGAGTACTGCAGAGATACAAAAATACACACAGGAACAGAGAAATATTGATCAAAACAAAGAAAACCAGAAACAATCAATGTTTTCAAAAACAATCTGTGATTGTGGATTAGCCTCAGATTAGCCCAGTATATATCTTATATCCACAGAATACTCAAGTTTTCTGGCATTAATGAAAACATGCCGAAGCACTCTAAAGACACCAAATATAAATTTCAAGGAAACAAAAATTATTTTTTAATTTTGATGTATGGGGGATGCTTTTGGGTGTCAGCCTTTGGACAGTGGGTGTGTAGCCCCAAGCAGTCAACAGTGTGCAGCCAGGTGCCAGATGATAAGCAGCATAATGCTTGGATAGTTTTGGGTCTTCAAGCAAAGGACTTTGAATGTTGTGTTTTAAAACTGTTACAGTTTTTTTATTCGAGAAATAAAGGAACAAATAATGACTTTAACTGTTTTTGACTGGCTTTTTGTTAAATCTCCTTTCAATGTGACAGAAAGACGGTAAGCAGAAGAAAAACCCTTATCGATTAATGTTGGGGGGAGGGGGTAGTCATGGTTAATGTGACTCTCCTGCATAGAAAGTAAACAAGAATATAAATTAAACAGTTTTTTGAGTAGTCCATGAAAACAAACCACATACAGTAGAAAAACATGAATATTTTAGATTACTGCAGTCATTGTAAATATAGCCGGTGATACAGGATGGGAGACCAAATTATTAAATAGTAATCTCCTTGATAAAAGCATTAGCAGCTTTTTACAACACATGAGAGGAGTACTCTATAAATTCTTCATCTTTGTTATAATCTCTTGCCTACGTTACCACCACTGACAGTTCAATTGGAAAACTTGTTTTTGTTTTGCTCATAGTGGTTATTGAAGCTCCCAGCCACCAACCTCAAGCAGAGTTCCTATGTATTGAAGCATTACAATCTCAGCACAAACCAAAGAGATAACAAAGTGACTGCGGCGTGGCCTGCAGTACTGACAATGAACTCCTTTTAAAGAAACACTGCTGATCCAACACAAACAACAGCATGTTGAGACACATACACAACAGAGTAGTGCCCAAGATCAATGAAGTAAATTTACACACATGTAGACAGACATGCAGACACACACATATAATTAGGCCAACAGATTGTGCTAGAACAGATAACAAAGAAACAACGTGAAGTAGATATAGATTGTGGGTAAGCATGAGGATGAGGTTCAGACATATAGATTAGCCTTACTTCAATGTCAAATAATAACTGCTTTGAAATTGTAGCTTTATTGTTACACACATCAGACACCCACTGATGTGATGATTAGCTCAGCTTAATAGCCCATTCTCCTTCTATCTCTTTTAGCTGCTTTAAAAGCAAGTCAAGACAGACATTATTTTTAAAAAAGGTAAAGTTTCCTCACCTATCTTTTAAACATCTCTCTCAGAAGAAGCTGATATTAAATTTCAGACCTTTTTTCCCATCAAAACATGGCATAACAAGGTTGGTGGAAAAATGTGGAAATGGTATAGCTGACAGGAAATGTAACATGCACATAATGGCACTTAGATGGATTTTAACTTCACACCAAGAAGGCTAATTGAGGACAGAAAAATCATTTTGAAGGAAAAAAAAACTTAAACATGACAATGTTCGGTTGAAAGTGTTAAAGATGAAAATGTTCACCTTTAAATAAATTCACCTGGTTGAACTAAAGTCCTGTGGTAGCAAATTACTGTACTGTTTCCATGGGTTTGGACAGCAGATGCATTAAATACATGGAGCAAGTTTACATGCTGACTAAGCAGTTCATGTACATTCTGCTAGACTGCTCAGGGGCAGAGCGATGAATCATGCAGCCTCCAGGTTCTCCATGTTGATGAGGAGTGACAAGCTGCAGACCTTCCTTCCCTCTCTTCGGCTATCCTCTTTTCTCCTCTCTGGCCTCTCCTCTGCTGTTTGACAGCTTCTCGTCCTCACTCTTCTCCTCTCAGCTTCCCACTTCTGAGCCAAGTTCTCATCTTTAATTGTTCTGACTAATTTTCTGTTTTCAAATTCCTCTGTTTGTTTACTTTAAGTGTTTCATTCCCTTTTCTGGTCTTGTCTCCCATTCTTCACATCATACCATTATGAAGGGTCAGTGATAAAAAAGAGTTATAGAGCTCTTGTTGCATGCATTTGCAGATGAACTATCTGAGTGATTATGCAGAAAGTTTGAAGTTAATAACTTTTGTGTTTTCTCTATCTCAGTTAATTAAAAATTGCAAGTCAGCACCCTCCGAGAAATGACAACATCAGCCTTATTAATAATCATCCTTTGTAGTTCTAATGGTCTAATTCATTTAGAGACACAGATGATACAGCTATGAGCACATCACATCTTACCAGGTAGTCATCCGGCCTGATGCCAAACAGTTCTCTGAAGTAGCGGAAGGCCACAGGAGCGTATGTTTTAAAGCGAAAGTCCGGGAAATGGTGGGCTGGAGTGAGGTTGCTGCCTTCACTAAATTATGGGATGATATTAGAGCACATAAGATCATAAGACAGTAGTCAAACTTATGTTTTCTTATGTATCATATCAGCAATACACACTGATATTATATTATGTATGGATACACTAGTAGTATACTGCATATATACACTATGATGTTTGATATGTTTGGTTGAAGTAGAGACCTGGGGAAGAAGATGCTCTCCACCACGTAGAAGTCTTGCATCAGCACATCTCTCTCAGGTTTGGAGCTCAGGTTGCCCACCGTGTAACCGATGCCCAGCTGGATGGCACCTTTTAAGGCTGATGATGTGGTCTGTAAGGGGAGGTGATTCAGTAAGAGAGAGATATCTACTGAAATACTTGCCCCTTTTTTAACCCTCGCTATTATGGAATGATACTGTTTTCAGCTGATGAAATCATCAGCATTCAGGCTCAAAAATCCACACTGGGCTCTGTTTTCTGTGCAAAAGTCCCATGTCTTAACATATTTTGAACCAGATGATACATAGTGGTTGAGTACATGTTGTCTACCTTACCTTCTTATAGGTAGTTTCCCCTGATGCATCCACCCCTCTGTGGCCAATCTTCTTTCCCTGACCAGGCTGGCCCGAGGATGAGGGCATCTGATGAGAAAAAGAGAGAGAGAGAGACTGGTATTATGGGAACAGGAGGGTTTGCACCTGTTCATTAACAGATATTATTTAAATATTAAAGACTGAGGAGTATTAATACATGAAAGCAGAGTTCAAGCTTTGATCTTATGAACTGGTTTTCACTGAGCAGACCAGAGCATGGATGTATAAATGATGTGTATGCACAAAAACAGCACATACAAATTTCCCCCATGTAAACTGGTATTTATAAAAAGGGAATATGCAGTGAGAATGCATGAACATCATGCATTCTTCAGACAAGTTTTTCAAGAGATACTTTACAATGAAATGTTTAAGTGCACATAAATATGAGATATGTTACCTTAAAATACAGGCTGAGGTCAAGTTCTCTGCAGATTTATACAACGCCACACAATTCCAGTGGGACGTAAGTGATGATTGGAAGGAATTACTTTTGTGAGTTTTTTCATTGTTTATTGGGGAAACACTCTGCTCTAATTAGTGTAATTCCTTAATCAATCTAACTCAGTCTGTGTATTGCATGAGACCTGATTGCACAGATTGTAATTTAATCTGATTTAGAATCTGTTTAAATGGTTGAAGCTACAGCAGATATTTTAGATCTCTAGACATCCAATGTAAATATTTCTAGTGCTTTTATTAGCAATGTTCATATGTTCATTGAGACAATACATTATTGATAAATATTTAATATCCCAGCAGGCTCAAATTAAACAAATTGTAAAATACTTGTGACTGCTGGCTTTAACAGACAGTACAGTGGCTGCAGTGCCAGATGGATGGGATTTACCAAATTAGGAGGATTAACAGAATGTGAGCCAAGTTGTCTAGCAAAAACAAAGAATACCGTAGCGATATTTAAATCATTTGTTTGTCGAAACTTTATGGCACTCTGTAGTTGTCATGCACCCAACGAGAAAAATTACATTCAACAAATACTAATTGACCCTATAATTAATTGGCAGGCCTCCTCAGCTCAAACCTTTGTAGTGGTTTCATTAGTGTCTGGCTTAAACCAAAGGACTGGTAGCTATTGATGTGGATCAAAAAAGAACTAGACAGGAAAACATAACAAAGCACAAAATCACAGGGACAGATGGTGGCTCACCTCTGTGATGTAGGCTTTCTTAGCAGCAGCATCTGAGAAAGAGAGAGAAAGAGAGGGGAGACAGAGATGACTGTGTTAGAGACAGAGAGACTCCATTACTCAGCATCATTAGTGCTCTCTGTGACAAAATGAATCCCAAAGGGTGGACGGAGCAGTCCAACATTATGTAATAACAGTGTCAAACACATGTAGCGGACTGTCAGCCAGAAGGACTGCAGAAAACGGTAACTTCAGACACAAGGACACCGAGTCCTTTTTAAACACTTCACACTGTGTGTGTGATTAAATACATTTTTAGCTATGTTAGCAGAATGAATACAGCTATTACCATGTCAGTCTGTCATTCACTACTTATGTCTAGACTGAAATATGTCAAATATATTTGAAAGATATCCTTAAGCTTTTGTACAGACACTAATGGTTGCCTGTGGATTAATCCTTCTGACTTTCAGTTTGTCCTGAAATCTTTGGTTTACTAACAAATATCCCCATAAGTTTCAGTTATTGTTCAGTACTCACTAGCAAATGACAGAAAGCTAACATGAAAAACAAAATGACAAATTGTGCGATAAATGGACTGCATCCATGTAGCACTTTCCTACTCTTTCACCAACAAAGCACTTTACAACACAAGTTTGCATTCAACCATTTACACACAAATCAAACATTCACAGCAGGTGGCCCCTCCACAAAGTGCCAACCTGCTCTTCAGGAACTCATACACAAATGTTCACACACCAATGGAACAGCCATCAGGAGTGTTTAGGGATCAGTATCTTGTCCAAGGACACTTTGACATCAAACCACTCTCTGGAAAGCTCACTCCTGAGCTACAGTCTCCTTGACTAGACTAAGACTGTATACATGGTTAATAATATATTTCTACACTTTAGCTGTTCATCTGATGTCAGCATGCTGGTGTAAGCAGTTGCCCATAACGGTCTATCTACAGTCTTGCTTTATTTTGACTTGATGAAATAAATTAGATTAGAAATATCTTACACAGCTGACCTTGGCAGCACTGGCCCAAAAACAGGGGATAAACAATAAAACACTGGAGTAGAAAGTATGATGAGCCAATCAAAGCCAAATATAAAGAGCAAAGGGTTGAACAGTCATGAATTAAACACATTAGATATACATTAGATATTAAATATATTAATAGATTGACACACTTTTCTCAGTCTCATTCAAGTTGATCACGAGATCCCTTATTTCAAATTAAACTAACAAAGAAAGACCAACTCTGCAAAGTTTCAATCTACAATGAGTTTGTTGGAGTGGGAGTAAACTGCGCTCTATCACTCTTTAGCAGGCTTTTCAGGGCTAATATAATATAATATAATCTAGACTGGAATCTGCTTTATCTAGAAACAAATGCGAATGGTTCAAATAACATATTATAACCTAACAAATCTCAGAAGTGTAGCAGTTTTACAACCTGCTATGTAGTGATATTTCTTTTGTCCATAATAGGACGCAAGCAGTAGAAAAATGCAATCAGAGGACTCCTTTTTTGCCAAGAAGGCCCGAAATAGATGCATAATTATAGATGTATAACATTCTGCATAATAATGAAGAGAAAGATCAGGAGGGCAGGAAAGAGAGAACACAAGATGAGCAAATGAAAGAGTGGTAAGAAGCAGAGAGAGGGGATCAGACAGGGCTTCAGACAGCACAAGAGTGAGGGTGAGTGATTGCCTCTCTGTTCATCACAATCAGCATAACCAATATCACACTTAGCTGCCCAGATGGTGGAATTTATAAATTGCAGACATGTTTACAACAGCACCAACACTGTCTGACAGCTATGAATAGATTATTAAAGATAGAACTATTAGTAATAAGATTAGATGTTCCTAATAGGCAGACACATTGGACACATTTCTGTGATTACTTCATATTTTTCTTTCACTTCTAGGTACCTGGCAGGGAAACAAAGACTGAACAGCATGCACAATACCAGGGCCATAAAAATAAAGGAGCCCATTAATTTTATCATTTATTCAGTTTTTCTACTGTGACATGTCAAAATGTCTGCTGTGAAAAGGGTCCTTTGATTTAATTTTCAATGTTCTGTATTGAAGTTCCTTTTCAAAAGAAGCTCAAAATTGTTTACAGGTGAGACCCTGACAAATTTTGACATATTTGTTATTATTTAATATTTTCAGGTCAAACAAAGGCAAAAAGAGATGAAAAATGACTTTCTGACTTCAATCTTAAACCAGTATACAATAAATCAGTCTCGCTCACCAGCTGAGACACTAACAGCGAACATATATTACCCAGCATCACGCAGGAAGGGGATATCATCTTCACAGCTTTACTCTGTGCTTGCAGCTGAATTGATAGCCAGCCTTCTCTAGTTTCTGTCTGCCTGCCTGCCTCTCGTGCATGCCCATGTGACTGAGCCACAGAATAGCCTGCATGCCACCCTTCCTCCTGCTCTGTCTCTCTATCTGTCTCCCTCTGTCACACACACACACACATATTCACACAGGGATGAGCAAGCTAGAGCATGCCAATGCAATTCCAACAATGCTCCCTGCAAGCTGGAACATCCAGTGAATCAAATTTAAGAGAAAACAACAACACCAAAAAAAAAACCAAGCCGCTGGTGAAGGAATGTTTGCAATGTAGATAAATAAATGGTGGAATCTCTTGTGTTTTTATGGGGCCAAATTATTTATCTATTTTGTACATCTGAGTCTATGAATGCATATAATTTATGTGGCTCTCTCACTTCTCTCTTGATGTTTACAAATGCCTATTTCCTTTAGTGTACATGCATTTGTATATATGTACATCATGCATCTCATCCAGCCGTATGTCTTCTTTTCCGCATGCCTGCACCTGTTAAGACTGCCCTTAGGAGTCTGTATGCATGCGTAGGTATGTGAGGGGGTGTGAGTGTGTGACTGCTAGCTTTGACTACAGATTTTAAGGCATACCGTGTGTGTGTGTGTGCAGTGGAGTCAGCCTGAGTCATGCTGTGTGTGTCCAAACATGTGCTCTATCTATCCCTGCTCAACTCTGAGCGAACCACCCCCGTGACAGTTTAACCAGAAACAACTGTAATAACATAGTGGTTTGGGTTAAACACAGTTTAACCAAAAACATTATGTTTATGCGTGACTGAATTATAATTATATAACAACAACAAGCAACCGATTATAAGTGCAAGTGACATGATGCTCTGCTGCTATTTCTTTGGCATAAAACAGACACAGAGATGATGCTGAGAGTATATTACAGTGTTGAAAGAAAATACAGACAAAGGAGTTTGAAACGTGACGGGACAGAAATGGTAAATTTTATAAAGTAGGGAGTGAAAAAAATAGTCATTTGCGAAACCCAAATGACTTGTACTAAGTATATTGCTAACAAAAAAAAGAAGGTTATTACAGTTTGCAAAACAGAGTTGAGTTTAAAAGTAATCAGAAATCATCTTGCTTATTAGCATTTAACAAATCAATTTTATTAGTTGTAGGCTATGAATTGCTTAGTGGGAGACTATTTTTACCACATTACTGCTTGAAAAATGTCTTCAGAAACATGTCTTTACAAACAGCACAAGAGTCTGACATGATAACATGAACCACTGTAAGCATTCCTCCATTTACCTCTTACAAAAACCAAAGCGAATCCATTTTTGATCACATATAGAGGCTTCAGACTGAGGAAATGAGGTAAAATAGTTGCTACTCCAAGATTATGCACCCATATTAGAGTTCTGCAGCGGATAGAACAACAAATAGACCCATCCAAATAAATAGCTTCTAGCTGAGACTGTTGCCTAGCAGGTGTTGGTTTAATGGCTCACTCTTACAGCCTATGAGAGAGTGGTCCATTACCAGCCGGTGATAGCCATAGGAGCTGAGAAGAGAAACAGGCTTATTTATATCATTTTCACACACAAACCCTGTGTTTGACTCAGGATAGGTTATCCAGTGATCGAGCAACATTTGACCCCTTCATGACACTGCTGTCACAGTTCAAACACTGTTTGTTGTCACTTTTAATGAGACTATGCATACACACTGCTGCTACCACAGAACTACGCTGGACTCTGTATATAGCTTCATCAGTTTATTAAATTTATCTCCACAGTGGTAATACATAAGATTAAAAATTAGCAGGTGAATTCACATGCATATGAAAATTAGTAAGTAGTTTTGTTTCTAATGCTGCAAACAGAATTAAGAGAGCAGCTGCAAAACAGAAGTGGCAATGGTGGTTATGACATTGCACATGTGGATATAACAGAACAATAAGCGATATGGTCTGCACACTGTGTTCTGCTTCTTCTTCCCTTTTGTTTCCATAGTGACCCAACTGAGGTCAACCAGTATCTTTGTGACTGACGCACGTGTGCCTAGAATCAACAGACAGATGATAAACAGGCCATCAGCAGAGCTAGACAGGTGATGTGACACAACACATGTATACAGACCACAGCCATTAACTTATAAATTAACAAAAACATTCATGACAGATAAAGAAACTAAATACAACTAAATAAAACAGGAACTGACCATGTACTGAAAAAAAACACCATCACATTCCCTCTCAAAATACATCTCTGGCTTTTAATTCCGTTGACATCAGTCAAGTAAATACAATCTGTTTTACAATTAATTTGTGACCACTGGACTTTGTTTTTTAAAATTTCAAAACTAAATCTTTACAAGTTTATTTCAAGTACATGAACGAAAACAGCAGATCTAAAGCATCCAAATGAATCTTAAACAAAAAGACTCAGATGTATCACATACTTGTTAACATTATATGGTGGAGGCAGCACTGACAGCGGTGTCTGACCCTGATGTGATCAATACTGGGATTCCCTGATGATGGGCTAAGTAAGAGGCAGTCTTTGAAATGAGTGTTTGTTTTCTTGGCAGAGGCTAAATGATGGCACTCTAGCTATTGAGTTACTCTTATTTTTTTATGCAATAACAGAACAGCACTTGCTTGTCATTTTAAAGTGCATCTGACCTGACTTATAGAAATTAGAAATCCATAAATCTGGCAAATTTCAAAGAGCAGGAGAATCAACAAAGCAGCCTACCCAATACAAAACATGGAAATAAACAAGCAGCTTATCAGTTCATCTGTCAATACTTTACATAGTGAACAATGCTGTGGGGTTGTAATATTATCTCTGACATGGTTGAGAAGAGCTATGGAAATCATTTGTTCTCTTTTTCTCAGGATGCTGTTGAAGTTCAGACAGACAGCGTCGCCTCCAGGACCTCCTTTTTTAGAATATGTTAATTCATGGTTCACCTCAGCCTAGATCACACAGGAGTTATGCAACAGTGAAGGCTGCTGCTTAAATGGGGGTAAGGTAAGCTGATCCTAAATCAGTGTCATCGGGCTACTCCACCTTTGAGCTTTGAGCCCTTGATCTGAGTAGCCAGCAAGCTGTGTGTTTTTCCACAAGTGCACCGGGCAACCTGTCTAGTCCTCATCCTCCATCTCTGGCTATGGCTAAGAATGGAAAGTGGAGACGGTAAATAGGCCTAATTGAGTATGTTTGGATGCACACTAAAGTTGTTAAGTCAGTCTTCAGGATATGATGTGAACTACCCACATTTATAATGATCTACAGGTTTCCGGTAAATCTCCTTGTTGTCTGTGCACACTTTGTTTTCAGACACCTTATGTCTTTTCTTAGTAGGAGTAATGGAAAAACAACACATGCTACCTTTCTTAATACTTAGTAATTTTGAGATATAGGCATCATTGATTTCTTGGCTATAATTAGATAAGAAGATCAATATCACTTTAATGACTTTACAGTAAATATAGAGACAGAGATGATTAGCTTAGCCGCAGAATAAAGCCTGGAAGCAGGATGAAACAGCAAGCCTTACTCTGTTTGAGTAACAAAATCCACCTATAAAAACCTTTAAAGCTCACTCATTAACACATTTTGTTTCTCTTTGTGTCTATAACTAGGATGTAATGTTAGCATGCAAACACATTAACAGGATATTCTCAAAGCCAGGCACGAATGCGCATGTAAACAAAACTCTGTGACTCTTTCTTCTTGTGGGTAGATGTAGATGTACAGATCTGTGTGTTCATTTACATATATAAATAATTCCTCTTAATTGACAATTCTTCCTTTATCAATACAAAGCTATTTGGATGGCAAAGTAATAATTAAAGAGAATCCACTTACAAATGCTTAGCTTTTCAAAGAGGCTTTCAACGTTCCTTGCAATTAAAGCACTCTGGGGTTATCTGTGCTGCCTCTATAAGGAAACATGCAGAGAAGCAAACACGCAGCAATAGACAGAGGCTGAGAAACACATACACACTAATGACAGCTACTTACAGGCTACAGAAGAAGTATGGTTGAATTAAATTCAGCTCTAAATACATTAGAATGTCTTAAGCTTGCATGGTTGTGCCAGCACACATCCACAACCTTCTTCCCCGAAACACTTCAGCCCAGCATTCATCTGTTTTACTGAACAAAGCAGTGTGCTCAGAGGGAGGAAAGCTGCTCTGTCCTCTGCTGTCAGTGCATATCATACACTTTGTATAATACAGTGAATGTGTGGAAGAAGCGGGGGCTGAAGAGAACAGCTTTTCACTATGCCAAGTCATCCATTAGGATCAGTGGAATCAGGCAAACGAGCAGGTTTAATAAAAAGCTTCCTGCCTTCTGTTGGCTCAAAAAACATCCCTCTGAGACATTTAGCTTAGAGCTAGATGTTTAGAGCTAGAGCTAGACGATGAGCAATGCAACACAGTCTGCATACAGGCAATTTGCTTGTTCTGTCCAACCAACAGAAAAAACTCAAAGAGATCAGTTAACTATTGCGGAAAATAGACAAGAGTAGGTAATCTATGTAGCTGTAAAATGAATTTAGTGAATTTTGGTCATTTTGTATTAAAACAAATAAAAAAAATGGATTATTCAAACAATGGCTGATTAATGTCCAATTTTTTAAATATTTATTTTTGTTTTAGTTTGATTTGTCACTGGATAATCAATCATTTCTTAAAGAAAATTTCCTGATGAAGCTAAGTGAAATTTAAATATTAATAAGCTTTTTAATATTATTGCAACAAAGACTGCGTTTTGGAACTAAAATGCATTGACATTATAGAAAAAAACATACAAAAAAATAAAAACAAAAGAGAAATATGACAACTTTCATATTATATGCTATTAGTTGAACAGTTGAACAATAACCATTTTCAAGAAACGTTTATTCACAGTATTAATATCGTTTGCCTTTTATAAATAAAGAAATAAAGCAAGCACCAGTGGTTATCTTGAGACAAAACAAAAACAATTGCAGAGTTGTAAAACAACAAACTACATTCCAAAACAGGTCGACACCTATCATTTTGAGTTCAGGCTTTTTTCACCAGTCTCAAAGTTGGAGACACTACACACAGACTACTATAATCATTCCAATAACTCCAGTTGGCTTGACTGTGGTTGGCTCAGACAAAATTGTAAACTTCTGTGATACAGACAAACAGAAGCCTGAAAGCAAAGCCAGCTAAACCACGGTCACTACTACTTTACTATCCCTAATCCCAATCCCATTCTCTCCAGGCTACTAGACCAACTGTCTGGATTATCAGGATAAGATAGTTCGAACGCAAGGACAGGTGGAAGTCAAGTAACCGTCTGTCTGTTTTTCTGGGTTGCTGCTGGTTTCTGCTCAGCTGCAGCATGAGGGACAATGGAGTGGCTTTACAAAACTTTTCTATAATGCAATATTTAATAATAATCTACTAATAATTTTGAATGAGACTAATGGATGATTGTGGGAATGACAGTGTTTCTGTGAAATAAGCAGTCAAATTTGCATTATTTCTCTGATGGTGAAAGGTTTGCAAAAGTCTTCTGAACATTCAAATTGATAATGAGAAGTGTCTCACATGATAAGTGTACATTACATCACAGTACATTACATTTTCATTTCAAACTAAGGCTGGGAGTGAACTAACTGTCAATAAGACACTTAAAAAAATCCCTAAAAACAAATAAAACAGAAATTATGTGTTCACTCTCTGCATTGTGGTGTCAGTTTGTCAATGTATTTGACAAATCAGATGAACCAGTGTAAAAAAAAAAAGTGCATGGAGCTTAAGCTTAGTGTCTCTCTAACACACACAAACACACTGACTGCTCTTTGTCCATGTTCATGTCCAAAAAACAATAAGCAGAAAAATGAGGACATGTGTAATAAAGTGGTAACTGGTATGTTAAACTGGCCAGGGAAATAGTTTAGGATGTCTGTATGTTTTAATAATGATATATCTAGATAGAGTATTAGTAACTTAACACGATGGAAGAAGGTATACAAAATATTCCTATGTTGATATTTTGTCCCACCTCCATTACGCATGATGGATCTCACTAATGGAGCAGGTGGGTATGAAAATGACAATTTTTTCTTTTGGAGAGGCCTGAAAGCCTAGTGGACTATGAAATGGGAATTCAAAGAGAGGATATGCAGAAAGAGACGCTTTATTGAAAAGGAGACTAGCTGCTAGGGCAAGTCCTGACAGAATATTAAAAACGGCACAGTGATAGTAGCTGGTTTTTACACACACCACTAGGACACAATCATGCACACACACATCCAGAAATCAATAAAAAAAATTACACCTGACTGTCAGCTATGCAGACATCTGCCTGTGTGTTTTATGGGAATGTGATGCCTGTCCACAGTGTGAGTCAACACGTAGAATGAATCACTGAAACACACTTGAGGAGAAGAATTGAATTAAATGATATTTCTATATTTGAAATTTCAGACAACATTTTCTCCAGGACATTGGCCGGTTGGATTGTTGTTTTAATACCACTGGATTAATATGTCAAATTTGTGTGTGTGTCCTTTACTCCCTCAGGGAGCTCTTTCTGCTCCTGAAGAGACTGGCAGGGCTGAGTAGCAGCACCCTGTTCATGTTCCCTGGGCAAAGCTAAAAACAGCTCAGTCCTCACGGCAAAATGACACATGCACACACACACACACAAAAAACACACAAGAGTTCCAACTCTTATGCAATTTCAGTATGTTTTTCATTACTGAGCTCCCAGATCAGAAATGAGCTCAGTGGTCCTTACTGATCCTAAAAAATGCAGCTAAAGCCTTTAGACAAGAGAAAAAGGTCCTTTTACGGGGAGGAGAGGAGAGGAGAGAAGAGGAGGCTGGGTATGGAGGGAGTCATAGAGGTGGAGTGGATAATACAAATAAACAGGGTGACGATCAGCCTGACTCCTGTGTGCTGCTGTTATTGCTGAGAGCAGCAGCTTCTGCCACTGGTGACTCAGTGGAGGGTAATCTGCTCTAACTACAGAAGGACAACAGTTGCACAACAGTGTAGGTAACTACTGCTCATACCTGTAAAGGAAAACCTACAAAAGCCACCCGCAGATTTAGTTTGACATCTGGAGCTAAGTGCAGAGCACAGAGCCATGTTTAAATTAAAACTCAAAGGGAGACAGTGTAAAGCTGAAGCCACACTTAAAGTGTTTTTCATATATGTGTGTGTGTGTGTGTGTGTGTGCCATGCATTACTGTTATATTATCTAACTGTCATATAGCTGTGAAGCAAATGCATGGTTTTTGGAATAAATTCCTACTTAAGTTCAGCGACAAAAGCAGAAATGTCATCTTAAAACGCTACAACTCAACCATGTACTTCAGTGTTAATGGGGATAACAGTTGTCTCCTGTCATCCTCCAAAAGCTCTGTAGAATTGCATTTATCCCAGCAGGCCGCTTAGACACGCTTAACTTAGACACGCCACACAGACCACCTCTGCAGGCTGCCATCTAAATGCATACGTTGAGTACACATGATCTGACACCACTGTTGTGTTGCAACCTCAAGTATACGGTTGATTACTCAGCAAGGTGTGCTCATACCAACACTAAGCCGCCCCTATCTTTTATTCGCAGCATGAAGCCGCACTGCTTGTGGTTTCAAAGAGAAGTCCTTACCACAGCTACTGTAGGCTCAAATGAATACCCACGGAAAAAAACTGACACACAGAAAGCAGCCTTGGCCTATTGTAACAAACAATGCAGCGAATAATGCAGCCAGCAGCAACCAATCCAGCTCAAACCTGTGTATAAAGTGAAGGATATAGAAACATGGAGGAGACAACACAGAGCTGTTGGTGTAGAAAGCCTGAAGAGGTGTGAGAAAAGTATATTCCCCTGCATTGCAAGAAAAACAATAATTACATACTGTGTAAGTGTGACACCACAAACTTGAAGAAAAAGGGAGGGTGGCAAGAGGCCAGAATAATGGACATAAGAGCAAAAGAAAATTTTGACAACATCATCTTACAATTTGTGCTCATTACATTCTTGAAAAGCTTAGAGCAGAATATGCACATTGAAATTAAAATAGTTATTTAGCAGCAACAGTAATGTTTATTATAGAACACTGACTAAGGCTGCAATGACAAAACGAAGAAACATTCATAACAGATTATCTCTGGATAAATTATTATTAGAGATTATTAATAATGATGTTTGTTTTTAGGGGAGGTCTGTAAAAGGAAAGAAGATAAGTGAATAAGTAAAACTATACTGAGCACCACAGCCTTCCTTTAAAGTTGCTGTGCAAGTTTTCCACCTGGTTTTCTGGGGAGAATCTCTACATTTGTTTGAAACATAACATAACACATAACAAAGGTCAACGGACAATCACACACTGACTGTATGTTCTCCCACTATTTTCCTCATCTAACTCAGTTAAGCTGAGCGAGCTATACTCTGATGTCAGCATGTTTATTTAATAAATAAAATGCACGTCACTACAGTTGTAGGTACAGAGTACGTCAGGATGGAGATGCAACACAGTAAATCCCCCCCAAAACAAATCTGACCAGTCAGAGCAGTAAATCCACCACAGAAAGTTTAAGCAGACGGATCAGTGAATTTTACAGTTCCACACTGAAAATGCAAATTTACCATCAGACGAGATGTAAGTACAGTATTGATTAGACCAGGGTCAGGGGGGCTGAATTTGCCAACTAGGCCCACATTGTTTAATGAATGAATAAATTTGCTCAGATACAAACCCTCCAGCATTTCCCTCCTTTGCTGTGCAAGGCTTTGCTTGCAACTCACTTCAGGCAGAATCAGCCTGTAAATAATGAAGAAATAAACTATTTCATTACAAAGCGAGTGTGAGATGCATAAGATTAAGTCATTCTAAATAAAACAGTCAAATTGAGACTGCAGTTCTAACTGTTATAGCTGCAGTCCCAACTATTAATTGACCCCAGAACTGAATTCCAAGTACTAATTAAACTAAATACAAAGAGCAATCAACTAGGATATGACAACCTCCCACAAAACAATCAGTCTGACGTTAATGCGAAAAGCAAATAAATAAGGTTTTCACAATGTTAACTCTTACTGACATCACAGAGCAGCAGCTTAGTTTTACTACTGACTGTGCTGTAGAGAATTTCCTGGATTAATTAATATTTGTTAATTAGAAAAATTAAAAGGTGCCCATTACAATTTACAAGAATGCAAGGATATGCCTTCAAATGTCTTCCTTGTTGAAAGTTGAAACCCCCTAAAAAACTGAGGAAAGCTACAAATCTTCACATTTGCTTTTTAAAGTGACTTATATGATGAAGTGCTTATAAGAATTACTGTCTAATTGAATAATTAAAATACTGCTTCAGCTCTACTCTCTCAACACTGAAGATACATAACAAAGTTAAAGTAGAAAAACATAATGTAAGAGTAGAAAGTAGTGAAGTAGTAAGAGTAAAAGGTAGTAAGTAGTGGCTTACATAGATGAAGGTGAATACAAGCTTTAACTAGGTTAAAAAAAAGGAAATAAAATTAGTTGTTGGTTAATGGCAGTGAATCATTCAAACAATTTTCTAAAAAGCTTATCTGGGGTTTATCTCAGCATTCACTGGATGAGAGGCAGGGCACACACTGTTCAGGTCACCAGTCCATCACAGAGTTGACACACTTTTACAGTCACAGCAAAATTTAGAGTTTCCACTTTGCTTTACATTCAGATTTTTGGACTGCGGAGGAAAGTTTGGGGGAAACCAGCACATATACTATTGCAGAAGTAATGCAAAGTAAGCACCACTCAAATTCTGTCTTGGTTGAAAACAATCACCACTAATCTTATGTGGGTGGTTCAGATAAGTTTGACAGCTTCATGCGCCTGTCTGACTGCACTCATGCTCCAGGTGCTCATTATGAAATAATAATAGCCTGCACAGTGGGCACAATAACTCTCTTAATTGAAATCAGCAGGTCTTTGTCTTTTACCCCCCTTAGGGAAGCCAGGGCTGTATGACACTGCAGTCATCTAAGTTTAAAACTGAACCAGAGCCTCATCTTGTGACACACATAGACCTTTACAGCTGCAAACTTGTCACAACAGAACAAAATACAGCCCGTAATTCTTTATATGTCTCTCCTCCCTGTTCATGTCTCTGTGTCCTTTATTTATTCTCTCTCCTCACTCATCTCCAAGCAGCCATCACTCAGAAACTGATAGACCTGGCCAAGTACAAGGACAGACAGCAGCGAACACAACGCTCCTGCCTCGCTGTGGTGTCTGTTTAAAATAGCTACTGTGACACACATACCCCTCTTGCAGAGAAAAATCAGCAGCACGCAAGACGTAACTAAACTGCGTCATCATTTACGTTAAATGACATCAAATAACTTGTCAGAGGGTCAAAATCCTATACAAGCAGCATGAAGCGGCCACCGGGGTAGAAATTGCTACTGGGACACACAATCAAAGAGGGAGAAAGAAAGAGAGAGGGAAAGAGAGAGACCTTGCAGAATGAATAAGTGGAAAGCAAAGAGATGATAAATTCCACAGAAGGCAACCACCCTTTGTGCTTCTGTCAGCAATTCTGACAGGCCCTGCCGAAAGCAGAGAACAGAGAAAACACAGAGGGGGAAGGTCTGACGGATAGTGACAAATGAGTGGCTGAGCCAAGGGAATCACTCACAAAGGAGGAGGTAGATGAGTTGTAGCTCACTCGGGAGTGAGGAGAGGCGAAGAAGGGAGAGGAGACTACAGCCAAGGTTGAAGGTGAGAGGAGTTGAGTATGAGTGCTGGGAGAAGATAAGTGAGATCAATGCTGTCGTGCTGACAGGAGACTATAGGGACAAATTACGACCGCCTGAGGATGAGGAGCTTTGAATTGGACTAAATGCTCAGACAGCTATTTAACAGCCAGCTGTGACACCCACACAACGTTGTATTCAGATGTTCAGAGCAGCTGAGCTGAGCTGAGCAGTGCGGCAGCCTACAATTACACATACACAAGATCTGACGTTAACCAAGCTCTCACATTGACGTGTTACATGAACACCAAGCACCTCTGAGAGTCAATGAGAACCAAGGGAGACACCTCGAGCTGACACTTCCCTTTATTCCCATTGACCAGCACCATGCTGTTATTACCCTGCTATAGAAATGAAAACAATCCCTATGTTTAACACATTTTGGCTGAATAGCCTTTTATTGACTATCTCTTTAATACCCATCACTGACAGATGTTGCACAGGAGTTACATTGTGATTTACACCTACCCCTCCCTGCTGCAGGGCTTATCATAGAAACTAGCTTAACCTACAAAAGCTGTGAATTAGAGAGAGATACACCCAACCGAGATATAAGTCATACAAAAACAAAGTTGATATAGGGACCCCTTAACCATGTCAAGTGAAAATAGTGGAATGTCCTGCTATAGCTGGACACAATGTACGGCAAACTGATACAAACCATGATGAAAAATAGGGTTAGCATATGATAACATCACTATCTCAGAGCTGATGTGTTCACACTTTTCTTGCTGTGTCATAGATTAAAATTATGACAATAAGCTGTAAGTGTAGTTCATCTCCATTACTTCCAATTATATTTGTGATAAAAAAAGAAAAGAATTAAGGTTCTTTTCACCTTCATTAGCCTTTAATTCATCCATGTTCGAGGCTTTCGAGGATACATTTTTAAACTAAACTCAACAAGTAATGTAATAATGCTTTAATTGAATCAAAACACTCACATGTTATAAAGACAACCTTAGTTGTTTGGTTCTGCAATTTACTTAAGGAGGCATGCTGACCAATACTAATGAGAACTAATGACGGCCAACAGAAGTAGCCTATTTATTTACTCTGCTACAGCACAGGAGTACTGGAACTACAGCTTCATTGAATTGTGGGTTACAGTAAGTGGCAAATTAATGAATAGAGAAGTCTGTATTTGAAAATGTGGGATTTTCTGTATATATTACCAAGCGTAATAGCGATTAGCTTAAAAAACAGAGTAACTTCTTGTTTTTTTTCCCTGGAGGACACATTGAAAGATATCGACTAGACTGGCTTTTTACTTAATGGAACTTATTTGGCATTCATAAAATGCTCCCCTAATAGTATATCAGGACTGTGCCAGAAGGATGATGAGCATTAATGAAATATGTCTCGGCTCAGTAATATTTAAAGCCAATTCAACCTACAGCATTAGACGGTTCAAAGAATAAAGCTGAGGTTAAATGAGGTAACAAGGCTACAGATGTCAGATGTTAAAAACAAGAGGCTTAAGCTGCCTGAGGTGCCTTTCAGTCCTCTACTCTATCCAGTGTAAACACTAAAATTCACATCATGCTATGAGGACTTTTCCACTGTTGCTCTCAGAAAGGTGAATGCTGACTGTCTGTAAACCATCAACTTGAATACATTTGGCAGGGTAAAGGCTTACTCAATAATGCATCTGTCCATGTGCACATGCAAGCTTTAACTCCCTCTCCAGTAAGGTCTGTGTTTTTTTTCCTTGAGAAGGTACATTAACTGAGTAGGTACATGCTTTTGAATATAGCATGGGTACATGACACACGTGCCAGTAAGCATGCTAGAAAAGAGCATCTGCAGCCAAAGGCACCTGATGTCCATTTTCACCCTTTGAAACAGCTAAGCTTGACGAATAAACCTAACCAGACAGTCCTCTGATCCATCAGTGAAGGTACTGAGCTCTTGTCAAAGTCAGCACTTTTCTCACTAGGGACAATAAAAATCCCCAGACTGTCATGTACAGTAAAACATGAAGTGAATGCAGCATGACGGACTGCTGTCAGAGTCAAGAGCCCAACAGGCATACATGTATAACATTCCTACATACATAACTATACTTGAAAGGGTCAGTTCACTTCAAAATCAAATAAATTGTATATACATTTTTCCTTAACTGTAGTGCTATTTGACCATATAGATTGTTGTGGTGTGAAATGCTGAGTTTGAGCCATAAAGATGTTTGACCTCTCTCTAAACTAAATGGCACTCGACTTATGGTGGTTAAAGTGATAAAAATACATTTGAAAAGCACAACAGCACCGATTCTCTCCAGAAACCGTGACCTACGTGCTTAAAAAATGTACCGATCTTGTTGAGAGCAGTTTTATTAAAGGAGCTATTTTCTCTCTACCTAACTACAACAAGCCAATTGTATCACTTTACAAATGCTTCAGAAATTTGGATTTTCTGGCTGATGCTTAAATAGTTTCCTCACAGACATAATGAGTGTTGCTCGTGTTTTTCACAGCCTGTGGATGACAGGTGGTGATAGGTCTAGGTGCTTTAAGCTGGAAAAGGCTAAGGAGGGAGCTAAGAAAAATGCTATTTGGGTAAAGGTGTTGAAAAATCTTTGCTACACCCCTTGCTCTTTCTCTAAGCAGAGCCAAGAAATTAGAAATATTAAAAGCTGTAAAAGCCTACACTATCACACAGTCCTTTCAAACATGTATCCATTTCACAGCCATTGTTTGTTGAGTTGCTGACAAGTCGTGACTGTACCTACATGAGCGTACTATGATCATTATATAGAAACTCATACTTATAAATATAATACTTAACTTCCTCATCTAGTCAGCTAAGTTAGCTAGCGTTACTAGCTTAGCTTACCAATTCCTTGCTAGCAAAGATGAGTCGGGACTTTCTGGTCACAGCAGTAGCATCAGATGGAAATGGATGTCAGGGTAATGACATAAACCATAAACACGAGTGTGTTGTATCTAAAAGGTGATAAAAGTACCCATGTCTGTGGCGTCCATCCCGTAGCTCACTCCAACGACCGTGTCCCCATCATCGGATGCTGCGGCCACGGATAGCGGGCTCCCGTCCCTGGCCTCCGACAGCCCGACCGCTCCCTCGGCTGCTGCTTCCATTCAGCCTCCCGGAGGAAAAACAGGCAAGTCCTCCGAATGAAAGACCCACAGCGACGGCGCGATACCGGTGGGAGGAAGGAGGGATGTTTTCTTTGATGTGTGACAATATTCAGACGGAAGAATATGTGTTATTTATCGAGGATCCCTTCATCTGTGCGGTGGTCCCTCACGACAACAGCACGCGCTCCGTTCCTCTCAGGTCGACTGCACCGCACTTGCTGCTGCTACTATGCTGCTGCTGCCTGGTTTTGTGCTGGACGCTGTGGCTCCCTCTGCAGAGAGGCTATGGGAACTGCAGCTAGGAGCTCAGCGTGTCCTCCTGGATGCTCTGAATCACACGCAGAGGTCAGCTTGGACTGATGGAGCCTGAGTGGTTGTATTACATTCACTCGAGCTTTACATCGACGATGAGTCAACATCCAGGTTAAATTAATGTCCTTTGGGTTTGTTTGTGCACGTATGTCCTGTACGTTGATCATAGTTTGTAGGGAATAGTCTAAAAAAAAACATGTTTTTGAAGTGAAGGCCTTGCCCTCCTCTGGCGGCCGCCAGGTGGCACTAATGAGACTTTAGCATATTGGAGTGAAGATAGGGGAAAACGCCAAATAATACATTTATACTATAAAATGAAATTATCATTTTTCTCATGGTATGTTTATTTGTTCCAAAATAGAATTTGCAATATAATATTTTAATTTTTTCAATTTTTCTGATAATCAAAACATTATTCAGCATATAATAACAAGTGCTAACCTGTTTTAGCAGCGAAAAAGCTCCTCTGCATCTGAAATTTAGCCTTTTTACTACCATTCCCCTAAATAAACTATTTTTTTAAGTAAAAGACTTGACAGACAGACTAACAGTCCAGCTGACAAAAGCTCAGCTGCAAAAATATTTCTAAAGAACTTCTTGCAGAGACATACTCAATGAAGCAGTATACAAAAAGTATTTTAAAAAAATCATAGTGTTGTCAGTGTTTTTAAAGACATTCTGCAAACAGAGCCCCAAATGATTGTTTTTTTGTTTGTTGTTGTTGTTTTCTAGAAGGGCTTTGGCATGAAAATATTGGGGAACCCATGGTCTAAATGGTTTTTCTGTGTCTCTATAACCATCTCTATTCTGGTGAAACTCAAGAGACTATATGTGTTAAATATTAACCTCTCTATGAGCATATTTATGTGTAAATGTATCTATTTATCTAAAAATCATAGCTGTCATCAAAGTATGCAGTTGCTGTACTATGAACCCAATGTCCACACGACAAGTAGTGACATTGCAGCCTACATTTTTCTACCCTGAGGAACAAATCCTGCAGTTTCCTTTTAAGCACTAGCGTTCATTCATGAATGGTTTTCAGACACACACACACTCACACTTGCATTTTTCAAGAGAGCAGAGATGGATTTCCTGTCACTTTTTACCATTTCCATTATACAGAATGAATGATTATTGCACACATCAATAACTCAGAACAAACCATCAACACACATCTATTTTCCAAAACAATCAAATATCTGACAAATATGACTTGAAAAATGTTCAACTGATAGACAATAAACATCACAGACAAAAGTATGATTAGAACAAAGTCTACGCATTTTATTATGAAAACAATGCCACACGTTCATCTACGTTCATATATCTAATGAGTTACATTTAGGGATCATTTCTCCTTCTCTTCAGAAAGCCAAATGAATACAAGCTTGGTGATTCTCCCAGGAGGTTTGCACGCCATTTTCATCAGGTCTGCTCTGTCTGCCATGCAGGTTTATGAGCAGACCGTCACTGGTCTGGGGTGAACACCAAACTGTATCCACTGGTGTTTGGAGAGGCAGGAGATAAAAAGGAGTTAAAATGGCAACGGAATAGATGAAGTATAAGTAAGTGAGGCATCAATCAATCATGATGTTGGACGTCTACAAGTATCGAGGAAGATCCTTCTCCACCACCTGGGAACCAAAGAGAAAAGGCTGACATCAGTTGACATAATGATACACACAGAGTATGTAAAGTTAATGCTATAGTGACTCAAAAATCTTGAACTGTTTGTGTGAATCATGGGCTGCAGGTCCGTAATGTCTGTTTATGTGAAATACAGAGGGATCTTCTCCTTTAATCCTGTCATTTTGTTAACTTACTCATCTTATTTGCTTTAACATATTCACAACAGAACAGCAGATGTTCATCTGTACACAGTGTTATATCTGGTCAATTTACAAAGGGTACTACAGTTAAACTACAGCACACACTGTAGTATCTGTGGCAAGTAAGATGTATGTACATACACTTGGATCATCCAGTGGTCCATATCTCTTCACAACCTGACCCTCTCTGTTGATCAAAAACTAGACAAGGAAGAAAAAGTAAATATGAAAACACAGTCAACGATAAAGGTGAACAAAGAATTATTGTCTGTTTTACTTTTAGATTAAAAAACTATTTGAGAAGCATTTACAGGCCTCTTCCAATAATCATTCTACTCAAGAGAGGTCACCTGCTTAGCACTGATGCGCTGGAAGCCAGGACAAATTATGAATTTACTCTTGTAATGTCTAAATGTATGATAAATAATACAAATATTTACCTTGGTGAAATTCCACTTGATGCTACTGCAGGAATAAGAAAAAAAATCATATGTGAGTAAGTAATCACTAGGGAAACACTACAATGAAAAAGAATTTATTTAGAGCATCTGACTTTAATTAAATAAAAAAGTTTCCTGATCATGATAGCATCAGTATGCTTTTTAGAATTAGCCCAGACAAGCCTTTGTGTCACAAGAAGATTAATTCATACATTCATCACTTACTTTCCTAGGAAGCCTCTCCCATTGGGCTGATCTTTGAGCCACTTCCACAGAGGATGAGCATTGGCACCGTTCACATCAATCTTACTGAACATGTCAAACTGCGCATTGTAAGAATGAGCGAACTGCTTGATCTGAGTTTCATTGCCAGGCTCCTTCAAAGTAAAACAAGTTGAAAAATCATAAGATAAGTGATCAGCTCAATTCAAGCCTCAATCTGTTTAAAAATTAAATTAAAAAATTAAAATTAACTACTAAACCAATGCTGAAAAAAGAAAAGACTGACTTTATTAACTACAATATGATGCTTTCCCTTTGATGCTGTGCATGAATGTCACAGTAATTAAATGTTCTGAGAATGAACTCTTCAATTTATTTTAATTAAAAAACACACTAAGGTTGCTGATTCACATTCTTTTTAGTTGAAATGATCAAAATCCCAGTTTTGGACCTAATCAAGCATTATTCTTTCGGCTAGGAAAACACCCAAAATTTACATACCTGGTTTCCAAACTGGTTGGAAGGGAAGGCAAGGATGCTTAAACCTCTCTCAGCATACTTGGCGTGCATTTCCGCAAGCTGAGAGTAGTTTACTGGGGTTTTGCCTCATTTAGAGGCAACGTTGGTGATGATGACAACATTGCCCCTGAAAATACAAAGAGGTACGTATGTTATGTTGTAGTGATGGTACAGTCAGTTTGAAACAGAATGCTGCAGAAAATTTAGGGAGATAATATGTCATGTAAATAGATTTACCTGTATTTTTCTAGGGACACCACATTGCCATCAATATCGGTTGCTGAGAAATTATAAATAGATGTGGCCGTTTGCCAGGCCTCTGTTGGAGCAGACTGTTAGGAAGCAAGAGTGGTAAAAAAAAGGTTGAGTAATGAAAGATTTCTTTCAAAATGTACTTTTACCATTCTTAATAAATACAGGAAATATGTTTCGGCACATATAGCACTGATACACCTTCATTTTTTCTGTGTTGAAATAATTGAAAAATGTAAAATACATGTGTAATATTCAAAAAAAATATAAAATAAATGAAAATAAAAACAACATCCAATTTCATATTGCCTATGGCCAATTCAGTTTAAAAATATTTGACATTGTCCAAAAGCAAGCTCCAAAATAAACCAGTGTTTCAGCCCTAATCTCATTTTTTCTTACCATAGCCTGCAGCAGGACAGAGAAAAGGACTGTGGACCCTATCAGGCGCATGACTGCCCTTCAGCGAGGTCCTCTGAAGGCAGAACGCGATCAAATCTGTAAACCCCCTGAGTGGCTTTGGTGATATCCTCACTGTCACACTGCACTATCACTCACTGAGAGAGCACACGTTCCAGTGTCCCCATATAAATGGAGCAGGTGATCATTAACAGAGTTGATAGGCTGTGATTCTCCAATAGGTCCCTTTCTGCTGCTGACTAATAAATCCACATCAGAAAAGTGTGTGTACTGTGGTCCACAGTCCGCAACATTATCACAAACTCATGAAGAAATTCAACTTCTTATAAAAGCAAGGATTTGGGCCACAGAGGATTTAACTTCATGTGGCCAGGGCAAAGAGCAACCGTCTGAAGACATACATGAACTCATTATGTAAGGAGCTTAATATCAGATTGAAAAACAAAAAGTTTCATCAGTTAATCAGCAAGATTTGCAGCACACATAACCACCTAAATCTCACCATGACATAGAAATTCATTCAAGCAACAAATCATCCTAATCTGGGAAAACAAGAGAATTGGTGTTTCAAGCAATTAGATAATAAAAATCTAAGTTTTTTTGAACTCTCTCAGCACCCTGTACCTGACCATATACGTCAGCATGGGCTCTTGCCACATTACAATCCTGTAAAACCAGAAGAACTATCACACAAAACATTACACAACAAAGTCAGTGATTGGGAAATACATTGATCTGAGATTTAAAAGTTGATTTCCCAATTTTCAAGCAAGTTCAGTCAGGATTTATGCTTTAGCCTCAGCTTTGATAGCTGGTGCGAAGAATAGGACCTAAAATGCTTTTTATAGGCTCTATATCCATGAAGTATTTACAGATAGTTAAGGCTACCGTATGATTTTAAATATACAATAAAGTAGCAAAAACAGCTCTATATTTAAATGAAATGAAATTGGAGTGACAAATAAAATATTTTTATAAAGGAGAAGTGATGGATATTTGATATTTATCCATTCAGGATACAGAATAGAGAAGAAAAGATTTCATATTGAAGTGTACAGTAACATTGCATGACAAGACAGAGCAAGGAGTCCCCTTCATGTTCATATCAACAACTATATTGTTGGTAAAAAAAATGCTTTGTATAGTGAAAGTAACTAAGTACATTTATTGTAGTGCTGTATTTATGTATTGCTTTAATATACTCCATTTTTAGGGTATTTTACATTTGTACTGCACCGTGATCATTTCTAAAATATAGTTATTATTTCTCTGTCAAGAATAATACATTTTCTAACAGCTAATAAAATGTGATACATAGTTTTTAAGTAATTCACAACAGTATATAAACAGGGTTATTATCAGCAAATCTAAATTTTCATTGTTTATTGAGTACCTTTTCCTTTACAAGGCTGAGTGTTATGACGACTTTTGGGAGATTTTTTCTTTAGTATGGAGTATATCTATAGTGTGGTCCTTAATTACACTTAGGAACTTCAATACTTTTCATAGCCCAGATAGTTTCTAATATTTTGTAACCTTTATCGTGCAATGCTGGTAAGTTTCTACTCATTTTCATTACTGATATCATAACATTTTAGCTGTAATGCAGTGCTAAACAGACCTTGTGTTATAAAACCTTTGAATGACTGAGTCTGATGCTGTATTTCTCAGAATGATAAGCCTATCAGCTGACACCAGATGGGGGAGTGCTGCACCAGTAACATCCGTTGACATATACTCCACTCTTAAGCAACCTTTGCACTTTTTCTCACAGTCAACGCCCTAAGTTAAGTATTAAGTACATACATACTCAAGATTACAGGCTGTATTGTCTTTATATCCATGCACGAAATGAAAAATAAAACGTAGATGGCCGGATATTACGTAAAAACCACGAGGACCTTTACAGAGTCTGTAAATATTAGACTATGACTTTAAAATTGGCCAGAGCATGGGCTCCAAATAACAAGCACTGTAATCAATATGAAGATGTTAGAACGGAAGCAGTAGTTATTTAACACATAACTGATAATGTAATGTAAATTCAAAATCATACGAGCACCCCCACCAAATAAAAGCCAAGGACTATACAGGTGTACGTTACCGTTGTGGATAAAACAAAGTACAGTACCATCGCCAGAAGGACTCCACTGCTCGCAACCGCCCCAAATGTCAAAATAACATATAGTGGCCTCATTTTTGTTATAGGAGATGCCACATTTAATCTAAACAATAGTTACATTGTAGCTACAGACTCCGCCCTGAAGCTTGTTGTGAAACAGAGAGCGGAAGATAGAGGAAGTTCAAAACTGTCTACGTCATCAGTCTGCGCCCGTAAACCATAACGTGCGTCGTGTTGTTCACAGGAGCGAAAGTTAGAAATTCCCAGAAATTAAAATTTAAGTCGTATCCAGCGCAACTGGCCCAGTTGGGACAATATGGATGACGAAGAGGAAACATACAGACTATGGAAAATTCGTAAAACCATCATGCAGGTGGGTTAAGTTTAAATTTTGTTTTAGCGTGCTAGCTTAACATGCTAGCTTAACATGTAACCACCGGTTCCGCTCTCTGATGATGGAGATTGGGGATGCTCGTTGAATTATTTGTCAGCGTAATGTAGTGTTTGGGTTGTGTGTGACCAGCTTTTGGTGACAAATTGTTGTTTTTTAATAGTTTAGCAGCAGCTGGCCTCGATAAATGCACCAGTCACTAGTTGTAAAGGAAAGATGATTTTCAGAACGAGAGACTTAGTCGAGTTTTCCAGGAAGCACGACTCCGAGTCTGCTGAACAGTATTAGTGTTATTTCCCATGACTAGGTGATTTAAATCCTAAACAAAGACATAGAATTAACCGTAAAAGATAAATAATGGACACCCATGTTAAAATCGCCTTCTTTCTGCCGCCAGAGATGATTAACGGGCTTGGATAGAAAGGTCCTGTCTTGTTTGCTTTTTACATAGTAGACATCGTTCTATACACTCACTGCCTATACACTTACTGTATACTCATGTATCTATCATTTATACCCTCAGCTGTGCCATGACAGAGGCTACCTGGTGACACAGGACGAGTTGGACCAGACATTGGAGGAGTTCAAGAGTCAGTTTGGAGATAAGCCCAGCGAGGGTCGCCCCAGACGCACAGATCTCACCGTGTTGGTGGCACACAACGATGACCCCACGGATCAGATGTTTGTTTTCTTTCCGGGTAGGTTAATAATCCAGTATTACCTTATATTATGCACCATTTCCTTATGAAATTAGGAAATGAAAAATGCACAACTTGTCCTGGAGTTAAAGACATGAGACATGTAGCAGTGTGATATTATATGTTATATAAACCATTCTTTTCTTCACTTTTCAGAGGAGCCTAAGGTGGGAATCAAGACGATTAAAATGTACTGTCAGAGGATGCAGGAGGAGAACATCACACGAGCCCTGATTGTTGTCCAGATGGGCATGACACCATCAGCAAAACAGGTTACATAAAAAACACAATGTGAATTTTTTTTCTTTTTACCTAACCAACAAAAACATGAGCATGAAAAGAAGAATACATATAATTGCTGAACATTTCATGTAATAATACTATGACTGTCTCTTTTGTATGTTGCTCTTTTTTAACAAATATTTGTACAAATCTCCTAACAGTCTCTGGTCGACATGGCTCCCAAATACATATTGGAACAATTCCTACAACAGGAGCTGCTTATTAACATCACTGAACATGAGGTACACACCAAACTGAATTTAAACCCCTTTGAAGTATGCTTGATCCTATCAACTTTGGCTCAAATATGGAATTTTATTCTATTTTGATGCATTCAATTTTTTTCTTTCAGCTTGTTCCAGAGCACATTGTCATGACAAAAGAGGAAGTGGCTGAACTTCTGGCCAGATAGTATCCTTACACACACTGTCTGCCCTGCTTTCAGTTATTTAATTTAAGAATAGTTCAAATCAGATTTGTCTGAAGAAAGGGAACTTGTTGAAATCTTGAATACTTACTATTTGTAGCAATGAATGAAATATCATTTGATGTATTTATTTGTATACCCTTAACATTTTGCCTCAGTAAATTAAAGGAAAGTCAATTGCCGAGGATCCAGGCTGGGGACCCTGTGGCTCGCTACTTTGGCTTGAAAAGAGGGCAGGTAACACATCTAGAAGAATGCCTCAATTATGGTTATTGGATAACATTTTAAATTTAACATGGCAGCATGGTGTGTACTGTTAATTTGATTTTTCAGTTATTTTTGTGTTTATTGCCCTGTTGTAATCTACTTGTATACAATGTTATTACTAATAATAAGAAAGGTGACTACATGTAATAAATAAACACATTCCTTTAATACACTGCTGAAATTTCTCATAGCACACAGTTATTATTTGCATGTATTGTGTGGTAGCAGCTGACATTTGAATAAAAAAAATGATTAAAACACACAAAACATGAACCTTGTGTTCTATTAGTTGGGCAAGATTGTCAGCAGTGTGGATCTGAAACAGTCCAGTCTGCCTAAAAATGTGCTGTTTTCCTTCAACTTTCCCAGGTAGTAAAGATCATCAGACCCAGTGAGACAGCAGGGAGGTACATCACATACAGACTGGTGCAGTGACCAACAGGTAAATGAGTTACAGAGACGTTTGCATGCTTTATAAATGGGTTGAGACTCTCATGCTTATGAAACTCAGCTGGTGATATTTATCTCTGAGATACTCTGCACGCTATAATTTTGTAAGTGTTTGTGTGCTTTTGTATGCTCTTTTGTTGGCTTTAACATTTAGTAATCTATCATATCTTTTTTATAAGTTCATTGATAAGACATCTTTGTTGTAGTTGAGGCGCTCTTTGGCTTTAAGTAAATCATGACATCTGGCCTGATCAAAATGTGTGTATACCATTGTTTTTCTATTTAATAGACAAAAAATTATTTTTGTTTCTCAGATGTTGTTCTGGATCAACTTTGAAGACCAGTGAAGGAAACTGTAGATGTTACATCCTTAATGCTTTAATTATTCTTGTTTTTGACATGTTTAAATTGTTATTTTTCCTTGTAATTTCTTATTCTGTAAAATAAACAACTGAAAAGATGCCTACCTTCTTTTTCCTTTTGAAAGCCATGCTGTAGTTGCCGTAGACTGAAGCTTTTAGAGCCAGCCTTAGAATTGTGCCTCATATACAAAAATATTTACCACACCCACTGTAGTGAACTGTTCCTCCACAGTACCAGGGAAGTGAAAAACATTGGTTAATAACTACACACTAACTGTATTTGTTTTTGTGTCTCTCTGCTCGTTTGAACCGTTCCTTATTTGTCATTTCTGTGTCCTGTAAAATACAGAGATGATTAAACAACAAGGCAAACAGTTTAAAATAAAATGTTTATTAAAATAGATCACACATACATAACAAGGCAATACAGGCAACATTTATAAGAAACAGCTAATTTTTAAAATTTTAGTGCTGAAATAAAACCAGCAGCACTTTCAAGGGAATCTGCTTGAAAACTGTGCACATGGCACACATTCAGATGTGACTACCCTCCCCTTTTTCCTTAAGCTTGTAAAAGCAAAGAACAAAAAAATCTGAAATACAAACTGGCATAAAAATACACTTTTTATTATGTAAGTCAACACCTCTGAAATAATGAATAATTGCATCAGACAGCAGTAAGCATGCAGAAGCATACATCAATACAGCTGCACATATTAAAAACTTAATCTTTGATCTTGCACACCACACAGTAATCTCTCAGTTTCAGGCTTTGCTGGATTTTAATGTATGCAAACTCATTTCAAAATAAACTTCACACACAATAATCTTGATAATATCACACAAACTCTGGCTCGCTGTCCTTGTTTCTGGTCAGAGGTAATTTCTTTCCACACAGACGTGCCAATGGAAGCCCGGACAGGCTTAATATTGGGGAATAGGGATAGTTGTTGTTGGATTGGTTCATATTAAGCTCGGCTAGAGAGGTGCTCAGATCCTGCTCTGCCCCAGTCTCATCATCTGGAGGCGCGCTGTCTGGCAGCGCTGGGGGCTCC
>JAPZDY010000021.1:20823220-20839456 GCA_029783645.1 Ctenochaetus hawaiiensis | reverse complement strand
ATCTCATATCATCAATATTTCTGCTGGAGGTTTCGACTGACCTTTGACCTTAGAAATAAGCTTGCCGGCAGCGGTGAGGATCTCCACGGTGTTGAGCAGGGGGTAGGTGTTGATCACCTGACGCAGCACCCGCAGGACCTCCCCCAAACACTCGTGAGCTATGGGCCGCTGACTCTCCTTTCCTGGATGAGAGGGAAGGAGGGAGGAAGATGTGGTTGGATGAGGAGACGGGAGCAACAAGTGTATCACAGTAACAGCTGAGCTGTTATTAAAGGACAACACCACTGGTTTTCTTTTGATTTGTCCCATAAACTAAAGGACATTTATACTTTACTGGTTGAAAACTAATTTCACATCGATACCAGAAAATAGCAAACTTAAAATAGCGGACAACTATTTTCTGGTGGATGCCTTTTCCTTAAAAGTTATTTAGTTAGTTTATTTCAGACAGGCAACTAATCATAGAACAGATTTTGTTATCTTTAGACGAGGTCATGCTAGTTAATTCTACCTGTTTCCAATCTGTGTGCAAAGCTAAGCTAAGCTAAGCTAAGCCAAGAAGCTACAAGTTTCATATTTACTGTATACCAATGAGAGTAGCATTGATCATCTCATCTAACTCTTTTTTAAACAGCGAACAAGAACTTTTCCCCAACATTCTTTAGGTCTCTGTGAGTCTGTGTTTCTGCAGAAGGGCATGGTGGACGGAGACGGCAGAGAGACGGACAGTCTGAGGGCAGACAGTTTGGACAGTGATAATGGGTGATAGTGTCAGACAGTTCGAGTCAGGGTTCACAGTGTCAGCTCATCTGCTTTGAGGTCATTTGTGACAGATCTGCAGCCGGCTTCCTCATTTCCTCTAAACTTACATGCTCGTATGCTTGTTCATGCACACACACACACACACACACACACGCACGCACGCACACACACAAACACACACACGCACACCCATGCGCACACAAACACAAAGGTTTCAGGTTTTAACTGTCTGGTGCTGCAACCTTTGTGCGTAATTTTTCTAATCTTCGCAGATCGCTCAGAGAGGAGGCCACAGGGCAGCCAATCCTACATCCTCCAACTGTCTGTCTGCAAATGTGTGTCAGAGTGTCGGAGCAGCAGCAGCAGCAGAAGCAGCAGCCAATAGGAACATGGTGACCTGAACGTTGTGCCAGAGAGGATGTGGTCTTTGCTATAGTTTTGCAAGATAAGAAACTAATTCTGGTGCTGTGCTACATCTGCTTTCTGTGGTCATTAAAAAGAAATCACCCAGACTTTACCAAAATGTTTGACATTATGGAAATAAAGCAGGAGCCAACAGCCAATTAGGTCCAAGAATAAGACAGCTCTAGTTTAAAAGGTGTGTGTGAGTGCAGTAAGGAAGACATGCTGCTGAAGCTCTGATTGTGCTGCTGATTAAGAAAAAGGCGTCCCGTCATGGCGGTGCAGCCAGCCTATCAGGGGGAGGAAGTGTGGACGAGGCCTTTCCGTCAGAGGCTATCCATCATGGCTTCCTGTTTAGAAAGCTCACTCTGGGTGGAGAACATGATGGAACAGAGGAGCCAGATTACAGAAAGACACAAAGACACAAACAACTCCTTTCTGTTTCTAAGGAACCACAGAAATCAGCTCTGATCCAAACCTTTTCCTACAAAAGAAACCAACTTTAATGACTTTAAAAATTCCTGCTTGTTTTAGGGCAAGCTTTTGCTTTGTTTAGCAGGTGGAATCTACTCTGCAACTACTCCATGAGGACAGTAAAGGTGTTCTGCTATAGTTAGCCTCGCTGCATCATGCAGGAGGGGAAGAGTGTCGTATAAGGCTGCAGTAAACAAGAAGCAGGCTTCCTGCTGGAGACAAGTGCGGTTGACTCTGAGAACGCAGCGGAAACGCAGCCGTTCATTTGGAGAGAGGACGCTCACAGCCATTTGATAGCTTTCTTATGCAGAGTTGCTCCGTCCCCTTTCTTCCCTTCACACCAGACACACATAACACACATGTCTGTGAACAAGACTGACGTAAGATTGACAAAAACCTATTGTTAGCTCCTTATGTCCTCCTAATGTAAGTCAAAATAGACTGGCATATACAAAGAGGAGGAGGAGACCAAACAGTTTTATCTGTAAACTGACTACACATGCAGAGAAAGACATATTTTGTCACCATGGTTATAAACAACCATTCCTCTTTTTTTTTTTTTTTTTTTTTTTATAGCTGTGTGGTCACAGAACCATTTCGAAAGGTTCACACCCAACTCAACCTAAATCACATTTACTCTAATCTGGCAAAAATACACTGACTTAAAACACAGCCAGGAAATAACATTTTGACGCTATATATGCCATAAATTAAATTAATGTTTCTGTTTGTAAGCAAAGCTTTAAAATAAGATAATCTATCATCATGCTTACCTTCAGTCAGCACGACATCCTTCAGTTTCTCCACAGCCTCAGCGAAGCGTGCCACATCCCTCAGCAGAGCTGGGATGTCCTCCACCTCGATGGCTGTGCTCTCCGGACCCTCAGATGGAGGAGTGGGGGTCAAAGCCCCTTTGCCCTGGCCTTTAGTGAACACCCATGACTGGAGCGGGAATCCTGGAGAGACACAGAATAAAAATGACATTTGGGTTTTTTGTATTTCAAATTATTTTAGTTAGGGAGTGAAGGTGAAAAGATAAATGCCCGTTATTAGATTTGTTGACTAATGGAGAGGGCTACATTAGCTTGGTTTAGCACAAGGACTGGGAGCTGAGAAAAAGCTAGCTTGGTTTTGTGCAGAAAGTAAAATATGTCTACGAGCTTATAATTTAATGTAAAACTTTTTGTAAGGCTTTCAATAAAACAAACCAGGTATAATGTGTTTGTTAGTGAGCTTTATTGGTAGTTTTATTTGCTAGCTTTGTACATAGCCAAGCTAGCTCTTTCCCCTTTGTTTCCAGTCTTTATGCTAAGTTAAGCTGGTGGCGCAAGCCTCATAGGTAACACACGAGAGTGGTATTGATCATTTTTCACTTTACATCTCAGAGATTAAATGTATTTAAGAGGAATAATCATAAATAATAAAATCAATCATTAATGAAGCCTCATCCACATTATGCTAATGGAAGAAAAAAGTACAGAGA
Source organism: Ctenochaetus hawaiiensis (assembly GCA_029783645.1). NCBI lineage: Eukaryota > Metazoa > Chordata > Actinopteri > Acanthuriformes > Acanthuridae > Ctenochaetus > Ctenochaetus hawaiiensis. Next base: position 20,836,335 of record JAPZDY010000021.1, on the reverse strand, counting down.
CTGCCACTTTCCCAAAGCTTATTGTCTGATTATAGCTTTAAAATCCAACTATATGCTCTCTTAAACTTGAATTTAAAAAGATAAGTGCTCTTTGTTCATTTGCTTGTTAAATTTCATGTAGCTGGGAGGAGTTTTTCATATTTGGTCCACAGAATGTGTTTCTGCTTCAGCTCCTGTGCTGATGTGCTGCACAGCAGACAAAAATGATTATATTACTAACTATACTTGGCCATATTTCATTATTTCATCAAGGTAATGATCAGTTAAGGATGTTTTGAACCACACCTGCAGCACTGGCGTGTCTGCTCAGTGCAGTCGGCCTCTTCAGGGTGGCCACAGGAGACGGGCAGCCCACCCCTTGCATCGCTCCCAGCTTGCTGTGCTGGATGCTGGGGGTGCCTGGGCAGGACAGAGAAGGGTCCTGGAGCCCGGCAGAGTTTGTGGTGAGAGTTGAAGAGGAGGAAGATGAGGGCGAAGAGGAGAGGGAGATGTCGCCCGCATCTTTTCGAGGCTGCTCCTGGAGGATGGACAGCTGAGAGAGAAGACAGAAAAAAAGGAAAGGTCAAGACAATCACATGATTTACAGCTCGATCTGTATGGCACGAGGGCACTGGTGTGCCTCCTCTTTGCCTTTGTGGCCTTAAACCAAGCACTGCTGTTGTTGGTAAACACATGTATGAACACTTTCACAAGATCCTGTGTTGCGTTGCACAACACTTCCTGACTCCAAGCTGTTGACGGGTGTGGCAAACTGAGCAAGGCGTAAAAAAACACGAACGCCATTTACTGTTTGGAGTATGAGCAGTGATATTTACAGAGATAGAAATGACCTTCTTGTCTTCCTACAACAGAGACATGAAAAAGCTAAAATGTTTTCTTTGATGCATCTCATCTCCAACTTATAGCAGACTTAAACAAAAGTTAGTGCCTCACAATTTTTTAGGCCTGACAAAGCAAAAGGAGCCTGACTCACTTTAACAGAGACATCAATTCATTTATAAGAAACAGAAAAGCATCCTTGCATATTTGATGTTTGTGAGCTGACAAGCATACACTCAAACATACCTGCTTAAGCCATACGCCATGCTTGTTGGGCAGTATTTCCAGTCTGTCCTTGCCTTTTGACTCGGCTCTCCTGACTCTTTGACCCGTAGAGTAAGGGTTGTAGCTACTTTTGCCCCCACGTTTCAGCATGCTCCTTCCCCCTACTGCTTCGTCCCCATTCTAACTAATCAAGCACGAGTCAACTTTTGAAACTGATCTCGCAAGAGCTTTCTCACGTAAGCTGCAGCCTGTTACTGCTTTAGTGGTAAACCCCCCCCTTTCAACTCAGACACAAGAGCCAGATGAGTCAGTGTGGAGTTTGACATGCATCTGAACATTAATCTGAGTGACACTGCTCCATAATTAATGTTTTCAAGCAGCCAGACGACAGTTTATCACTCACCAGTCACAAGGCATTCAAACAAAACTTGACTTAACCAAACATGTATCTGCTCTCAGTCCCCCTCAGAGTCAAACACAAGCTCATCAAACAATCACCCCTTGTCCGGAGCCCTCTCTGCAGCCTGTCCCCCTCCAGTTGAAGGTCATCTGACACCAAACACACTCACACACACACACACACACAGAGGCAGAAACCAGAAGTGATGCAGTACTCACAGACTGGGCGCTGCTCTGAGGCCCGGGGCTTCCTGCTCGGCTCTTCTTCGAGATGGATGGCGTCTTGATCAGTTCCCGTTTCTTCCTGCTGAACATCTTCAGGGTGCCTTTGCCGTCCATCCCGACCTCTTTAAGTTTCACGTACAGCCCCCCCACCCACCCCCCGACTCGCCACTTAGTTGCTCTGCCGCTCGCGCTCAGCGGGATCTCTGTGCCATCGAGGCCGACCTTCAGCCACGGTAACTGTCTGCCTGTCTTCCTCCTCCCGCTGTCGCACATCGAGCCGCGCAGGCTCACTGACAGAGAGACAAACAGCTCACCGCAAACTGTGCGTGCGCTCCCGGCATCCGCTCTGCGCGTAGGTTCAGTTTCCTCACGCGGAGGAGGAGGAAGGACACACGGGTGACACGCAACTTATTCACAAAGTTTTGGGGACAAAAAATTACTATTAAATTACAATTAAGAAACTGTGTCCAACAACTTGAACTTCCCCATTGATCCAAACTAGCTTAAAATGAAGATGATATGCGTCTTGACGCACAGCATCAAATTGAAGCCTGGTTTACATCCACAGTGATCATCAGTTCATCCTGACGCACGTGCTTTTTCCAACATGTGACGTGAAGCTTTTCATGGTAACCTTCCGCCTCCGCGTGCACCTGCTGGCAGACGAAATTAAAATCTGGAAATGTTCATCACGCAGCCCAAAACGTTCAGACTGCGTCAATCTAACTTTAGTTGGGAGGAAGGTAGCCATCAAAAAATATCACACCCTGCGCGTGCCGAGCCTTAAAATTGTTTGGTGCTGTCTATGAAATAGGCCGCAAAGATGTGAACCACACGAGCAACCGCATAGTTAGGTTACTGTGAACTGAAGTCACTGTCTAATACGTGTTTAGTATAAATATAAAAGCATTTAAGTGATTGGCGTACAAAAACTAAAAGTGTAAAAACTAAACTACATGGATTTCGGTGGTTTTAGTCCTCTTTAAGATAAGTCAGGCCAAATAATTACCTGTAAAGCTGTGCAGTGTCAGAAAAAGGAAAATCAATCAAAGATAGAAAAAATCTTGAGTATAGGTTGAGTGACGCCTAAATTTGCTGGAAATTTCAATGAGAGGCGTTCAAATTCAATCTGTAAAGATGTTTTTAAAAATAAATCACTATTTTTTAATTACTTAGATATTTACAGCATGTTTAAATATAGGCTATTCTGACGTGACATTGAGATGTGGAAAGCTGACCACCAGAAGGGAACCCCCAATGAAGTCTGATTAGATTAAATAGCAGGAAAAAATGGTAAACTTGACAGTAGTTCAACATGAATGGAGTCCCTTGGAGACCTCCAGGGCAAAAATGAGTGGACCCTTCCTCTTGACCCCCACTTTTAGTGTAAGTTTGTGATAATGTGATTATGCTCTATTTTCAAAATATGCACAATGTGAGCACATCATCATCTAATATTAAGAGGTCTGAAAACTAGAGCTCCTTTACAACACTAGGCCTTTAAGTCCAGATGGTAAAAATGTCTTTGCATGTTAGTCAAACAAATTTATAATTCAGCAGAAAAACTGCAACATGAACCAGGGCTGACTTTCCTCCAGTTGGTTATCCAGCCTAAGCTTACAGGTTACTTTTTACCTTAATTGTTAATATCTGTTAATCAGTTATCATGAGTTGTTCACTCATGTGAATCTTGGCAAACATGTAAAAATGCATTAGACAGCCACAGACTCTTTGCCATTTTGAATGATTCAACAAACTCGCGTTTAAAATTAAGAAACAGTTTAATGTAGAAAAAAAATAGACATCCACACATTTAATACACGTTCAAACACATTTCCATGAAAAAAGGCTCATTTAGTATAATTATTAATAAAACTAGAATTTGTTTTGTGTTACATACAGCAGCAGAGAGGACAACTGATTGAGGTTTAAATAATAAATCTGAAAAGAAAATCAGGCACTTTGATCCAAACATTCACATAAGAACCTTTATTTCTTTAGATGTTTAAACTTTTAGTTATCTATTAAAAGGCTGTAGAAATCTTAAATATCTAATATCCAACACCTGAGCAAGGCTCTTACTGTAGGCTGTCAAACATTTTCTGACAAAACTGTGCTTTTGCAGGAAAAAATATCAAAAATGATCCAAGACAAAAGAGTTTCTCGGAAGAGTGAAATGTCCTCATTCGATCAGTAGACTCCAGCTCATATTCTTGATGCAAACTCTACAGTTCTGTTGCAGGACCCCATTCGATATCATCCACCTCCTCATCCTCATCATCGTCTGAGCTGTCACTGCCTCGGATCTGCGTGCGTCTGAACTGGACTGCTTGGTGATGGTGTGCCAGCCTGTCAGGATACAAGGGTCAAGATTAGCACAAGTCCTCCGGTCTGATTTAAATCTGAAACCCCAAAACAGCAAAATATTACTTACACGATGAACTGGGGGCCTTTTCTTTCCTCAGCTTGTGCTTGTGGCTGCGGCGCTGCGGCACGTGCCTGCAAGAGAAGACGAAACAAGAACTTCTCATCATTCCCCTTTCTCATGATTTCTGATGATAAAGACATGGATTTAAACTAAATGAAAGTATGTAAACACAAATCTTAGTTTCAGGAATGACCTTTGGTGGTCTCAAGACTCAAGTGTTTCTGGGTTTTTAAGGCCATTTACTACAAATCACATATATATGCATCACTAACATAACTAAAAAAAAAGAAATTTTGCCTTTTTTGTTAAAAAATGACCATTTGTTAGCCAACTGTTACAACTTTGAAAGTTTTTTCACCAGCATATATAATACACAGTACAGCTACTATGACATAATGTGCACTAGGGCTGAAGCTAACTATCATTTTGCATATCAATTCATTTTTTTCTCATGCAATATTTTTTTGGTTATAAAGTAGCAGAAAACTGCCAAAAAGGGCAATCACAGTTTCCCATAGTGCAAATTGCTTGTTAAGTGGTTTATCAAAAAACTTTGAAAAATAGCAAATATGGACATTTTAAGATCTAAAACCTGAAAATGTCTGGTATTCAAATAAAAAAAGACTTAAATAATTGTCTGATTATTAAAATGGTAAAAATGAGTAGTTTCAGTTACTAAAAACACAGCTATTTTAGATGATAGCACAATTTTTTTACCTGTTGTAATTTCTGCTCAATAAGAGACAGGCTGGCTTGTTGTGGGCTCTCGGGCTCGGCCTCTGCCTCTGCCTCCGCCTCCACGTTCGACGGCTCGTCCACAGAGTACCCAGTGGAGGGGTCGGGGGCTATGAAGTCTGGAGGTCCGTCTGATGGAGTGGCGGGAGCAATTACATCGAGAGCACTGAAGTCTGAGTCTGAGAAACTGCGTTGAGAGGGTTCTTCCTCCTCAGCAGGGCTGTGAGGTGGGCTGTAATCCTGCTGGCGGGGGGCCCTGGGCTCTGGTACATGCAACAGTGGTGGGATTTCTCTGAGAGAGTACGTGTCGGTGTAAGGCTCAGTGTCAGAGGTTGGGCTGCGGTGCCCAGATGCGGGCTCAGATGATCTGGCTAAGGCAGCTCCAGCCACCCTGGAGCTTCTGGAGGGATTGGCTACATTCTGACCAGGGTAAGCCTCCTCCAGGTCCTCATTGTCCGTGTAGGCTTCACCGTCAGTGAAGGCCTCTCCATCGGTGTCCTCCAGATCACTGGCAGCACTAAGGTAGTCTGACTGGGTCTGGTCCAGAGCATCCAAGTCCTGTTCTCCACCGCTCTCCAACTGCACAGGAAATACAGACATATTAGCTCTAAATTTGCTACCTGACAGAAAAATTGTTCCACAAACTAAGAAGACACAGATGCCTCATCTCTTGAAAATGTGAAATAGTGCAGTTTGTGTGTGTGTGTGTGTGTGAGTGTGTGTGGGTCAGGGGAAGCTGTGAGTCGTACCGTCACTTCAGACACCCAGACAGGTTTGGACTGTTGGTGGCGAATCTTATCCTTTAGAGTCTCATACCAAACATGGGAACTCGGCTGCAGATCGATTCGTGCTGCAGGTGAAGGTAAGATAAAAAACACAGTGTAAAGAAGGAAGTGCAAACAAGGAATAATTAGACTAATAAAGAAAAGCTGTTTTTTTAACTATAAAGTACTGCAGTGACAGACTTTGGTCATGTGACGTTACCTGAGAACAGGTGGCTGCAGTGCTTCTTCAGCTTGACGGCCTGCGAGTAAAGGCGTCTGGAGCTCTTGTTGGAGTTGGGGTTGTACCTCTGCCTCATGGCCTTGACGTCCTTGCGGCTGTGAGGGTCCAAAAACAGAACCATTGGGTGGTACTGGATGTAGTTTAGCCTTTCCACTGCCGTAGGAGTGATGTCCAGAAGGGGGTGCTTTTCCTGGAAAAAGAGAAAACAAATAAAGGGTGTGAGGGCAGTGAGCAACACTTCAAGAAAAAAAAACAATTATGTTGTTAAAATGATCAAATTTATTATTTAATTGGTTGTTTCTTTTTTTTTTAAATCTGGTTTATTGTGGAGTGGCTCACCTTCTCTGCTATTCTCCTCACAGTGTCCAGCTTAATAACTGTGGAGCTGCTGTCTCCTCCACCACGAGGAACCATGTCTGCATTAGAGATATAAAACAATCTTAAATACGAACATCAGATCAGGGGAATTAAGAAAAAAGTTGGTCAGAATATATTTTGTTGAACAAATGTTAAGAAAGTATCAAAAAGAAGAAAGTACCAACCTGCCACCTCATATTTATCAGGCATTTCTCTGGCCAGCTTCTCCATGGCAATGTCATTAAGAGGACCCATAATGACGATGGGTCGTTTGAAATTAGCTGAAAACACACACACACAAAAAAAAATTGTGATTTTTTAAAAACTTGCTTGAATTGTTAAAGACACAAGAAAACATGCCTTGAGAGACTAACCCTCTCTGAGCAGGACTCTCTCGTAGGCCGGGAATTTGCCCTGAATGGTGAGCTGCAGCAGGTCGTCACGACTCCGACGGAAGTTCTTTTCATTCTTTTTGTTCCCTCTGAGCCCCCGTAGTTTCCAGAACTCTGCTCTTGGTCCTGACACCTGCCTCTCCCCACTGCCCCTCTGAGCCTTCTCCATGCTGGCCAAACCCTCAGCCCTGCAGGAGATAACAGAAGGTTTTAAAACAGATTTATGGCTCTTTGTTAAACTGGAAATGTAAATTTTGATTCTAGGAGGTAGCTTTGGGTTGTGTAATGGAGGAAGAGGAATGTCTGTGAGATTTATTTGACAGTAGAAATTTACCTGGCAGAAAAATAAATCTCACAGATATTACTGACTACCATTGAGACTCAATAGACTGGTTTAATGAACAGAAATTTATGTTAAAAAGTCAGAAAGACACAGAAATCTTGATACAATCCATTTGGGAATGTCCTTTATCCATCTCGAAAACAAATTTTAAATATTTTAGCAAATGGATGGTAAGGAAAATAACATTATCGCCACAATTGTGTTTATAAGGACAAAGAACCCAAGTGTACAACATATTGTGGAGAATTTTGGTAATCAATCTGATATTACATGTGCAGTAAGCATGATGTGAAACAATATACTGGTCTGTTCAAAGTAAAAGCAATAAAACTTTGAATCTCAAAAGATGAATGAAACTTATTTCGGTCTGTTCCTGACCTGGCCTGGTTTGGGATGGTGCCTTTATCCATCTCGTGCAGGTCGTTCCCCATGCGGACGGCCAGCCAGTTTCCCAGTTTCCCGCGGTGCATTGTGTCCAGCACCCTGAACACCTCCCCTCTGGTGAAGCTTAGACCAATGGGGCCCTCTGCCTCGTGGTCGAAGTGGGTTCGGATGTAGAAATTATCTGCTAGGTTGGACTTGATGATCTTTTTATAAACTACGAAGAGGGGAAAGTTGGGATCACTGACTGACAGAGGCTTTATTTATGATGGTCAAACTTGTGTTTTAATGATAAACTTACGGTCCATCTTGTTCTGAGTGCAGATTTCAACCACCTCTCCTCTCTTGATGTTCAGCAGGAAGTTGGCTGCCTCTTCGCGTGTGAAATGACCAAAATCAACTTTATTCACCTGAGTGAAGAGGAACAAGACATTTTATTTTTAGGATGTATTTACACATTTAGCTTGTTGGCTTTGTTCTGATTCATGGACTGAAATAACGTTTCTATTCACTCTGACTTCTTTTAAATGAGCAAAGAGGAGAGAAGTGCCACAGACTGACAGGGAGCTTGTTGATTGGACAGTTTTTGACAATTGCCAACAGTAAATCATCAGAAGTTTATGCATTAATGCTCCCTTAATGCTTTGATGTTTCTGATGTGTTTATTTTTTGGGTATCACAAAGAGCTCACTAAGAAATAACTGATCATAAACATTATTAGTATTATTAGGCTGCCAATCAACCTAATGATGTAAATAATGAGCGACAGGAGGAGAGAGAAAGAGGAGGAGAAGGAAGTTTAATACTGTGGAAATGCTGTCATTCACCTTTTAATGGACTTCTTTGACTGCAAAATATATACAGTAGGATAACACAGAAGTTTTAAAAGCTTTAAAGCTTTTCTATAAATCAGGAAGAATACACATGCTGATGTGCATACATGTTACCATGCTGCCAAAAAATTGCGCTGATAAATTATAAAATTCTAAAAAAAAAATTGGAGTGATACAAGCTAATCAACTTTTAATTTGAAAAATCTGCATATGTGACTTTTGCAGATTGCAGTCAGAGAGAACTTAAACGCATTAACTTTTATTTAAGTTTGAGCACGCTGAGATCAACCAGCAGGGAGATTTGTTGTCAAACTCATACACACAACAAGATCTATTGTGCTGACTCATGGTGACCTGTTATATTTTTGGCAGCCTGATGGAAACTGGTCAAGATTTAAAGAAATAGCTGATAGAACAAATTAGGATCTCTTAGAATACAATAGAATTTAAAATATGTTAAAATAAAATGTTAACCTCAATACTGTTGCCTAACCTAAAGCAGAGCACCATGATCTCACCTGCATGATCTGATCTCCCTCCTTCATTCCTTCATCATACGCAGGGCTGTTCGGCTGGACTCCACCTACAAATATGCCGACATCGTTCCCCCCCACGAGCCTCAGACCAACACTGCCCTCCTTCACAAAGGACACTGTGCGAACATCTGAGCTGTACCTGAGAGGGAGAAGAACAACTGGCAATGAGATAAATTATGTAGATACATATTAACAGTATTAAACATTTAAAAATTGAATGATACTCACCCTGGATTTGGTGATGGGTAGGAATCTGGAGGCAGGGAGTAAATGGGCTCTTCTGCAGGCTTAGCTGGAAGAGACACAGAAATAATGAGCATTGATTTAATCTTTATTCAATCTAATTTAGTCAATAAATGCCATAAAATATCACAAAAGTGCAACACAAGTCACCAGAGCAGAAAGTGTCGCCTTGGAATGACAAGGAAGCATCTTTTCTCATGTGAGAAGCAGCAGCCAACAGCAAAAATTAAACTGAATTTGAGATATTAAAACATGAATCAGTCATCAAACTCAGTCTTACAGTAGAGTGGCGGGTTGCTCTTCACTGAAATCCCAGACTTGAGGGTACCACTGCCATTAGCAGCACGAGGAGCACTGTGAGTTGGACAAAACATAAGTCTGTGATATTTGTGCAATAACACATTTCTAAAACTGAAAACAGTTTTCATGTGAGTACAGTATTGGTTGGATTTTGTGTGAATTCATGGTCAGACGTACCCGCGGCGGCTGTCCCCATGCTCAGAGCTCCCGGACCTCCTGAGATGTGACAGCTGGTCTGACCCTGATGAATCTGATGAATCTGAAGTAAACAGACAGCAGAGAGTTTTGTCAGGACTAACATCTGCTTTTTGGATTTAAATCTTTAGATAACAGTGCAGAGGAGCAAAGTGTGTGAAAGGAGGAGTAGACTGACCATCAGGTGGGGGTCTGGTGGGTGGTGGGAGGCGACGAGGAGGAGCCTCCTGCTTCACAGTGACTGGAGAGGATTTTATTACAGGCAGTACTCTGTGAGAAGCAGAGAGTGTGTAAGATCAATCAGGTTGATGAACTGAGAGCTTCACTATCCTGATTTTCACTCACAGATTAACACTTAATTCCAACACTGTTGACCACGTACAATAATAAATAAATAATAAAAATAAATAAATAAAACAACTAAGATAATAATTTTCAGTTTACTCTCAATAAAAAATGTATCTACATGTAGGCATATAACATGATCTGCTCTTATTCTAATTAAACACCTGCTCAGGTTACTGTCAATAAACTACCTCTTTACTGTAAACAGTGCTGGTTGAGGTTAAATGTTGGTACTTTTATGTAAGTTCAGAGTTGGGTTTCTGGTTCACAGATCCTAAATACATGAAAGTACCAAATTATGACATGTAACAATGAAAAATAATGTCTTTCTCAGCACCTAATGCTAAATTATTAGTTGGTTGAATACTAATAACTTGCCAACAGACACCTGACTTGTTGCAGACAGTCAGCTTATGACTGAACACATTAGGGGGTTTCTCACCTGTGTCTGTGATTAGCTGTGTTGGAGTTTGTGCTGTCTGAAGAGTCCCGGCGAGGGGGGGAAGCATAACTGGCTTCAGATTCAGAGTCTGAATGAGCTGTGGGGATCAATAAATAAAGTAAAGCACAGTTTCAAACATCAGCACATCATTTTAAATGGATCTGGCCAGACATTCATTGATCATTAGCAACAAAATGATAGATTATCAAGTCTATATCTAGTGGTATCATTAAAGATACTCTTTAAAGTACGTCACAGATTCTGCACCTATTATGACGCATAATGCTCACAATCACAAAACAAACACACACACTTCAACCGAAACTTTCTTATACACACACACACACCTGTCTGTGCTGGATTGCTGGCAGTGATGCTCCATTTTGGCGGCTCCACAGCAACTTCTGGAAGGACCCTGCAAGAGAAGAGAGGGAGGCGGGAGTGAGGGAGGAGGAAGACAACAAAATCTCAGTTACGTTTGGAGAGGGGGGCACCGTGGCTAATATGTGATTTTTATTGATTGGTGAGACTTAAAACTTAAATATTCACCTTAGTGTGTCTGTGGGAAGCTCGCTCTCTCATGGTTAACTGCTTTGTAACTGATCAAAAACGATCCATTCAGTTTAATTGGTTGTCTTGTTTGGTGTTGTTATTGTGTTTGCTATCAATTCTTTAACATGCTGAGTGAAACATGCAGATTTGCAAGAACTGATTGATAACAATCGCAGAACTATTCTGCCGATGTTTGATTGGAATATTGTTGCTTCAAGTGATAAGTGTCCTCTGTTTAATCAACACTTAGCCACATACAAGAGAGCGTCACGTTCAGTGAAAGTCACTTTTATTTCATTAGTTAACAACATGTCACCACAAACACAAACACTTGCTACACAGTCAAAAACACACATTAAGCAAAAATCAAGGCTACAAAATGAGACTGAAGGCACAAAATAAGCAAATTAAGTAAACAAAAAAAAAATCACAAGACAGGGGGTCATTTAAGTTTATAAGGTAAATAAAAACATGTGATTTGCTAATGTTAATAACGGAGGAGGGTCGGACGGTCAGCTCAGAGTCCCAGTCCGTGACATCCTGTTGGGTTTCAGGGTGGGGGTTGGGGGTGGGGTTGCAGGTTGGGGTTGGATGGACCTTCATCTGTACCTGTATCTGCTGAGGGACTCCTGACTGTAGGTGGTGCTCTGCCTCTGGGGAGGCCCCATGCCGCCATCGGACTCGGAGTCAGAATCTGAGAATGAGAGAAAAAAAAACATCATATAATGCGACATATTAAAATATAAGATTAGCAACAAGCTTTGATTTCACCTGTGCTGCAGCATTAAAAGAAAAGTACTTAAATTTTTGGAATATTCTCCACATTGGACTGTTTTTTAACATCTGCCACAGTTTTAAATAACAGATGGCTTTAATGCCTCTTTAAGATGAAACATGTTTCTTAAATGAATTATGAGACATTTAAGTCTACAGCCACACATTTTCTTTTTTAAATGGCATTTTAAAAATAAAAAAGTCTCTCTTGAGATGAGCAATTTAGCACCATTTCTGAAAGAACCTCTGTCCATACCAACAAGCTTATACACACAAATGACATGACAGCTGACGCAAAATGGGCATGTGCGAGTTGGTGTAAACAGGAAGCGGTCTTGATGCATAGAAGATAACGGAGACAGAGCAGTGAATATTTCTTTGTTTGGACCTGTGTTGAGAAAAAATGGTCACCGATACCTGTACTTTGTTGTCTATGTTGAATTAATTGCTAGTTTTCAAGGCTCATAGATGTACAGCCTGTTTGTCTTCTTTCAGAAAGGGGTAGCATAGCTTATGTGTGTGAAATTATGGAAGGGCGTGCCATGATAAAAGACCCAATCAGGAACACAAATGTCTACATCATCATTTCCTGAATTTATTCACTTAGAAGTCCTAAAAAGTCAGAGCAGCGTGGACCCCAGGCCTAAATGAAGCTGAAGTTGAGAGTTTTAAGACGTGGATGTAGCCTCAGAGTCCTGCTGAAAAAAGCTGCACAGAGAATCTTTCATGTTTGCTCTGGATTCAGCTTTTGACTGTTGATACTTGTTCAGCAGCAAACATGCAAAGATTAGGCAAACATCATTAAAGAAGTGTCCGACAAAGTCCGGGATGTATGCCATCATGTGAGGGTTTGATTGTCTTACTGTGCGTGTGTGTTTGTGTGTGTGTACTGACCTGGGGGAGGGACTCTGAGAGGAGAGTTGACCCTCCTCGGTGGATCTGGGCGAACGTCGATCGGGGAGGATCTCAGCCCTGTGTGGGGCAGGTCGGGCAGAACTCTGTGGGGGAGGGGAGGTGTGAGGAAAGAGTTAATAAATGTGATAAAGACCTTCAGTTCTCATGGTGTTGGACCTGAATCACGTTGTCCTCACTTGTATCTGCTGTCTAGGCGAGGGCTCTCTCTGCGCGGTGGTGGAGAAGCGCTGCGGTCGGAGTCTGACTCAGACACCGGTTTACGAGGCCGCGAGGCGGAGGAGGTGGGGCGAGACGTAGACCAGTTGGGGACAACAGGAGAGGACCGAGGATTGGGGAGGGTGGACACACCAGAAAGAGTTCTGGAGAAAGAAAAAAAGAAAAGTTCACTCCTTAAACTGTCTTTTTGTTTCAAGCACTTGAACAACCTGGACACTGTTTGTTCTCGACTGGATCTTTTTTATTGTTCAGTAAACATGAAACCAAGATCCCTGCTGAGTCAAGGGATTAAGAAACACCCAGGAATTGTTACTGGATTACCACAAGAAGAACCTGATTTGGATTTTATGTGAATGTGAGTGCATGATGGAGACTTAAGAAAGTATCGGTTGAGAGAAAATCAGAGGAATGAAAGAAATGATAATAACTCCAATTGATGAGTCAGACTTGAACTG
>JAPZDY010000021.1:20777117-20805644 GCA_029783645.1 Ctenochaetus hawaiiensis | reverse complement strand
TGGGAATGGCATCTGACCTAAAAATCACCCAGCCTGAATACTATTAAGCAGCACTATGATGCATTGAGCCACTGAGCTATTGAAGGGACACGGTGGATTTCTACGCACCAGTTAGCATGGCTGCACTTCTTCAAGGAGAAGGTAAACTGGTTCTCCCAGATGTCCCTGGCTTCCTCTGGTGTCACCTGGCAGAAGAATTGTGAAACAATAAAATCAGCAAAGAGCTCATCAAAACCACACAATTACACCACTCAAAACATTTATCTTTATCAATAAAGAAACTTTAGTGACTTTAAACAAACTAAAAGTTATATATGCTTTTATCTCATTTACAATCATTTGCTGTGTTGAGTAGAAGAGACCTTAAGTGCTCAGTGGGCTTTTGGGTTTATGTTTCTATTCCCCACATGGAACAACAAAGTAATTTTCATAATTATCTTTGACATATATTTTTAATTCTTACACTGATCACATTTTTAAACTCTTCAGCGTCTTGAATAAAACTTGATTCAGTACTCTTGCATGACCACAAGGGGGCATCATACTCCATATATATACCAAACGACATAACAGGAAGGAGGAGTCAGGCCTGAAAATATGCGCCTCTGTCCTCCATCAAAGCTTAAACTGTTAATCAGATTTTTTTCTCTTTAACACTGGTGGTTTTTATTTTCAACATGAAAAAACAAACCCAAACTTTAGGGAAACATTTGTTGCAATGAATGGAAGCTCTAATATGACCCTAATGAAAAACACATTTTTGTTAAGCAGTTATACATAAAGGACACTGATAAACAAACACAGCTATGAGCCTGAATGATTCATGGAGTTGGTCAAACCAGTTACCTTCCGGTAACGTTGCTGCAGGTTGTCCAGGCTCTCAGGGTGGGCCTGCTTGCCAATGTTGGGCTTGTAGACAATGAGGTTTTTGCCTCTTCCTTGCTCAGCTAGCAGCACACATGGGTGGTTACCTCGCAGCTGTAGGGATCACAAACAGAGTGAATTATTTGCACAGTATTAATGACTAAAATAATTGTTGCTAAGGAAATCACTATTACATTGCTATGCTCTGAGGTCTGTATTAAATCATATGCATGCTGGGCTCTTAAAGTACATCTGAAGTAGTTTGCTTATCATTTCATGGACTCACCTTCAGGGAAAGATAGAATCCCTCATCAGGACCGCTGAGCTTCTGTGACTTGTTGTAGGCTTCATCCCAAGGCAAACCTCTGTCAACGCTGATCTGCAGGGACACAAAGGGTCAGAGACTCAGGCACATGTTGTGAGAGTCCTTAAGTCTTAGAGACTAATAGGTCTTCTAACATGTATTTTAAAACATCCAGTCACACAGATAAACAGTACAAGTGAATAAAACTTGTCTACCACAGTTACTGATGCTCCCGAAACTCTATGTACTTGCTAAACTGGTCATAGCTGTGTAGCATTTTGCCCGGCTGATAACTTTGAAATGTGAAATGTGGCCTTGCCTGCAGCAGACAGCTAAAAGCAGGAGATACTAGTAATTATCCTGTTTCCACCTCCCACTAGTGTCTACATAGACTCCTCAGCCCCGGGCTAAGCCTGTATGATCACAGTCTTACTGCTAGCAAAGTGACATCAATCAAAACTTAGATAACACACCGGTAACTGCTCGAGTTACCTCTGGGATTACGGGTTTTGGGTAACAAATTTTACATTTGTACCAGGCATCTTTGAATGGAAAAACTGTTTTAACTGCACACATTTTATGAAAATCTGAAACAAAAAAAAATTACAGGCTCAAAAGAAAGAGCACATGATTTGCATGGTTTTGGCATCATGTATACCCATAGAATCACTTCTGGTTTAGTAATTCTTTCTTGGCAGGCAGTTCACAGTGTTCATTGTTCATAACAAAGGTCACATTTCTGAGATGAAGTGAAACGCCTAAAGTTCAGCTTAGGGCTTACTAATGTGCCTGTGCTCACCATAGTGCCTTTCTTTCAGCCTTCTGGTGGCTGCTAAATCCCAGATACAGACGCATGTAAGTGGAACTGTATTTCTGATCTGTTCTTGGTTTGTACACAATGATTGTTTTGACTCCTTTGAAACCAGTTGGCCTGCTGAACATTACAGTACCAATAAGGACATGATACAATAGATATTTCCCCCACAATGTTTATCTGAGACTAGAGCTTAAACTAGGCTTTGTTGGTGCCTACCTTATACAAAACAACCTGCCCATCCTGAGGATTTCCAACTGTTAAGAACGTTTCCTGCTTCTCCTCATAAATCTCATCGTTACCTGGAGCAAGATCTGTCAGAGACACAAACAAGTATTTGAACGAGTGTTTGAGATAATTATTAGAAGATAAGGCACAATTGTTCTTTAATCACTAAAAGGCCCATCAACATCCATTTGAAGGTATGTTGATAGACAAAGAAGAAAGGAACAGAAACTATTGTCAGTGTTTTACAATAAATGTATTGTTACAGATCATTAACCATCATTTTTATATAAGTAGTACCAGTTTTTGAAGAGCTTATTAATGCAGTAGAAAACAATAACCTTGTATTCTGACTTTTGTTGTTTTGGGATTCATTACATTTACATTTCAGATCACAATTGTGCATTTAATCCATTAACCTAAAACCATGCCATGTATTAAGTAACAATCGACCTCCCTACCTAAGATTCCCATGTCGTATTTGCCCTCCTTCTTATCCTTCTCGATTAGGTAGTCAAAGTTGTCAGTGAAGTACTGGAAGAGATAGTTCTGCTTGTGGACCTCTAGGCCCAGGATGCGATTTAAGAACTTGGTTATGCTGCAGTCTGAAACAAAAACAACACAGAACAGTTGATGCAGCTTCTTTTGTATCGTCAGATTGTAAAGCAGGTGGTTTGGGTCAACATATTAATCTCAGGTAAAATGGCAGATAATATGTTTTACCTTTCTCAGTACTGAGCCCATAGCGAGGCTCCTTACAAAAGATGCCCACATCCATCATTCCTAGTTTCATGTCTGGAGTAAAAAGAAAAGAAAAAAAAGGAGTACTTGGTTTCATAAATAATCACAGAAGACTTTACACTGGTGAAGTCACTCTCTGTTTACACATGCTGACAGTCAATCAAAGCTCATCAAACATACCTCTGAAGAACAGGGCATCACCCCCAGGGTAGCCTTTGGGAGGGGGCACCTTGTTTTCTATGTGACCAAGAATGGCTTTGGTGATTTTATCAAGAGCCTTGGTACCATACTGCAAGAAACGGGACACTCAGTTGGTACAGACAAATTCACTCAGACAAATTCACTCAGCTGGCTCATATCGCAACTTAACCACACGACAGTTAATGTGAGAGATAATGTATGTAATGAGTAAAGTTTAAAAGAAGCATATATTGTTACCTTGTTCTCAAAATTGTACTTGCTCAGGTCTCTGGATTCAGTGGCTCTTCTGTCTCCATGGGTCAAAGCACCCTGCAAAATAGATTACCAAAGGGTTCATTATTAGTGTTAGTGGTATTAGCTTCAAAGCCTTCATAGCATCATCGCTCTAAATCAGATAGACAAAGTAACATGGGATAAATTCATAAAATGAATGAGGGTCATTAATATTTTGAGCTTGTGAAATGATGTTCACAAATAATTTCCAAACCTACAGTTGCACACAACCTTTCTATGTGTGCAAAAATGTAGCACGTAGGCAAAATTTGAAAAAATTACAGACAGATAAAGTAGCATTAAGTGTTGTTTCTTGATCCACTTCAGTTTTGTGTTCATAACTGCCATCAGATTTCAAATGAACTGAAAGAATGGGGGTAAAGAAAAAAAATCTAATGAGCAAAGTCAACAGCAAACTAGTCTTGTTGCCAGCTGCTGGCTCTGCTCCAAAAAAAAAAAAGCCTTGAGATATCAAAACAAAGGGATGTGTTAGCCAAATATGATTTCACCACTGATCTGAAGTCAGTCGGTTTGGATGGTATTCAGCGGTCTAAAACTGAACGACTGTACCAGTGCGATATTTGTGTTGTACCAGGTCCGGACATGCTGGCAAGATGTGACCTATTCTTGATGCAGATTTACTGAACACAGCTGGCAAACACAAGAACTACTTCCTGGAAACGCCACCCCACTGCACACTCCTTGCCCTTTTCCCAAACGAACTGTCATGCTGTGTCACTATGGAAATAAAGGACTGCTAGTGCTGAAATGCATATGATAATTATGGAAAATAAAGCCAGACTTATAAATTATCCAGACAAGCTGCTTTGCTCTTTCTGCTTATTCAGTTTTCCGTTATTGAGCTGAAGAAGGGAAAGACCCAGAATCTCTTGAGGTTTGTGGAGGCAAGCTGATGTAACTTCAAGTGGGACAACAATAAAAGAGGCTCTGTGGAGAGCTTCAGGAGCAGGGAATACCCCAACAAACAGGAAGGACAGAGGGTGAAGAAGTGGTAGAGTCAGGAGCAACCCAGAGCACAACAATCAATAAACACAGAACACAGATACTAACTGGTTACAGTGGAGCAATTCTTCACACACACCATGCAACAAGAATTATTTTCCCATGAAATGTTTTCACTCAGGCTAAGAGAAAAAAAAACAAGGGCAAATGCAACATCAACACCCACACATACGCATCTAAAAAGCTATGATATTTACCAAGCTCTCTAGTCTCTTAGCCACTATAGAGGCAAAACGTCTCTCCCCAGCCAACTCTGAGATGAGGAAGATGTACTCTGGGGCCGTCACCTGATTGGACCGATGGGTACGACCTGGAAAAATAAGGAAAAGAAGATGATGAGATGGAATTTACACAACTGAAACATCAAGAGAGATATGATTCACAGCCAAGTGTATTTTACAGCATACATCGTTGAAATTACACCACAGGAGCACAGATGATGATGTTTTGAGATATGACAGTTTTATCATTTCAACTTATTGTCATTTTGTGTGGAACAGTTTGTTTCAACTTTATTGTTGCCTACAACCAGACAGACAAAAAAAACACAGTTTTGTGTTTTGCTCTTCTTTTAATGAAAAAAAAAACAACTACTCAGTTCTGATATAACTGATGCTACAGAAGCATCCATGCTAATTTCTATCGATGCTACCGTTGTTGTTGTCCATAAATGTTTCCTGATCTTTGATGATATTACAGATACATTCAGTACGGTGCGTCAAAACAGCCATCATTTCAGGTAAGTAAGTGGCCTCATCTGTCGTCATTAGTGTGTTGTAAACAAATCACTCACGCTTCCTGCATGCACTACGGAAGCCACATCATAGCTAAACCTAACAGAATATTTGAAGTACGTGAGAACACATCTGACATTGACAATCCTCTGGTATGTGCCACATGTGTGAACTCAACACAACACAAAGGTTAGACCTGATTCTGTGAACACACCTCTTTGACTTCCTGGAAACTTCCACAGAATCTGTTATGACGTAGTAAAGACAACCCTCTGTGTGTATTTGTATAGTGTGTGTGTGAGTGTATAAACACTAAACCACCAAACAATAACAAAGCTACACAAGTTTCACACAAACCAGAATTATGTAAGCAGGTTACTAAAATACTGCAAAGAATTAATTCATTCAGTCCTCTGTGATGTTCTCTGTCTGCCAGTGATTAAGTTAGCGTCAGTGTAAAATTCATACTAGGGAATACCCTTTAAAACAGGAAGGGCAAGTAGATGACTCAAACTAACACAAACTCATACTAAATATGACATAGTTAATGACCCGCCTTTCAACCAGTTACGTCATGAAGTACAGCAGCAAACCATTCAAACCTCAGTAATAAAAAAAACAACTTCAGTCTCGTATTGGGTAACACTATGTGAAGAGCAAACTTGGTTTCTGTGTGACCTTCTTTACAAAGCTACGCACAGTACCTTACATGTGACACCCACCTCACAATAGTAACAACTTTAAATAGCTTTAAAAACTCTATTTTGTCTACAAAAAGTCCCCTATTAGTTACAAAATATACCACATACACAATGACATGCTCATCTTCCTCTTTTGTAACACAGATGTTTTTAATAGGATTTTTTTTTTAATTCTCAAACATTTACTCTTGGTTATGCTTGAAAGGCTAAATGTAAGATTATTCTTACTCACCAAACTGCTGAATAGCCCTGTCTGCACTCCAAGGCAGCTCCAGGGTCATGTGAACTCTGCGCCTCTGGTTTTTCACTCGCTTGTCAGCCTGCAGGGAAATCCCAGAGCTGGCTGCCTCTGAGATGATGGCCACCAACTGGAATGGAAAGAGGTTTGGATTATAGGTGGAGTTCATTATTATTATTGAGCAACATCCACAAAGCAGTACATTTCTCAAATATTGTTTTAAATGCAGGATCTATATACATAGATCTATATATAGATCTATATATATATATATAAATCTATTTAATGTATCTGACCTTCTCCCCACTCATGAAGCGATCTTTCTCCTTGATGTTTATGTGGTCGATGGTAAGACCCTGTTCAGCCCGTGACTCATAGCGGACGCTGCCATCAGGACGCCGCACTACACGACCTTTACGACCAGTCATCTGTAGAAAAAATATTTATACATTGTTCCTAAATAATCTACTTAAAAATCACATAAATGTTTACTTTTTTGTGCTTATTTGTGATTACTTTGCCAAGCCGTGACAAGTACAGAACATGTGAATCCCAACTGTATGAGTTCAGAGTATTAGATACCAGAATTTCTAGTTGAGTGTTAAAGGCTTGTACCTCTGAGACTTTATCTGGTCCTCCAAACTTATCAATGAGCTCGTCCAAAGTATTGAGAGGTAGTTCTTTTCCCAGTATGGATATTTTGTGAAGGAGGTCCTGCTTCATCTTCTCTATACTGGCTGTGAATACAAAATAGAGATAACATTAATGATGTAAATTTAACAGGCAAGAGTCACAAAAATACCTCAGACTGGATACATCTGCAGTCGCTGAAGCATTTTCATTTAGTTGATCTTCTCACACATAACTCCTACTGACAACACACACTGAATAAAAAAGGGCATCCTCCTACCTGTGTGGCAGCTAGTGTGGTTCACAAAGATGACATCGTCATTGTCTAGCAGGGAGTCTGGCGAGGAGTTGGAGTCTGTGTCCATGCCGTCGGAGTCACTACTGCTGTCATCACTGATGTTGATCACACCGCCGCTGTCCACAGTGTGCTTTGGTACCTTGGGTTGGCGACCTTTAGGCTTCCCTGATTAGAAGCCGCATGAGAGTCAGTGTGAAAATCAAACAGTAAACCTCAAAAACACTCTGAGGCCAAAAAAAAAACAAAACTGCAGACTGCAAGAAGAAGGGTGTTTCACTGTCATCAGGGCTGCCAGATGGTATGCTAACAACCAGATACACACATATAGAAAAATACTTTTAAACACGCTAATAATAAGACTGTAGGGAAAACGCCTGCAAAGCAAATGGTGTTGCACGTTGTTCCCTGACTGTAAAAAGCAATATATATGTGTAGCTTAAAAACATGCATTGCACCAAAAAAAGGTGCAAATTAGCATATCCCCCTGGGTGTCATGTTTACATCACTGTCAATAAACACCTGTGACTGCAGAGTGATTTGATGTGGGAAATTAATGCTGGTTGTACATATTCTTATGGCAAAAAAAGCAGTTATCAGTGGGTGTTAGTGTAAGAGGTGTTAAAGGGTGAAAAACATAGTATGGGAACTGTTTATGTACTAATTAGGAGTACACATGCTTGCATGATGTGACAACTGCATCCTCTTCACTTACGTTTTCTCTTATTTCCTGGTGCTTTTTCTCTCCTCTGCTTCTCTGACGGAAAGTGTTTTGTTACAAGAGACTGGAATACTCCCCTAAAGGAATGAGGAAGAAGATAAACAGAGAAAAGAAAACTTATCCTCACAGCAAACTGATCAGAACAGCACAGGGCGGTTGTGGCAGTCAGACACTATGCATTCCTGATTTTGCCTCATTATAGCTGTCAGCTGTTGACAGGCAGATGAACATGTTGTGTGTGATTTAATATTCTCAGACAGTCAGGCATGTCTGCTCATAGAGGTTTGGGGTCAAAAAGTTAAAGTCGCTCACCACCTGTACCATCCTTTTCTTGTTTTTCTCCAATGAAAATTGAACTAAATTAAAATGAAACAGTTGCTAATAACTACTAAGGTTGCTTTGTTTAATTGAGGATAAACTGCATGGCCTAAATACTTATAATTTTACAGAATGTATGTGGTGGGATCATGTTCTTTCCAAGGTTAGCAAATCATTCGGCAGTTTGATGACGCAACAACATTAAATAGAAGAAACCCACTGAGTGTTGTGGCTTCTAGCAAACAGACAATAACCCTTCAAAACTCGGTTAAAGGTATCAGAGAAGGATTTAGAGAGAAAACACTAAACTTTCCTGTCTTCCTGAAAAACCTTGCTGCTGTGAGTGGAAATTTAGCTGTTTGGACAGTGAAACCAATGGGACATTTCATCATCTTAGGTACTGTTCTCGAAAATAAACCCAAACAAACCTAATGGCCTAATTTTTTTCTTTTTACTCACTCTGCTGCAGAAACAAATCTGTCAAGATGCCCATCGTTCTCATCCAGGACTTCTCTGGTGCGGGACTCTCCAGTAGATTGCAGCCCAATAACGATGCACTGTGGTGGAGAGAGACAAATGCAAATAAGCAAACAAATAGGTATACTGTGTTACTGAATGGAGGTATATTGTGGACTCAGTCCTGGTATCATGACACCACATATCCTAATATCCTTGTTAAATTTTGCAACAACTAAAGTGCTCTCAACCTCTGTGCAAAAAGAGTGAGAAAAAAAACTCAATGGGATAAATAACCCTTGCTGTTCCTATGCAGACAAAGCAAAGAATCAGCAAAACTCTGCCTCAAAACATATGTCATTTACTTGGAAATAAAGTACTCTGTCCTGGCATTCCTTCAGCATTTCTCCTACTTATGCAACATCTGTAGAATTTCAGTTCCTGTTTGGATCTTCCTCTGGGTTATATATAGTCTTTCTAGATTATACACACTATATGACTCAGTGTTCAGGAGTGTGTTGTGCTGACCTTTCCGGCCTCCAGCTCTTTTCGGGCCAGCTCCACCAGACAGCGGACCTTGGCGGCGATACAGAGGTATTTGAAGAAGCGCTGGTGAGACGACCAAAACTGCCCCCACAGAGACTTCCTGCTGACTAGGCCCAGCTCATCGGCTGCCCGCATGAACACAGTCAATGCCTCCGCCCACTGGACACAGATTCCAAATGTTAATGGTCATTTTCAAGAGGAGTGCTCATTTTTTAACTCACACACAGGGCCAAACATACACAAAAAGTAACAGACACAGTAACCACATGCTGATTGCTCACCAGTTTGGCAGCTTTGTTATAGACCAGTTCGAAGTCACTGTCCAGTCCGATCTCTTCAATGCGGAAAGACACCCCTGAGAAGCTCAGTTGCCTGGCAATATACATCCCGCTCACTTTCATGTCCATGGCAACAATCTCCATGGCACCAACACCTCTGTATAGACGTATATATAATTTTTTACAATTCAATCATGGGGTTAACAAGACATGACCACGAAGTGATAAGGTATTTTCATGGAAGCAGCGAGATATAAATTCACATGATTTACAGGCTTTTAGAAAAGATAAACGTTTCAAGTGAAACTTTGCAAGACGTCACCCTACAAACCTCTTTTCGATGGCGTGCAGGAAGTCATCAAAGGCTCTGAAGGGTGTGCCTTCACCCCAGATTCCCAGGCGGCTCATGTAGATCATGTTCTTTGGCTCAGAGGCACCTGGGCCACACATGACAAAACGATTTATTTAAAAAATTCTCACTTGTATTGCATTACGTTAATGAGTGTGTGTGTTTAATGTGTGTGTCAGCCTACCTGTGGCACTGGCATAAACCACTCTGGCCCGCGGCAGCTTGTTTTGCAAATCAAGCACTGCCTTGCCCATCTTTGTAGATGTGGCATTCTTGGCTTTGTGGCATTCATCAAAAATAATCTGTAAAGAGCAAAAGTCAAGGGCAAACAGCGCAGATGCGGAATGCAAATCTGTGTTAAAAAAACTGTTAGATGTCAGGTTGTTAAAAAGGATACAACTCCGTCAAAGTCTGGCTTGCACCAATCTAAGATCTGTTTGATTCTTGTCCGGTGCTGCCCTCCTGCCTGGCTCTCTCCAATCAACGCAGAGTAAGTTGCAAACAGGACTCCTTCTGAGGTAGCTGTGTCTCCATACTTAATCTACAATAACAAAAAACAAACATTAAAAAGTTAAGAGTTGTGTTAATGAGATCTCTATAAACGTTTACAGATCCATACAGCCAGGAGTTACCATTTGTCACACAAAGTCCACCTGGACTCACCTTGTTTAAGGCATGCACAGGAATATGCGGCGCATCTATGTCTTTGAGATCTCTCTCTGCATCAAATTTCAGGTCATTGGATATGCTGAACCTGAGGGCACAAACGGGAAAGTCAGTAACTTAGCCAACACAAACTAGCTCCTACATGCTCAATATATCCTGGATACAAAACACAATTACATAAATCAATTACTGAAACCCAATGAAACAGTTGTTGTTCAGCTTTTAATCTAGTTTTACAATACCTCTCTGAGAAGTAACTCTCTCTTACCATAGTGCTTTCTTCCTTCCCTTAAGGTAGTTTTCCAGGATGATTCCTGCCACAGTGCGGCCCTTTCCAACCCCTGCCCCATCCCCAATAAGGAAGCCTGCTCTCTGGTTGTTCTGGAGAATAACCTCGTGTTGCTGAGGGCAAACACAAAACACACACATAAACAAAGATGCTTGCATAGCAAAATGGCATGTATGTGTATGTATGTGAACCTGTGCGTGTACCTGGCAGGCATAGATGATGGCCTCTAGCTGCAAAGCCGACAGCAGGCCACTTTTAATAGTTGTCTCAGGGACAGACAGAGTGTATGTGATGTCAGGAGGAGGGACACTGGATAGCGTGTTAGTCTCCACTACAATGTCAGGATGAGAAATTCCTATAGTGGCTGAAAAGAGGAAAAAACAGATCATCAGTTTATGTTTCATGTGAAAAACTTTACAAACACATTTTGAGCAAACTGCACGCAAGTCTTATCATATGAAGAAGGAAAATGTAGATGAATTATTAAGCAACTGAATGTTGACATTCAGTCTAGTGGCCTACATTTAGAAGGTCTGTACTCAGCATATGTGTCTACATGTCCCAGTTCCTCTGTCTCTTCTTCCTCTGCATCCTCTTCCTCCTCTGGTGGCGGCTGGGTTCTCTGAGCCTGGGAACACCACAGAAACTTTAGTATTATAATTCACATTAATAGTTGCCACATCAAGGACTTTTTTTGTTTAAGGTTAGGCAAAGACAAGTTATGAAAAGCGACTGTGGCTGAAAATCAGAGGCAGGTGAGCAGTTAGTGAACAGTTAGCGCGGCATATCTCAAGCCTCTTATCAAGCAATGTTAACCAGTGCAACAATGGAGTAACACATGAAGCTGATAGGTGCATAAAATCATCTGAGGTTGAATGAATGAGAGCATTGAAACATGCTGAGAAAGATCCTTTACTTATAAAGGCAACATCAGACTAATGTTATCTTAGAAACTGAAAATGCAAAATGGTTTCATTCTGACAGACACGGCAATATTGCACTGGCTCTACTGCTGTCACACACACACACACACAAAGACAATGCAGTGTATGGAATTATCTGTTCTTTATGCTATGTTCTTTTGCAGAATGCCCAATGTGTGCAACATGCAGCAATGCTTTCATCATCTGTGGTAATTCAGACTTGCTAAAGAAGGCACAAGCGTTGTAATTTCACTCTTCACCCTCTACTGTCTCGAAGTACTGCACTGTCAAAATGTGGTTCTGAAGTCTTTGGTTAGTGACAAGTTACATTGTGAGGTTTAACAGCCTAAGCCTTATCTCATATCTTGTATAACACCTGCACATTAGATGTGTAATAATTTCCATATCTGTGTGTTACTAAGAATTTCCGACCATTAGGCGCATCTTGTTAGAGAGCTTTGTTTCATTTAACATCAGATTGAAAAGGTTGGTGTGGCTACCTGGAATCCGCCTAAAGGTGGGGTGCTGATAATAGCTGTTATATCATCCAAACTGGCCAAGCCATGAAACCTGCCGGTGCCATTCTGCTGTCAACAAAACATAAAATGAATAAATAGAAACATAAATAAAAAACAGAGCCAAATGCATAAGAAAAAGGCAACAGAAAAACATAAGTAATCATTTTAGGTGTCTGTTTTTGTTTGCATGGGAGTGTGTGGGTGCTGGACATGGGTGTCTGATGGAGCAGCACTCAAGAAAATGCAATTTGTTGTCTGGCGGTGAAAAGCCAGCAACAACAACAACAAAAGGCAGATAAAGCCGTGTATATCTGGGAAACATAATGGATGAAATGAGGGCAGAATGAAAAGGAAAACATAAAAGGCTTTCAGAAGGCAGGAAAAATAAATGAACCCTGATTCATATCAAAAAGATATCCTTGGACCCAACTTATTCAAAGAAGACTCAACAGCCACGTGGGCAGGGAAACATGAACAACTCAATGAGGAATTGCTCTTCTCAGATTATATATATATATATATATATATATATAAGTTCAGTGAGTTTCTTTGAGAGGACAGGCCATCAAAAGCAAAGAAGATCATTATCTCAGTCTTAAACCTTTTACTGTAGTAGTAGCTAATTTAGAGAAAATATTTAAGTACAGTAAACAAAGTCAACTTTTCAGAAATATTCAAAAAGGTTTTCAAATTAAGTCCATTTTAATATTTCTGTTAAGTGTTATGTGCAACAACAGAGGTGATCAGACATATGGAGCCACTGTGATCAAAGCCGAAGCTCTCCAACTGCAACTTCTGAAAAGCTGGTTAAAATGGTTTTGTTTATCACATTTATTTGTTTTTACAGTGTGAAAGTTATAAATGATTGGACTGGATCTGCCCTAAAAAGTAAAAATAAATAACAGTCACTCAAAATTAATTATACACAGGATTCCACGGATCCACTCTTGTCAATTCATAAGGTCTCTGTGATGATGCTATTTGTGCTTTCAGGATGACACAGATTTTCTCAAAGTGAAAGCTTGTAAGAACTGTGAACTTGTCAGACTAAGTTATCTGGTTAAAAGGAATTTTTGGAATCGCTGTATGATTTATGATGGTTGCTATGGATCAGAGTTTACTAAGTGACATTTTTTTTGTTCCGAATTTACTAAGTGCCAGTCTTTTTTTTGTCTGATAGATAAAAGGAATGTTTGACAGTGCAGAGCATAAACCATAGTTGAAGTATTCAGTTGTCACGAATAACTGTTACTACTCAAGGTAATAAATGAGCAGTTTACAAAATATTAATAAAAGAAATTAATAGTTTTCAGTGCATAGATTGATGCCTGCTTTGATGCAACTTTGAATTATAGACTGTATATTTAAATAAGAATAACTCAGCAACCCTGTGAAGGACAACATGCCCCTTACTTGCTAGTGTTGGGTGTACATCACCCCTAGTACAGACATGCATGTGCTGTAAAGCTTATATTACATAATAGCTGTAAGATGAGCTGTTTGAGTGCTTATCATTGTTTCTGGTCATATCGTGCGTGTAAGTGGCTTGCTACTGACCTCTAGTTGGCTCTGTGCTGGTGTGGTGTTGGTACCAGTGCTGACGTCCCAGAGGGTGGGCACTGAGTCCAAGTTTTCTGTGCTGATGAAGGACTTTGAATCAGCATACTCCGACAGTGAGTCAGCCGGAGAGGAGAACAAAGAGTTTGTGGAGAGGTCATCAATGCAGGACAGGTCCTGAAGGTAGAAAGAGGAAGAAGGTGTTCAGTTTAACCTCTGATACAGGGCAAATTATAGGGAAGAGCAGCGAGTTACACTGACTTGTTTAGTTAATTAACAATTTAATATTGTAAATGTGACAAATCAAAACCAGTGTAAGCAAATACACTCAGACAGCCTTTCCACATTCCTATTTAATCATCCCCCCTTCGTTGGAAAATAAAGGAGGATTGTAAATTCTAAATATATATGCTACATCAAATTCAACACACTGGTTGTGCGGCAGGGGAATATTAAGTGTATACCTAGGAAATAACAGTGTGAAAATACATATAAATGGGAGTAAACAACAGACAATAAAGGTGTACATTCATTTTGAAAATCAGCCTATACTGCACTCTTTTGGGAGAAACACGAGTAGCCTAAACAAAATCTAATCACACACAGATGTGTGAGAGCGAGCACGTAAAATAGAAAGCGAAGGGCAGGCATAATGAGAGCGCTTGTGTCTGTGTGTGTGTGTCATTTCAGCCATGGCTGCCTTCCAGTCGCCCCTCTATTCATATCCTTTCCAAGCCATTAGCATGCCATGCTCTTTAACTAGCCTCTCACAGGCACCCAGTGGCCCCCTGAGACATATAAACATGGATGTGGGGAGATAGGAATTGAGTGATGATGAGGGGGGAGGGAGCATGGTAGACAATGACAAGCTGAATGGAGGAGATGCTGTTTTTGGAAATGAAAGTTTTATATCTCCACATTTTATTGCATATGTATGTGTGTGTATGTGTGTGTGTGCGTGTGTGTGTGTGTGTGTATTCATGTGCATCTAAACTGATTGGATCATGTGTGGAAGTTCTCACACCCCCATGTTGAAACTACATCATCCACAGAAACTTGAAGCAGCTTTGAATGTTACCTTAGGGTCCCCCTTGGTCATTCAGTATTTTTTTATCCTCACATTAAATTCATGTTTTGGGGAAAATATGGTTAATTATTTTGGATGAAAAGACTGCTACCACTCTCATGTCAGAATTTCCTCCAGCAGCTGGTTAACTTAGCACAAACAGTTGTCAGTCAAGCAACTAGAAGAGACTGTTAGAAGTTGCTGTTCCTGGCGAAAAATAAAGTCTGGTATGGCCCCCTCGTAAAATGGCAGATTATGGTTTTGATACTTTCAGTCTATAAGAATCAAACAAAAAAAAATATAGCATTGTTTTTTGCAGGGTTTAGATATGCTAGTAATCAAAATTTGTTATCTTCAGACAGAGAAGGCTCACCGTTTTACCTGTTACCAGAGCCTCTGCTAGCAGTCAGTGGCTTCATATTAAAAGTACATAGCTATTTCCCACAGTGTTTAACTTCTACTTTGTCAGTGCTGTACAGACTAAATAAAAGAACATCCAGGCCGAGCGACTATTTAAACAGTAAAATCTCTGAATGTGCTCACAAAGTTTTCTCACAGCACCTCCAGAGTCTTGATTCAACTGATAAAAAAGCAGTTAAGCTGCAAGCAGGGATGAGTGGGTGTGAAGCACAATATGGTATTATGACTGATAACTTTTCAGACAAAGAAAAAAAAGATTTTTGCTGTTAGAATCCAAAGTTACAACTATCAAGAAAGTTAGATAAATTATTAGTTGTGATGCTCCCATAATCTCAACAATATGCTGCTACTGATTAATGCTGAGAAGTTCTGCTGGCATCTGCCAAGCTGCCTGTTAGCCATTACTTAACAGTTCAGCTGAAAATGTTTCACATGCATGAGAAGACAAGATGTAGAGCTCCGAGTGGTAACATGACTACATCATGTGGGAATGGAGCCTAGAAAGGATGGTAAACAGCAGGCAGACACAGAAACTTGCATGTATTTTTGTGATGTGACGTCAGAGAAACAACTTGCTGACCATTACACATGAATATCTGTGTACTGGTGAGAGCACTTTTCAAGGGTACAGCACTCAGCTAACCAGTGTTTGCTGAGAGCTCTATGATTATGCCTTTCTCTTTATCCCTCTCGCTCTCACTCTACCTTTCTTTTCTTTTTCTCTGTTTGTGTGTGTGTTTGTGTGATGTTTCCTGGGGGCAAGACCAGGCATGAGCTCTCAGAGCAGGCTCTGACTATCTAGGTTGACAGAGGGGTAGATCTAGAGTGGGTCCTGGTATAAAGTAACTACTACTTGCTAACACATAACCTGCTACTTTATACTATGTTTTCTTTCTGCATTTTCTTTGTTTATCCTGACACCTGTGTGTCTTTCTTTCCTCGCTCTCCTCTCTCTTTTCTTAGCTCTTCTGACTGAGGATAGATGAGAAAACAACAAGCATTGGAAAAAGGGACGTTGTGTCACTAGAGGCATCATTCCAGAGAAGCATAATTGTGGAAACACAGATAAGCACACTGACGTGCATAAATGTTTCACCATGGAAAAACAGTTTTGTTTTTTTTTTCTTTCAGCAGAGTCAAACACTAACATTCAATAAAATACTTCAAACTAGAGTTTTGTTAGAAACAATCTAAGCTATCATGAGTTGTAATATGAGATTTGCATATAAATATGATTTTGGTTAAAATCTTAATGACTTCAAAGTGCTGCATTAAAATAAATTAATTCAAGCCCATGTTGAAACTAGCCCTAAATCAATTTGTTTGGCAAATATGTGACTTAGAGCTGTAGGTCACTGCTCTAGAAAATGACTTCTAATTTATCCACATCATTTTAATTCATGCAACAGAGCATACTATGCTGATATAATGTTTTATTAAGGGGACCACTGCTCCTGATACAGAGGAATTACAGAAAACTGCAGCAGGTTGGTTGGTGCTAACCAAAACATGGACGACCTCAGTACCATGCTAATCAAGTTGCTAAGCAGAGCGTAACAGAGGCAGCAGTGTTTGTCCCGCGGCAGGCCTGTACCCAGGGCTAGCTCATCTACTGTTCCTGAGACTGGGCCCTGCCAAGCAGAGATAAGGCTTGAATTCCAACTGCTCTGATGCTAATCTGACTCCTTCCATAGCACACAGCCACACAACCGTATAACTACAAAGTATAACCACAATTCTTGCCTCTTTCTCCCCCTTTCCCTGCTGCTGAATAAAAAATACCCAAATGTATTTGTCTCTTCTGAGTGGTAATGTTTCTTTCAAAATTGCTTCAATGGAATTAAATCTGCTTAAAAATATCATGTTATTTCTGGGAATTTGTAGAAAAAAACGTGTGTGTGTGTGTACGTACACAGGGGAACATGTGAAAGCCCACTTGTCCTTCCTTTTCTTTGTTTGCCTTTCACGTGTTCCTCTTTAACTTTAGTTTCTCTTCTTCTATTAATGCCAAAGCCAGCAGTATATCCTCTGTTTACAGCCCACACAGCAAATACAAAACCATGCACAAATACTGGCATCCCTCTGAGCACCAGTCTATGACATAGCATAATCCAAACAAGCTTGTATCTCGACCGGACCAAACTGTGAGAATGAAATGTACAGAAGTTTATCACACATATGCTCACACTTTACATCACATCATGTGCTCACAGAAGCGGTAAATTGTATTTGAGTGTATAGATAATGACTGTTGCCTGCCTGGTGATGATTAATGGAGACATATGGCAGTGAAAATCGGCAGCAACAAGCCCTCGTAGATCACAAGACATCTGCAGAGCTGCACAGCTACTCTAAGACTGTGGTTGAAGATGGTGGTTATCAGTTTTAAGAATCAGTACTAGTAAAAATACACTTCTAGACATAAACCACAAGGGGCTTGGCTTTATTATGTCTTACAATTGATGTATTAACAATGCAGTAGTAAACTGAAACGAATTCATATAATGCCCCCGGCCTTAAAAATGCCGGGGAATCCACAATAGTAAATGTAATCAGGATAAAATAAAAACTAGCCAACACAAATCGCTTAAATCGCATTTACTGTATCTGTGCCCCTCACATAGAGTCAAAAGTTGCATTGGAAGAAGTGAGAAATAGTTATTCTCAGAAATGACTTGAGTAAACTGGCTTAGGTATGACACAGACCATATGATAAGCTCAAGTGCTACCATACTGGGAAATCTAACCGTTCAAATTTCTTTATAAACAATGATTAACATAGTCCATGTACCTCTTTTTGTCAGTAAATGTTGCTACCTACTATTAAAGGCAAAAGTATTTTTAATCACAAAACCCATTAAAGACAGGATTGCAGTATCATGACATAGACCACTTAGTTCAAGTACGTAGAACATTTTATTCAACAGAAATGTTCTTAATCATTCTTAACATGTTAACAAGTTCAAAGGAATCAGTTTGTGTTTCTAGATAATTATTTATATTACAATTATGGTCTGTCAAACTGAATTGGGAATAGCTGTCTACACTCAAATAGAATATGACAGTTGTTACAGTTTTTGCTGCTTGTTTGTTTTTGGTTCTCTTCCTAAAATTTAAATAGTCAATTCCTTTGTATTGAACCTCCTATCACTACTAATTCCAGTGTTGGTCCTAACTGAAACTCCTGTGACATATGTGGAGTTGCCAGATGCTACTTCTCAATAATTTTCTTTTTTTAATGTTGGAAATGTTGACGACAGTTGACATTCTGTCATTTGTAGAACAACAGGGACATGATTATTAACTAATTTCACAGCAGAAAATTTTACATGACTGGGCAGAGGTTAAATGTTTTTGTTTTTTTATATCAACCTCAGACAGAAATAACTTTTTCTTCCTCTATGTTCTGCCACGTATTAGAGGCTAAAATCTAACCTTGATATCAGAGAGCAAACTACTACATATAATACCAAGCCATATCTTGTTAAATTCAGTAACCTGCTTCAGTGCAAGAACAGCCCTAACTAACTCCCTGAGCAGGCAGACCAGGCCAAGGGCTTTCCCCTCCTACACTCTGCCAGCTTGGCTGCTTTTCCAAGGACAGGAAACAAGTCACCCTGGCCTCCCACTTACCCTATACACCCACACATATACACAAACACAAACCTCAAATGACCCCACCATCTCACTCATATGTTTTTGTCAGCTTCTGCTTATTCTGTCCCTCTTTTTAATTCCACCCCCGTTTCCCATCCCATCTCTGTCACATTTTCTCCCTGACCTTTCAACCTTTCATTGTCTTATTATACTAGTTTGTATAACAGGACAAAGATCTATTTTACCAACACTTACTCTGACTGATATTATTCTGCACGAAGCATAAAATCTTTGTCAAGGAGATATTACCACTGTCACGTAGCTGACTGAGGACTAAACCACATCGAATTACAAAGACTTTTCTGCACCTCTGCAGACTCTAGCACACCAGTACAAATTAGTGTACTCTGACTGAGGCAAATTAAAATTTAAAATTGTTTTTTTTACAAAAAACTTGTTAAGAGTTGTGATCTATTGGAGTAGCAACTGCTACACTTTATCCACTGGGCCCATTAAACCTCTTTTTATTATTCTGTATGTCCATTAATCTCACCTGAGCCTAAAAACTCCTCTTGTAACAAGAAAAGCAGGGATGGGTGAGGGAGTGGGCTTCTGAGTCAAATTGCAATCAAGAATCTAAGAGCTATAAAGGCTAATAAAGTGGGGTGAGTCTTCTTTCTAACATAGGTAATGCTGAAAAAAAGTGTAATACTCAGCCAGTGAGCCAAGAGGAAGCACTGAAAGCTACTCTCTTATCTGGCAAGATTTTAAGTGTGGGTGTGTGTGGCTGTGTTGGTGGGACAGAGGGTTATTAAAACCCCAACCCCACCCTTCCTTATGATCAGCTGACTGACAACCCCCACCCCAGACTCTCCCATCTGGGGTCAGCTGTTGACCTTGACTTCTCCATGGAGTTAACATAACCTGATTGATGGCCAGTGAGTGTGTGCATGTGTGTGCATGCATGTGTATGTGTGCATGCATATGTGTAAGTGTTTCGTTTCTTCATGTGGTGGGTCTGGGGCCAGGAACCGAAAAGCCACCACTGGTGTCACTCTTTCTGCCTGGATTATGTTATGCCAAGCTGTCTGCATTTCCTACATCCCTGACATATCTGCTGGGTTGTGCCTTTAATAGGACAGCTCTAAGCTTTTCCTTTTCCTTGACCTCCTCTTAGCCTTAAGGCAGACACTGACCTTTTGGAAAATAAGCTCTTTGATTGACTCACTACTGAGAAGTACGGCTGAGAGGACTGTTAGCAATTAAAATGCTTTTAAATTCGGAATTAGATTAAAATGACTCTAGAAGACATGCAGACAAAAATCAGCTTATTCTGTCTCGGAGCTTTGATCCAGGAGCCAATTTGCCAACAAAGCCACTGGTTTTTATGAGTACACCCTTTCATATCTTTTTTGGTTCTCAAAGACTATCATTTAGTCAGACAATCATCAACTATACATTACATTTACATTTCACTTTTTGAAGTTCTTCACAGACAACTCAGAGATTATAGAACTGCTGATCACAGTTTTCAGCTGTTCCACTGACCAGAAAAAACTACACTTAAGACCTTCATCAAACCCAAGCAGATTTTTACAGACCTTGCACAAAAATATATATTCTTTCTTTTTATATATTCTATTTCTCAGGCTGAAATATTTTCTAACTGACACCTGTGCTAAAATAAAATTTGTAAGAGTTAATGTTGATGGGATGGTCAGAGAAATAATAATAGAGATGATCTTTTTTTTTTATATATATATTTTTTTTTTGGCTGTGGGGTCAAAAAGAAAACTATTTTGGTATCCTTGTCTAGCTAAGTCTAACCTATCCCTGACCGGTTATCCTTGGCCAATCAAAAAGCACACCAGCAACCTACTGACAGACAAGTCTTCATGTCATGCCAAGTTTGAGTTAAGCAAACCAGGGACACCTTACTGCTTACAAGACTCCTGGAATTTTCCAGTGTTTTTTGTTCTGGAAAATAAAAAGATTCCATGTCAAGTGTCCTAGCTAGCAGCCAAATCACAGAGCTGGTTCGAAGAACTGTTATGCTGGTTGTGTATGTAGAACAGCCTGAAGCTTGCACTGAGCTGACTCCAAGAGATTAACAAGGTTAATAAGGCTCTACGATACGCATGGTGCTGCCAGCATATAAATCTATCTGGCTAATACAGGCTTGAAGGAAAAAGTAGTAGAAGTTGAGAAAAATCAGAAAATGAAAAGAGGAAAGAGTCAGAAAATGAGTGAGAGACAGTGAAAGAGATTTTGTCTGCTCTGTATTTGGGGTGGTGCCATGAGGACGTCACCCAGGGGTTTACCATGACTATGAGCTGGCAATCACAGAGATGTGTCTTAAATGTTAAGACCTGCATCTTAACAGAAAGAAAAACGAGACAAAAAAGAACTAACATGCAGTGGGCTCCTGAAAAGGTTCTTGTGAAATTCTAAAAACATAAGAAACAAAGCACATGAGGAATATGACTCACGTAACCTCAGACTGTGTGTGTGTTTGTTTTTATGTGTGATAAACTAATACATGTGTGAGCCTGCATCCTCCGTGCTGGAAAA
This sequence comes from Ctenochaetus hawaiiensis, assembly GCA_029783645.1. Lineage (NCBI taxonomy): Eukaryota > Metazoa > Chordata > Actinopteri > Acanthuriformes > Acanthuridae > Ctenochaetus > Ctenochaetus hawaiiensis. The sequence continues at coordinate 20,784,326 of JAPZDY010000021.1, read as the reverse complement.
GTGGATGTGAGGGGAGTGTTGACGCAAGATGACATCTTGGTTATGCAGACATTTCAACATACCACACTACTTGCAACATAGGCAAACACTGTCATTTCCAACAGTTCAACGCAACATGGCCTCTAGAATGACTGAATATCTTATTAAATTTTGAATAAACAATGTGACTGTGTCAACAGTTTATAATTTTATAAACACTGGATGCAGACAGTTAATATCAAATTATCTTTAGAAGATGAAAACAGAAAAAGATGCAGATGTTTTTTTAACCACTGCCAGTTCATGCTCTTACAGGGACTTGTTTGAGTCTACATTATTTTCAGGCTGATATACAAGTGTAAACTGGTATTGAAAATAATAATAATAATAATCCCATTTTTACTTACTCTATGTGGAAGATTAATACTAAATGAAAAGTAGTAATGTAGTGAGGATGAAATCAAACCTGTGAAGTCCATTTTAACAGGTTCTTGTTTAACCTTAGATAACTTGCTCACTTTTGTCTTTGCCGTGACTTACACCCCCTCTTTTACACACCTGTGGTCAGCGAACTACTATCATACTGACTCAGAATGGAGGCTTTGCTGCCTGTAAGTAGCTACATGGTTCTCACCTAAGAATGAATTGGTAACAGGGTGGAGGGATGGGGGCGAGGAGGTTGACAGGCAAATCAAATATTTCTTTTCTGATCATCCTGAGAATCACTAAAAGTTCAAAACCCCTCTACAAACATTTAAAATGAGTGTATATTGCATATGTTTCGCATTTTAACATTTTAGGGGAGAGAGATTACATTCTTCACCCTCAATTCAATCAAGTCAGGGACAAAGTGCTGAAAATAATTCCCATCAACATCACATACACCAGACATTTTGCCTCATTTGACAACCATCAGTATAGAGACATAAAAGAGCAGGGAGAGAGATAAGGATATAACATGTAACTTTTAAAAATTTATATCAATGTAGTTTTATTAATGGAAAAGAACCTCTCTTAATGTTCCTGTAACACACGCATACACTGAGTGAGAGGACACGTGCTTGTAGACAGGTCTCAAGTCTGTCATACATACAGTTAACACATATCATCATACTGAAAGCAATATTTAAGACACAAGTAACTTGTCTTTGGTCAGTGGCATAAAATCAAAGCGCTCAGCATGCAGACACAAGGAGAATTTATAAACTCTGCACAGAATGCCTGAAAGGCTTCAAACTAAGATCTTCTCGGTGTGATTTTGTGACACTGTTGACCACTTAGCTGCTATTTCACCTTAAATCCAATAATAGCAGCCTTGCAAGAAAAGCTACCTCTTAAATTTTGAGTGATTTGGGACTGCATGAAATACGCGTTAATCCAACACTGCAACTATTTCAGAGGTTGTAGTTAGCAGATATTTCTTGCAGGAATGTGCCAAAAGGCCCATAGTGATATATCTGGAGAACATGAAGAGAGTGCTCGGAAGTCAATTTGGCAAGAGAGGCATGAAATTGGGGTGTATAAAAACAGTTTCAAATGAAATTTTCTTTCTGTGTTTAGCAAAGCCCTACATTGTTATATCATAGTTATTACTGTTTTAGTTTTCAAATAAAAAATGTGACTTTCAAGAATTTCAAAAACTTGACGAAACTTTCAAGAATTTTTTTAAAAAAAGCATGGTTTTGAAAATTAAATGGAAAAAAGCTAACACTTGGGTATTAACAAGATCTTTTAAATAAAATTTTCCTATTTTACAAATCACTACATGTGACCACTGATGCTTTCAAGCTGAATTCGCTCGTTAACAGTAAAACTAGATGATCCGTGACATCTTTACTCTGGCTTCTTCGTCAGACTGCAGCAGCCCTCCTGTTTCATTCTGTATGCTGTTACTTGGTAAATTTACTTCATCTTTGTGGTATAAATTGTTTTTACCGGATTGAAATAATCAGCTTTATTATCACATTGTTTCCTGTCTTTTCATCTCAGCACTTTTGAGTAATTCCACTGTTGCAATAAAAATTGCCACTGATGGGTGATACGTTTAACATAATGCCCCTTAAAGAGATTTAATCATTGCGGACGTAGATATCGGTAAAGACAGCATCCGTTACCCTTTCCACGTCTCTTTGCACAAGTCTCTCCACTACTCATCATCAATCCACCCCCCATGCTCTCACTCATCCTCACCTTCATTGTTTATTCACTTCCCGTAAGCTGCACGCCTAGGTCATACTTGAGGTTTAATATAACACCAGGAAATTGACAACATGTGCCCACCAAAAGGCTAACCAGCTGTACTCAGAGCTATTAATGACAGGTTCACAATTGTTTAAATCTCCTTTTAACAATAGTCAAGAACTCTAAACCAGAAAAAAAAAAAAAAAAAGTTTGGTAGAAAACCGTGATAGATTAGCTTCGGGTACACCTTGGAATACTTTTTGCGGGGACTGTTTTGCCCATCACCTAGATTAAAGGTGTTTTTGGTTGCTATCTCTTAATGCCAAGTAAGAACAGAAGGACTTAAAGCAAGTAAAATGTCCTTGACTGTTCATATGGGTATCTGACTATTTCGCTTTCCTTTTTTAAAATGTAAACCTATCTTTCAAAGTGAAGATTTTTACTAATAATGATACTGATAGTAAGTATGGCCAGAGAAACCCCTTTCCACACACAGAAATGTTATTTAAAGGAAAAAAAAACTTCTTGAAATCACCAGTTGTGTAACTGCTAAAATTTCTGTGACATTAGCCAATCAACTTGACAAGAAATTCAGTGGAAACAGGCTCAACAAACCTTGTGCCAATGAAGTCATTAGGCTGATATAAGCTGCGATTTAACTGCCACTGTGCAGGTGTAGTGTAATGAATAAAACATTTACATAAAAAAAGAAACAAAAACAATGCAGTTCCATTTACAGTGCCATACAACAATGAGCATACTCAATAATCCTCCAGAAAACAGACAAGAACGCTTTTTAGCCACAGAAGATATCACGTTCTCGTACTTACTGGAAGACAGCAAGGAATGAGGCAGACAACCACATTTGTCATAGTTCCAGGCTGGAGATGAGATCCTTAATGGCACACTGGGTGACTGACTGGCAATGCTGACTTTTCAGTAAAGAATACTGCTTGCTGACTACCAGGACAACTTTTAATAGTAAGCCAAAATCCTTAACCCAGGTCACCTTCTTCAGTATTTTTCTCTGCATTTTTGTTGTGTTGCAAACAGATAATAAAAAGGAGGACTAGATTATTGTTTTCTCTATCAAGGGATAAGCAAAACCCCACTCTGAAAGACAATAGGAAATTTCTATGGAACATTGTCACTTGTCTGACATGTGGCCTGTTACTTGTCCAGGAAACCATCTTTCGTAAGCAGTAACGAGGCTGACTTGAGTACTTTTCAATGATTTTAACACAGTTTGGACTGTTATCTACCACTTTTTATAGAAAATAGAGAGTAAAGAAGAATCACGAGCCGGCCTACAGAAGCACTGAAATTACAAGGAAGTACTCTGAAAATTCATTCAAGGAAGTTAAAATTAAAAGCCAGGCTATAATTGGGAAACAATGTGCTCACAAGTCTTATCTAGAAGTTTTTTTGATAAGAACAGCACAAACTTTTCATACAAGCTGCTTTCAGTTACTCACAATCTTTCCTCTAACAGTTTTTAATGACTCATCATGACTTGAAAATTTAAAATACTTCCCAAAAAAACAAACAAACAAAATAACAGTAAATATCAAACAACACCGGACATACAAAAAGAAGCAAACAGTGACAGTACCTTATCAAGGGGTAGTCCCAGCTGTGAATACAATTTAGTCCAGAGCTGCATGAGAGACATGGGTCCAAATGCTTCAGTATAGGGGGGGTAAAATACATACAAACATACACTCCCGCTTCACCTTGAATCCCTGAATGTGACAGCCTCTTCCATGTGTCGCTCAAAGTGATGGTATTCACCTTACGGCCGATGCACCTCCACTAAACAGTGGACTCTCACTAGCCCTTTCACAGTTCCTCTCTGGTTCAACACACACATCTGCCTCCACTGCAGGTACGCTCTGGGCAATGAGCTCACACATAAAAAACTCTGTGACTCTCACAGAGACACAGGCAAGTCTAAAACATGCTTCCTGCTTCGCCAGGACAGTCAGGTATTTGCATAGAGGACTTAGTCATAGTGACTGTGGACTAGTTCCTCAGAGCTCAAAAAGGTGGTTAGAGAGTGAGTGAGAGAGCAGAGGAGGGGAGGGGAGAGGTGGGGAGAAGAGGGAGGGAGGAGGGAGGAGCTTTCAGGAAATGATGCTTTTGTTGGTAAGTGACTAGAGTTACTGGCAGTCAGGCCCATTTTACTGTACATGGTGTAACTCAACCGCATTTGTAGTGTAAACAGTATTGCTCTGGACCTGGCTGCTTCTCACACCCTGCTGCTTACCGCTATGTTTAATGGGCCTGGGCCACTATTTAATGATTATTATATTTAGAGACTGACTCCTTGCTACACTGCCTGTCTTACTTCATGCCCTGCTCTTTGTCTTTCTATTTGTCTGCACAGGCTCAATTTCAAGGCTGCTGTTCTAGTAATGAATACTGATTAATATGATGATCCATAGTTTTGGGGTCATAAGGCTAATAAGAAGAAAGCAAACAAGTTGTCTCATTAGTTTATTTTGGCAGTGTATCACTCATGAGAATCCAGATGCAGACTTAACTTGTCAGTTACCCTGCCATAACATTTCCCTGTTTTTTCTCTGTTGTGCTAATCAGTATTGCAAAACAGAGAACATGTAGATTTATAGTTTTCATGTGGACCTCTGACAGATGTCAGGAATTTAAAAACATATCAATTATAAAATGCAAATTAATGCATATTCAAAAAGTCTCTTGGGTGTCAGACACTACTTCTAGCTGTCCACAGCAGCACTCCAAAACTTCATTATAAATGGTTATTCCCATTACTGGAACTAGGGACACAATTGTTAAAAAGAATTTTCTGGGAATCCGATAGGAAATGGATTTTTTCAACAGTTTCAAGATGTTGATCAAAGACAGTGTCGTAACATTCGATTTTCTGATAGGATAACAATGCTGAGTGTTTAAAAGCCAGTCATAAATGGGAAAAATGCAATATTTAAAGCACAAAAAAATGTTATTAATCTTTATTATGAGTGGCATAGAGGGGTCCATTTGCACACCCAGCTTCCAGGAATATGTGATATCATGCCAGCATGGTAAGGTACTGCAACGTCCATCTTGGACTAAAGGGGAGGCAGACTCTCAGAGACTGAGTGGCGCCTGTCCATGGTGTCATCATGGCATGAGTGGGAATCCTCTGAATAATGTGTGAGTGTTTGTGTATCTGTGTGTTTGTGTGTGTTAGTGGGACACAGAGGGTCATTGGGGAGGAATGAATCATTGATGAGCATCTTTTAAATACACAAACACACAAAAACAGACACACCTTACTGCATCACAGCCTAAAGAAGGTACGACTTGTGCCTGACCGCACCAAAAATACACAAATACAAGTGGTATACAGGTACTTCAACATAAGGTCTCATCCTCACATGTACATATGCACTCTTGCTGTTTACAAAACCCCAGTGTGGCTGCTTGAGACCACATACGAGCATGATTTATTATTGTTTAGATTTCAGTAACTCTGATTGACATTTGTAGCACCGATTATGACTCCAGTTCTTGCTGAGTCCTGATTACTGTTTGAGTTCAGTTGGACATGCTAGCCTTAGTTTATTCTGGACTGTAATGACTTCAACTGAGTACATCAAATGTGCTATGCAGTGCATTTTCCCATGCAGCAGTGAAAGCTTTGTCTAGGCATATGAACTTTCCCTGTTGCAAGAAATTATTTACTCAAAGCAACTGTATTATGCTTGATCACTAACATCTCCTGTAAGCACCAGCATATTGCACACACTATGCATGTACACTGACACATTGTATAACTGCCAGTACAAAAGTGGTCCTAAATTTGCTTTTAGGGATTTAAGGATTTTTAACAAAAACTTAGTTTTATGAAACACAGGATAAATGGAGGTTGAACAATCAAAATCTATTCTGAAGTGGTTTAGGTGGAGCACAAAAGTGCACCTATTTACAACCCTTCAACTAGGCCATCCCAACAACAAAGTTTTAGCGCGTCTTACAAGGAACTAACTAAGAATACCGAACTGATATAGAATGTGATAAGATGGCCTTGGGAAAGTCAGAAAACAAGATAATCCTCTATGCCAGTAAAATAAAACACTGAGGCAGAGCACCTTTGAGTTTGTCACAATTACTTTTGGTTTTCCTTCTAGTACTATAGCTTCCAGGTGAAGTAAACATCTAATTTATAACGTCTAACGTCTGATTTATAAAAACTGATATTTATTGATGAATTCTGCATATTTTTCAAAATACTTATTTGTAATTCAGCAGGGCACATTTAACACCAGCTTTTTTTAACATCTGTCAAAATAAAAATGTCAAAAGTGACCCAGGAATAAGTGGACCTTAAGCAACACACTTCTGTGGCCAGTATTTTTCAGCTCTGCTTGTGACTGATTTGGGTATTTCTGCATAGAAATGCATGTTCATGGTGCATATAGTAGTATGGTAGGGATGTTTCTTTCATTGCCTTTCACAAAGGTATGTAAATATGTGTCTAGTCTATGCTGCCTGAATAATTGATATACATTGTTCCCCTAAAAGCAGATGTGTTAAAGCAACAATAGGGGGTTTGAACATTTAGGAAGTAAATAGATTTCAATTCTGCAGAAGCAAAACTGAAAAGAGGTGCATAAGCAGACTTAATACATGTGAGCTCTTCCTAGAAGCGCACTGTGCACAAGCATGAGTGTGTAAAAGTGAAAAGAACTGCACTAAGAATGAACTAGAGCAAGAGACAACTGTGGATATGTCAAAACGTGACCTGTTGTGTGTAGATGTGAACGTACACTTACAGTACTTACAGTAGGTGTGTTCATGTGTGTGCTTGCAGAGTGCTGTTCACCCTTTGAGGTTAGCCAGAGTGGTTTGTGAATGAGTTTTGGTTTTTTTGTCTTCCAGTAACTCTTGTTTTCATTTTGACGCTTTGCATAAAAGTTCATGTACTTTGGATCCACAAATGACCCAGCCTTAGCCTCAACAGGTATGCACATGTCACTGTGGCACTGAATGTTCAGTTCTCATTCAAACCACAGTGAATGAATACCA
>JAPZDY010000021.1:20725238-20766386 GCA_029783645.1 Ctenochaetus hawaiiensis | reverse complement strand
AAAACTTCTTTTGAACCAGATGATGGGCCAGCCTCCTCTACAGTCACTGAAATTGTCTCTTGGTGACAGCATGGTCACTTTCCCAGCAGCAGAGATTCTTTTGGTGCACTGGGATATTATAACTGAATTGAGCGGCGCACACACTTTTAATTTCTCTGACTGGAATCTGATGCTTTCACTCCAGGCCCCCCTGGTGACCATCCTCAGTGAACTGAACTTGTGTTGTAGTATCAGGTAAAAAGGAATGTTTTGAGTCACTTTTGGTAAAAGGAATTCAGTAACAGGCCCTTTTGGAGCATTTCATGTATTTTATCATCAAATGAAATGTTTACCTTTAAGGGCTGGCAAAGCATCACAGTGCAGTCCTATTTTTTTTAATTTTTTTTTTACTGCAGAGCATCTTAATGGACACAAATATAACCTCAAATTTACTCAAGTACAAGTTAAACAGCACCACTCAAATTTCACTTAGAGCACTAACCCACATAGTTATGATTTTATTTTAACATTTCTGGAAACATAAAAAGAAATTGTACCTAGCTATTTTATGAATTATTTTTTAAGCATTTTCATCTTTTAATACATATATTATACTTTCTGCCATAGAATACACAACAGTTAATTTATGGTATCAAACCTGTATACTGTTAACATAGTGAATGCTTTTATTCAACAGTGTATATTCCTTTTGAGGACCTTACTTCATAGTCTATGTGTCCTATTAAAAAGATTTAATAAAGGGGAACTGTATGTGTTTGTTATGTGGAAGTGGTTCTCTTGGGCAATAATGGATAAGTGAAACATACCTCAATCAGAACGATATTCATGCAAAAACCTCAACACGAATGACACACTCATAATAAATTCATACATCTGTATAATACTTGAGAGTCCCAGGCTGATGGAAAGTTTGGTTAGCTCATGTGTGAAACTCCTGTGGGTAGTTATCGCCCAATTTCAACAGTTTACAGCCCTCAGTCTAAAGGCAATTTCCTGCTGTGAGTACTGAACAGGGTATTTGTTGTGGAAAATTCTCAGCCACCATGTATAAACTTGTGCACGGAACAAAAAGTTACTAAAACTTATACTGTCATTCACAGCTCATGGTAGTGCAAGGTGTTGTTTCAACTTACTGGTTTCCAGATTGCATAGGGTGGTGTACACGGTATCCAGCCTGCTGAGAGAAGGCCTCCCAGGACCCAGAGGAAGCGAATATTGAACTCTGACACAAACGACAGACAAAAAACATTAAATAATACATTATGCAACATAAAATGAACAAATAAATGCATAGAAAAGCAACATTGAACATCTTTAATGCAAAAGCTTTCTCTTAAACTAGACTTAGAATTACCTATAGCTAAGTAACTGTAAAAACACTTTGCTTGTGTTAGACTGAAATGCTCAAAATATAGATGTCACTGCACAGACGCTTCAAATAACTGGTAGCACAGAAGATCTACACAATCACCACAGTTTTGAGATGGATACACAAGGTTGATGTCAAAAATTCAGTATCAGACAAAAATTTAGATCCAGTTTAGCTTATCTCTCTCTCACTCACTTTGTGTGCATATGTGTTGCAATATTTTAAAAATTTTTTTTAGCATGAACGCTTGAATAATAGTCAATAATTGTTTCTATAAGGTCACAGTGACCTTGAACTTTGACTTTAGAACACTGAAATGTAATTTATCCTTGAGTACATATGTGCCTGAGTATAAGAACAGAACGGATGGACAGACAACCCAAAACCTAATGCCTCCACTGGACCCATAAAAACTACATAAATTGTACAATGTCTTGATGACGGAGATTCCTTGACTTAATTTTGTTTCAGTGTAATTGTATAAACCCTTAAATGGTCATATCACAGTAAATATTTCTCTACTTAGCCCTTGTGGAATCTACACAGGCAGATAGTTCCAGTTTTATGAGCTGGGGTTTTGAGAAATTCTCTGGAATAATTTATTACAAGTTTTATTTGTGTTGCTCCAAGGCTAACCGGACATATAGACAAAAGAGTTATTTGAAATTGAAACTGAAATTGGGTTTGTCCACAGGTAATTTTTTGATTCTGTGATCACAAAAACATTTTTTTATTGAAAATAATAACTTAATGTGGCATTTAAAATATCAAAGGGTAGATAACTTAAAGATTTGGCAGATACAGCAAAAAAATCTGCATTACCAGATAGCACAAGGGTTTAGCAAGAAAATTTGAGTCAACCACCCTAAATATATGGTTTTATCCACACAGAAACTGCAAATAATTAAGAATTGTGGAAATTAATATCCCAAATAGGATCGCTTGCTTTTTCACACATTTCAAGATGAGTGTTTCACCATTCAGAGGTCGTATTCACTAGAGTTCAGCCTAGTTTAACTCTGAATACCAGTAGAAGTACCAAAGCAGTACTTTAAAAGTGAGCGAACTTAAAAGAAACTGCTCACAAAAAGTTTTACTTGCATTTAGGAAAACATTGTACAGACTAATAAATGTTAGGTGAATATGCATCAGGCAACTAAATAAATGACATGACAGTAAAATCTCCCAGCATACCTCCATGTTAGAGGAGGTCACAGAGAACAAGCTGCTGTCCAGCTGAGGGCCTTCTGGATGCAGGTAGTTCTCCCCGTCCATGGCCAGCGCTGAGGGGAGGATGGGCATCAGACCACAGCTTCACACATGACCACTAGCTGACTGAGGCTACACACCCTTTGACGGCCACCCAGGTGCTGGCTGTGTCCGAGATAGTACTTCTAACAAGGGTAAAAGCACTCCATGACCTGAAGAAGATAGCAGATATGTGTGGGTAGGAAGGAGAGGGAGAGAAAGAAACATGGACATCAGAGAAGCAGTGGAGAATTTTTTTTGCAACAAATATGGTGATCAGCTTCACATCAAGGTTTTGGATGTGTATACAAGCAAAAGTCATTGATGTCCAGGCAAATGCTGGACTGAATAAATACAAAAGCTCCTCTCACTTCTTTTAGAGCAGAGCCTAATTAAAACTTTGTAAAGTGTATAACTTACAAGGCACTCTTTAAAGAGTACACAGAGAAAGAAAATTAACCCACAATAAAAAATATGGGAGATTTAAGGACAAACTGAAATGTATAGGATAAATATAAAATGCTGTTCAACACTATACAATAATGGATTTAGTCATATTTACTCCATAAGATTGTACTGTGATAAAGCATATATTAATATAAGAATAAATAGTTTATGATGCTTTTTAATTAAAATAAAAAAAAATAGCATATGAATTTAGACAAATTAGACAAATAAATAAGGGTTCCTTTCCAAGACTGAATATATTTGCCCTAGTCACCAGACAAACTGAAATAACATCTGATTCATTCTGTTGCGTGGGCTCAAATTTATTGATTAACCTTGCTTATTAGCTGGTTGTCATTCAACATCATGTAGGGTTCATCAGGAACTAATTAATATCACAGCAGCAGGTCTACAACAGAGGGGAGTGTCTATTCTAAGGAATATTGACTTGATTATCAAGTTCTTCTGTTATCTGGTATAATCTACAGTCAATATCTTGGCCTTTTTTGTGAAAATAATTTCATTTTTGTGTTATTTCGTTTGTTGAAAACCTAGACTAGCTTTTCATTTCATTTGTTAATTTTTTTTATTACAGTCATAGTCAGGCAGCTCAAGACCTGTGTATATATCCGTGTTTGTGTGTTTTACAGCTCAAACTGTTTATGTCCATTATAATGACAGGTGAGACTGGCTAGACCAGACTGTGTGGACACAGGCAGAAGGCTTCCTGCAATGCTAACAAGCTCCCTGCCCCAGTTCTTTTATTGTATTTTCCTCTTTAATTTGTCTGAATAAATTAGACACACCCTCTCATAATTGGAAAACTGACCACAGTGACCTACTTCAATTTGATATGGTTCCACACAGGGTACAAAAAATTCTGACTAAAAAGCTGGTAGCATGCAATTCTGCTGTCTAACACTTAAATTTTTTAACAAATTTGGAATAATGTGTAATGAATATCCTTGCCACCACCTGCATAATGTGTATAATGTGTTTTGAGTCAGCTTTAGCTTACTATTCTGGTATGTGTTGAGACAAAAGGGTGTACAGGAATACACATTTTAAAACATTGATTCTAAATGCGTGACATGCAGAGCAAATAAAACTAAAACTAGGACTGAAATCTTGACAAATAATCCACAAATCTGACCAGTCTGACTGCTGAATCACTTCAATCTCACTAAAGCGCACTACACAGTGCATGTCTGTGTAATGTTAGTAACACTCCTTTGCCCCAAACTAATCAAACTGTTACCTTCTTTCCACTCTCCCTTCCTTCATTCCTCCTCAGGTTTGCTCCCAATCTGGCACAGGCCAGATGTGTTCACTGGGGACAAAGCTGAGGTAATAAATCCTAATAGAGTTTATGAGGGTCTAAATAAGAGGGCCTTTGTGAATCTGAGTGCATGCAAGTAAGTCTATGTGAGACGGAGAGGGACAGAGACCTGACCCAACATATTCACCATTAGCATAGCCAGTACACACAAAGGGCCATTTCAACCTCAGGCTGCCAGTGTGATACCGTCTGGATGAGGGTGAAGCAAATGCAGGGAAGCCACAAAGGACCAGCTAGAAAACTTTCTAGGCAGAAGGTCTTAGTCAAAAAGATATAAATATATATTATTTGCCTAAGAAAAGGATATAAATATATAATCTTTTGCCTAAGAGATATTGTCTGAATATGCATGGATAGTTTCCAGCCTCTGAGGTCCAGATGAAGGCAGGGACAGAAAAGAGAGGCAGCTCTGGGCAGTTGGAGAGTGTTATTTAGAGACTGTGAGACACCTATTAGTGTTGCAGAACTGTGCTCAATGCAACACCCCACGGATATTGAAGGCTAAGATGAACTCAAGGTTCTTATACATCTTGCCAGCTCATCTGAGTCAAAACTCTTGATAAATTCCTATACATCTTTCAGTCTAACATTAAGCATACAGGTTATGCAGGTCAAATGCACATTAGTATTCAGTGTGAATGGGTCAATTATGCAATATCACACCCTCTTTCAGTCTGTGTTTACCTGGGTGTAACACTGTTTAGCATCTATGGTATATCCAACTACAATGAAAAATAGAGAGAAAAACAGAGTGAGAAAAAGAGAAAATTGTGCATGAGTCAGAGAGATAAGCTAAGCTAAAACCTAATTTTGTTACTTTATGTAATGTAATCCTATATTATTCAATTGAATTTTGTGGTTAAGCTCATTTCTTCAAAAGGACGGAATTTCTTGTTAAATGTGGCATTTGACAAGAAATTCTTCCCAATGTCTTACCGTAATGCCCTATTCCCCACCCCCCCATACCATCCATTTCTATATCAACAACCAGTACTATGCCACTTCTCGTTTCTTAGCAACAGGAAAATGTGTCTTTTGCTGTCCCCTGTTCCCAACCCCCCAGCATGCCTCTCTGGATAATCAATACTGATCACTGTAAGAGTGGTCCCAGATAACTCCTTCCTGTAAGGCCTGTCATTACTGGAAAAGGGTAAAACCCCTGTCTACCCCTAACCACCATAGTGGGGAAAGGAGTGAGATGAAAAGAAGCCATTAGTAAAACACAAAGAGTTGAAAATATGAGGGAAAAAAAAGACATAAAAAACGTACATACATATACACAGCAGCACAAGGGACCCACAGAGTTTATTCATCCAAAAGCAGCAGACACAAATAAAATTTTTTCCTATTCAATTTTTAAATTTTTTTTTCATTTTTAACCCCGCTGTAACTTTTTAAGATGTGTTTAAATTCTTCATATCTAGATTTGTGTATTAAGACTCTGAAAAAAAAACAACTGTGTCCTCTGTGCTAGAGAGGAGGGCAATTTTAAAATTACACACAAAACATTTGTTCTAAAACAGTACAGGAAGAAAGACAGAGAGAAAGAAGAAAGACTCTTTTGCAGTGTAATCTGTTAAATCTATTAATTACTTCAAAGGTTACTGCCCGTTTTTTTACAACCCCCTCCCATGTGGGTGTCTCCTTCCATCTCTCTCTGTGGGTGGCCTGGTGCTAAAGCTCACTGCAAAGCAGCTTTGGCCATTTCGTAGGCAGCAATTGAGAAAAAAACTTTCAAAAACTGAGACAGGTGCATGGATTATTTGCTGAACATGCCAAATACACAATGTGATTAATCTTTGCAGATCTAAAAACTGGAGATTTGGTTGCATTTCCAGCTACAATTCTGGAGCCTTTTGGTTCCCTTAGGCTGAGCTAGTCACTGTGTCTGTCAGCCAGACAGAGGTTAACAGGCAGCATGTCTCTGTCACTTCAAAAACTGTTTACTATGTGTGTTGTTAGTTACAGCACCCAACATTTGCTTGCAAATACGTCAGGTAGGAGGTAAAAAGCTGTCTGTGGTATGAGGGACTGCCTGGTTGTATGCAGGTGGTCTTAAGTGAGTACTGGTGGCAGAAAGAGCACATGGAGATCATCCAGGGAAGTGTGACTTCCTTAAGCTGCTAAGTCACGATTAAGACTCACGAGGGGAACAACCACCCTGCCTGGCGCGTGCGCCATCACATTCACAAACATACACTCACATGTAGAGTGTGTATATATAATCATATTTTCAAACACAACAAAATTACTTGTTGTTAATTATTACCCAAGTTTCCTTGTAAGGACAGAACATCTTTGGAGGGAAAAAATGTTTCCTGTTTTGTGTTATAGCAGAAAAGCACTGCCTTCATTTGTTCAACCTAATGCCTCTGTACTGTAGACAACTGTGGCATCATCACCTCTCACATGCATTCCTTTACTTCCACTCATCCCACTACTTTTCCCTGGGTCCTGTACTAAATCCTTCTTAAGATACTGAGAAAAGCTCAGCTTCATGCTCAGCACCATGTGGTAGACAGGATGTCCACAGTGGATGCATTTTAGCTAAGTTTTTAAATTACATGTAAGAAAATGCAGCTGTCTGAATGGGCTACTAAACAGGTTACACAGAGTCACGAGTATCAGGGCTGTCCCAAATACCATTATTGGTATCTGCAGAGCTTTGATATTAATCAACAGTAAATTACTGATTATTCATCTGAAGGTGGCTGAGCCTTACTAAGACAGGACAGATATTTCCAGGCTTCTTTGATGTCTGCAGAGTTTCTGTGTTTAACTTAAAGATTCTGCTGTTCCACATTTTATTGCTTCCATTGTAAATTGTTATTTAACCAAAAAATTTTGTGTTTCTTTCACTTTCTAATCTTGCTTGTGCTATTTTTTTTTAAACTAAATGCTTTTCACAATGAAAAAAAACACTTCCTAGTTTAAGTTAAATAACATAGGACACAACATTCTAAGAGACAAAAAAGAATGATAAAGGAGTTTGTTTCATCCAGCACTGTGAAGTGTCAATAAATGACATCGAAGTACAGGCTGGCTGACTGGGCAAACAACTGAACTTTCCCATGAAAGCTGGCAGAGATCATCTGTATAGAGAAACAGCTGATAATGTATGCCCCCTGACACACCAAACTGACAGTCAGCAGATGAGGTTTTTTTTTAAATTAACCTGCAGCTTTTAACATGAGCTAAAGAGGCTCTTTCAGCATTTTGCTTACATATCTGTGATTTCACTGAAGTGCAGTTCTTCTTATTTCTCTCCTTCACCTCTGAAATTGTTTTGTTCAAAACCAAATATCAAGAGCTGACAACGTTAGTGTCATTTACTATTTATCAGACATATTCACAGTTAGAAGCAGTTCACATTATAATATAAACCATTCAATCAAAAAGCTGCTTTATAATAACAGTGGTTTGTATGTCTGCATTCATAGTTCCTCTGTTTCCTTTTCCAATGACAAACAGTGACTATGTCTACCTGCTAATTAGCCAACTGTCGACAATCATTCAATCTAATGCACAACACTCACTCATCACCAATCTAAGTCAATCAGTATCACCAGTAATCAGGTTGTAAGTGATTAGGGTCCAGATGTCCCACACCAGAACAGCAAGGGGGCTGTTAGTTGGTTATGATTGCATTGACTGCCTGGATTCATTAGCTACTATGATAAAATATTCATAAAGGAACAAGTTACTTCCCAGGGAAACACTGAGCTTCATCATTCAAAACACCCTACATTATTAATTGGCACCTTTTTCGACACAAAAGGCTTATCCTTGCCACCCCCTGCATGCTAAAACACACACACAAACACATTTATGCATAACCTTAAGTAAATACACTGATAGATGTAGAAATTAGCTACCAATCTGTTTCAGTTCCTGTTTCACCTGACCACAAACAATTTGAATTAAGAATTGTAGAAACTGTCGTAGAGGGGCTGTGAACAGCCCAGTTACAGGGTAGGACACTAGATAGAGCATAATGATCAAATGACTGTGTAACCAAATCTGCTGTCTTATCAAAAGCCGGGAAATGGAAACAAATTGGGTTTTAAGAGCCTGTTGTTATTGCATTTCGCCCATTCAAATATTTATCAAAGAGGCTCTCTGGACTGGGACAGGACACAGGAACAGTCCTGTCACAGTCATTGAATGATTTGGTCTGACTGAGATGCAGGGTTCAAAGATTTAGCTACTTACACAGGGATAACAATTCATCCTAATTCGATTCTTATCAACCCACTCCAAGTGGCTATTCAGCACCATTTTGCCATAATGATGAATATCCTTGTGCCCACAAACACCAGCTGAATGAGACATTTAAGTGATTTATCCCTGAAGGGAGAACTTAAGCATTTGTGGCTCTAGTGGCGATGCCACGGTAGTGGTAAATAAAGAAAGGCACAGGCTATGAGGAAGGACCAGGCAGCAAAGAGGTGAGAAAGGTGGAGGCAGAAAATAGTTTGACAATGAAGAGCAAAGCAAAATGGCGTAAAGTAAAAAGAGAGGTAGAAAACTATTATTAACAATAGTTTGCAGTGGCTCATTTAGGGGCAAATCCCTCTACTTCTACTGCCAATGCCAGCATCCACCCGAAATAGATCAAAGACTGACTAGATCAGAGAGAGGATGATCCACTTAGCTTCCTATTTGCCTTGTTTTTCTGTCATCTAATTTCCTCAGAATGGAAGGATGATGACACATGCTTTGTGTGGCTCTCTACACTTTATTGCTCTGGTTCAACCTGTTAGTTAATTTTACCTAAACAAATTTGTACAGCGGAGAAGCTTGGACACAGCCACATTAAGTCAATGAAAAGAACAATTTTATGCCTTTTTAAACTTTGCATTCACAAAACAGTGTTATAAAATACTACAATTGCTCTCAAAAGAAGCAAAGAAGCATAAAGTAAAGTGCAATTTAAAAGTGGGAGATGAAGCCATATGCTGCATAACTGATAACCATGGCTCCATCTTACTGTCTGCGAGGTTTATTTCTTTTTGTCATTAAAAAGGGCATATTATCATGTCTGTTTACATGTAGCCATATCAATATGTGAGCGTATTATCAGGTAACTTTTTTTTAACAAAAACTTGTCAAAATATGAAAATATGTATATTTCCTTAGATAAATTCAATGCTGTCTTTTAATGTATAAACATAAGGCTGTAATAACACCGCTCCTCCATTCCCCTCTCTTTTCGCTTTATCTCTCTGCATCAGATACTTCTCACCTTTACGCTGTGGTGTACTCATTTTGTACCCTTTTTGATTCTCAAAATGAGGACTATCTCGTCTCCCACCATTTCTGTCAACCTCCTACTCTATACTTATTCAATCACAAACCTCATGTTCTCTCAGCAATATTGCCTATTTCTTCATTTCCTGCAATAACAGCGATTGCTTGTTGTTTTTTCTTTTCCAGTTACAATCTCTCTCTTGCCATGCCCTGGCTACAATATGTATATATGTCCCCACTTTCCTAAGTTCATTCTTCTTTTGTCCTCAGCCCTGTCAAAGCAAGCCATTGGCACTGGCTGTTGCCTCTCACCCAGTCTGACCCTCATATGGATTTTACTGGTGATTGGAGGCAGCTGGTTCCCTGGTTCTGAATCTCCACCCACTACTTACCCCTCTCGATCATAGTTACTCAGACAGCCAGTTCTTACACCAAGCAAAAGCTATCAGATGCACATTTCACAAGCACATAACTCCACTCATAGCTTGTTTTCATTACACAAATTAAAAATTAAACCACCAAACTTTTAATGTAATTATGCCCTGTGTTTAAAAATACACCACAGAGTAAAATTCTGTGAGAGAGGATGCCAAAAAAAGTGTTTCAGTTTTCTGGTCTCTACCCTACCCCTGTCCAAATCCAGACGGTACTCTACTCCACTTAGATTGACCTCACTTTTTCTGGCATGTGTGAGAATATTGCACCACATGCACAGCGTCAGGGAGCCTGTTTGTGTCTGTCTGTCTGTGCTATTTTGCTACGCTAACTTCAGTTCAGTTCAGTTCATCTGTCTGGTATGGACTGAGGCAACTATCGTACTCTTGAACAATAATACCACTGTAGGCCAGTAAACCATGCAGAAAATAAATCACACAGGCATAATCCATTTTGAAAAACATATATTAAAGTTGATTAGGTAGTGAAAAAAAACTTCACGGAAAAAAAACCACACAGTGGTCTCTGGATGACAGGGCAAGTCCAAGATGAGTTTTAGATAATAGCTTAGAATCTGCACTTGGTGTTCTCTAAATTTATTAGTAACAAGACACTGTGGTAGAGAAGTGCCAAATCTGTGCTGAGAAATTAGTATTTGTTCACTAGAAAGTAGTGACAAGTTTAATTTTTAGCTTTCAAATGCCCTTAACAAAACAAATTTTGATTGGCAATCCTAAAAAATAAGTAATCTTTATTTAATCAATAATGTATTAATGGAAAAAAATGAGTAATATAGTCAGTTGACCATTGTGCTTGACTATCCAAGTAAACAATATCTATTTAACAAAAACTCTTAATTCCCCTGTGGTACTGCATTATGCCACTTAAGTAAAAAATTATGGTAATGCTTGCCAGCACTCTTCTGGCCCAAATCCATTTAATCTTCTCACAAATCCCACCTCCAACACTGTTTCACTAACTGTGAAGGATGAGCTGAAGACCAGCAAAAAAATAACGGTTGACACACTTGAGTAACACTATGCACACACAGATCTAATTGGATTGAGTTGTGTGAGGCTAATTGAACCATATATAAAATGCCTTCTATATAAAATATATAGAAGGCAGGTCAAAGCAGTTGAAAACTTGGTTCAAGGTTCAAAGAGAGAAACTGTAATTGCCAAATCTGGACTGACTGATTTTTGCTATTGGTGTGACAAAGATGTTTCCTTCTCTGTTAAGGATACATTTTTTAAAAATATCCTCTGGATCAATTTACTGTCAGCCCTTAAGAAAACAAGAATAGCAATTACTTATTACTACTTACACATTCAAACATAAACAGAGATAATATTTTAATGAGGTACTTCTGTTTATATGATTTTTTTTTTCAATTTAAAGAAATCCAATGTTAAAAGTTTTTTTTTATGGATAATAAACACATGATGTTTCCAATATTATTCAGTAATAATGTATAATAACTGTGATCACAATACAGACCAAAATAATCATAATTATATTTTTGGCCATAACTAGGCAACCCTACTCATACTAGGCAGGGACTACAGTGGCCAGCTAAAATATGACTGTGGTCTGGGTTTTACTGCGAGTGCCTCCACCCTCAGCTTAACTGTTGTTACAGTAAACTCATTTTCTCAACATTTGGGGTCAAGCAGTTTTGGAGCATCCACATAACAAAGAACTCACTTTTTTTTTTGTTTTTAATTCTGATCATGACTGCTCAGAGCAGAACAAGGTGCAAGTATCTTTGTTGTATAAAAATCTGATCAATTATTTTGCAGTTAAGTTGTGTATTTCACAAATATTTTTTACCTTTAACTAAATTAAAACTACTGCATTTACAACAATAATTCTCTAAAGGCAAAGAGTTTGAAAGTTTTTTTTCGAAAATGCAGAAATCTGCAATAAAATTTGTATTTAAAAGCGATTAGAGAAAAAAAGAATGATGGAAGCTTACTAATCTGCATGTATCTACATTGAAATATATCCTCTATTACATTCACACATAAGTTAAATACTTCAATGCCTCTAATACTTCACATTCAACACAAACTATTCCAAACATCAGGGAAAAAGGGTCCCATGTCCAGAGATCAATATCAATAATCCATCCTGAGATAAGAGTTGATCCTACATGTGAAACAGGTCACCCAGTTAGACAGGGTCAGCATAAACACATTTGATGTTCTTATTTCGTGTAAAAGGCATTACACAAGAATATCTTGGGCCCCATACTGACAGGACAACCAGTTCTTGGTCTTACAATTTGTTGATCACGAGTATTTGAGTGTAAAATGTGGCATGAGTGATTATTCTACTTGATATGCTGTGGCAAACATTTTAGAGTGAAGGTTAATATTCAGACTTCAAATAATAGCTTGTTTTTTTCTGTTCTATGATTAGGACTGGTTATCATCCTAAATCTTAACTGAAACAATGACACAGTCATTCATCAATGTGGACACTAAAACTTCTCTCATATTTCCTTCCCAGATGAGTCCTTTTTGAAATCACTGTTTGCTTTTCTAAGAAGGGTGTTTGTTCACTTTTTCCACAGAAAACCATGAGGCAAAATAGTAAGAAGTCCAAGAGTATGGCATGCTCCCCTGCATTTCACTCATCTCCCAGAGGATTTTAAATGGCTTGGGAGAGATCCCCATAGCCTCCAGGTCTGGATACTAGTTGAGACATGGTATAGTCAAGCATCCCATCGTAAAGGGACTGTTTGTTTCTTGTTAGGGAAGAAGTGAACAATAAAGCAATACATTGCCTACAACTATCACTGTTCTTTTACTCTCTTCTAACCAAATACCCATGTTACAGCGCTCAACAATAGGGAATGCCTAGTTACCCAGGATAAGTAAAATGCTTTGTCAGTCTACTAAATTTAGCAACTCATAGAGAGCTGCACATACAAAGTGTTGATCAGGCACTTGAAAAATTATAGTGTTCATAGATGGTTATGAGCTTAAGCATAGGCAAATATATTGATAACTCCTGAATCACTCCAAGAGTTTAGCTGGGTGGCATCAGAAGATGTGGGAGAAACTCCGACTATGTATTGTGCTGTTTGCCATAAATTTGAGAGCAAGGCAGTTACTTTTCAAAAGCACAAGTCAGAAAAATGCTGCTGAAATGCTGTTAGAAAAGCCGAAAACATCTTACTTGCAAGGCTGCTAGGAGGGCTGCTAACAACTGTTTATAAATAGAACAATTTGAATAGGAGGGTCAAATAAAAAAAATACTTCAGACAAGTAGATCTCTGAGCCACTTGCTTAGCTGGGCAAGTAGACAAAAAATTAATGTCGAACCCTCTGTTATGTTTAATACATGAACCATAATCTAATGAAGGCCGGATTCCGGGAAAGCAGAAACTGAATCAAGCGTAATACCTAGACTCGATCCCCCTCCTCCACTACACATTTTTCACTCTCACTCTGATCAGCCCACAGGCTATAAATGAGATTTATAACTGGCACCAATTGGGGAGGGGAGAAAAAAAGGGCTAGCCAAGACGAAGGGAGATGGAGAATGGAGGCCAAGTCACAGAGACCAGAGGGCATGAGCCACAGTTGAGCCATAGATCACAGCTACTCCACTTCACTCAACCAGAGAGCATTCAAAAACTACTATCAATAAAGTTCGCTATTTCCTGCCGATAATGATATGAAAACATTGAACAAAACCGGATCATCATGTTTACGAAAATGAACATTTCAGAATTTGTATTTTAACACTATTCAAAGGCCAGCTTGCGAATCCTGCTTTACACATGATCATACAGTTCCTGTAGAATCATTAAACAGTATCCACAGATCCAGTGTGTTGTGACCCTCAGAGTCCCTGTAGGGCAGACTGCCATCAATTGTCTGGCATGTTGGGAAGAGGGGGGACTGTGCTGCACAAAGCTAATGACCAAGTAAAGAAGCAAAGAGATATGTGTTTTTTTGCCACATATATCTGATTGATAATCTGACAGTGTAGCAGCCTCGCTGGTTGGTGACACAAAATGTATGGGGAGCCAGTGATGAACTGGCTAAAAGAGGGCAAATGAGGCCATTGACCATGACTGACTGAGGCTAAGGGCACTGAGGTAAGGGAGAGGAACTGAGTGTGTCATTCGCTTTGCAGTTAACAAAAAGTATCCATTAACAAAGAAGAATGACATAATTAGAAAATTAGCCAGCCACCATAGCAACCTACCGTGTCAAGGCTTGCGTGAGACCTAACTAGCTTTGGCTGCAGGCATCAGACACATGGGAAACTAAAGAGTGAAAATTGCAGGAAAGAAAAGAACTAGAGGGGACAGCTTTGTGAAGGCCGTTTTCCTTTCCTTCTCATCAAACTTGCAGTTTTCAGAGTAACCCCTTAAAACTGTAGTATGTTTGGTTTGTCACATTTAAGGCTAATGTTTTAGGCCATGCGCTTACGTTTATCTTAAAGTAGTTTAATGCCTGAAACTTGATACCTATACATTATTAGAAAATACCAGTGATATAAAACCTTGTTACCTCTTGTCATAAAATAGTTACATCATAGTTTTATAGTGCCATGGTGCAGGGTACACATAGTTACATACATGGTCACTTTTTTTCTAGTAAGCATTAAGCTCAGGAATTAAAGAAAAATATTTTGGGTTACTCACAAGTTTAAATTCATATATCATGACTGGATTACACCAATAAGTTTATTATTAGTAATGCCCACAACTAAAGTGATTTTAAATTTTCTTATTTGATATTAATGATAGTTTATGGCAGGCACAAACGGGCTGTATTTTCGAAAGCTTTGTGAAAACTACACACATTTCCAACTAATTCACGATGTCCTACAACTATACGAAAACGTACATTAGCAGGCAGCATTAGCTAACATATACCCATGTGTGCACGTTTATGTACTGAAGTAAACTGCATTTATTTAACACAGGTTGTAATAGAAGTTGTGGCAAAATTTGGCTTCCTTTGAAGAAAGGTACAGAGACACATAGGTCAGCGTACAAGCACAAAGGGAGGCAGCCGCTTTACGTTCCAGTGTTACTGCCACTGCTGCTAGCTTGCTAAACAACAAACGGTACACTTAACAGGCTCTAGCGAGAAATCTAACGCAATTTACACAGTATTTCAAATTTTCCCACTTTAGTTTCTAGGTCAGAAATAATGGACAGAAAAATTTGGCAAGATCCCACACTGGATTGCTAAAACTATGCATACTCCGGTTAGCTAACTGTGCTAGCTAGGTTAGCACAACGTTAGTCGTTTTCCCACTTTGGGTATGTTCGTTTTGTACATTGACTGCGTATGTTAGTTGAATAACGAAGTTATTCAGTATGCTGAAGAACTCTTAGATCACACCATGATTCCAAGAAGAACCTTTATTTATGTTAAGCAACTACATAAGGGAGCATGCTAGCCTTTTAAAAGTAACGTTAGCCTTGGAATTTTTGATAGACAATATTATACTGGTTAGCAGCTATCAAAGGAATAGCTTATTACTAAGTAACTAGCTATATTTCATAACTGCCGGCCTGTCTTAACAATGGCGTACAATTGCCAAGACCACAAGACCTCGACGTCTCTTTTTATACGCTATAGCTACCATAACTTCTCGTAGTCTCATTACAGTTTACTGATAACGTCTCCTATGATAACGTTTAACTCAAGAACCGGCGTAGCCCGTCGTGAAAAACGTGCGCGCCTAGGAGAGGCTGCCCAGAACGCATCTTGTTATAAGGCAAATGCCGATGTGTCGCCTGCCTTTTCACAATATCCTCAAATTACACCCACCTTGAATGTGTTTCTTTGTTTCAATCCAAACCCCGACCTAACGGGCTGCGTTGGGACGAAGCCTCGCGTCAAAGTAAAAGAAATAATGAATTGTATCCAACTTATTCTTCTCAGTTGTTTTCTCCACTTCCTGATTGAGACGGTGCCATTTTGAATAGCGAAAAAATATTTCCGCTGCTGTCGTCACGCGCAGTGCCGCTTGATGATCGCGAGCAGAAAACAGCCAGGCCTTAAATAGTTCATCACAGCTATGTGTGTTATACCTGAGCCTTTACTTCAAGTTAGGAATTAAAATGAAGGCAGGAGAGACACGAAATTATCAGTTTATAGTTAGATCATTGGCCTGAATGTCAATACGTTAAAAAGTAATAACCAAATAATAACAATAACATGTAAAAACAGCCCAATAAAAAGCTTAGCATGCTTTGATATAATGTTTATAATTTGTATCGAAATATATGAATACACTACTTGAAAAAACTTATTTATTAGCTAACATCTTGTTAAGTATCCAAGACAAAGATGTTGGTTAAGCTATTCCACAAATGAAATTAGAGACAAATTGCCCATCACTTGGTTTAAACTACAATCACACAACATAAAACATGCAAAGGCTTTCAAGTTTGATAAGCCATTAAACTCTATTACATCTGAAAATTGAGTCACGCCTTTTTAACCAGAAAAGAGATCTGTAAATGCATGCTCCTAAATAGGAAGTTAACCATAGGGCTTATGTTTATACTTCTTTCTATTATAGTATCTAATGCTACAAATCACAGGTTAAATAGGCTATTTAAATTGAAATGCTATGTTTTTAAATCTCTGAATTGCTTAAAATAATATAATGTTTTGATTGGACTCGGCATTAAAAATCTCCCAAATAGCCTGCTCTGAGATCCACAGACAACTTTTCAGATTTCCTCAGTAAACAAACATTCAGTTTTGATGAAATATTATTCAGCTCTAAATTGTGTAAGACTACTGAAAACCTCATGAATTAACTTCATCAATTAATTAGTATAAGGTATAGATTTTTCTGTAAGATTTTGCAGTTTTTTTCACTCACTGTAAGAAACCACAGACCTAAATTTAGCCCACAATACTCTAAATACAACTGCTACAAAGGTTACTATTTCACGAAAGTAGTAGTTTAAAGTCAATGACCAACAAATGTAACAACTCAAGGGGTAAAATCAGAGATGATTAAAGAGAAAAAGCATTACATATCTGCCTGAAACAGCATATGGATAAAGCAATTACAATTGATGATAAAATAAAAGGGCTCTAATATTTCTGTTTTTGTTGGATGTGTGATTGCTTTGCAAATAGACCCAATTATGGTTCCTTATTGTTTTGACATGATATTTCAAATCAGTTGGACCACTTCCCTGCAGACAGATATCCTATATAGTCTATTTCATTTAAGATGTTAAATGCAGTATGTTCATCTTCCTCCTGCAGGTCGCCGTCTCATTTTGGCATCCATTTGTCCATTTCACATTATTGAACAACAGAGCTGGAAGAGCTCCAGTTGTTTCCAGCAAACACACCGCTTCTGATTTCCTGGTATATCAGTCCCCCTATTCCCAACAATGGAGGGTGGTGGGAAGCAAATTGGCAATATGTGTGTGAATGTCTGTGTGCTTGAATTCAAGAGTCTATTCCTGAAATATACTGACAGAGTTTTGCTTTTTTTTTAACCTTTCTGGTATTTTTACAAGGTGCTTGTTGATTACATGTGATGTAAAAACTATATAAATGCATCCTGGCACATTTTAGTTAAACCCTTAAAATGCATGTCATCACTTTGGAATTCCAGTGTAACATTGCTTTTATCTTAGTTTCACTTATCAGATTTGGTTCATTACAATAACAGTAGATAGGTGTGATGAAGCAATACCCTACACAATGAGAAGAATGAAATGATAAATGTATGCAATAAAAAATATGTCTGATATTGTGTGTCTGAAGTACCTGGAAGAAAACTGCTCTTTTAGTTTGAGTTTGGCGCACCCTGCTGGAATCAAACTGCAAACACTTGATATTAAAGTGAACCGAATCTTGAAAGTCATGACTGCTTGAATAAAGTTATTGAAGAATATAAGTACTGAAGCAAGCGGTAATCCCAGGGGCTAAGCAAAAGCATATAAAGCAGAGTCATTGCAATGAGGATTTGCCTTTATTGAGCAATTTTCATCATGATTGTGAAAGCACCAGAGAATTACTTCCCACTTCCTGTTTGTGTCTTTTTTAACGATGTCACAGCAAAAGGGGTCTGCAATAACTGTGTTCCAGACAGAACTACAGGAATGCCACAACTGTTCTTTCACATTTTTTTGTCCATTCAGCTGCTGTTCATTGCTACTCTTGAGCAACTTATTTAGTGTGAATAGTGCAATGCATGCACTCTCAGCTCAGAGGACAGGCCAAAGGCAAGTCAAAGACTTCCTTTGTAGAAGAACCAAAATGTTTTCAAACTTACAGTGGTGGTCATTGTCAGTTATTGGAATAGTTAACTCATCTGCATTTGTCTGGCTTTTTTGTAGCCACTGAAATGCCCTTTGAGAGATCCACATTTTCTTTTAATGTAGGCCAGGAAATGTCTATGACTTTTGCCAGATGGAATAATAAGAGGGAGAAAGAAATAAGAGTCCACAAAGACTGTCTGTTTCAATATGTTTCCAATTCAGTTTTAGTGTCTGATACTAATAAAGAAAATAAATTAATCACAATGTACAATGGTCATCATCAGTATTTGTAGGTAAATCACAGGCAGCACAATATGCACGCACTTCATAAAATGCAACATTAGGTGCTCCATAAAACCGGAATTAGTATAATTTGAAAGTGTGTTGCTGTATAAAAAGGAATGTAGGCCTATTTCCTAATACGACTTAGGTAAATCTCTGACAAAACCAAATTGCATAACTTTCTCCCCAAAAGCTTCTTTGTCTCCACTTCATTATTTTCCCAGTAAAGGCCATGGGTGCCTCAGGCCAGCTGTAATTTGATTAATCCACCGAAGGGGTAGCCAGACGGTAAGAGCCCACTCTGCTTCTTTTCTATTCTTTTTCAAAATTGCATATTAAATTACTGACATTCCTATCATTCAATTTATTAAAAACATTTATTTAATTTGCTCCATTATTAAATTCGTTCTCATAAATATATTGATGTCTTGATATAATTTTTATGTTGATTTAATCCAATATCATTATTGCTATCACTGGAGCAGATTTTATCACCTTGGGACTGATAAGTGTATTTAATTTTTTATCAGGATTCTGTAGGGAGGGAGACTGAACAGTGTTTGAAGAGATGGAGACCTTAGTCTTTTTATTTTCATTTTCTGCCCTGGGTGTTCTTTATGCCATGAACACCATCCCTGAATTTCAAGAGTAAGTAATACAATCCACTGATCTCTCATTTTCTGCTCACAGTTAGAATTTTATAGTTCCACATTTTTCTGTTTTGGGGAGAAAAGCTGTCAATTATTGCTATAGAATTAGTCTACAGTTATTGCTAATTATTAACTCTATTAACTTGTGTTAATATAAGATCAAAACTCTTACAATTATAGTAGAATTAGGCTACAAGAAATGTGTAACAGTGCGGATGATTTTTCTTGTAGATAGACAGTATTTTTTACCACCACTAGAGAACACTGTAAGCTTAAAACTCAAGGTATATCTCTATCAGACTATGACTACCTCATAAGTTCTTGACCATGCAAAGCACCAATAATACTATGATTTTCAGATTGTATTTGCCAATTGTGTCTTTAGTTGTGTGCAGTCTTCAAATGATTAAACCTGAAATTAGCTACAAGATAAAGAGAATAAATAAGGAGCAAAACAAAAGCAATGTTAGCAGATTTTGTGAAGAAAATATGATTTGATGTTGGAGATAATTACTTTTCTGAGGTATGAGTAAGTATTTTCATACTCAAGGCTTATCTGTTTTACTTGCTACTGCCTTTAAATTGCTTACATTAATGATTGCGTGGAGCGACACTATAAGTTGAATAAACAGAGCAAGTGGTAAAAAACATGTTCTACTCCTCCTTCATGCTTTTTACCACCAGATATTTCTCATCTCCGACAGATTTTTGATACTCCTCCTGTGTGAATAGCTCTGCTGGCTCCTTTTTTAGTGTGTGGACATTGACAATCAATACAGACTGCACAGAAGAGTTTGATAAATTGCTCTTGACATATAATATGCCTCGTGCTCTCCCACTCTGCAAACAAACAGTATTGTGTGCATAAATCTTCCTGTACTGTTGAATTGGAGAGGTGGCAAGGGAGCTTCCCTTTGCTCTCGCAGCATTTGTTTTCCTTATGTGAGCACACATTGTGAGTTTTCCGAGGACGTAATGTTGTGTACTAGGAGATACCTCACGCACATTAATCTTTTCCAGTGCAAGGCAGTGGTACCTTTGACCGGTAAACATGAAGGGCAGTGCTGAACTAACATGGCCTTAGCTTGCTGCTTCCCACACCTCTGGCTATGATTGATTACGCCTCTGTAAAGCTGTGCTTTTAAGCTACTAGTAGGAATATGATCACAACAGTATGAGAGGTCATGTATTGCAGATATTGAGAGTAGCAAGGGGATAGCTGTTGTAAAACATACAAGAACTTATAATATTGCTTAATATCTCATTCTGTAACTTTTTTCTTTGAAAAAAAATGGATGATCACCGAGACCAGCAAGCAAATTATAAGGTTTTGAAGATATTGCCTTTAACAAAACAAGGCATCAGCTGCATGTAATACAATAAAAAAGAGGCATAATCTTATTTTGAAAAGAAGACTTTGCACTGAAAAAGTTTTATCAGATCAATACCAGCAACACAGATTCAGAATTTTCATGTCAGGACAGGACTCAGCAATATATATTTAAAACTCTGAGATTAAGTATGAGGCAACTGCTTGTACTCTGTTTTTTTTAAAAAACCAACCTGAGATGCCAGGCAATCGGGAGAGCAAATTCAATGTGACACTGCCATCTCACCAGGAATCTCTGGGCGCACAAACAACCACACCAGCAGTACGTTTGCTCTCTCTGGGTGCAGTGCATCTATCACACAGATTCCCCCCACATTTCTGCATTATTTCTCACACTGTTAACCGCAGTGTGCTGCGTGATTATCATTCTCACTGACTTCTCATTCATCATCATTTACTAATTTAGCACTGCGGAAAAGACTGGCACAACTTCCATGGGAGAAACTAATTAGCAAAGAGAATGAAGCAGAAAATCAAAGGGATATGTCTGAAAGTGCGGTGTCAGCAGGAAGATTGCGCTAAAAACATTGACAATGTGTTGATTTTTTATGTAAATAACAATTTAATATCTCTTCTTTCACAGGCCTTATGTGATTTTGGAGATCGGTGTCGCCGTGTTGGTGATTGTTTTTCTGTTTTACTTCCTCATCACTCGTGGCAACCCACCTAAAGACTTCTTATTCTTTGGTAATTAACACAACTATGTGCATTTCCCAACATTCTTGCAATGTATTTCCAAATACACTGAGGTAAAAGACTGCAATGCATTGTGCTGGAGCCGATTCCAACTCCCACAAAAGGTTTTCCAGAACTTTTGCTTGCAACATGCTGTGACGGAGTAAAAACTTAAACTGTATTAAATGTGATTTTACTTGATATGACGAAAGCTGCTTAGACTGATCAGGCTCAGAGCTTAGCCAGACTTTTCTGGGGCATGACTGACCCTAACCCTCTGGAAGCTCAGGGTGCCCACTGAACTCACACCAACCCAACTGTTTAGCTACGAGGGGGTGATTGATGAGGTCATGGCCAATAGTAGAAGAGGATGAGTTACACAGCTCTTATTACATTCACATACAGTTTAACTTTTTATGTAGAAAGCATAAAGTTAATTCACTTTTGTGGTTTTTCTGTTTTGGGTCATTGAAAATTGCAAGTCATCAATATCTGAGAAAATAGACAACATCGACTTCTTTACCATAGTGGATGAAGGAGCACCCTCCCCCTAGTGTTGCCCACATGTCCTTGCGGACCTCATTCAATGAGCCATTGAGGCAGCGGATGACTTCATGAATTGTCCATTTTCTCTGAAAGTGCTGACTCGCATTTTCCAATCACTTAAAACAGAAATACAACAAAAGTTATTAACATCAAACTTTCTGCACAATCACTTAAACAGTTGAACTGCACCTGCGTGTCACAAGAGCTTTATAACTAATTTCCTTCTATCTTAGGCCATGAACTTATCAGTCACCCTTTACATGAGACCTTGATTGACCTCACTGCAAAATCATTCAAAAGTCGCTGCTCCTGCATTTAACCTATAATACTCAATTATTGACTCATTTCAAATGCCATTAGGATTACTGTATTTAGACTGATGGTGTGACATTAACAGCTTGTGCACCTTTCACACACCTTTTTGTGTAATAATTGATCCTTCCTGTGTGTATAGGTGTTGGTCATGTATGTTTTTCATTTCTAGACACAAATCTCCCTGCACACGTCCCTGCAGCTGATGCCAGGGGCTACGCTAGTGGGATAGCATAGCAGGTGATATGTCAGTAGTCGGTGCCCAAGGCGGTGCCAGTGTTGTGTAGGAGAACCACAACAATGAAGGCAACACTGTGGCAGACTCCTCTCAATGATAGAGAGCCATAATCCCCCAGATATCTCACCTGTTAGATGTCAGGGATAAAACCTGGCTGTCCTGATGATTACAGAGACACTGGCGTACAGGAGGGACAATACGTGTGTGTCTGTGTATGTGCATTCTTGTTCAAAGAGTGTGTGAAGGACAGATAGGAAGGATTTGATACAGCGGTTTTAAGCTGTGCTATCTGCAGAGAGATGCCCATGTCACAACACACAGTGATTATAATGACATTCTACAAAGTCCAGACGGTAAATCATTGTAATGGCTTTCACAGCTGTTCGCTATGAACTGTTTCCAACTGTTAATCACTGATGCAGACATGTGCTTTGTCTAATATTGATGTGTGGTTGCTCCTTTTTCTCTGTTTCTGTTCATCCCAATTGTGTTCGATGCTTAATGCAGTTCACCAGCAGTTATCAGCGGTGTCAGTGTAAGCGTATCGAATGTCCCCAAACAGTTTTAGCCCCTCAGCTGGTGTGTACAGTTGTGACCATGGAGAAAAGGTCCATTGCCTCATAATGTTTACCCTACATGCTGAGTCTGGCATGGATTTGTCAGCCCAGGCAACATTTTTCCCATCATTAACAGTCAAATGGGCCTGTTATCCACTGCATTATCCTTTAGCAGTTTATCATAGACAGCAGAGGTGCCCTCTGTGTGCCTGAGCTAGTCGTTATACTCCAAAATTATGCTGTGTTGTTAAATTTCATGCTGTATCGCACACTGACGATGGCCTGTTATGGTCCGAACCACCAAACATTTGCTATGATCATCTGCTAAAAGTCTCCAACTGGCTGCAGTGTTTTAACCAGATGTGTTTGATGGTCAATTTATTGCCCGAAAGCGAGATTGCTTCTTACAAAAAATGTCCACCCATGGCCTTGGTGACACATAAATCTGCCCTCCTGGCACCCACAATAACTCCCTTATCAAAGGTTCTATGAAATTCTGTGAATATTTAGAGGAAGTTGCTGGTGTGTGCACACTTGTTTTTAACTGACACGTTAAAGTAAAATGTTCAGCTCTCTAACTTTCCTGCAAAAGAGCCCACAGGGAGTCGAACTTTCGACAAATGGGTCTACCTCTTCAGTATAGTTGGGGCTTATTAGTTATGAGTATTATGCATGTTTGTGCAGCTCCACACTTAAAATTCCGATGTCTGAACATGGACATTTCAGCTCTGCTGGGCTCTTAACCTGAGGATAGAAGACGGCTGTTCAATATAAATACGCCCCCAGCCTACCTCACTGCTCCAGACTTCATTTTCTCACCACGCTGTCCCATAAATCAATGTCTAGAGAGTTGAAGGAAAATATTTTGAACTCCAGAAAAGTGAATGAAGAAGCTGTAAAAAATATGGCTGAGAGTAACTCAGACATTTAGGAGTCATGAGGGTCTCTGTCATTCTATGCTAATATGCAATGTGTGTGTGTTTCTCGAAGTATACACTCGGAGAAATTGAGGGAAACTTTACGGATACTTAACTCACTTCAGAGTGACACTTTCTGAAAGCTGACAAAGTTTCTGAGTCCTGCAAGTTAGCCCTCACGCAAATACACACACCTGAGAGTCCAGTATCAGGTAGACATTTTTATTTCCTGTGTCATTTCTTGCCTTTGCAGTTTTCGCTGAATTTTGCTTCACATGTGTCATTGACCTGACAAGTGCCTTGGAGTATGATGGCATTATCTCCGGCTTTATGGAATTCTACCAAAAGACAGTAGGTTTATTATTCTCAAATCCAAAATGCTGATTATTATCTGTACCTGATGTACATGGACAAAAAATATCTGTATGTTTCAAACTATTTTTAAGAGATTATACAGTCATCCAACTAAATCAAAGCACAGAAAGTTCCTTTTTAACCCACCGTTCTGTCATTATCACACAATGCGTGTAATGTCTGTGTTTTAGGGAGAACCATATCTGGGAACACCCTATGCCATCATGATGTGTTACTGGGATGGAATTGCACACTTTATCATGTACCTGGTGATGATCAGCAGGATAACAGACAGGTGGGTGATGTTAAAGTCAGTTCCTGTCACATCAAGCTCCTTTATCTTGATCTCCATCACAAAATGCCTGCCTCAAATGACTGCACAGATCTATAGTATCTTATCTAGCTGAGAAAATTACCACTAAGAAGAGTGGAAGCTGCCTGTGTGTAAGTCCGAAAGTAGCAGTAATACATTTCAGCACCAAGTTTAATACGTTTTACAGCACATTATAGGCTTCAGACCTGCTATTATCATAAATTTGACTTTCTTAAAGAAATACTAAATGCAGCTGAGCAAATCTTGTGTTTCACAGGGTGCATTTATCACATAAACTCCACCACGCTAGCCTGAACAAAGAAGTATTATAGAAGGCAGAGGGTCCTCCAGAGTGAGTTAGTCATTTAGCGCAGTCAGTGGGTTCAAGAGTTCAGAGCGAACGCTGCCTTGGGGTATTTGCTATCATAGAAATGAAATCTTCTTTTAAACACTGCCATCTTTTTACCGCTTGGAGATGTATATGACATTTATACCATTAAGAGGCCATGTGACTGGCCAAACTTGGTTTATCAAACTTTTGTCCTTTATCTTATTTGCTCATTTTATAACATATAGTCATTCACCCTTGTTTTTTTTTTTTTTTTTTTTGGTTTCTCTCTCAGGAAAGCCTATCGTAACCTGGGTTTATTCTGGGCTGGCTCTTTGTGTGCCAACATGAGCGTGTTTATTGCCGGGATAGTGGCAGGTGAGCCTCATCCTCTATTCCCCCTCCGCCAGTCCCAGGATGACAAGCTTTAATCAAGTGAACATCTGCACCGCCGTGTACCATCAGTGTCACAGTTCAGCCTGCCAACAAAACACACACAAGCCCCATGCCTCGTCTGCCGTCACAACCCGCAGAACAAAGCAGAAAACAGACTTAAAGCATCTGTTGTTGGCATTTCAAACTGCATACATAAGTGTCACAAGATCAAACTCCTCCACCGGCAGTGTTGTTCTCTCTGTTGTGTTATCATAGACATACTGTACTGTATGCCTTCGCCTGCAGTGCCCTGTGGAGGTTTTAATTATAGATTTACACTGACATGTTAACAGTGTGTCTTTGTTTGGGTGAGTATGAACTTATTAAAGTCTCTCTCTTTTTCTTTGCGACAGGCAAATATGGAACAGAGATACGTCCGGTCTTCTGGATCAACTTCCTCTTCCTTTTGATGCCTGTATTGGGAGCGGTTACATTATTCACTAGGCCTAAAGACAGGCCACTGGTTGGAGGATACAATGTAAGTCCAACATCAATTGTTAAAACTTGATATGAGGCTTTGATAAGAGTGTTTGCTGAATACATTTAATAAGGTTAACATACAGCCAAGAGCATAAAAGATGACAAAGGACAGCCAATTAAGTCATTCATAATTATGAGCTGCTCGTATTTAGTCAGTGTCATGACAGAAACTTGTGGCATCTCACTTAAATCTGAAATATTATCAGAATTTGTTAGGAAGTTGAGCAACAATGTTTTACCAAATGTCAGTATTAAAGGTTGGCCACTTCCTTCTCCTCACATTACATTTTCCCAATAAATCTGAAGGGTCAAACACAGCTTACTCTCAAGCCCAAAAGTATCTTAAATTGGCGATGGTTATGTCTTTAGCCTTGAGAATACTTTTCCCTAATTAAGCTTTAACTCACCATGGTCCTGATCCAAACTCCAGTTCACTTGGTTTCAGACATATCTTGGACTCACAGCAGTTAAAACAGACAAATTATGTAAGAGGAGAGAAACTTCTTTAAGGATTTTGATAGAAAAATCTGTAAGACCAAGTATATCTTCTGCTTTACAACAGTAAAATCCAGGAAACATACCTGGACAATCTTGTTTGCACTCTGGACTGAACCGTAAAAGGAGCTGGTGTCTTGAGACGTTGCACATGTGTAGTTCAGACATATCTCGAGGGAAAAGAAGGTTAATTAAACCTTTGTAATTTTGTGGTAATCATTGATACTGAAGTCAAAGTGACCAACTCTCTCTCCATTAATTTAGAAAGGGGCTTGTTTAACTTAAATAACTGCTATTAAGTGGCAGGAGTTTCCTAAAAGGACTTTGGCCATAAACAGTATTCTTTTATGTCAATTATAGCATGTTGTCACAGCTCTGCAAAGCTTTTTTTAATTGTTTAGGCTTCCTGACCTGAAAAATCTGTGGTTCACTCTCATTTGTCATGTTTGGTGTCAGTGTAAATTTTTTTTTCAGGAAAAAAACTTCTGATAAAGCAGCTTCTCACAGAGCACCAAACAACAGTCAAACAAGTTTAATAATTTGATGAGTTAACAGCCGGATAGGTTCTCTGGTAGATGGTGTAGACTAAAACTAAAGCTAAAAGAAGAGTGAATTTGGACTTCAGCTGACCAGGAGGCCATAAACTTGACCACAAATAATTAATAGTTGTTCTATATTTTCTGGATGTGTTTGCATTATCAACTAACACCCCAATGATGGAAAAAGGTTGTAATTAGATTCTTTCATGTTCTTCAAAGAAAACTAATTAATGCAGGTTTAAAGACTATTAAAGCCTTAAGAGAGAAGCCTCATTCAAAGCTTCTGTCATTGTACTTGTTAGAAACACAGTCTCATTAAAGTAAAAGTGAGAGTAAGTTGTGATGTTACGACCTTGACTAATCAGATCTGTACTGAACATTGTGTTGGCATCTCTCCGCAGGCCCAGCATGCTCAGAGCATGAAGCTGATCTGGCGACCCTTGGATATGATCCTGGTGCTGCTCCTGTCAGCTGCCATGGCTTTCACCATCCTCAGAGGCCTGGTGGGTGCACATCACCTCCATGTAATGAACAGAGTTCGGGTTCAGGCTGCAGTGGTAGTTTTAGAAGTCATGTAGCTTGAGATCTTACTCATGTTTGTCCAGTATGTCTTATTTTGTCTTATTTTTGTCTTATTTTGCTTTAACAAGCAATACATTCAGCTAATTGAGTCTCATGGGAGTGTTTGTTTATTTATGCTCAAAAAAAGATCTGGCTTGAAAGGGCAATGGCACATGAATTGTGTATTTTAACAGAATTTCTATGCTACACATTAGAAATTCAGAAAAAGAATAATGTAAAATGGAATAATTACATATTGCTTTTTACCTCCTTATAATTGGATGAGAGCATTAATTTTGTTATGTCTGATTGGAAAGCTCACCAATTAACATGTTACATCTTGCTTCTTTCATCCTTATAAAAGCCAAGTTGTAAAAAGGGCATGCTAAAGTTTTATTAGTGAGTTTTATATGAGTTTTTTTTATATATATATTAAGTTAAGTGTGAAAGCAGAAAAACATGTTTCTTGAAAAGTCAAACTTTTCCTTTAACCATGTGTATTGTGTCAATCTAGTCATCCGTTTTAATACTAAAAATCCTCGCGTCTGTCTGAACTTTTATGTTACATCTAAGACATGTGTAAGCAATGAAAGGGTCATGAGTTTGGCTATGTGTGCTACTGTCTGTCTGTCTGCCCGGTAAGGGTCGTAAAGTGACCAGCAACAGTTTCAGTTAAAAATCCTTTTCCTTGGGTGAGAACACTGCAGGAGCCATTTGCAGCAATCCTAATGGCAAAAGTTTGGTCAAATCTAGACCTGGAGGCTTCTGTGGAAAAATGTAATACCTGATAGATTATAATTCACCAAAGTTGGGCACGATACACAATTATTGAAGTCCTGCTGAAGCCCTTCACGGTTATCTTGATTTTTTTAGAGAGCTGAGGGGAACAGATGAATGAGATTCTAATCCTCCTTTGTCTGAGGAGAGGGAGGTATGGAGGGGTTTTATTTAAATGCAATGTCACAACAAAATGTTCCTAATAAATGGCAATGTTTAAATTAAGAAATTTGTACTTTTTATCAAATTTATTGTCTCCTCATAAAGTTTATACAGCCAGGTGAGCCCAGTACTCTGGCCTGTCATGTTGTCAAATTGAATTGCATTGTTTTGAGGTGTTCCTGTCATCTTGCCCACCCTCCGTAGGTGGCTCTGGACTCCCCACTAGAGGCCTGTTCCATCTACCTGAAGCACTATGAACCCTACCTGAAGGATCCTGTGGGCTACCCCAGAGTTATGGTGAGCATTTTTTTTTCTGTGCAGCACCTGAATGCAGTTCCCCAGCCTGCTTTGAATAACCAGACGCATAATGGACCTCTGC
The DNA here is from genome assembly GCA_029783645.1 of Ctenochaetus hawaiiensis. NCBI lineage: Eukaryota > Metazoa > Chordata > Actinopteri > Acanthuriformes > Acanthuridae > Ctenochaetus > Ctenochaetus hawaiiensis. The sequence continues at coordinate 20,737,633 of JAPZDY010000021.1, read as the reverse complement.
TTTCATGGATATCACTCTGAGTGTGCTGGGAGCTTGGCCTTATCGCTCCCACTCCTTGAGCTGGCGGCTGATTACAAAGCCATTTTTCATCATTACAGTAACAATGAGCGAGGGCCGAGAGGCCAGCGCATCTTTGTCTCTCTCTTTTTCATTTGTGTAAGATGGATAACAGATTATTACCGTGACTAGCAATGAGTCTGCTCTCCTTTTATTTTCTGCAGGACTGCGGGTGTTGTTGTGTTTTGTTCAGAGTGCACTGCTTTGTCAATAGGTTATCCAAAGACCTTGTCGGGGCTGCAGTTCAAGCACAATTGCAGGTCATTGATCAGACGCTTGCTGAGAACTTGATAAGCTAATCCCTCTTCCAAAACCCCCCCTCAGCATCTCACTGGGTGGGAGGAGTGTGTGTGTGTGTGTGTGTGTGTGTGTGTGTGTGTGTGTGCGCAGCATGTCAAAGTACATCTTGGATTTGCCTTTGCAAATCTGTGTTTGTGTCTTTTTGTGTGTGTGTGTGTGTGTTTTGTATTCACCCATGGGTGCATATGTGTTGATGTGGGTGTTAATCAATGAAATGAGTTTAGTTTGTTGCAGGATTACACTGTCTCTACATTGACTGACCTCTTTTATTTATTGATAATGATGAATGATATCTGACAGATAACCATGGCAGCATTAAAAAGACATTTTGACAAAAGACTGAAAGGCATATATGATTGGCTCTCAGGCCTTGGGCTGAACTCATTAGAATTCATCTAGATCTCAGACTGAGAGAGAAAAGAAACTGTTCGGTGTTATAATATGAGTGTTTTATAAAGCAGAAAACCGGCTTTTATGTGTCAAATATTCTAAGTTGAAGGTCAAAAGGGTCTCTTAAAAGACCCTTTTGTGGAAGTATGAATTTGTGCTGACACTACAAATTGAAACAAAAAACTTCAGCACTTCACCAGCCAACAACTTAATGATATGAGACTTCATTTGAGAATTTGCATTTTGTGAAAACTCTTCAGAGTAATGTTGTATTTTTTACTGTGTTTTCTTATGATTGTCGTTGTCATATTGCAGAAGAAAAATTATTTATAAGACTAGAATAAGATATAAAATGACTGTTACTAAACCAAGGTACATCTGGATTATCAAAATACTCAAATAAAATTCTCTTAAAATTTTAAAGATTTAACACACTGGGTGGGAAATTCTGAACACCTTTACTTTAGAGACATATCTACATGCCATCATTGCTAATACTTCTTATCATTTTCTTTACTTTACAGCAATTTTCAAGAATTTTTCAAAACTAGCGGTTCACCTTTCATGCAGCAAATTATTCTAAGGGTGTTTTTTATTTCCACACTCAAAGCAGCCCTCTTCTGTATTCGGTGTGAGTAGGTCAAGTGCAGCGTAGGCCAAAGGAGAAACAGGATGTACTGTATTAATCGGCTGCTAGAGTGTTGGTCGGGGTCCAACAACAACATGGACTGACAGTGATGGAGGGGAGAGTCTTTATGCACTATGCTCTGGGTCCATAATCCCTATTTACTGGAGTATACTCTATAAAATACACCAACAACTGGCCTAGTGGATGGAACCACAGGATGCATGCACGTTGTCATATACAGACTGAAACTATCTGAAAATGCGAAATGTGTCCAACTCATAGATTCAAGTTATCACTTTGACCTAAAATGTAGCTGCATTTGTTTTACAGATGCTGCACTTGTTCTTCTATGGACTGCCTCTGTTGGGTGCATTTGTTTATGGGCTCCTCAAGCCGGGGTGCACATGGATGTCTGACTGGACTGTGTTCTTCGCTGGGGCTGTGATCCAGGTAACATCATGCAGACGAACATCAATAAGTGAAACTGGCTCTGAATATATAGTTTGTAATACAGGTGTTGCATAGTGAGTTGAACTGCACTGCAGTGTGTTGCATTGCATTAGGATGTTGTGATAATTACAGCACCTCTGATTGATTTAAGTTTTCATCAGCAGTTTATGTTCAGTTCGAAGAGGCCAGACACTTGTCACATTAATTAAACTCCTTGTAGTGAGCTCTCATCCTGCTAATAAGTACCAGGACCACATTTATCCTTTGAAGCATATTTTCTGTAATAAACAAACTGGCGGTGCTCTCTCTCATACTAATCTGATAGGAACTGTGAACCATAAGGAAGAACTTGATTAAAGTCTCCTTTTAGTCTTCACATGAGGTTGCAGATTCTACCCTCAATGTTTTCTAAACAACCGGCTCCTTAAGTCTGAGCAGAAGTTCATCTTCCCTTTCAGGCTCATTATATGAATATTATAGAAGAAGACTAGTGACTGTTTAAAGAGTCGAGGTAACTCTTTCTCTCCTAGTTACTCCTGCAGGCTTTATGAAAGGAGACAGAATGACAGTGCTGATAGGTATAATATCCATTATGACAACAAAACAAACTAATGTCCTGCTTTCTGTGTCTCCTTCCAGTGCCAGTGGGCCCACATCGGGGGGTCCCTCCACTCTCGTACCACAGCTCCATATCGTATCCCAAACGATGTTTTCTGGACTGTGCTGGCAGCTAACTTGCTCTACGCAGCCACTCCCATCCTAGTGGCCTTGCGGGTTCAAAGTAACCCCTATTTCTTCCTGAAGATCGCCCCCTTCCCCGGGCAGACCGGTTTACCCAACAGCGAGGAGAAAGATACCAAATACAAAGACAAATAGTAATTCTCCTCTGATCTTTGGAGTTAATTGCTTATCTGATGAATCATGAAGAGCTGTTTTATTTCAAATGCCATATTTGAAAAATGCCACAATACAAGATTATTTTGCTCAACATATTTGGATTGAGTGGTTATTTAAATGCTTGTTTGTTAACCAGGGAATTAAAATCAGCACCTGCCTCCTGCCAAAAACAGTATGCTGTCTGAGGTAGTGAATATTTTCAGCTTTGTCTCATTCAAATTTTAATTTGTGAATTACTTGTCAATGACCAAATACCTACAAATCAAATAACATTCCCATCAATATGGTTAATATGGTAAACGGTATATCTGCTGAGCATCAGCATGTTAGCAATGTCATTGTGAGTATATCAGCTTGCTGATGTTAGCGTTAAGCACTGCTGTGAGTGCATCCTCACAGGCCTACTCTAGACAAAAGAAGATCAATGAGGATTGAAGCATATCAGCTTATTGAACTCTTTCATTAACTTGTAGCTAAAGGGCTCCAGCAAATCTCATTTTGACAGTTAAAAAACAGCTGAGGTTTCATATATTGTGTATCGAAACAGTATGCTGTTGAGGTCTCATATAAATGGTGTGGTGACAGTTTTGAAAAGTGGCAGGTTGCAGCACACGAGACTTGATCAAGAAAAGACCAGCTTATGGTTTTCACAAATCAAAAGAAGTGCACACAGAGCAGATGACTAATAATAAGAAATATTAAAGCAAATAACAGGTGTTATTGTGCTTAAGGGTGATACTCAGTGTTCTGTCTGAATAATATATCACAACCATTCTGCTCTGTGTGCGAAACAAAGGCTTCAGTTTTTCACTCTTCACAAGTAAAACACTTATTTTATGGCTAATATTTAAAACATCTAATATGAAATTATAACCGTTTTTTTTAACTTATGATTTATATATGATTTATGCAGTGAAAATATAAAGTTTCCTCCTTCCACTCCTTCCCTGTCACACAAAAACAAGGCACACGGAGTTTGGAGTTTGCAGTAACGACTGCTAATGCTTTGTAGCATACAGCCATGAATGTAGCACAAAAAAGTCCCCAAGCCAAATGTATGACGGAGCCAGAAGAGCTTCAGCGACATCTACGGCCCCGAGGAGAGCTGATGTAAAATATAGCACAGGATCCTCTGCACACAAAACCCAACAGGAAGAGCATGACTGTGTTCTTTTCTAAAGTTTGTGAAAGCAGATAAACACTGGGATTTTTATGTCACCTGCACTAAACTGCTACAAAACATCCTGGTAAATGGCCTGAAATGGCCTCTATTTTCTAGCATGTGTGCAGTGAAGCTGAAAGCAGTGAAAAACTAAGCAATACCACCAACTGTGCTACTTGAAGCCTGTCCAAAGCTACAGCTGTGACTGCCGGATATGTTGTCTATAAAGTATGTAGCTGTCTAGTAATTTCAACAGAAAAAAATGGCAACATACAATAAATTTTAAAAGCTTAATTCTACAGCATGTCAGCAATAGAAAATACAAATCAAATGATTATTCTTCAATTACATTGTCTGGGAAACTGATTTATAGTTGCAGTTTTATAATGACTGCTGGCTGAATGGCAGAATTAATTCATACACCAAGTATTAGCATTTAGACTATGATGGTAGTCCAAGAGTATGGTTCATCTTCTTTATTTACATTGTTTACTTACTGTAAATGTATCTTAAAATGACATTAAAGATGTTAAAATCAGAGTAGAATAAAGGCTTTGATGCAGACTTTACTAAAGGCCCTGCAAACCCATGGAAGATGCAAAAATGCCCCACAACTTTTTGTTTGGTGCAGATGGTATTCAAAGGTATATTTTGTTTATGTTGAAGACAGCTTTCAGGGTGTTATGTAACTGTAATATTTGGAAATGTCCACATTATACCCACACATGGGTGAAATAGACATTGTGGGGGTTTGAGTAGGTAGGAAGGGGACTAGATAAACTGAAATATGCTTGCTATTTCTTATCCAACACTACTGACGCCACAACTGATTATCACTCGGAGCTGAGCGGCAAGGAGGTGCCATCATGTGCTGCACAAGGTAATGTATACTTCAACAGCAGCTCCTGCCACTCACTCACTCTGCTGAACACAAACTGCTGTCTGCTGCCAGCCTATCTCAGTTTTAAAAAAGGCAGCTTTTCTTTCTTGATTTAAGTAGGAAAACAAGACATGCCTCCGCCATTCTGCATTCCTTCTGATCCTGTGTGCCCAAATTGCGAGTGTTTCATCCCTTCTCTTCTTACATTCCTTGATCCTCTTTGTTTCTTTTTCTGCTGAGTGCTGATGCTGCTGTGTGGGTGGCCCAGTAAGTAGTCGGCCGCCACTCTCATCTTTGTCTTTTACAAAGGCATCAAATGCATTTCGTTTGCATAAACAAACACACTGAAATGACCACCGGGCAGCGTGTAAGAGGCTTCTTTTGCATTCTGTTGAGACTATTGAGTTCATTGTCAATACGTTTTGACAAAACAAAAAAGCTGATCATCAGCATACCATGCTATGTAATTGAGGAATACTGAATGCATCTGCAAAGCCTTTTCAGAATGCGTTGAATGCAAGTCAGCCATTTAAAGGGACACATGGTGTTTTCTTTACAGAGATAAACAGGGTTATTTACATGGTTAGATGAAGCTTTTAAAACAGCAGTGTAACCATTCTCTCCATCAATAGCAGCAGTCCACATGTGTGTAATTATCCCTGAAACTTTGCTGAGCAATAGGCCAACAGACAGACAGAGTGAGACAGACTCATTTAATTCACTCTCCCTCAGCAGCTTTTTCACGCTGAAGTGTGACATCGCCCCTGCTTGCACATGCTAGCAGTGCATTCTCTGTGTGTGACAGAGGCTTTAAATCAAATGTGGCCACTCCAAACAGCTCTGTAATCCCGTGATGGAAGTCACAGGGGATCTTTGCCGCAGATGTCTGCTCGACTGTGCATTCAAAACCAGAGAGCTTTGCAGCTGTGGCTCTGAAAAAATACAGCTGCATTCACACTGCAGTGCTGGAAGAGGTACCACTTCATAATGAAATGTCCTCTGAATTAATGTTTTCATGAATGCATGACATTAATGCATGACACATCATGAACTCAAGTGGGTCCACACTAATAAATGAGTAGTATCTCTTTTATGTGTCTACCATTAACTAAGTAGCTGCGAGGTTAAATATTGACTTCTCATGTAGCACTTAAACATATATTGATCATTAAAGTTGGTAACTGCTTAACCTAAAACTTAGCCCAAAACAGGATTGGGTATATGAACCAAAATTCTGTCTCAGTATTTGTAGCCTAAATGATATGAGGCAAATCTATCTCATAATGCTTAAAGCAGGCTAGATGTTCTGTTGCAAATCAAAGTCATATTCAAGATTTCACAAACATTTTTATGACAACACACTTTGCATAAAAACCCAAGACGGGGTTTCCTCTCTGTTTGAAAATATACTGTTGCAGTACTTGTACACATTTTTTTAAAGAAACAAAGTAAATAGCAGGGCTGTAGATAAGAATGGGTGATAAGCACAAAGTTAAATAGGAATTTTTCTTTTACCTGATTCCTGGGTTTTGATGTTTAAACAATACTGTACAGATGATCCCTTGTGGTTACACAAAATATTAATACAATGGGATTACTTATAAATAATAATCTTCACTGTGGATATTTGATTAAGTGAGTAAATGCAAATATTAGAACATCTAGAGCACTGTGGTCAATTTATAAAATAGCATCACTTAATTGTAATGCAGCCTTTTAATCCAGGAGGTGATAACAAATCTGCCATATCCAAATATCGAACATATTAGACAATATCTGGTTTTATATCCCGATATTGACATATTTCTTTTTAATTGACCAGCCTGACCCAGAACCACTTGTTAAAAGCAAGTCATCATGTCTGACCTGTGATTCTGATTGGTTAACAGTTTCACTTCCTTGTTCTGCAGGATACTGCATGACAGCTTGAATCTCAGCAGCACAGTATGTGTTAATGTAACCATCAGTTTTAAGGTGAACATAAAGTGCAGCTGCCTCATGCTGAGTTTCCCGTCTCCTCTCATTCTTGCCCGCCATGATCTCAAGGACATCATCATTCTAATAAAGGGCTCTTGTAGAGTCTGCACCACATGCCCATACGGCGCATGAGAGAGACTTCAGCATTGAACACGTCAACGATGCTGTTTTATAAACACCTTACTCCACTGCTGAGTGTATTAGGAACAAAAAGCATGCAGGGCTATAGAAACTCACAAAGAAAACTTGCCTCCCTGGAGCTGCTTTCGACATTTACCCCCATGTTACTCAATGATGGAGCTGCAACAAGTAAAGATCTTGATTTCACATAGTTGACCCTGTCCTGACATACTAGATGCTATTTGTTAAAACTGCCCACAGAAAAAGGAAAGACCTGATCTTAGATAAGTATTACTTTCAGCACAAACTCACTGTGAAACTTATATTTGTTGGCAAACCTAAAGAGGTAAATGAAGCCTTTGAATATCCTTTTCAAGTGCACAGGAATCAAAATTTGGTTTCCATTCTGGCATTACTGTGGAGTTACTGTCATTTTACCATTAAAGTTATTTTTTATGCAATAATAATAAAGCTAGAAGATTAATTACTCTCTAAAAATGGACCACATGAATTCATGACAAGTAATCAATAATTTATGTTGAGTTTCATTAATCATATGATTCAGCAGTGATGGTGGAGTGTTCGGATCTTTTAATTATGCAAGAGTAACAATATTGCAATAAAAAATACTCAGTTGCAAAGGACAGTCCTGCATTTAAAATGCTCCAGGTACTGAAGCAAAAAATATGTATTATATTATAAGCATCATGCACTTAAAGTATCAATGTGAAAAATGGCTTCTGGGAATGTGTGCAAATACAAATTTTCTTTATCTGCAAAGCAGTTGGTAACAAAAGCTGCCAAAATACACATAGTGGTTAAAAAGAGCATATTTTCTTCCTGGATTGTTGTGAACTAGAAGCATAAAATAGCTAGAAACTCAAGTAAGACCTCAAGTTTGTCTTTTACTTCAGTTAATTTAATTAAAAAAACTACTTAGCTCCACCTCTGCTGTTCGTTAAACTGTTGTCATAACAAGTGACAACATATCAAGAATGGAGGTGAAAGTCTGTCTTTTATGATCTTACTCATCCTCAGCCCCGAAGTTCTTAAAATTAATTACATTTTTTTGGGATAACATAAATCAGTTCAAACCTACAGTCACAATCTCAACACAAACAGCTTCCATTAATCTGATTGGTCCTCAAAGGCAGCAAGGGAGTAATTCAAATTTTACCTGCATTAACTGCAACAGACTGTGTGACAATCTAATGAGCTTCAATAATGTGCATTCACAAACATGAAATCAGTGAAAAAAATCACTGACTCCTTCTCCAAACAGTCCACACAATCAGATGTGGTGTGCTGCGTCATTAGAGGACTGCAGGACCCACAAACACCGGTGGTTCCCCCTGCAGTGTGAGAGATCAGCGATGGGACTGGAAATACAGAGAGAGAGGGAGGGAGGAGAAAAGGCAAGTGCTGCTGCAGAACAACATTCAGCCTGGGCTGAGGAGTTAAACGGCGCACTGCAGCGGCACATCTGCTTCATCCATGCATTAATCCTGTTGTGATAGCCATGGTAAGTTCACTTCTGTGCTCCATTAGTACGCCTCTGCCCTGTGGTTCTGTGTGCTGCCTGAGGACTGCAGGGATGTTCATTGGGCTAACCTTGAGAAAAATGAGTGCAGCAGGGCTGTTTATAGAGTGCAATGTGCATGTAAAGTGGCTGCTTTAGTGATTCTGCTTCACTGGGGCCTGTTCAGATGTTATGTACTGCAGCAGTTCTGTTGCGTAGGAAGCAATTATTCACAGGTGACACTTGCAGTGCAGACCTCCAGCACAGCACACAGCTGCAGCATACATACATGGCTCCAGTGTTGTGTTTTTATGATCCTATCATGTCATCCACAATGATGAAAAAGACCAACCTATGGATCAGAGCATGTACTAAAGGAATGTATTTTGCAGTATCTCCTTTGCAATCCGGTATGAAATTTATGCAGCAACACTGGGGATGTCACATGACAGGCCAAAACATACACGAGCCACCATTCATCCATAACCTGGAGAGAGAGAGAGCTTTGAAGATAATGAGAGCTTGACTTGAATAAGCAGCAGTAATGCAGGAGGAGCTGTGTTTTTCTGCAAGGTGATCCTTTACTGGTCACTGCCAGAAAAGATTGTTCACATTCTCTAATGAGAGAACGCTCTCTGTCCTACTTTATATATGTTTGATATGCACAGAATAAACAACAGGCACCAGTTTTCTTCAGTGACTGTGATGATTTTCTCCAATATATTCTTTTGCTTACTGAGCTAAGCCTGTTTCCCTCACAACTTTCCAAATGCTTTCTTTTCCTTCAACTGGCACCTGGCAGGAAAGATAAAAAAAAATGGCTGGAAAAGCCTTAAGTCTTGGCTGTCTTGTGAGGAATATCTCATTCTTTCACACTGGGAATGAGAGCTACACAGCTGGCACTTTCAAACTGGTTTGTTTATAGGCTGAGCCTTGAAAGTGGGACCCTCAAAACAAACACAGTCAAATCGACTAACCTTTTTATCTTGTTTTGAGGAAGATGAAGTGATCAGTTATCTGCTACTTGTTGTCATGGTCACTGAGGATTTAAACTAACCAACATTCAAACAACTAAAGTGTAAGTTCTCTGGTGAGTGAAAAGATGTGGATTTTGCTCAGTTTTTGGGATATGTTATGTGTGGTTGTTGTCTTTTGCCAATTTTCAATCCAATCTTTATGTGTCCTACATCCTTAATTGTGGGCTTACAGCTCTTATGTCTTGTCAGATTTTTAATACTTTGGTTGCCACTGACATTAAGTTATTTATTCCTTGTTTCTCCTTGGAGTAAATATCAGGACAATGAAAATGTCAAGCTGTTGTCCTTTGTATCTTTTGCACTTCTAAAGTTTGCACTTCTAGGTCTTGATTGCACCCCTGCAACGCTGACGTCTGTTTTTATTGTTCTCTCTAAACGTGATAACCACAGATCTCTGTTGTGTCCCTTTCCTGCAGTTTTCAAAGCAGCCGTGGTCTGTGGCCTCTGTGGTTTTTCTCCTGACTTTTGCCCTCTCAGTGACTTCCCTGCCTGCTGACATTGAGAAGGGAAGGAGAAAGGTGGTGCACGTGCTTGGTAAGGACAGGTTTTTTTCAGTTTTTTTTCCCATTCTTGTACTTACAGCTCAAAACAGCAAAGTCAGGAACTCTGGGGGATTTGTTGAGTATAAAATATGTCAAATCTAAAATATAATATCCATAATTATGTTATTATTAGAGTATGATTATCCAAAAATAAGACTTGTTGTGTTTCATTGCCTTGGAATGAGCTTTTCATGTTTACAGAGGAAGCAGGTCTTCTTTCTCTGATTCTGTAATGGTGCAACACCATTTTTCTACAGTAGCCTTAAATGGACAAACCAAACACTGGCCCTAAAGAGGGCCTTTTGCATATTTTTCATTTTTGTAGGTTCTCCTACATGCTTAGATGGGATGGTTGAGTGGAGCAATATTTTAATGAAGACGATGTGCAACTTAACTGCTACGTACCACTAAATCCTAAACACTTGACTTTAAAAGCTTTTTTTTGACAACTTTGGGCCAGAATAAACCCATAACAGCACAGCCCTGACATATTATTGTCTTATAGTAAGCATTATGACTAATATGTTAACAGATACATGAGATTTGTGACGACCTGATGAAACTAGGGCTCACGTTTATTCTTCTTTTTAGTCTTCAATCTTTAGTCCTTTTAGTCACCATAACCTCTGAGAAATATTTAGGTCTCTGGAAGTTTGAAACTTTTTCCAGCTAGTTCTTTTTTTCTGCTGTCTGTCTGCCAGTAGGAAGGTATTATACTGCAGTTTTACCAGAACCTATAACTTATTAATTAGGCAATTAGGATTATACTTATAACCCTAATTACCAGCTGCATGCTGCTTCTAAGCTGCTATACTAGATAATGACAGTGAAAAGCATGCAGAGATTCACATTGTCCCAACTCCCTTCACACAGCCACTCTGAATGACCGGTGGTCCCAGTTGTGCTGCAACAAATCCCTCCCCATTTGCACAGGCAGGCAGCAGTTGTTAACTGCAGTCCCTCTGCTTGGGGTGTCTGTAAACTGGTGTCTCCTTGATGAAATGGCAACATGGAGTGGTTTCGTCTTTACATCTGTCTGTTGTAGTGTTGCTGTCAGCGTTGAGAAATAATGCGCTTAAAGTTTTGATTAAACACCACTTGATGCTTTCATGGCCGCTGGTGATAAACAACTTTGCAGAGCGCAGTACGCAGTGACAGGCCTAATTGCTGGCTGGTGTGGATAATTATAGGTGCCTTTATCTGGTCACAACAACACAGACAACCTCTTGCAACCACTCATTAAATGTTTTAAATGTTTACGCCGCACTTGTTGTGTGTGTGGTATTTGGCTGCCTAAACAAACACACACACACACAAACACACACACACATGAGTAGCATCCAATCGAATGTCTGCCAAAAATGCAAACTAGGTCTTGTTATTGCCCATTTGGATGAAGAGGCCTGTGGTTGCCATCAGTCTTGGGTAATTTTGGTGAATTGCTTTTGGTTCAGCTTAAAATTTGGAGTGGGTAATCTGATTAATGTCCAAGTACAGAGAGAAAAGGATGCTCACTGAACTCTAAAGAAAATTTGTTTTCTGCTGTTGACATGCAGGATGTTGAAGCACTAAAGTGACATCTCAAATAAACAGCACCCTCTGTATTAGCTGAGGCTGATTCAGTTATCAAGGTGTCATGCTGTGGCACCTGAACTTAATAAACACCATTTTTGGTTTAGAATATGAGTTGCAAGTATTGGCTGTTTCAAGTGGGATTTCAAGAACCATCCACAACATAGCATCAAGTATTTGACTGTATGTGGATCTCAGTATCTGTTTTGAAATGTAGAACTCCTCATGTATTTTCCTGTATCCACCACTTTTATTTTTATTTACTGATCTCTGAAACTGCCTAAAATGCTTGATCAGGTATTGGCAAGTACATTAGAGCATGCACCAATACGATACCACAGAACTGCTTCTTCCCAGCAACATCCTGTGTCAGAACATATTTGATTATTTTAGCTTTATTAGACCAATTTAAATAACTCAAATGATTGATCCCTAGCCAAGATAGTAGTATATTAATGCCAAGAACGAAAAGTATAAACAATGAAAGCCCATTTGCTGAAACAGTGACATATAAAAGTACCACAAAAGCAGAGTAGCAAGATTGCAGACAATGTTCACTAATTCCTCAAATAAATGATTTTAAAAAGCCAGTCTTCCTGTTCCTCTTTTCCTGTCATAGAGGATGACACCGGAGCGGTGATTGTGCAGACAGCTCCTGGTAAAGTGGTGACACATCGCGGTGGCTCCATCACTTTACCCTGCAGATTCCACCACGAGCCAGAGAACACCGATCCTGCTCGCATCCGGATTAAATGGACCAAAGTGACTGATGCACTGCAGTTTGAGGACGTCTTTGTGGCACTTGGAAGGTAAAATCTGGATCTGTATTTTTTGGTGAACCAATCTTTACCCCCCCCCCCCCCC
>JAPZDY010000021.1:20714234-20724906 GCA_029783645.1 Ctenochaetus hawaiiensis | reverse complement strand
CTTCTTTGTGGCACTTGGAAGGTAAAATCTGGATTTGTATTTTTTGGTGAACCAATCTTTACCCCCCCCCCCCCCCCGTTTCTCAGCTGTAGAGCCCAATCAACCACATATTGACTTAATTCATTGATTTTATTCCATTTTCAGCATCCAAAACTTCCTCATTTTTTTAAACCTTAAAATTCGCATTGTCTTTTGGTCCCCCATAGTCACCTGTGAAGTATTTCTCAAGTGAAAACATATCTCCTTATTTCGCTTCCAGCAATTTTTATGATGAGAAAAGTGCTTAAAAGATTCTTTTGAATGTCTTCAGGCAGCAGCGTGTTTTTGGATCGTACAGAGGCCGTGTGTTTTTAGAGCAAGCAGGACCAGGAGACGCCTCGCTGATCATCCAAAATGTCACACTGGAGGACTACGGGCGCTATGAGTGTGAAGTCACTAATGACATGGAAGACGACACCGGATTTGTCAACCTCGACCTGGAAGGTCAGGAATTAAGGATTCATCTGGAGGAGATTTGGTTGAATCTCTGACATTTACACTGCTTGGTCGATTTTTTCTATAGAGTTTTGGGTTTAGGAATGGACCTTTTTGTAAAGGATTAAATTGAAATTAATTAATTGTGAAGCCTCACACTCAACTGTAGGCCTGTGTCTGTCACCCACAGGGGTGGTGTTCCCCTACTATCCCCGTGAGGGGCGCTATAAGCTCAACTACCACCAGGCGGAGGATGCCTGCAAGCAACAGGATGCCATTCTGGCCTCCCACTCTCAACTGCACAAAGTAAGTTTAATACCTTTCTTTTGGCTCAAGTGTCTCTCATGTTCAAGGAAGATTAAAAGAGACTAGGGTAGAAGTCACTGATCACTACCGAGGATTTATTAGAGCTTTGCAGAGCACACCTTCTGCAGCACTTTCATTTATAAGCCGCTCTTTCAGTTGTAACAATGCACTCACTTGCTACAACCCTGAGTCATAAACTGCTTTAGAGCAGCAGTAAGTCAGAAAATTAAAACTATGGATATAACCAGGGCAGAAATTTTAAGGCAGGGCCATTCTCCTTTTTTATGCATGAATGTCCCAAGTGAAGAAGTTATGTCAGAAAAGATAAACCAGATTAGTTCAGCTCTTAATAATGCATTTAATTCCTCAGTATGACTCACTAACCTACATTATCTCTCCCCACAGGCCTGGCTGGAAGGGCTGGACTGGTGTAATGCTGGTTGGTTGGAAGACGGCTCAGTCCAGTACCCTATCTCTCATCCCAGAGACCAGTGTGGCCGCAAGGACACCCCCGCTGGTGTTCGTAACTATGGCTACCGGCACAAGGAGGATGAGCGCTATGACAGTTTCTGCTTCACTTCCAAGCTCAATGGTGAGAAACTCAGAGAAATGTCAGTTGGCAACTAACTAAAATACAAACATCGAACTTAATATTGAGATCTGTGAATCATGACTGACAGAGCTGGATAGTTGTTGTTCTGTATAGAAAGAGGATATATCATGAGAGTTGGATTGTGGGAAATTAGGCCCACATCTCTGATCTGTGTCTGTGATCTCGCAGGCCTAAGGCCATTGGATTTAGATCAGGCTGTGTTGATTCTGCCCTGCTAGGGCCACAGCCCTTCTCTGGGTGCCAGGCATCCCCTTTCATCTCCCAGTTCTTTGATTTTCATCACATTCCCACAGAGAGTCTGTCGGTGTCTCGTCACACACATGCCACCCCCAGGTTTACCAGCTCAAACTAACTTGGGAAAGTCGAAGTCTGGATTAGTTTTTTTTTGCATCATGAAAGTTGTCTTAGATAGCCTCATGGCAGTATAAACAAGTCCACATGTATGACGAGAAAAAGGTGCAATAGAAGGTTTTATTCTGTCACTGATTATTGTCAAAAGTTTCCAACAATATGATATTTCAATAGCTAGTATTAAAACATTTATTATAAAAAGGAAAAGTCTGTTATTTTTTAAATAACTTTATTTTATTTCTTGATGAGAGTTTCACAGGAAAATCGATGTATATTGTTAACAACTGTCATGTCTGACAATAAGACTAGCAACAGGAGCAAACAGCCAGCTGCCATTGAGATTGTAACTGTCAATTTGCAAAACTCTCTGAGATTGGCACACAATTTATTGTGCATTTTGTACAAGCTAATTATGTTTTATAGTGCAACAACACTGTGATTAAGATCTGGTTAAAGTTAGGGTAAGATCATGGTTTGGGTTAATCAATATTACAAGACCTTTAATCAGGGGTTACCATCTGTACTAACTTCAATTTGTTTATAATGTAAATTGTGTCAAGAAGAAGGGGCAATTATATATAACATGTTCACTTGTGGCTATTTTCTGTAGCTTTTTACAATGAAATAGAACTGTCTAATATAATTGCTAAAGAATAAATATACAGTCCAGTACAATGAACAATGTTTATGACACTTGCAAATAAGCTTGTTTTCTAAAGTGTCCCAAACCACTCCTTTAAAACACTGACCATATTAGTGGAACACAATGCACTGGGAATTTTAAAGAATCCAGTTTGGAAAAGCACAACTTCAAGCCTGCAGGTGCCTCTTTGAAGTTTAAAAGAGAATCCCAAACTTCTCATACATTCTAAAATCTTCATTTATTATTTATTATCTAGATAAAAGACAGTGCTCTTCATTTGAATCACAAACAATTTCGGGGTTAGTCTCAGCTGAAAAAAAAGAAACAGAGCTACAATGCTTTTCCTCAGCAAGAGAAAGGTAGCATGACAGGAACCTGTAATGATTGCTCGTAGCTTCCCTTGTGTGTTAATTACTGTAGACAGTCTGTTGTGGGCTGGAGGTTTCAGTGGTCATGACCGATACTGTTGCTTAGTCCAGCTGGAAGGTATTTACTCAGGGTCCCCTGGGGAAATATGAGACAATATTCTGCCTCTCTAATAGCCAGCAGTCACATAAACAAGCATAAAATCAATAGCTAAGCCGAGTGCAAAGCTGAGGCTGCAGACATGATTTTCATGATAGCAGTTTGCTGTTTAAAGAAACCACCAACCTTTTTATTCTTGGTTAGGGAGGTTCTTTATCCTTTGCTCCTTTCTTAGGAGAAGCTATGTGGTGATTCAGTTCAGTTGAAACAATTCATCCAATCAGGATACCAATTTCTTTAATACTGCCAGGAGAAAAGTCTCCCCAGAGGTGAGATGGAGGTGAAAATGGAAGCATTTTAGGAGTAATTTTGTGTGAGAGTGCTGTCCGCTGACAGAGTGCTGCCTTTTGGTTTTGAGCAGCTGCCCAGACGGTTGTTGGAATGATTTGATATTCTGAACACAATCAGACAGAGATGCTGAGAAAACTGAGAATATCTACACCCTCGGGGCTCAGTTTGTCTCTGGGGCTTCACTCTCTCATTCGCTCCTCTCTGTTCTTTCCCTTTGCCCTCCTGAACAATTCACCTGCTCTGTTATCCTTCACCTTTTCATATGTTCTTACAACAAAGATGTTCTCCTCTCCTCTCCCTCTATATCCCTTTAGGCAAAGTGTATTTCCTCAAACGCTTTAAGAAAGTAAACTATGCAGAGGCGGTGAAGGCTTGCATCCGAGATGGCTCAGTGGTGGCCAAAGTGGGTCAGCTGTATGCTGCGTGGAAGTTCCAGCTTCTGGACCGCTGTGAAGCCGGCTGGCTTGAGGATGGCAGCATCCGTTACCCCATAGTCAATCCCCGCTCTCGCTGTGGGGGATCCCAGCCGGGCGTCCGACACCTGGGCTTCCCTGATAAAAAATTCCGCCTCTATGGGGTCTACTGTTTCCGCAAGAACAAGGATGAAACAGCAGGTGGTAGGGACACAACGAAAAGTCCCACGGAAAGTTTGATGAGGAGGAAGAGCGGCAACAGCATCCCCATGAATACTACAAACATGATTTAAGGCAGAAAGACTGAGAGCAGTTTTAGATTTGACTACAACTGTCGCCTAGCAGTCAGACTCCATTCATCGCTTTGAAAGCAAAACACTCACAAGACAAGATGTATTCATTTGCAGATTTGCCAGAGAGAGGGAAGTGAGGCTGTGTAAAATTGTGGCTGACATCTTTAATAGAGTGATTTTCCTTTCGTCTTCAGTCAGTCAGTCAATCATCTTAAGGAGTGACTTTGTTAGCACATCTAAACTATAAGATTAAACTGCAGCTTGATCATCACTCAGGCACACATCAGATCAGAAAGGTCTGCCATGGATAACCTTGTTTACTTGTTTGTGAGTGTGTATGTGTGTGATTTTTTGGCCCCTTGCTGTGGCTCCTGAGCTCTGAGTTGCAGCTCAAGCCAGAATCCCAGTTCGGTGGCGAACACATTCATTACCGGGTGAGACAGGATGATCTGCCCGACTGACTGGAAAAAATCCAAGATGCATTGTAAGTTTTGAGTGTACCGAGTGTAATTGCCTGTTTCCAGGTGTCTTGGTTCAGCAGACCTCTTGCACAACGAGAGCAATTTTTCTCATTAACCTAGACCTGGCAATCTCATCATCAGAGCTGAACAGGCCAAGTAGCCTCATAAATATTGCACTGGCTCTAAAATATTTGCACTTTAGATACATAGGGCTTTATTTTCTGATAGCATCTTAGCTTAGACTTAAGCAAGCATGTGGTGCTTAGCTGAGAGTAGTCGCTGAGGCTAAAGAAGAAAAAATACAAAGCTAGAATACTTGCTATTTACCTCACATACTTCAAGTTTAAGCTACCTGGCCTTTAAATGACCTACAAATGTTACATGCAGTGACCTTTGTTACAGAGTATGTTTGTCACTACGGGGTGGATGAATGTTCAGGAGAACAAATAAAAGCCTTGAACCTGTTTATTTGAACAACATGTGTCTGGGTGTTTTTTTCTTTTAATATATCAAGAGATATGGCTGGACATTGTTCAAAAAATTATGATAGCAGTTCCATTACTAGTACGCTGATACCAATAGACTCCTTTTATGATCCTTAGTACCATCTGATGAAAATGAAATGTGAAATCTGTTGAATACACCAGGCTTGACTTCACCTCACCAGACATTATAACCTTTGGGCTTTAGTATGTATTGAATCAAAGAATGCTTGCAGTGATTGACTGCTGGCAAAACTGTGTAAATGGTTATTATTTTTTGGTGTTGAAGGCACAAAAAAGCTCAAATGCAGGTATCATTTAACTGGAGAAGTTTTGATAATGCTCTGTACTCAGTTTATGCAATTAAAATGTATTTAGGATTAATAACTAGCGCTAGCAAGAGCTGTTTAGATTGCTGAAAACACTGTGGTGCTTTGAGCTAAATGCTAACACCAAAATGCTAACATGTTCATAATGACCTAGCTGACATTCTTATGTTCGTTTTTTGCTCATTGACCAAAGTTAAACTTTGACATGATAATTTAAACTTTTCAGTTATAAAAATGCATCACAGCAATAAACAGATTAACTAATTGCAACATTAGCTTTCTCAACACATCATAAATATGAATGTACAACTTTGTAAAGTGCTGTCAAAACCAGGTCTCTTGAAAGTCCCTTCTTTCCAGGTGGAAAATTCTCCTGGCTTACTGTCTGCTGAAAATGCTTTGTTTTGAGACATCTGTTCAATTAGAGCTAACATTACTGAGCATCTCCCTGCACTGAAGCCTCACATCTGCGTTTTAAATGGGCAGCATTCATAAATTCCTCCTTGAAATATTTTTGTTACACAATGCAAGTGATCGTGAGTGAGGAAGCCACAGAAGTCACATTCAATGTTACCTGAGCCAGAGATCCAAACATGTTTCAGGTCCAGGTTTGCAAGGAAGGAGTGAACAGTTAGCATCTGAGCTAAACAAAAACTGCAGCAAAAATATTGCTGTATATTGTTTAAAAAAAATATCAGCATATCAGCCTTTAGTATTCTGTTCTTCCCATGGATGAACCAGTATAAAAAAAGTCTTATTAATCCATCCAAAAGCTGTTGAAATATTTCAGTCTGAGCATATGTGGTAGACCGACACACAGATCAACTGACCAGCAGATGGACGTTGACGTCCACAGAGAGAAACTACTTGCATGACTAAAAATGTTTCTGTAGGTTCATCATACAGTGTTTTCTTAAAAGTGCATTTAGAAGATACAATTCGTTATTCTGTCTGTTGAGACTCAAGACAACTTGTGAGCCTTGTGACACTTTTACCTTTGTGTTTTTCCTTTGAGTTATAAATCAGTTGTGTGGGTAGAAAATCCCAGCTGATAAGTGATGAATGCGTCACTCTGGAGTGTATGTGCTTGGCTCTTTATGTGTTTGACTGTGCCAGTGAGAGAAACCGCTGAGCAGTGAACCCAGCTCTGAGTGGGAGCATATTGGTGTTGCGCCAACACAGCAGAACAAACCATGTCATAGTCATAGCAACTGGCAGCATGTAATTAAAGTCAAGTTCACTGAAAGTCCAACATCATGAAATAATTGCTGCGAATGACGACTCAGAGCTGTGAAAAACAAATCCACGACTGTTTGCTGCGTATTGTCAGCTTTGTGATTTATCAAGGAGAAAAAAGAGGCTCCAAAAAATGACCTCGATGATCAAAGTTGATGATTTTAATGATTTGCTGAGCACTCTCACCAGTCCCATTAGTCTGTGCAACTGTGTGAATTCAGAGCCACATCCACTAAATTAATAAGCAAAGTCCTGCCTGATGCACTGTGACATTTATAATTTATAGATGATTATGTATTCCACATTTCAGTACTGAAGCAATTTAGATGTTTTTTTATGTGTGCAGGATTGTGATGGCAACCCATTTGAAAGTCGCTTTTCAAGGTATTTAGCAGTTAACTACATCTTATGCAAGAGCAAGGTCATCATAAATAGCAGCCATTACTTTAGATTTTGACTTTTGCAAACAGAGATGAAACATCTATATGCACTATGCTTTGGTTAACAAGAATAATAATAGCGAGAGTTGCTACATATTAGACCAGAGAAACAGCACATTAGATGGTGAGCCAACAGAGCAGGCAGCAGAGGCAAAAACATCACAGAGACTACAGCCTTGACCATAGCTTGCTTATATTTTCTTTATTTAGTGATGAGGGAACATTTGATGAAAAGGCAGAACAACATGACAGAAAGGTAGAAGGATGCTGCAAAGACAGAGGCTCTGCAAACATGTGACTGAACCCTTTAAACTGCATTATTGCTCAGAAGATGACAGAGCTGTCTTCTTTTCATCAGGCTTCCTCGTCGCCTTTCCTTCTGAGCATGAAATGAAATTAGATGACCCTATCAAAACAGAGAGCTGCTGCACAATAAATACAAAGAAATGGGATTGTGCTGCCCTCATTTATCAGTTTGTGATGGAGTTCAGGGCCACAGAACAGGCTGAAGATAAACGCAGAGAGGAGGAGTTATGCCACAAAAAGGTGACAAAAGAAACAGAACGATTGGATTAATGATAGTCAAATATATTGGGAGAAATTATTTAATCTGATTAGGTCCCATCTGAAACTGGTCATTGTGTGTACTGTCACACACACTTTGATGTCAGGCAGGTTAATGTCAGTGAACTTTAGTTGGGTGGATCATGTTTCAAATTTTGACCTAAAATTCTAACTTGAATGCTCATTTTTATTGCAGAGGTAGGTTTTCACAAGTTCTGAGTTCAAGGATTGCAGCATGAAGCCTGGAGGCTAAATAGCATTTAAGTAATAGTTTTACACACAGCCACAGGTGGAGTCATTCCCGTTACCAGAGGTCTAATCAGAAATTTAGTGAAAACACCTGTGATGTGCAAGGCTCTCAATATTTTAAAAACCAAGTCCAGTTTTGCAGAATGTCCAAGGTGGAGATTCTCCTATTTTAGGTTAACCAGGCAAAATAAAGTGACTTAAGCAAATTAAAATGTATTCCAACTTTGTCTAACAGCCTTGAATCAATCTTGACAAAAAGTCTGGGGGAATTTGGAGAAAAAAACTGATTTGATAATAAGATGTTCAATCTCAAATAAAGAAAACCTAAAATCCAAACAGATGCTGCTGTTTGTTTTTTCTCAGTGGGCGACAGTAACTGAACTACTAACTATTGCAAGACTTTGCTTTTAATAATAACAATGCTCGTGTTTTTAATCAAAGCCCAGTGTTTCAGCTCAGGTTTTACCATGTGCAAACAGAGAAGAGGGTCAGAAACCACCTTATATACATTCTCACTAATACACACACACACAAAGAGCATCCAGCAGGTGAATTGTATCATTTAGCATTTAGACTATCATGAGTTTCACCTGCCCCTCCACCTGCCCTCACTTCTGTGTTTTTTCCATTACAGCACCATCTTGTGGTCTTCTTCACAGCTACACTGTGACACGCTCTTTCTTTGCCTTTTTAAAAGTAAATCTTTAAAAGCAAAAAAAATAAATATATAGATATGTCACAATGAACCAAACTTAGCTCCTAAGAGAACATGTTTCCCACTCCGAAAGCAATTACTCCAGTTTGCCACCTTATTTATGGAGCATCTTTTGCTCCATGCCTTGAAACCACAGATCATAGACAGGGTGGTTTAGTTTCAGAGAACGTTTTGCTTCAAAGAAATGTGGATCCTGTTTCTGATGCAACTTTTGTATTCTGAGATTTTAATTTCCTGTTTTTATCTTGTTTTTGAACTTTAAACCACAGGCACATTTAATTAGTGCCAAGAGTAATACAACATATATAAATATAAGATAATATAAACTTGGCACCACATAACAAATATTTTCTTTATTCACAACTCATTCATTTTTTAACAAAGAATGTCCTCATTACAGTCTTGACGCTGGTTAAATCTCCCCGCTATTCTTCTCTACAAATGTCTGAGCACATGATTATTTGTTGACTGTTTACATTGCATTTAAAATGGGGGGCAGTGCAACGCTTGGAGATTATCCCCACAGGAATTCAGTTTTACTTTGCATCAGACCTCAACATTGTTATGATTGAATACACAAACAGACGTCATATCCATACAGCATGAGCCCGTGGGAAATAGCTTCTGAAATTACCCCATCTCTCTAAATGATCCCCCTTAATGCCTCAGGCAGTGTGTGTGTAATTCAGCTGGACAATGCTGCCGCTGACACCAATTATGCATTGAAAGCAGTGGGTTTGTGGGGATGGGTAATTGGCCAAATTGTGAGAGGCTTCCTCCAGAATGCGGGGCATATATTAAACAGGCAGCAGTGTTGAGTTAATTGAAAGTGTTGACCATCTAATGGAGTGCACTGTGGCTAATGAATGGGAGTTTGTGAACTGTCATCTATAGATGCCTCTAAAGAAAAGTGTTCTTTAGTTTTTACCACAGTCTAGCCTTCAAGTTCCCATTAGCTCTCTTCTTTTGGTGCGAGCTGTCACACTCACACCAGGAGAGGGAGTCGCACTGGTGTGCAACAATCCCAGATTCAGTCGAAAGAGAATAGTGTGAGGTTAATGAAACAGTTCAAACAATTTGTGTGAGGATGGAGAGTTTTTGTGTGTGTGTGTGTGTGTGTGTGCTTGTGTGTCTGTTAGGAAGAGATGAAGGAATAGCAGGCAGCCTCAGCAGAAATACAAAGTCACAGGGAAGGACAGAATGAAAGGCAGACAGGGAAAAGCATCAGAGAGAATAAGATGTGTGGAAGAGAGATAGGTGGGAGAAAGGGGTTTCAGGGAATAAAATGAAGGCAGATAAGAGGCAAAGAGGGGGCTGGAATGTAGACTGCTAGGGAATGCTGGAGGATTCAAGGGCATGTGGCCCTGCAGTTTGGCTGGTCAGTGAGCTATTGTGGTCCTGCAGTGGGAGAGAAGGGACTGAGTGGCTCCAGAAGTACACAAACTGCTGAACCTTATCTCACCTTGGTCACAAAACCCGTCCCACAACACCTGCAATTCACTTCATGGCTGGTGTGCACTTTCATCTTCTGAGAAACTTCGAGTGACTTCCCAGAGGAAGCCGGTGCAAAGAGGCAAACTTCTGACCCTAAGAAGCTCATCAGGCCTCTCACACTGCACTGCTGGTTGCTCTATAGACAACCTTACAGTGCAGAGAACAGTCAGTAGCCTGGACAAGTTTTCAAAATGTCCAAAGCAAAATAATAGAATCCTCCTTGTCTTTATGCCCCCAAGATGTAAAAATCCAGTTGTGAAGAGACACATTTTGAGCACCATTTAAAATGCAGGTATATACTGACAGAGTATGGAATAGAAGGATTATAATATTAATGAGTTGGTCGAGATTCTAATCACCTGTAAATAAGGCTCAGTGTGTTTTCATTACCTTAGAATGAGATATTTATATGTAGAGGAAGAGGGTCCTCATCCACAGTTTCCCTCATGTTGCACTGCTGTGTTTTTACAGTAGCTCAGAAAGGACAAGTCAAACCTTTAAAGGGGCTTTTTTGCACTTTTTGCCGCATTTGTGTCCACTTTTGCTCTCCTACATGCTTTGAAGGGGAGAATGAGCAGAAGGATCATTAGTTTGTTGTAACGCTGTCAATAACACAGTACATCTATTTTACACGAGGTAAAAAATCCTGCATTCAAAACAAGTCCGAATACAAAAGTATTTTCAGCAAACTGAGCTTTTATATTGAAAGCAAAATACACAATGCAAACTGGCTTCATTGTCACGTTATGATATGTCAAAGTTTTTGGATATAGTAGCAGGTGCAGTAACATCA
>JAPZDY010000021.1:20701744-20713905 GCA_029783645.1 Ctenochaetus hawaiiensis | reverse complement strand
AAAAATCCTGCATTCAAAACAAGTCCGAATACATAAGTATTTTCAGCAAACTGAGCTTTTATATTGAAAGCAAAATACACAATGCAAACTGGCTTCATTGTCATGTTATGATATGTCAAAGTTTTTGGATATAGTAGCAGGTGCAGTAACATCAGCAGTTAACTGTTGTGGTTTGCTGGGGTGGAGCTAACTTTGACTGTTCTGAGTACTGAAATATAGAAACCTGCAGGTTTAATGGTCTCCCTGAAGAGAAAATTAAGTTCTTGTTACATGATTTATGTGAGATTTAGACAGTCCATTTCATTATTTCTTGCAACACAGCCACCCCAACACCCATTACACATTGTTGCATCAGTAATAAAAATCTGATAATGTTACATATAATAATACATCTATTACAGCAGCCATGTTACGGCAGAATAAGCATTTTTAATTATTAACATAATTCTCTGTTCAGGCTTTTACTTAAGTAGGATTTTGAACACTGGATATTAACTCTCAATGAAATATTTCTACACTATTGCATGTGAACTTTGCTAAGTATAGAGACTTGATGTCGTTAGCACCAATGGTTATATTTAGACAGAACAATTCACCACTGCGTTAATATTTTTGTATCCATATGGGTTTGGCACTTCATTGTGCATGACAAAATAAATGACATTAGAAACCGACTATGTTCTATAAGAATACATCATCTTTTATAAACAGATCATATGTTTTCTATATGAGATCTTGATTTGCAAAGTAGCTGCTTATATCTACTGTTAATTAGCGCCAATAGCTGTCAGATGAATTAAATTAAGTTAAAAGTATAATATTTAATACATAACTGACATAAAATGAAAATACTCAATTGAAGCACCACAGAGTTGAACAGTACTTGAGTAAATGTATTCAGTAACTTTTTGCCTATCTTGAGGGGTTTGTTGAAAGCAGGCTAATAAAGCCAGATTTCCAGATTGTCAGTTGGGGTCATGTAACACAACACTGCACAGTGTCCACACAGCTGGCAGAGCAGAATGTGAGGGCGACGGTGTATGGAAAAACCTGGCTCAGGCTGATGTTTTTGCTGGCTTTGCTCCTCAGGTCTGACCCAAGCACAAAGACACACACACACACAAACATGCACTCACGCACAAACACACACACAGACGACTGTAAAAGAAGCTGCAAGTGAGCCGCGGCATCACCATCTGTAGCCGTCATTAGGTCAGGGGTGAATGCAGAATAATGAGTGAAGCTATTGAACAACCTGGCTGCAATAAGATGAAGAAGATAAATGGGGTTAAGATGCAAATTAAACTTTCTTTTGATTTCGATAAGTAGTTTGGCACGCATTTCTGAAGACAGAGAAAAAAACAAAGTTGGTTTTGCCTGCAGCTCCCTATGTTTATGTGTGAGATAAAGGCAGACAGTAATTGTGGAAAGAAATCAGTCAGAGCGGCTTCTAGGTTGAGTAAGAGACTGTCGGGCCTAAGATGATGCTAAAGCCCTTGTTGCTTTTCATAATCTTCTTGAACTTTGGCAGCGTCATTAGGAGATAATGCAGGATAATACCACAGATCCCCATCGATTCGCCATGCCTGCCAGATATCGACCCAAGAACAAGGTTGTGATGAGCAGTCTTTTCATGCCTCTAATTTATCTGCTCATCTCAAAACCAAGTTGCATTACAGGAATCAGAACAAATCTGGAGTAAAAATAGTATGCATTCATTTTCTAAGCCTTCCCATTGGAAATATTATGAAAAGTTTAGCAAGAAAGAGCTCTTCTTTTTGTATGCTTCTGTAAGCTTCATGGACACTCCAGTTTCAAGTGCACATGTGCATGCTGGTCCTTGGGGACCAAACATTTCAGCGCTCAGGACATAATGTCAGTGATTGGAGTGCCGCTCGAAGTGGCTGTAACAAATCTGTCACTGCTGCACGGCGACAGAAGAGCGCTGAAGGTCATTTTCAGCTGTGAATTTAAGAGAAACCCGTTAAGCAGCCTTAATGAGCGTTGTCCTTGGAACTCACTGAGCTGAGAGAAAAACATCCCTCAGCCAGCCAGCAACAGAGGAAGAGGATGTAAAAGAGATGCTATATTCAGCATGATTGATTGTTGTCGGAAAACAGAACGCTGCAGTGTGGCTTCTTCCGGTGTTTCGGAATAATAATGAAATGAGTCACATATCAAAGGAGATGAGAGAAATGAGAGAGGGAGACAGGGAGAGAGAGAGAGAAAGAGAGAGGGAGAGAGGAGGTTGTGTTTTTACAGGAGACAGTTGTGTTGTGAGGCAATGAAACCATCCATTGATAAGAGAGGACTCTCATATTCAGCTCATCAGAGGAAGTTCAGGTGAACTGAAGGTCTCTAAAGGTTAGATAGCACAACAGTAGGCGTATTCACAAACTGTTTTCTGCCAAAACTAAATCTCTCTCTCTCTTTCTCCTTCCCCTTTTGCCCTTTCCCCTCACTTCTCTTACCTTTGATCCATCCTCCTTCCTCTCCTTCTCCTCCTCCTACACTTTTTCACTTGTTCTGCTGAGGGATTTGCCCCGGTTGACCTACTCTGTTGCTTAAACTACATGCAGCAGATTTGGAACATAGAAAAAAGAAAAGCTGCGTTCGTTTTGTTGATATCTTGGCAGTGGAAAAATATTTTACTTAATCCAAAGAGATTTGGAAATGCATCTCCTCAGCAAGGTCAGAGAGGAGCGAATTGTTCTCTGACTGAAGAAACAGCAGCTTAGAGCAAAACTGAATCTCTCCTGTGCAGACGAGCATGATGATAGCATGGTGGGGGAAAAAAAACAAGTAGATTTTGCATAAACTTCGGATATTCAGGACGAAGTAACATACCCTCGACAATTCAGTCAATACAATCACTCTACACGAACAGTTGTGAGGAACTGAAGATTTGCTGCCCTTGGCTAGATCACTGTGCTTCGGTTTTCTTTAAGCACTTAATCATTTCAAGTGGTAAGACCCTCTGGTTGCTCCAGGTTTTAAATTTCGATTTGTATGTTGAATAGGTTTGAAAACTTTCAAGGCTTTTTTTGTGTTCTTTGATAAAGGAAAGAAGTATATGTTGTCCTTTAAGAAATATCCAGGTTTATCTGTCTGCCTGCCTACCTACCTGCCTGCCTGCCTGCCTGTCTGTCTGTCTTTCCATCTGCACTTGCTGCAAATTGTCACAAATTTATGTTCTTGCACTTAATATTTTGTTTGAAACAACCTTCAAGGTATAAAGGGACATTTTATTAGCTTTAGATGTGCTTGTACAAGACATTAAGTTCTTATGAATGAACTTACTATTTTCCCCTGTTTCATGTCTTTATGCTAAGCTAGGCTAACCGCGTGGGGACTCCAGCAACTAACTTACTGTATCGATATGAGACTGGCAGCAATCTTCCAATGCAACTCTTGACAGCAAATTAATCAGCCTTCACTTTACTGAGTGCTCATAACTTGTTAAATGTTTTCAGTGAAAACAAGGTGTAAATTTTTTTGGATTATAATTTGTAATTTTCTTACTTCAGAGAATGCAAACATTGACATTTTTCTACAAACAAAAACACTGGCCATCAGTATTATAAATATTGAGCAGATTTTAAATTATCGCATACTGGTTTTGGTGTAACTAAATAAACTTCACACAAATAACCACTCGAACAAAGCTGGATAACAGATCCAAACAAGGGTTTCCTTTAATGA
This sequence comes from Ctenochaetus hawaiiensis, assembly GCA_029783645.1. Classification (NCBI taxonomy): domain Eukaryota; kingdom Metazoa; phylum Chordata; class Actinopteri; order Acanthuriformes; family Acanthuridae; genus Ctenochaetus; species Ctenochaetus hawaiiensis. Next base: position 20,710,203 of record JAPZDY010000021.1, on the reverse strand, counting down.
TCATATGTCTTGTAAAGAATATAATACAATGACAGGACTGGAATTCATAAGAACATACATCAATAAATATGGATAAATACCTGTGGACCGGGTTCACACAGCCATAGATGTGCTCATTTGCAGTTCCATTGTATCTGTTTGTGGTTGACATGAGCCGTAGCTGGCAGCAAACTAAAGAACTGTGCAGGAAAAAGAGCCAAAAGAGTGATATTTATCTGTACAGCAAACTATCACCTTGCTTCTGGCTCACCTGCAGAGCATGTGTTGATCATAACGTTTCTATTTTTCTGATGCAGCAGTTAAAAACAGCAGTGTGTGTGAGTAGAAGTGTGAAATTTAAAGAGGGAGATGTGTCTTGGATCCACTGAGGCTGTATGAAAACGGTCCAGAGGGGCTGAGCAACAAACACACCCAGAGTTTAAATGGATTGTTAAAAAAAGGACAAGAAAAACCTCAGAGTATTTACATCACAGAGGAGAAGGAGTGTTTGTAATTGGTTTTCTGCTCTGCGTTTGTCTCTTTCATTTCTCACTCTCTCACTGCAACATGTTCCATCCATCCCAACAGAATAAAGCCATTTTCTCGACAGTGATAAATAGTCTCAACTCAATACCGGACAGAGACGCAGTGTCATACAAGTACCACTAGGAGTGTACCTGTACCATGCTGAACGGTGAAGTGATGCAGCAGTCCTCAGGGGAGAAACAGTTTTAAAAAAGTGTGATGAGATGATCAAATAATAAAGGTAATGATGCAAATTATGCAGAAATAACGTTAGAGTAGAACCAATTACATGGGAGAGTACACAACTTGCTTGTTTACAGGGACACAGAGGAGTGCAGTCAGCTATGACAGTCTGTTTTCCTGTCATTTGGAAAACATCCAGTGGTCAGTCGACGCTGTTGTGCCGTCAATGCCATCGACAGACTTAATAGGAACCCAAGACAGACAGCCTAATCATGAAATCAATAGTCTGTCTGTGAGCGACTAAGGACAACAGCCTCCATTGCTCTTATCACGCCGCCATCGCTGACAAGTGCTTGTTTAAAATATATCAAGTTTGAAGTCATGGGACTGTTGTTTAAGCACAAGCAGGAAACAAAGATTCTCCATTTTCTTTTACACTGTTTGCTATAGGGCCCACACAATGAATCCTGACAGTAATGATGGAACAAGCAGAGGAAGGTGATAAAACAAGCTCATCCTGAAAGTTTTGTTTCTACTTTGCTGTCTGCCTTAGACATCATGAGCAGTTATTGCATCATCATCATCTTCACTAGCATCATCATGGTTTCCACTCTCATCTGCAACTGTTCATTCATATCTTAACAACAATTAGCTCAGCACAGCAGCAGGCCTGTCAAGCTTTACATCTCATCACAGCTTGAAGTGTCACAGTCGACAACTGAAGAATTTAGAAGGTTGTCTTTTCAAAACCAACAAGTAAACAAACAACTCCCCCCTACAATTTAAGAACTGATTTAAATAGCGTCTTTGTCTGCTTGATCACGACATGCATTCATTAGCATTTTCAGCTAACTGGCTAACTATCCATAGCAGTAGTCTATCATTACCGTAAAGGTCAGGGACATTTTGTAACACTTTTTTTGGTGAAATTACAGGTTATATTAAAAACAAATAAACAAAAAAACCCTGTTCCCGGATATGACATCTACTGTGTAGTATTTTAACAGCTAGACCTGGGTGCTAAATTAGTGTAGGCTAACGTTAGTGGCTCTGTTCTGTTTGATTTGGGAGAGTTTATATTTTCGCAACCCTACTGTTGCATTCAAAGAACACATCAATCATCAATCATTCCAAAACTCAGTTCTCTTTTAACTTTAAAAAGGGACAAACAGAAAATAAATGTGAATAATAAAGCATAAATCTAAGTCTGTTAAGAGCTAAGTATGCAGCTAAACTAAGCTAAATAGAAGGTCATATAATCTTACTGCAGACTGTGAATCCACGTTTTCTACATAGTGTATCAACTGAATATATTTAGAAATATTAAGACCCTTTTACATGACTGAAAAAATGAGCGTGGACACAAAGTGACCGTGGATGCTATCTCTTGTCAGTCATGGGCCTAATGTTAGCCTAATAAGCAAGCTAGCCTCAGCTGATTTAATTTTTTAAGCCACAGGTGGCATTTCACGGCTGGCTAGAAATAAGAAGCCTGCTCTTATCTGCCTTATCAATCAAATACTCATTGTTCTGAGGAATACTCACAATTTTAGTTGCAAAAACTTCAGTTAATGTTTTTGTAAAGTGAGTAAGAAAAAGTTTGAAATCTATAGTAACATTAATTAGGGAGAATGTGACTTGGAAAACTGTCAAATCCTAACCTTTGCTACATTCATGTACTTTGTGCACCTGTTTTAACTTTGAAGAGGTTTAATTTGCTTTTTGTGTTGCTCTATTATGATAAATTTCATGCTGGGATATTAAGTGAGACTTCTATCATCTCCTCCCTTGATTCTTTTGTTTTCTCTAACCTTGACAATTTATATTTTTCGAGCTTGGTTGGATGTGTTTTTCTTTTTTTTTTTTTGCGTGAAAACTACATCAGTGTTTTATAATGCTGCTGCAACCACCTGCTGTCGCCTCTCAGCGCCCCCAAAGTCAATTTCCTCTGTACTGTTTGTATCACTCCTGTCATGCTGATTTAGCACACTTCCTCACCACATATTGAAACAAATTCAACCAAGTTGTGCTCCTGCCATTACCGTGTAGAATCAGAATCAAACAGTCACAGCTACAAGCTCACAGAGATGCAGTCACACTCACCACAATACCACCCTTATCTCATCTCTCTGCCAAACTAAAAAGGTTTAAACTCTGAGCTGAGAGTGAGGGGAACGACTCGGTCACAATTTGGATTGGTTTCTGAGGCTGAGAAGAGGCCTGCTGGCTGTGAAGTGGTTCGCCTGCTGCTCTCCCCTCAGGCGTGGCGATCGCTGCTGAGCCAAGAGACAGCTGGCAGCAACCTCTGTTAAGTCACTCATCTTCATAATTAAGACTCACAATTGTAAAGCTTCGTCTCAGCCCTCAGGGCTTCAACAAGAAAGACCAGAAGTGAGGAGGTGAAAGAGGTTTGAGTGGAGTGATGAAAAAAGGGCGGGAGCCAGAGGCGAAGAGAAACAGACACTTCTGAAAGTGAGGGTCAATGTGTTTGAAAATTTTAGAGGAACAGTGTAAAAAAGAATGTGTGTGTTTTTTTCATGAATTCAATACTAAATGTGGCAGTGTTGCAGAGATGAAAAGCAGGGAGGTTGGTATCTTCAAAAAAGCAGAGCAAAAAAAACTCTAGAAACCAAAAGGATGTGCCAGCAGCAAGCTGCTCTCCCTAATAGAGGCATCTCACACATGCGCACACACACACAAACACATATACACAGTCCAGTGATCATCAAAAGCACAAACACATCTGTTATATGGGTACTACTTAACTTTTGGCCTGTGTGTTGAAGAAGTCTGCTTAAACTTCTCAAGTTTCATCATTTATAAAAACATTATCATAAATATGTTTTTTTATTTGTGGTTGGCTAATAATCTCTGCAGAGACAAGAAAAAAAGAGGTTTTTTTTAACCTTAAAAAACGACTGATTTATTTGTCATTAATTTAACTTCCAAGTAACTTTCAATTAATTAAATTTATTCAAAACATGCCTCCTCATGTCCTGTTTTTTTTTTCGGCACTAACTCAGTTCCTCACAGCGTTTTTGCAAAGTTTTCTTCTCCCATTGCACAGTTTAACCTTTATACAACTGTAATTATACTGTCTGTGGGCATCAACCCTGAACTGAGTTGCTTTGAAAGGGGTTTCTGTCTGCCCTTTCATTCATTCACCACTCCATTTTCATGGACCGATAAAAAAAAAATAGGAAAGAGAGGCACGCTGCAGCCTGACATGTTTGAAACGACAAGGGTTTGACAGCTGTGATAGTTGTCTGGGCCTCCTCTCCATCACCCCAAACCCTCCACTGGCTGTCTGTCACCTAACCCTTCCCTTGTCATCGCAGCTCTGCGGTTCTGCAGATAATGCAACTTGTTAATTAGGCATTCAGCAGATTAATTAAACTGATACAGAGGTGTAGGTTCACTATTCTTCTCTGTCCGGGGGAGTGTTGTCATTGCCAAGGTGAGAGGAGACAAACAAAGGGAGGGAATTAATGCGCCCGATGGATTTTCTTACCTCAGGTGACTTTGTACAACCTGATCCTGCTTCAGTGTCTTTTTTTTCTTTTTTATTATATGTCAAAGTTTCCACGAAGTCAATTGTTTTCATTACACATGCCTTGTGTTATACATCACCTATATGCTGGTATCTGGCCTAGTGTTGATAAAAAGGTTGTTTTGTAGATATTCATGTCCTGGAATACAAATAAGTAGTTTTGCGTCCAAAAGAATGCTTTCTCAAATTGTTAAGAGGATGCCATGGAAACACAAATAAGGATATTACTGTACAAAGGACATCCCCATTGTGAGTGTTTCTGGCAGCTTCTCCTCCCTGATCACCAAACAAAAACATAACGTTGCATTAAAACACGACTTTGTGACTTAAGTCACTAATTTGGGTGAAACTGAATCATAATTTATGGAGATTTTATTCTCTGGTTTACCCTCCAATGTCATTTGGCTTGTCAGCCTTAAGTCTGAACAGACAGCTTTAATCTTGTTGCAAAAGTAACCGCTATAACGCAGCAATGGCCCCAGACTCAGCAGCCTGTCAGTGAGTCTGTTCAGACCAGGACTGAACACATCCTCTGAGTTTTCTGATGGGCAGTTTTATTGTTGAAGCAATGTTTGGGGGTCCAACTCAGTAATTCAGCCCCAGGTTCCCTAAAATTAAAATTGGCAAGTAAAACCACCTTGGTGCTATAATCTCTGTTGTGTCTGACCTCAGTTTATATGTGAAGCTGGGCTTGGACAGGGTCCTGCCCTGTTCATTGGGAGCTCCCAGTCAGCTACCTGGTGTGATTAGTCATCAGGACCACTAATAAGCTGCACGATGGGGGTTTTAAGGTCACAGGGCTGATGGCTACTGTAAACCTCAATCAATATCTATGACAAGCTTCTCTCTAGCTTCCTGTTTTTATCTGAAATGCGTCCATATGAAGAAGCCAACAGCATTTCAACTCATGTGAACTTAAAATTCTGCTGAAAATACAGTCTGTATTTTTTTACCAATAAAGAGCTGGTTACACTGATTTTAGGTTTGCCACTTTTAAGTGACAGTGAAAAGAATGTCCAGTTGGGAAGATAAATGAAAAGTACTAGAGTGGGAGGTAGTGAAGGGAAAAGCAGAACAAGATGGAGAAACGTAAAGGATAAAAGTGCTGGAGTCAGTGTTTTGGACATAATCCCAGAAGCTTCGAAACCTCAAGTGCTGGCTTTAAAAAACACCAATTTAACCCGGCAGTAAAGGGAGAGAAAAGAGAGCAAAGCGCTTGTTCTATCCGTCTCAATCTCCTCTCTAAAGCAGGACGCGTGGCAGCAGTGAGCACAGGTGTGAACCGCTGCGAGCTGAGCGCTGGGAGACTCGGTCTGCCCCAGAAATGGAGAGCCTTAATCTCAGCTGACCCTCTTTATCATCATCCACTGGGACTTCAGCCTCTGTCAACATCCTCAATCATAAACAGACACACACACTTACACACACATACGCACAAAAAACACACACACACACACCGAGATGAGAGAGATTCCGACCTCCTCGCCTTATTTTCATCCTCACACCCTGTTTACACAGCATTGATTTATGATCATTAACATGAGCCTCTCCTAGTTTTCGTGCTTGTTTCCAAAGTCTTTCTGGTTAAAAATGCTGGTGAAATAAGCATGGCTCTGTACTCTGCAAAAAGTCAACACTTTAGCAAGTCATTTAATGTAATATTAAAGGCTGCTGCTGCAATGTTAAAAATGATGCTTGTAGAGACGAAGAGCCCACAGAGAATACAACATTGTGACTCCTTTGAGCTTGTTGGGGCATTTTAGCGTCTTTCAACATATTGTTTTTGTTTTGATGTCCATCATCAGGTTGTTTTCAGCCACCACAAGCATATTTTCAACAGAAAAAAATGTGTAATAAACTTTATGTGTGCTATCTACTCATCTTCAAACAGCAGACATACAAAGTCAGCAAACAGCTGTAGAACTTAGTGATAAATTTAGCAGCCACAGACTGACAATCCCTCAGGAATTGGTGGAGACCAAAAACAGAATTAAAAGTTAGCAAATATAAGTGCAAACTAAGTATCAGGCTTACATTTGTAAGGTCTCTCAAATATAACACTCCACAAATGATTGCTAGTGTTGCTTCATATCTGCTGGATCTGTAAATAGGGGAATTGTTTGCTAACATGTTAGCCATAACAACTTTATAAGGTGATAATTGTCAATTTTTAACAGACCAAAAAGGCAATTAATGCAGACTTCAGTGAAAATAATACCAATAATGTGGTAAATATATTTTTACAAGTTTTAAGCTTGTCTTAAGAACAACAAAAAAACATCATTTTTGATCAAAGTTAGGACATGATCAATATAGACATTTTGAATCAGAGCAAATGACAGATGTGTTTTTTAGCATAGTTTTTAAGCCTTATGCATGGACTTAGAGTATCTTGTGCTTGCTGAGACTTATGAGGGGGCTTCTGCTTTAAGATAGATAACCTTCTGGGTCTCTTCTCACGCCTGACTGACGAAATTTCTCCTCATCAGACCATAGAAGTAAAACTCCATAGTAAAAAAGGGGAAACAGAAGAGTGAGGAGATCTTCGCCCTGCTGCATCACCTTCATTTATTCACAGCACACGTTCTTACAGCAACACATACTATGAGGGAAGGCACAGCAAACGTGGGATTGCTGAGCTGAGTTGAGTTGAGACAAACTGACATCAAAGGTTCAGATTAACCCTCGACAATGACAGGAATGGATGTCTGACACAACAAGAGCAGTGTGGGCTTGTTCGACACTTTTGAAAAGTGACTGACAAGTGATGTGATGAAACTGAATTGAGATGCGGTGTGATTTCCATTTTCCTCTGGGGGGGTTCAGCATCTGATCTAAAGTAACTGTCTCACACTGACAAGAAGATACAACGCTACCGATCAAATAATTCAATTACAACTGCTTTCTGGTTCAAGAAAATCAATTAAATCTGTTTCAGTATAAGTCGCTTTAAGTCAAGCACATTGTCTTACAAAGAGCAAACCAAAAGCAGCAGAGTCGAGAAATAAACACTGAATATTTGTAAAAAATAAGGTGTTCAACAGACAAAAAGGCTCAAGTCAACAACATAGATGTGTTTCTTGACTCGTCTGATTCTGATACGCCATTTTCAATCATTTTGTTCCTATTTGTAGTTTGTACTAAACCACTTCTCTTAGAAGAATGTTCAGTGCGGCTCTCAAAGGTATTTTCTTTTTTCAAAAACAGGTCAGCGTCGTTCCAGGTTTCAGGTCATCTTTGAGCTCATGGGGGGAGGGGAGTAACTGGGTCGAGTTACAGGGTGGGTGAGACACAGACAAGTCGAGACGAGAAGGCAAAAACAGAGGAAGGAAAGTAAAAAGAGTACAAAGGGATTTTGTTATTGTCCCAGTGACGCCTGGCAGCACTTTGGCAGGCCTCAGAGTTGACTATGATACAGGCTGACTCGGAGAGCCACGGGTGGAGCTAAGGGCAGGGCAGTGCGGTGCAGGGAGGGGGGGTTAGGTCAAGAGTTTTTGGGCTGTAAGGTGTGAAGTGGTGTTTGGAGGACGTGGGGCGAGAAGAGGAAGGGGCGAAGGGAAACAGGCAAACTGCAGCTGGCAGCAGAGGAGAGGAGCAAAGGAGATGTTTTTTTTTTTTGGTTCAGAAGTGGGCGTGGTTGTGGCCCGGCTCTCCTCCGTGGTGCCCTCCCTCTCTGTGGCCGTGCCTCTTGTGCTTCCTGCGCTCCCTCCTGCCCTTGTGGTGGTGGCGTCGGTAGCGGTGGGCTCGTCGGGCTGGCGGAGCAAACAGAGTGGAGGAGAGAGAGAAAGACAGAGAGAGAGACAGAGAGACAGTGAAATAAAGAAAAGGGCAGATGATTTATTAGAGAAGCAAGTCAGAGATGGAACGAGATGAAAGGCGAGAGTGGAAAACTGATGTAAGAGGGAGATGAATCACTGACAAGCATCAGAAGCGTTCAGACAGACAATCGGAGGGAGGTGAAAACAGGTGAGGCGAGGGAAAAGGGGATCAAACAGCAGGAAGGTCAAAACCACATGTTCTCTGTTGAAGGTTTAACCGTTTCCACCACACTGAAGGAATCTGTTTTATCTCACATTCAGCCAACTGGGTGCCTTTAGAAAGAGTGCACCAAGCTAGCCACCCACTCACAGCCTCAGTATAAGCTTGTTCCCAGGGTGAACTGCCAAATTAGGTTGCTCAGTCCCTTTTTTTTTTTTTTGCCAACAAAGAAATGTCGTCTGCA
>JAPZDY010000021.1:20691423-20701644 GCA_029783645.1 Ctenochaetus hawaiiensis | reverse complement strand
TCCATTTTTTTTTTTTTTTTTTTTATGCCAACAAAGAAATGTCGTCTGCAATTAATGATAACGACACCATAACTCTGGGCCATAAAAACAACTCTATGCTTAGATAAAGAATCAGAGGGAAAATAATTCTTATCACTTTGAACAGAGGCTACATTATTTCAGCATTTCATCATTACTGTCACTGAGTGAAATGAAATACAAGGTGCAGTTTGCTGGATAGTTATTCTGTCTCTATCAACCCTTTATATCTCCTCTGAAGGAGCAAGAAATTATGCCAAGTTATGACATCTATTCTATTTATTCTGAGCACTCTGAAGAAAATCAAATGAGTACAGTTTATTCTAAGGCTCAAATGAGATAAGGTGCATAAATGTTGCATAATAAAAGATGACTTTCAACTATTATAGTTGCCAAACTGCTCTAAAATAAGAGGTAATTTATACTATAAATGTATGAATGCAGTGACACTGTAATGTCATCTTTTCACTTCATCTTAAAACCTCCAAATACCTCCAAGTGTTTTCAGTTTCCTTTTGCACAAAAGCTTTGTCTGATATAAAAAGTCAAATTTTACTTTGGTTGAATAATTTTAGTTTTTAGCGAATGTCATTTGTATTTAATGAATGGTCAACTGGTTGCAAAAAAAAAAAAAAAATTGTTTTGAAAAGTCTGGATAAAAAAATCCACCTCAAGCATAAAGCACTTCAAAGAAGACGCTACTGTACCACTTCTAAGTGAGACAGGGGGATTTTAATTCAGCCTGCAACCACAGTTATCTTTTTGCTTGCAATTATTAATAATGAGAACAGGGATGGTGAGCCTGGATGTGCATCGTGACAGGGGCTCCCCAGGGCAGTTAATGTAGGAGGTTCTTCTTACAGACCTGTGGTGGTGTGTGTGCTAAAAATAAGCAGATGTTCATGTGAAAATGACCTAACAAATGAAAGTACTGCTTTAAGTCTCGTAGTCTACCATTGTGCTCTGTGAAGTATCCTGTTGTGGAAAACTTACATTTTATGCAGATGATCTTAGGCCGGTCCCACTTGCCGTTGGCACGACACTTGGCAGTGGGCACATGGCGCTGCAGGAAGCCGTCGGCACACTGGTAACGCACTACAGAGTGGATGTCGTAGTGGGAGCGCTTCCGACCAATCAGGAAGGCATTGTCCACAGTGGGTGGGGCTCCGCAAAGCACTAAAGAATCAATGAAAGACAAGGCAAAAGACAGAAAATGAATCAGATTGTTCACTTCTGTTAATACTCATATTCTCTTGTGTGTATCTTTGTTCAAAGAAATCCAAACAGAATAAGGACATTTCCTGAGTTCACCTTCTCTGTGTACTTGATAAAAAGAGTTAAATGCCTCTAATAGTTTCTACAATCAGTGTTTATTCAGACCTCTGACGTTAAGGCATCTGCATCAGAAAAAACCACAGCATTAACATCAAAGTGTGGATGTAGTGTCTGCAGGACAGTGTGTCCGTCCAAGTCTGAGAGTGAGTGGGCAGCTGTCAGAGTAACACAGTTTTTTTTCAACACAAAGAGTCGAGCCAGAATCAGAAAACTGTTTACACAAGCTGAGACAGAGAGAGGACTGACACTCTGCTCAGAGACTGACAGGATGGACAAGCCTCAGGGAGAAAGTCAAACAACTTTACAGGGTGTTTTTTTTGGCTGTCCTGTCAGGGGTTGCCAACCTCCCTTGTGGAGGCAGCAAGTGAATGTGTAGTAACTCTGGGAGTCCCTTGACCCTGCAGGTTGTTGTCCAGCAGCTGCAGTCTCACCTCCTTTTGCATTTCAAAATAATGCCTACCAAAATCATGGAAAGATTTCGAATTTTTAGCCCCAACCTTGGTTTAGCATTTGTACCATGATAATCTTTGAGATGGAATAAATTACGTTAACAATCTTGCTCTTATTAGTCATTATAGTGAATGGCTGCTGAACCCATTATCAAGCAGTCAGAGGTGGAAGGTACTCTATCAATAGTTCAATGCACTGCTAACGAGATTTCAACAGTGCAATTGTCCCCAAACTTTATCTGCCATCTTAATTAATCATCAGGAAAACTAGCAACAAAAGGAGAGAAGTGGAATTATTAAGTGAACTGCAGGTTTCTTTCCACTTACTTCTTCCATTAGCTTCTGTTGTGCAATGAAATTGCCTTAACTGCTAAAGTTTCTGCAAAAATTACTCCTAAGTATGCTGCCATATTCAGGAAAGCAGAGCAAAATAAGCATCTTCATGTTTTGGATTTGACTGATGTGTTTGTCTGATGAGCATCCTCAGTTTTCCTTTCTTCCTCGTCTAAAGGCCTTTTTCTCTCTTGTACTTCACATGTCGTTCTGCTTTCAAAATAAATTATGCCAATCTGAATCTTGATAGCCTGCTAGCTGCAGAGCACTCTTGTTTTGATCATTAGTAACTGATTCTGAAACATAATTTGCACAGCAGACTTTTTGACTTGTCTTAGCAGGAAAAGAACACAAGTGGAACTAATCTAGTTAACGCTCTGTTTCACCTGTTGCCACAATGCAATGCGGCAATTAATCAAGTTATTAGACACACCTGTGTTTGCTGGTCCAAAATCTGATGTGCAAAAGGGTTAATTCAACCTCGGTTTAACTCCACATTTATTTCCTCTTATCATCAGTGACTCTGTACATCCAAGAGGTGTCCATCCAAAAGTCATCCATCACTTTAGTGTAATTACCCATTGATTTAATGGGCAGCAGTATTGCTTAACCATGCTATCTTTATGCAATTAAGACAGTTTTTAGCTTTATTTCCTATTAAAACTTGACACCAGTGTTTGCGAAGGCTCCTGCAGAGCAGTGACATCATTGTACCATGGGGTTAAAGTGCCTGTGTCTTTTATTTGTTTGTTCTTTTTTATGATTAAACTGGTTTCTGGGAAAAATATTAGGAAAAGAGCAATTTACAGTATCAAAATGAGGCTCGCATGATATAACCAGAAAAAGATGGATGATATGACTGCTTCTTCAAAGAAGAAAAGAGAAGGAAAATGTCTAGATTGTCCTCTGGTGTCTGACTGCAGTGTTTGGTTAAACCCCACCCCTTCATGTTAGCAGACAGTACATCACACAAAATAAATAATTAAAGCAGACATAAGATAAATCTCCTTTAAAAAAAAAAGAAGTTTTTGTCATTTGAGGTAGTTCTCATGCATGTTAAAGCATTAATTTCTGATATGTTTGATTCAGTTAGTGTTTTGATGCTAAAAAAGGGCTGTGCTGTCATGAATGATAGCTGGTGATGTAGGTGGTTGTTTAGGTGGGACCTCAAAGCTGCTGCGCCATCTGCTGAAAACTACCACGCAGACTGTGGCTCCAAATGATGTCACAAGTTCAAGATAGCAGTGCCTGTCAGTCAGGGATAATTAGGCTTCACTTCTGTACAGTGGAAGGAAGAGAAACACGTCCTTCTCTTCACTTTTTATAACAAACTGATCACCAAACTAGTACAAGTATTAACAGAGATTAACTATCAACTATCAACTCCATAATGGGTACGAATTGTGTGCCACTGAATTTCAAGCTATTTCTTAGAATTTTGCCCTGCAAAAAACATGAAACACTCCAGTATCTGTGGGCTCTGATGATGATTAAATGGCGCCATTTCCATACCAGATGGATGCAAATGGACTCAACAGTCCTGACCTGTCGGAGCAGGCTAATAACCTGAAGGGTTAAGGCTCATGGAAACATGTTTGAGGTGTAAAAAAAAAACTTCCATGATGCCCTTTCACAGGTAACTATACTGCCAACACCAAACACAATCTCTGATTCCACCCTTGAATGTAATTTACACACTTCAGCGCTAAAAGTGGTCATGAGAGGACTTAATCAGCCATCAGAAAATGTTTACAATGCCTCTTAATAACCTTGTCCTTGTCCTAATACCTCTTAAATTCTTAATAAGGGAGAGCAACGTCATTAACTCTGATGAAAGGTTTAATGCCACATTTACAGTTTAATGTGTTGTGGAAGAAAGGGGCAATAAGTACTTCCCTCCTCACCTGAGACCATCACTGACTCAATGCAAATGGAAGGCTAAAAGGTAGTTTTCCATTAGGCTTCACCTATGTTCACTGCTGAATGATTTCTTACAGTGAGGGCAGCTCAGTCAGAATGTACTGAAATATGGATAAAAGAAAATGTCACTAAACTCTGAAAAACCAAATGGAGCTGTGATATAATGGGAGATGCTTTAAGTGAGGAGAGGTCTTTTGCAGAATAAAGCCCGAAGGTGCCGAGAGCTGCTACTGACAGAGGAAATAGATTTCTTTTTAAAAAACATATCACAGAGTGTTCTTTCCAAAAACTCCACAGCTGCTTCTTAGTCCTTCAGGCAGTAACTTAAATGTATAATATGTAACAGCTCAGCATTCACATATCTAAATACACAAGACTCATGTCATACATTACTTTTAGTATTATAGACCTTCTTGCATAATGTTTCATAAATGTTTCCAAAAATATTCAACCCAAGAGATCTGTAGCTTTTATTTAAGGTCACAGTAAGTTGCTCGTCTGTAACTTCAAAATGGAGAACGCTGGATGACAAGTCTGAGAGTGAGGAAGGAAAATGTGAACACGACTAAAAGTTGTTGTTTTGATTGAGAGGCCCCTAGTGGCAGAAATTACAAACCTGGTTTTCAAACATTAATTAATTAATGACAAGATATCTCTTTTTCTTGGTTAACCACTGACGGTTTAAGCCTGAACACTCAGACACTACTGACCCCCCTCAGGATGTCTGAAAGTGAAGGAGTTTCACACGCTGGCAGATATAAAGCTAAAAAGTTTGCATGTGTTACAAACCATGAAGCTACATATCCAAACACTTCTCTGCTATGGGCTGCTTTGGAACACTTTGCATCTTTCAGCAAATTTTTCTTGGTCTTTCACCCTGAAACCTTCCTGTTCTTTAATTACTTTGTAGCTTCCTGCAAGCAGACAGACAAAGTTATCAACTAGCTGAAGTAATGAAGCATTAAGCAGCAAAAGATCTGAGCTAGAAGAGACTACTAGACTTAAATTTGTTGAGTGGCTGAGTGGCAAGTGTTTGCTGCAAATGTTGCATGTTGCTGTACAAATCAATGAGGTGAAAATATGTCAGTGTTGTGTTTACACCTTGTTACACTGAAAAGTAACCAAAGAAAATCAATGAATCCAGCTTTAAGAACACATCCGCAGTTTCCTGGCCAGATCGTGCTGGAGTGAGCAGACACTGTGTGTTTGCAAAGCTGAGAGACACTCACTCAAATATTAAAATCTGCTAGCTTAGAAGTGAGAAGCAAAAAAAAAAAAAAAGAGACACTTAAGCGTCTGTACTTTAACTTTGGAGAAAAACAAAGACAAGGAAAGGAATGGAGAAGTGTGGGTGAAGAGATTTAAAAAACAATGAGATGGAGAAGAAACATTGAAGATGAAGAGAAAAAGAGAGGAAGCAGAGGAGATGACACATGAACCGAAGAGAAAAGAAGGAATTTCACAGCAGATTTCTGAAGGCTTTTTTTTTTGGCACTGTATTTATCATCGCTGGAATTCAAAATCTAGAAACAGAATTTATGTAAAGCACACAAAGGACATATGCTAATAAGTTCTAGCAGCTGATATCATGTATTTTTGTTAAATCAACATTAGAGACTGCTTATTACCCATGCGCTTTAACTGTATACTTGAAAGCAGCATGTTTCTAGAGGTATTTTCTGTCACTGTGTGCCTGCATCTGTGTGGCGGGGGGTCGTCAGTGTAAGTTAAAGGCATGTGGAGAGCTGCAGACAGTTAGATGCTGGTTCCTCTCAGCACCCCTTCATAGCCTCAAAGCATCCGCACACCTACTGCCACTCACGCTAGAATAAATCAGAGAGACATGAAAGTGTGTGTGCATTCTCGCTGACACACCACCAGGAGTGAGTCTCACATGGAAACAACAGATGTGGACGCATTTATTAGATAAAAAAACTGCGGCAGTTGTGTGCATGAGTTTTTTGCTGACAGCCTGGACCATCTGAAAGTTACTTATCTCTCAAGTTTAGAGTGTCATCGACTGCTGTGAATCCCCAAAATACAGGCATTAGACAAAGAAAAAGAAAGACAAAAGCGAAATGTAAAGTAGGAATTATTTATCCTAGACGCACAGATATCGCTAGTTACATTATTGATTGCTAAGTTCCAATTAAGTACGTCAGTGAGCCACAGAGAAGCATGCACAGTGTAAGCGTAACATAACTGGCACACCTTAAACAACTGTGGCATTGTAAAAAGAATAGTTCAACATTTGTGAAATAACCCCATTTGCTTTAGATGAGAAGATCAATATCACTCTCAACTGCTTAATTCAGCGTGGCGACTGGAAGCAGGGAAAGAAAAATCTCTACGGAATAAACAACTTGTTGCTTTTGAAGAATTGATGGAGTCAGACTGACAATCTGTCCATCCGGCACCTCTGCAGAGCAACACAAGGACGACTCATGGAAAGTCACAACTCCTGCCTCGTTTTTCAAGAAGTGCTAACAGCATGCAGCTCCCAGTGAAGTTTGCATTTTTATTCCTGTACAACTTACTCCAGCAAGAAATGACACGTTGATTAGGGAGCTTTAGAAGTGCTGGTCGGTGTTGTTTTTAAATTTTTTTTTTTTTTTTTTTTATCATAGTCAGGCTTGCCGTTTCCCCTGCTTGAGATCTTCATGCTAAGTTAAGCTAACAGACGAAAGGCAACAGCCCAACACACAGACAGGCATGAGAGTGGTGCCATGCCTCCCATGTAACCCTTCTCAAGAAAGAGAAAAAGCATATCTTTTTTAAAATGTCACACTATTTTTTTTACTAAATGCCTATAGCTTATTTAAGTGTGGAATGTCTACAGGTGTGTAGATGTTACTTGAACTCAGTGTGGATTAAAACTAAGCTAGCAGAAGCAGCGTTTAGTTTCTCGACTGTGGAACAAGCCTACTGAATACCTGAGCTCTGCTACAGCTGTCAGCTCATTTAAATCCAGGTTTACAACATTACTGTTTGAGGCAACTTTTAAATAAACAACTTTTAATCTGCAGCTGTTTTGGCTCTTAACTTGCTTTTGTTTTATTTCTATTTTACTTGCAATTTCATTCAATCTTGATAGAATTATTTATTGTATTTTAAAAGCAATTTTGATTAATTTAAATTTTTTTTATTGTACTTCCATGCCTCTGTAAAGCACTTTAAATTGCCATGTGTCTTAAATGTATTATGCAATAAAAATAAACTTGTCCCGCCTGAATTTTGCAAATTAAAATTCCCTTCTATGTAATTAATAAAAATTACTTTATCAAACATTTGGTTTCAGATTTCTGCAGTGAGAGAGGGTAATCTCTTTTTCTGTCCGTGACAAGTTCATATTCAGCACTTAACACAAATCAACATATAATTTTATAAGAAATATTTATAGGAGACCTCCCTCAGTTAAGTAAAGAGGAGTGTGTGTGAAAACACACACATACTCTCTGTGCCCTGTGGCTGCGTCAAAACAAATGACTGTCTCCCCAAATGTCTCTTCTGAAGAAAAAACAAGGTTATTTTGGGCGTTTGTGCCCTAAACTGTCTAAAACAAACACAGCTTCATGTGCACAGACACAACTGCAAACATGCACAGGAGCTGGGAATTCATACGTACGGTTTACTTTAGAAACATGTTTCAGAAATGACAGTTTTGCTCCAAACAAAGTGTATCCGACAATGATTACATTGCATGCCAATAGAATCATCAACTGCTGGAGGCGCTGACAACAGCCTATCATTTCCCAAAGCACTCTGAGAGCGCACTGAGTTTGTCATGCAAAATTAGATTTCCTGCCTCTGCACATAATAACCCATCAAAAATAATGGAATAATTTCATAATACTTACATGTCGTGTTGTTGTGGGCAAGTTACCTCTCATCTTCCCTGAATGAGCTCAGAGGCAGAAGACTACACGACTCTCTCATCACTTTAATCCAAATGTAAATTTAAAACTTCTGTGCCACAGTTTTCCTCTAAATCAGCTTTCTTTCTTCATCTAAACTTAACTTTGTTTTTCAGCATTAAAATACTACTTCTGTATGTTGAAAATCTGCTATAAAATTAATTTACTTCAAAAATTTGGCTTTTTGAAAGGCTTATAGGCAATATGTTTAATATTCTTACAGCATTTCTACAGCAGAAAATAAAACCATAGCAGCATAGTGCATCAGATGGAGCAGTCAGATTACATATTTTTAAAACTTCACGCACATTTTAAGCTGATGAGATAGCTCAAGGTAAGGATTTTCAAAAATTTTGGAAAATATGAAACCAATCTGGTTCAATATATGTGTGTGACTAATAATGTGAGGGTTGTGTGAGTGGGCTATACGAATAAAAGGTGCTCAAAAGCCGGACTCTCTTGTCTCAAAATCTGACCATCATCTTGATCGGATGACAGTCTCACCTCCTTTCAGTCCTACAAAAAACTATTAAACTATCACCCGCATCCACATGACACATCGCCCTGACTGGCCCCCAAGCGACTGATTAAGGCATCTGATATGCTCACGTGGTGCTATTATCACCTAATCAGGCCCAGGGGCAGCTGATGAGCAGACAAACGGATCACATGAGCCGTGAGCATTAAAAATCAGGCGGAGAATGCTGACAAACTCCACTGATAAGACAAGACATTACATGGGGTTACCCAGAGTGAAAAAAGAGGTTGACTGGGGAAAAGGGGGGAAGATGAAAAGATGCTGCTGATTGTAGCTGACTGATTAAGGTCAGAGGTGGGCTGGATGCTGGGGACTTGTGACAGTGTGCATCAGAGCTGCTGCAACACCTTGCTTGTGAGGGAAATACCCTCCCTTTTAGACAAGAAAAGAGCTGTTTCAGGTTGGCTGAGGCTTTAGAAGCATTTTTATTTTATTTGTGGCTGCTGACAGCAAATCACAAATAATTTGCTGGAGTTATGACCTTCAGGAAGGCAGTTAAGGCTTTTATGTTAAGGCTCATAAAGTAATCAGTGAAGAAGGGGTGCGATAAGGGAAGCTATTTCATTGAACTCTTCAAGGGAGTGTAGGTTAAATACACCCAGGAGCAGCCCTCGTAGTTTACAGGTTAAGAAGCTGACTATAAATCAGCTTATTTCTGGTCGTCTCTCTACAGTCCATTGTTAAACGCTGGCAGGTGAGACGCACTTTTAGGCATGAAGCAGTCAGTATCACCAAACCAATTACCCCAGCACTGTGTTATTCAGCTGACAGTCACTTATAGCAACAAACTGATGTTTTTATGTAGAATGAAGCAACTAAGCGTTTTGCATTTCATGTTGATTTTTAAAAAAGGCACAAATTATCAAGAATTTGGTTTTGGTGGTTTTGTAAAGTTTGTAAAGTTACTTCTTACTGAAAAACTTTTGCATTATTTTAGTAAGTCTAGGGGTGTAAGTGAAATCAGTGATTTAACAAACATCAGACAGTGTGTTTTGTGGTCGTTGGTCCAGTGATCCAGACATGAAGAAATAGTTCAGCATACACAATGAGATCATAACCACACTGGGACACACAAACAATACAGTGAAATAAAAACAACCAGGAAAAGTCGATCGTAATCAATAAAATTGATCAGCTAACAGACCTGATTAATTCAAGTCTGCATGTTATACAAGTTGATGACTCAAGGAAAAAAACAAGTTCTTTTATGTATTGTAATTATTTTTTTCAAATATGTCACTGTGTCAGAGTCAGGTTGCTACCAGGACTGAATTCAGAGTGAATATATCCAAGGACAATTAAGAACCACACTGACAAGTTAAAATGGGACGACTGCCAATAAAATAAAAGCTCATACTGCTCAGTTTTCAAATGCCTGATAAATGTAATCCCTTCAAAAATCTAGTGCAAAAAGAGGACTACAACTACAGTGTGCTGAATCACACACACCGCCTCAGCACACATTCATAATGATGATGAATAATTTGTACAGTAACTCCAAAACATGTCTCAAAGGGTGAAGCTCACCTCTGTGTCTGCACTGCAGTCTTCTGTGGTTTATCCTACACTGTAGGACACTAGCGGAACAAATCAGAGCCGGGCCGGGGGCGGGGCAAATGACTGGGCCCTTTAAACCCTAACAATAAAGCTCATGATAATATCATTTTACAAACATACACATGCCCGCAACAGCGGAGCTTACGAGCTTCGGCAC
>JAPZDY010000021.1:20669840-20686588 GCA_029783645.1 Ctenochaetus hawaiiensis | reverse complement strand
TCTATCTATCTATCTATCTGTCTGTCTGTCTGTCTGTCTGTCTGTCTGTCTGTCTGTCTGTCTGTCTGTCTGTCTGTAAGGGTTGTTTCCATTGGATCTTGGGTAAAATGTGGCAAACAAAAGTTTAGGGCACAAACACCCACTTTTTTAAACAAGATAACCATTACCAACTTACACCACAGTTTCAATATTTTAAGTGTAAATGTAATAGCCTGAAGTAAAAAGCTAATGTTAGGCTATGAGCTAACTTCACCACAGTCATGTGCCTTCAATGTCAGGTGAAAACACCGCTTAGTGCAGCCTTCCAAAGCTGCTAGCATGGCTGCGGACTCTGTTTACTGGGATATTTTTGTTTTCTGGAAGGTTTTAATGCCCATCAAGCTGTGGATGTGCTGCAGTTACCCAACACCGCAGAAAATAAATGAGACTTAAACTGACAAATCACTGCACGCCAGAACTTATTTGGCTGACTTTAGATTTTCCTGCTGTGTATCCATTTCAGGGAAAACACCGAGGAACATTAACATAGGCTACACTGTCTGGGCCAAGTCTGTCCTTGTCCTCTCCTTTTCCTTTACCTCCACCCACCTCTGATGAAGTTCTGCTCAGCCAGGCTGTGGATGCTGGCCAGGTGGCCGCTGTGCTCCCTGCAGTCCTTCTCGGCATCCTCCCAGGTGTGTCTCCGGCTGAAGTACCTGTAGCAGTGGCCGTGAAACTTCCTCCACGTGTGCTCGCAGCCCTCCGTGTCTGCAGGTTTGTAGAGTAGGAGAGAGAAAAAAAGGGGGGAGGTAATTGAAAAGTCAGTGATTAGTCAATGGAGGATCCACGAGGCAGGATAAATAGGTATTTTTAATCATTAAAACACCCACAGCCGGAGATGCAAAAGTATAATAGAATTGCAGAGGAAAGGAGTATTAAGGAGGATTAAGGACTAAAAAAAGGATGTAACCATTATTTTTTTTGTATTTCTTTTTGTATCCACACAAGGCAAATTTCCTCTTTTTTGCAGCACACAAGATCTACATATTGCTTCCCTCCTCTGTTCCTCCACTTGTTCCTTTTCTTCTTCTTCTCTGTCTCCATCCCTCCATCCCTCTCTGTTCTCCTCTTTGATTTGACTTGGACTTTTAATCCACAGCAGAGGCAAGCCGGCGGTGAGACAGCTTAGTCCAGTGAAAGGGCGTTTTAATCTATTCAGATGACAACAATCCTTAGAAATTGCTTCCAGTGCACAGCGCTCGCCTGGTAATTAAGCCCTGTCACAGTCCTGTCAGCACACCGACTCTCCACTCCACACATCCCTCCATCCTTTTCCTCCATCTCTCCCTTCATCTCTCTCATCTATCGCGCCCCCCACCTCCCCATCTGACTAGAGGTTAGCTGTGCGACTGTGAGCTGTATATTTCAAATGTGATGCGTGCTTGTGTGCACGCTGTGTGTGTGTGTGTGTAGCTGAAGATGTGGAAATGTATGTATAGTTGATGTGGGTCGGGCTCGATCTGTCAGCTAAGCCACCTCCAGCACCCCCTCCTCCTCCTCCTCGTCCCCTCCTCCCTCCCTACAGTGTGGGGATCAGGAAAAAGGCCTCAGCTTTTCCTCCAACAAATCTAAAGCGACACCAGTAAATTGGGCGGTGCAAATTGGGCCGTATGGGGCCCTGCTTAGTATGCAGAGAGATGCAGTTTTGGCCGTGAAAAGAAAAAGGAAGAGAGCAGAGGAGTCCATTATGAAAGCCCCTCTATACTGTAATATGAAATAAAGGCCTCGAAACCTTCATACTGAAAGTCTAAGTGCTCTTCACATTGTTGAGCTCCTCTCTACTCACTTCTGTATGTTGTTAAGATACAATGCTGCAGAGTACAATGACACCATTTCACAAATGCGATACACTGGTTCAGCAGGACTGCCTCCTGAAGTGAAGCTACATTTATATCGTACAGTGAAGTTTTGCAAAACTCATTCAGTCGACTTTGAATCAATATAATTTCTTATTTAACACATAAGTCCTTATTTTCTCTCCTGTTTCTTAATGCATTAGAAAGCTGGCAAACTGCACATTTGTCTTTCAGTAAATGCAAAAGTGACAAACACATTTACTGACAGTGAGAAATGATGATGAGCAGTGTGGAAAGCGAACCCTACAGTATTTATCGCATGTGACAATATACTTGTACCTTGCGCTCAGGAGGTTATGACTTTGTCATGTAAATATAAAAGTCTGACAGGCCACAAATCAGACATAGATGAATGTGTAACCAGTTCAACGCTCACACATGCACGTTGGCTGCAGAGACAGAAAGAAATGATGAATGAAGACAGTGATGTTTGCGTATATCTGGTAAATGTACGGAGGCAAGTGTCTGTCCGGTTTTATCACTCTGCGATGCTCTGGTGCAGTTCAACACTCTTTAAAATTCATCATTCATCCACTGGCCTGTTTGACATGCAGCCATTCAGTCCCACACAGCAGGCCTGCTTGAAATGGAGTCCTATATGGAGTATGGAAGCAGTGTTCCCACTGTTACAGTGAGTCACAGCAGGCTGAATAACAAACCTCAACATTTCTTTTAGTATCGACCAGAATGTGTCTGAAAATTGTCAGGAACCAAAAACTGGTATGTGACCGGATATTGACTGCAGTCTTTTTTTTACTTGTTTGATTAGAAACTTTAGTAATATTTTATGGCTTTTACTGGTTAAAACTGTTTTGTAGAAATATGTTTTTAGATTCCTCGGGGTAAGGCATTCAAAAAGTTTTATCCTGCTATCCAGCATCAAAAAACTTTCAAACACTAACTCGCTGTAATCAAGCAATATTGGCTCTGACTGGCCTTGATGACTAATGACTCACAACAACTGCAAAAGGGGCTCCTGCATACATTAAACATGGATCAGCTAATATCCACAAAATATTTCTCTGCTTTTTTTTGCATATGAGATGAGGTTTATCACACCACAGACATTTTGAGAGCACAAATCCATGTCTGTCACATTAGAAAATATGATAAAACTGACATTTAAATACATTCCTGTCATTCAAGCTTAATTTACAGAGCACTTACAGGAAATATTATTAGATCTGCCAAACACACAAAGTACGGAAGTGAAAAATTACCTCAGGGTTTTGTTTTAAAACTACTACTTTAATATTTTTTTAAGCAAATGCACATTGGGTCTCTACAGGAGCAAGCACTTGATGATTTGTCTTAGATTTCAATCAAAATATGCCAAAAAATACAAAAGCTATCATCTTCTATTTGCACCAGACAATTTGTTTTTTTGTGGAAACAAACTTTAGTACCTGCTTAACTTTAAGTCATTCAGTGGGAATATTGAATTAGTGCCTTACTACTATGCTAACTTGATCTCGTCAGGTCTTCTGAGCGGTGATGTAAGTCGCTCTGACAATTATTGTAAATGCAAATGTGGAGAATTGCTTCATTACTTTGCCCTGCTCAAGTTTCTCCTGATAGACTGGGGACTTAATCTGTTGACCTCGAAAGACGCTAACGACACGAAACCCAATTAGCCACTTTAACATTTTCGGCCTCCTCTGGGTGGCTCAGCGACTCACGGGTTAGCCCTGTTGCCTTAACGGAAGGATGAACCTGCATTTAGTATTCCATTCACTACCACTCTTATCTTTTATTTGTTCAGTATTTATTGTCCTTGTTCCTTGCTGTTTGTCTGTTTCTGTGTTAGCGCACTAAAAGCAGTTCCTTGTATATGTGCACATTCTAGTCCAATTACAAAGCTGATTTTTACTGTGACTCTGATTGACTTCTCATTCAGACTGCACTCTTCATTTTACAATAAATTTACCATCTACAGATACTCATGCTTCTGAATATGAGAACAGCCTCTCTCCATAATGAATTCATTATTTATTACAGATGGTGTCATTCAAACTTTTTCCTTGTTTGAAAGACGAAAGAAAACCTTTTTTCCACATGAGCTCAGTTGATACTAAAGGATACCTTTACTAACCTAAAAAAATAACTGTAAATTACTGATGATCCTGGATAAAAATATTTTTTTTATACCTTCAGAAATGTATGTATTTCCCCTTGAATCAGAGCACAAACTACCTTAAACTATCTGTGTCTCTGTCACTTACTGAGCTTTCGACGGCCCCATTATGATTGCCGTTTTATTAATAGGGTCATTTTTTCTAAATTAATCAATGATGCAATAAGCATGATGTAGACTTTGCAGTTCAAAACTCTGATGCAACAGCATAATGATGACATCTGGAAATGAAATAAACCTCGCAAATACATTTGTCAGCCTGATAGCAGCCCTAGAATCATGTGCATTGATGGAACACTGATAGAATGGGGACCAATGCAGGTTGTTTCCATATGATTGTATCAATAAAAGCTCAAACAAAATAGCTTTTAGGATCTAAAAGATCTTGATTAAGAATTAGTTCACTACTAATGTTAAATAAACAGATTCCACAATTATGTAAAGGTTTGTCCATGTAGGACATTTTTCCACTTTCACAGGGGACGAGCATTAAAATCAGCATTTTGCAGCCGTACTCCTCGTTGTACTGACAGTCCTCCTGAGCCGAGAGCGGTGGATTAGCATTAGAACAATGGTACTGCTGTCATATCTGGTCTTGTGGGACCAAAATCAGTCACCCCTGCTGTAATATTCTCCTCTGCTGACTTTTAACTTTCACTCGGTCATCAGACCTGGAAGCTACCTGCTCAAAATGTTTGTGCACATGGCAGCTGACACATTGTATTAGCTTTGGGAGTGGGTCCAGTTTGGCTCACGAAGGTGGACAATGGGTTGTTATCTACAGGAGCAGGGACAGGGATGTCAGGGTAGGTGTCACAGAGACGAAAAAACATACAGAAATAAAAACATACACACCCTCATTTGTTCACACACTGACTGCTATGGGGTCCAGACCTGCAGCCGCCTCGGAGTCTGAATGTATGTAAGGCAACATAACAGACTTTATATGGCTTTAAAACAAGAACTACAAACTGCAGACTTGGTGTGATTTCTACTTGGGGATTTGCATACATACATTGTATAAAGCAATTTGGTGTCCACGAAGGACAAAGAAACTAAAGAAAGACTTAAATGCATCAAACACGATAAGAAACAAAGTGGGAGGACAGAAAGAAGAAACAGACAGAATAAGAAAGTGAAAGAGTCACGGAAACAGAGATGGAGATGGAGAGAGAGAGAGAAAGAAAAGCAGAGATAAAAGATAAACAGGCATGTTTTCTCCCCCTCAGATCTTCAACCTAGTCTCTGCTGATTTCTTCTCCCACTCCCTGACAGTGCGGCTCAAAGCACGACATCACATCAACCTCTTCAAATATTTAGACATTATTCAAGTCGTCTTCTTTCCCCGTTTTCCCCTCAGTCAGGCGGGGAGAGAGGTAGGGGGTATGTTTCAACGATTAATATTCTCAGAGACTTTAGCGAGCGGCAGTTAGGAAATAAAAGGCCATACACTTCCAGCTGACTGATTGGGTCGTTTATCCACATCACCAAGTGATATTTCTACTCCTCGGCTTTTTTAGATCCCCTGAATGATGAAAACGGTGTGTGTGTGCGTGTGTTTGCACGTGTATGTGCGCTGCCATTTCCCCCCTCTCCCTGTGTGTGACTCTTTGAAGGCTGACAGCTCAGTGTGCCATTTTCAAGAGGGCAGATGACAGCGGTCCAGAGAGGGAGGGAGCGAGCAAGTGAGAGAGTGAGAGAGAGAGCGAGAGACATAGGGAGTCCGAGTGAGAGAGGGAGAAGCTGCTGATGGCTGGTGACAAAAGGTGAGACTGCGAGAATGGCTGTGGAATTATTAATGCTTATGATGAGTGCTGTGTTGATTAATGGAAAATCCTAATAGTGTGATTCTCACAATTAGGAGTAATGGATGTTACAGTAAAATAGCTACAGAGTGCAACAGAAAAGAATGATGCCAGTCTGAAGGCTCATTTGGCATAATTAGCCCACAAATGTGTCTTTGCAGATTGATGCTGACAGAGGAGGTAAAAGTGAAGGAAGCACAGGCTCTTACAGTAAATAGGGAGAAAGTTGGTCCAGTTTATTTAAATGAACACAGTGTGCCATTAGTATAAGGGGAGGACAGCACACATACACATCTATGCATTTCCATTGTGCATCTTTGTCGGTATTTTTTTCTAAAGTGAGTGGGCAGGTAATGGTGTGTTCGAGTGCAGCTAATGTAAAGCACACACACGCAAGTGATATCTGTTTCTTCTCTGTGCTTTTAGGGGACAAACTGCTGCAGGATGTGTTAGCCTGCCACATGAGAGAGAGCTGTGGGAGGCTGTTAGTCTCTTACCATAAGAGGGGAAATTGGTAATGTCAAATTTGTGGTATTTACATGTAGTGGAGTCTGACTCACCAGATGGAGACTGAAGGGTTAGGGTTTGATCACTTTTTTAGCCATTGTTCTCCTGCCCTTCAGCTATCCGTGTGGTACCATTTTACATTCTGGACTCAGAGCCACTCAGCTCCAGGTTTAAAAAAAACACAAATAAGTCAGAGCTTTTCTTCTCCGGTAGTGGGATGATAATTGGTGCAGCTAGACCTTTCTCCAGTGCTGACTCAGCACTGTAGAGAAAGTGGGCTGGCTGTGCAAGACTACATGTTGTGTGCTTGTAGCTCTGTGGTGCTGCATGCAGTCAGTCACTGGGGCTAAGCTACACCAGCAGAGTTGCCGCTTGTTCATCTATAATGTCTTGTTTTCTATTTCTGCATATTTTAAATAAAGAATATGTAAAAAAAATGAGTTGGAGGCTTTGGAGCTGAATCTGGTGAGGAAAACAACAAAGAAAACATGCACACTTCTTTCTCTGCTGAAGTAATGGTGTATTACATATTATTGTACAAAATGTAACACATGATTGTATTAAAACAAAAGGGATATATGAACTTTTTTTAGATTTTCAATGCTTCTTTCTAGACTCGTCAGGAAATGAGCTGAACACCTTTTTTTTAAACATCCCATTGATAATTGAGACATGCATTGAGTGTCTGTAACAGCGAGGAAAGCCTGAGGCTGAAATGCATTCATTTCCTGCTGCTGCTGTGCATTATTTAAAGTGTGAGAGCTGATTTGTGAGTGTTGATGACTTCATTTGAAATGTCATGATTTTTATATTGGCACCACTCATGCTGTAAAGACATTTGAATTGAGCATGCCAGTTCTTTAGTTTAGTTTAAATGCTCGGAGTCATTGGACAGTAAAACCACAGAGGCAGGAACCAGAACTGGAAAAAGGTTCCTGTGATCTAACTGCAGGTAAAGTTACTGAGTTCCTAAAGGGAAATAAAAAAAAGGATGGCATTAAATTAAAGACAAAAGGAAGTGCAACAGCACACAGCCAGACTTTATTACCTGGATTACAATTTTCTTGAGGAAAATCAGAGCAAGAAAGTACAGAAGGATGCTGAAGCTCTGCTGCAGCTCCAAGTACTATTTTACACCTCTATCTGAAATGTTCATTAAGCTTTAATGCACAGCAGAGGAGCACAGATTCTGCTCTCTCCTCCCATTTCTTTCTCTCTCTCTACTCTGTTTCCTTTTCTCTTCTTTTATTCAACCTCTCTTTTTTTCTTGCCTGAGCCTCCGTCGCTCAGGAGAAAAGATCGACATTCACTTCAGGAACTCTGTCTAATTAAGCACCTTGGATGAGAATAAATTATCCTCTCATCTCTTCAGCTTTCCAGTTAAGAAAGAATTTGGCAAGTGTTGAACACAATAGCATATGGAGAGAGAATGAAGCCTTGCTGTTGTTTCATTTGCACAGCCTCTGCCAGGCTTAGGCAAAACTTCGGGGACTTTTAATGTGTGTACCTGCCTGTGAGTGTGTTTGTGCAGCTGAGTCTCCCTTTGGTCGACCACTGTGGGAGATTTAAACCAAAAAGCTCCAAGTTCCTCTCTTTTCAGTCTTGGCACGTGTCCTTGTCGACATGTTATTAGAATGCATTAGTCTTCATTAGCATTAATAGCCCCTAAAGACCCCGAGGATGCACGAAAAAATTATTTGGGTTTTCAGTTTTCTGCTGAGTCGCCAGTTTAGAGAGCCACAGCTGAGCAGGGAGGCATCGAAGCAAAGTCAGGGAGCTCAGACACCATCTTTCTTAGCCTCTCAGTCAACTCCAAAAGCCGATGCTGATTCAAAAAACATGCTCATCCGACAACAATAATTCAAAAAAGAATAAAACAAACAAACAAAGGGAGAGAGACTGATATCAAACGGGCCACTGCAGCTTGTAGATTACAAGTTCAGCCACAGTGCTCAGTGTACCGTGGTTTAAAAAGAGTGCAGAGAGGAGATAAGCTTGGAGTGATGCATCTAATTGACCGATGTGTCTTTAAAGAATGGACAGCTCTGGCTCACTGATAAGAGTGAAGTAACAAGCATATATGATCAAAACCCAGCCTGAACTCAGATCAGTGAAAACAACTTTATTTTAAGCAGAAGTATTAAAAAAAGATATGTATACAATAAAAGCTCATTTTTCTGTTTACTACACTATTTGCACATGGAAACAACAAGGCTAAAAGAGAAAAACTTCATTTATTTAGCATCGCATCCCTTTTTCCACAGTTGGACCACAAGCAGTTAAGAAAAGATTAAATTTATGCAACAGAATCAAAGATATCATCATTTTATTGCACTCATTCATTCTCCTCAAAACCTGGCACCTATATAACCCACAATGCAACCTGACCTCCTACAGTTTGATTGTAGATTTAGGTAACACCATTTGTGACAGATGTAGCCTTGAGCCACTAGCCATAAGCATAAATAAGAAGGAGGCTACAGAGGTTTAGTAAGCTCACTTTTATTTAACTACACACACTTGTCTTCCCTTTGAAACATGTAGTCTTCATTCAGAACTGACAAGTTACATCACTTAAGAACATTTATTTGATTTCTAACTGCTCTCTCTGAAGCTACAAAAGGCTTTACCACCTTTTTTTCACATGTGCAGTTCTCCTCATAACCTGTAAACAGAATGTGAGTGTAAATAAGACCACAAACCCTCTTAATGTTTGAAGAGGAATTGTGGTTCAGGCAAATAAAACTAAGGTTAAGATACAGTTAGGAACAGGCAGCTAAAACAGGTAATGTTGGGGAATGTTGTGGTTACGGTTGACTGCAGGTCCGTATCGACTCCATTAGCCTGCACAGTCAGATTTGCCCTACATAAAAGATACACAACCTCATGCATAAGCATGTGAAAGCAGTTCCTGGGAATAAGCTGTTTTAACAGGGCTGTTAAAACCAAAGCAAACTCAATATGTCTGCAATTCCTTCGACGTGCAGTTCAGTGTAAAAAAACATCGTGCAATCAATCATTTACTCCAAATGACTCTAAATTACATGTAAACTGCCTTTGGTGTAAGAATGAGAGGATGAATATGAAAGAGAAAAGGCAGAATATGAAAAGGGGTGAGGTTGAGTGAGACGGTGATAAAAAGTGCACAGTGACAGAGTGACAGAAGGACTGCATCTGGTGCTTTCTGAAGCACTTCCCACTGCTGTTAGTCAGCTCAGTCTGCTCTCCTCCTCATTAGTCTCAGTGTGTAAGCCACACTACATCGTCTGCAGCACTGGTGTTGCTGTTGGCGTCAACGAACTCAAAAGTCTTCGTATCTGTCTGCCCCAGATTCACCCGCCGTCCTCTTTGGGGGAAGTTGTGCTCCACTTTGCTTTAGGTTCCCTGTAAGACTCTCTAGTTTTTGTTTTTCCCGACAAACTTAACTTACTGCAGTGTTTCTTTCCATGCATGTGAACCGAGTGTGTGTTTGATAATGTGCCTGGAAATAATTTGCTTTACATGAGGGGTGGATAAGTTTGTGGCCTCAGGTAGAAGGAGATGAGTTATTCAGCTTTAGTTAAATGCACGTGCAGTTCAACTCTTTATGCGATTATGCAGAGAGTTTGAATATAATGACTTTTGCAGTGTTTCTGTTTCTGTACTTACAAAATGCAAGTCATCACTGTCTGAGAAAACTGACACTATTAGCCTTCATGCAGTGCTGACTCACAATTTTCGGCTACCTGAAACACAAAAAAAATCCTAAAATGTTATCAACTTCAAACATTCTGCATAATCACACAAAGAGTTGAACTGCAGGTTCATGTAACAAAAGCTCATCTCCTTCAACCTTTGGCCATGATCTCAAACAGCCCTCATACTTGGTCGTATTGGCTGTTGAAGTCATATTTGTGGTGTATAACTATCTCCACTTTCTAATGGTTTAAAACTCCACCGACGCATTTCTGGGCTCAACTCATCAGCATGCATCAGTCTGTGTGTTTGTCTCCGTCTGCTGCTCAACCAGCACAACCAGACCAAAATTAAAAAAAAAAAATGAATGAATATTAATGATTTGATGTATGTAAGCAGTGGAAGGAAAAGAAAAGGTTGAGGAGGAGAAGATGGATGGTATGCCGGCCTTGTCTTTGAGTTTAGGGCAAAGGCAAACACATTGCTCACAGATAACCAAGCAGCAGCCAGACACCTTTGGGATTAATTAGCTACACATTCCCTTTAACACAGGCTTTCTGTTTCCAATTTGTAGATTATTTGTTCTGTTAGGAAACAAAAAGAGAGAGAGAGGTGGAATTTATTTCCTGTGGACTGGATTATTGTTTTATTAAGCTGGTTGTTTTGTAACTTTGAGTTATTGCACCCTGCTGTAATTTCACTGCTTGGAGTCAGAGTTATCGACTTCCAGCAGGGCTGCTGTTGAATAAATACGAGATGGTAGACGTCTTTTTGATTCCTGGAATGGTGAGCTTTTGTTTTTATTTTTGTTTTTTTTTGTTTGTGCGGCAAATTATGTAGCAGTGTGCAACCAAGGTAGGAAAGAAACAGGACGATTTGGAAATGTGAGTTTGTTTAAGGTTTTTTACTTTTATTTTTTCAATCCTTTCTTGGGAAAGTGAGAGCAAGTTGGTTAGTTATCAAACCTTCAAAGGCTGTTTGAGAGTTAAGACTTGGTATTAGGGTTACAGTTGGGCTAAAGGTTGGGCAGGAAGTTGCATTAATTAAGATTATGGTGTGAAAACTGCATCCTGTTAACGAGGGCTTTCATCAGTGGGAACATTTGCTCGTATGTGGCTGCGTTTGCTGAAAGATCTCCAACTTTACAGCTCTAAGAAACGTTAAGGCATTACCAAAACAGCCACCCACACCCCTGCCCCACACACACACACACACACATACAGCAACACAGAGATACACACACAAACACACTGGCAGAATGTGACAAAACCTCCTGCGGCGCATCAGAGATGAGAGAGACAAAAAGATGCAAGAAGTGGAAGGAGTGACAGCAGAAAGGTGGGGAGAGAAAAGAAAAGAAAAGGAAGGAAAGCAACATGAAACAGAGGCGTCTAACAGTTGTGAAACAGCAATGTAACAAATTTACACTCGCACATGCACATTATGCTGTTTCTCTCCCTAGAAAGAGTGAACGACGGATTAAAAAGACAGACTGGAGGGAAGAAGCTGATGAGAAGAAACCAGCTAATGCTTCCTCTGTCACTTGCCACTTCAGGCAGACTGAGAGAGATTTAGTTTCTGCCTCCATTGATTAGGCAACGAGATAAAAAAAATAGTAGGAAGGACTCGACAGTCAGCCTCAGTGCTGGGAAGAGAGAGGAGTGACTGATGTCTAAGTCTAACCACAACTGCCTTTCCTTTTTCAACAAATATCAATTCATCACTGATAAAGAAATGCAGAAAAAACACCTGCAGGAGGTTGGATTCAGTTGTTTCTCACAGCTAAAACTTTGGCGCTGCTTATGCAGACATTATGCACACAGCAGAAGTCTTCATCATTAACAAATGTCAATTTCTCAAGCTAAGAATTTCAAAGAGTGTTACAGACAAAAGCAGGAATAAATAAACCTTCTTGTCGACAACAAAAACATGCAAAAAAAAAGGTGAGAAATGTAAAAATAATTGATAAAAAAAAGCAGAATAATAAGCGTTTCCTCCTCTGTTTCAGTACAATCACTGTAGGACCTTCAGCCCCGTCAACTTTCTATTATTGACTCTCAGATGAGATCACCATGGTAACAGGCCAGAGGGAGCCAGCATCCACGGGTTTTAGCTCACAACGCGTGCACCTGAACACGCACAAGCACACACACTGAAGAAGAACACACAGCAAATGAGACAGAGAGCTGGACCACTTTAGAGGGACAGGGACCAACTGGATGACATTTAAATGGATGGAAGCCTCAGTGGAACGAAAGAGTTCATTTCCACCGTTCATGTCGCAGTTCTGTCCCCAACTCTGGATATCAAACTGAGATCACGCTGAAATGGCAGAGCGACGCCTGTTGCGAATTGTACTTTTCACAGCTGAATCCCGTATTTCTGCGAGAGTCGAGCAGGGAGAGATAAAAGCGACAGGAAAACAGAGACTTCAGATTTACACAATCAGACCTGCTGCTCCCAATCAGCCATTCAGGCAGCAACGCAGCAGGAGAGGAAACGTACGCACAGCTCCTGTGCATGTCAAATGACAGGCACACGCTGGAGATGTGTGTTCGGGAAAGAGGAAGGAAATGCAGTACTGACGGCTGGTAAAATCAGAACCCGTGGGACTCGATCAATCACGTGTTCCTACCCCCTCACAGTTTAATGGCAGGGCTTGTTTCAGAAGAGGTTTAAATTGCCTGAAATTAAAACCCGGCCGAACACGGCAACCACATGCAAGTTCCTACTGTATGGTCCACTGCGCTTTTTTGTTTGTTTATGTATGATCTGCACTGCAGGAGGGGCATGAATATTAAGGAGGCAGCCACGACCACAGGGAAATTACAAATAGCAGCTACCAAAGTTACATTTGCTGTGGTGAAAGATAAAAAGGGCAGCTAAGATTAAAGAGGAACTCGAGCACTTCAGTAAAATTGTTAGACTTTTAAGAAACAGATTTTAAAAAAGACTGATCAAAGTGATGCAGCAAAGGCTGAGATATTCTGATTTTTAGCTTTCCAGCCTCAAAATGACTGAATCCTACATTTCCCAAGATGCAAGTCAAAAGCAGTTTTTGTTACATCCTCTGTGTTTGGTAATTTCCCTTGGCTAAGATTTAATAAAACTCTTCCTGACCCGCAGAAAACATTTTTTGTGACTGAGAGCTTCCTGACATGACAAGGCAACTAATCTTCATGTTAGAGATGGAGCCGCCATCAGCTGATGGACGCCTTCTCCTCCACAAAGCTTAATAGAAAAATAGCTGCAGTCCCTATTTTCCAGATGAGCTTGTTCATCTTGTTTGTCCCGACATCACATAAGCATGTGCAAACACAAAAAAGGTGATGAGAGATTGTCTGTCATCTGTCTCCACTGTTTTCTCCTTGTGCATAATGCAAAATTTGTTGATCATTTTAAGTTAATCAGTGATATGCAAGTTTAACATTACATAGCCTGCATTTTTTACGAATTAATTAAATTTGTACTTCTGCTTGTAACTTTGAATTGAGCGTTGTTTGGAAAGTTATGTTTTCGTTGTGTGTATAACAGTGTAATAACTAAATCAAACTGATGAGTCAAAGCAGTAGTCGCAACCTTTTATGGTTCTTAAGTCGATGATCTTCACAGTTCACACACGTCTGTGCTGTGAGGAGCTCAACCAAAAAGTGTTTCTTGTTGGCCTAAAGAGAACTACGCAGTGTTTCATGTGGAACGAGCAAAGATAAGAGAAAAAACTAAGGAAACGAACATCTTCCTGTGTGCTGAAAAAACACTTTATTTTTGTCCAAATCCGGTTATCCGTCTTTGATTTCTCTTTTCTATCTGCCAACCTTTTGGCAGAGTCCAGGCCAGCAGGCTGGGTTAAAGAGTTTAGCAACAGATGTTACACAGACATGTAAACAAAGGCAATGGACTGGATGAGGAAAGGAACAGGCTTCTCCTCGACTCAACTCGGGCGGAAATGTGACAGTTTAAGTCAGTAACTGATGTGTGTCACTGTTTGCTGCTGTGCCAAACTACTGTAGCTCACCCAACAAGCCTGTGCACATGAAACAGAGTGAAAAGATAATTTAGAGTTCAGTTTTTTTTTTTTTGTTCTAAGACGGTGTCATTTTCTCTGTCGGAGGATGCCAAAACCACTGCAGATGCTACAGCATTTAAAATGCCTGTTAGACTGTTGCTTCGCTCTCTTCTCTCCTTCCTCTCTCTATCGATTGTTCTTCCTCAGAGCCACAAATCTGAGCAGTAAAAAGCAGAGACCAGACACAGAAACAAAGACAGATATTCAAAGTCACAGCTCTTCTGAGAGTTGAGGTCAAAGGTCGTGTAAGGCCGGCTGAACTTGTGCATGATTTTTATGTATTTAGAGCATTTTAGATTCCTTCACTTCCCTCCTCGACTGCCCTGATCTCTCAGCCATTCCCTGAAAATCCCTCTACATCTCTTCAGCTATCCTTCTCTGGTTTCGTCCTTTAATTTTTTATTATGCTATTTAAAATCTTGTGTTTTAAAAGATGTACTGTTTGCATTATTTAGGAATTGTGTTGTTTGTTAGAAAGAAAAATGCTAAACACACACTTACTTATACTGTTCTCATTGTATTTTTCTACTTTCATTGTACAGAAAGACTCATTATTCAAGTTTTTATTTTAAGGAAACATCTTAAAATTTATAAACTTTTTTTTACATTAATAAAAAGTAAAAAATCTCAAAATCAGGCAGAGAAAAGTTAATAATGTGGTTAAGAGCCAGATTTTGATAATATCTGTTGTAATAGTCTGTAACCTGGCCAATAAGAGAAAGCTTAAGCACTTTTTTTCCATTTTTCTCTTTCAAGAGACAAGACAGAGCAAATGGATGTGTTTTATGTGTATTCATGTGTATTCTTAGAAGCATTTTCTGAACAACAGGAAACATAAAACACTTCTGGCTGGATGAGGACATAAAATCCAGGAGGAAATTGTTTTTTAACCAATCATCTTCTTTCAAAAAATCTGGGCAGTTTTCCATTAAAACTGCCAAAAAACCCCAAACGATCAACCGTAATGTTTACAACAGCTGTTGGTTTTTCCTCACTGTTGTTCTTCACTGACATGTCAGCCATGTTTTCATGTAACATGCAGTTTGTGAACAGCATCCTTCACGGCCGCCTCCTCACAGGGGAATTCCCGTAATGAGAGAGGAAACCAGCTGGACGCAGGTGTTCTGTAGAAACCTGATACATTATTGCAAAGGGCTTCCCTCTCCCTCCTCCTGCTCCTGCTCCTCCTCCTCTTTGTCTACATTCCCATCCTCATCCTTCATTCTTCCATTGTCTCGATTTGCACATCCTCATTAACTCCATCTTTCTCCACCTCGTTGTTTTCTCTCCACTTCTGTCTCCACATGCTGCTCTTCCAGCATCTTATTCTCTCTTGCCACCTCCTCATCACTATTTTCCTTCCCTTCCACCTCTTTTTCTTTATACAGCAACATCCACTGTCACATCACCTTGCTTTTCCACCTTCATGAACTCATCCTTTTCTTCCTCCACTGTCTTGTTTTCCTATTTTATCCAATTTTTCTACACTACATCAGTCGCTTTCTTCATCCTCCACCAACTTCCACCTCCTCATTCTCTACATTCTCCTTCTTCACTTTCACACTAAACCAATTATTATTGTTGTGCATTTTTTAGTTTTAATTATTTATTTTTTTAGTTCAATATAGCTTCAATTAATTTTCAGAGTGAGTTTGCTTGTTTTTTTTTTAAATGTATTAGTTCTAGTCCAGTTTAATGAGTTTTGGTGGCCTATTAGTTTCAATATTTATTCAATTCAATTATAATATTTTGTCAGCAGCAACATAAGGAGTTGAGAAAAGGTATAACATTATAAATGTTCAGACACCACAGTCTGAGTGGACATAAGCACTGAAGCCTCCTCCTGCTCGATGTGTTGATGATTCAACTAAACTGACAAAGACTGAAACTAAGAATATTTGCTGTGTTTACTTTTTTAAAACTTCATTTTCTCTTTGTAATTACATAAAATACATATTTCGTTCCTTTTCATTTATTTTTTATTTCTGCTTCGGTCGACTTAAGTCATTTTTCATACTCGGTTTAGCTTTAGCTAACTATAATTACCCTGCAATTAGCACATCCCTC
Organism: Ctenochaetus hawaiiensis; assembly: GCA_029783645.1. NCBI lineage: Eukaryota > Metazoa > Chordata > Actinopteri > Acanthuriformes > Acanthuridae > Ctenochaetus > Ctenochaetus hawaiiensis. The sequence continues at coordinate 20,670,439 of JAPZDY010000021.1, read as the reverse complement.
TTTGCAGAATGAGCCAATAAGTGATAGCGGGAGTGCGAGTTTTTCGTCCATTGTTACCTTTCTCACATGTGGCTCCTCCATAGCTCGGCAGACAAAGACACACAAAGGAGTTGATCTCATCAATACAGGTTCCTCCATTCTGGCATGGATTAGACTGGCAGTCATCAATGTCTGGATGGAGAGAGGAGACAGTGGAAAGAGAGGGGGTGAGTATGATTAGATATAAACACACAGACACACACTTACACACTTTCCAAATGGCTACTTTTTAAACTACCTGCGGCAGCTTGTTACTGAACAAACCCCGGAGAGATCAAAACTTTTGGAGAGATTAGAGGTGTTTCTGAGAAAGTTATAATTAAAGAGAATTGATTGAACTTCATCAGTGAGCGGTTTGGGATGCACTGAAGCGCATGATGCTAATTGCAATGTGTTTGCAGGACGTGCCACAGCTCTGCTGTCAAACCAAACCTGTAAAAGCTGAAAAAAGGTCTGTTGGATGGTAGAAAGCTAACAGGAGGAAGATGTGGAGATTAGAAGAAGAAATTCAGCTAAATGAGCCTTCATCTTCAACGACAACAACAACAGCAACAGCAACA
>JAPZDY010000021.1:20650087-20667899 GCA_029783645.1 Ctenochaetus hawaiiensis | reverse complement strand
TTCAACACTGTCCTATAAAAATAAAGGCCAAAAAGCCCAAAAAAAAAAAAAATTAAAAAAAAAAAAAAAAAGTCACAATTCAACCCTGAGATCCAGCCATCACAATGAGTGAAACCTTTTTTCTGTACTATTGCTGGTCACTTGTGACAGCTTAAAAGAATTTCTGGTCTCTGAGGTGCTTGACCATGCAATTCTGTGCAGTGAATAGAGGCCGTGCTGAGTTAAAGGTGCCAAATGGTGTTAAATGGTGTGGTATTGAAGTTAAAGGGCAAACTGCAGTATAGAAACTTCCTGAGGCAATTACACTGCCTGCAGGAGTCCAAGTACGATGAGAGTAATACACCATTCAAAGCAGCTCTACTTTTAGCTTTGCTATTTGATAAAAAAAATTGCAGTAAAATAACATCTCTGGTAATGTTATTTTTTCATTTTCAGATTTACTGCATTGCAGCTTTTTTTAAATGCGTAGAATTTATCTTGATGATTTGAGGCGCAACAAAAAAAGAATAAATGAAATTATGAAGAGAGATAAAAAGTAAATGCTGCATATCACGAAGCCAAGAAAAATTGGCAATAAAATAAGATTGATATTCTAAAAAAACAAAGTAATATATACAATACAACCCTTATTAAAACTAAAGTTAGTTAGCTTTTAGTTTTGTGCAGGTATATGCAAGATATTCACAAGCGAACGTTTTAAGTTGACAATAAGCTAAAGACAGAAATCCGAGAGAGATGTGCATTTATGCAACATTTTTCTTTGACAAAAACTAAATAAAACATTAACAAGGTTATTTTTTTTTAATTTATGATGCAAATAACAGATACAACAAAACAATACAATATGACCCGTAGAGATCTGTATGATTTATGACTACATGTATATGGATCCCTAAATCGAGCTGCATGTAAGTGAAACATGATCCGTGATGGATGACAGACACCAAAGTTACACATCCCTCTGCACCGTGACCGAACAGATGAGCAGTTTACCAGTACAGCTGTTCAAAAAAAAAGGAAGGCAGTTGCTAGCATCTGGCCTCATTAAGCACCGCAGTACTGAAGTAAGGTGTGGAGGAATTTTATGAGCACTGAGGTCAATAAAACACAGCTCTGAACGTCAGCTATTAGAGGGGCCCCAGAAGGCGGGCTGACACTCTGTCATAGAAACTAACATAGTGACACTCTAGACACTGTCAGCTTGCACATACAGACCTTCATTTCCCAAGTTTACAGATATCTGAAGGAATTCAAGTGAAAAGGTGGCAAATAAATATGGTATGATCCCTGCAGGGCACTCAGCACTACAGATAACTCAATGGTATGAGATGATTAATGTCACTTACAGCGAATCGAATAACTGTCCTGCTGACCTAATAAGACTGATTCACATCTGAGGAAAAACAGTGGCTTTGCTCATGTTAAGCCAAGCGTACAGATAATAAAAATTTGAGTACAGAAAAAGCAATACAAGATACGCAGAAAACTAATTGGAGGTAGTGAAGTGGCATCCCCATTCCATTGTTTGTCCACTTGAGAAAACCTGATGATTCCTTCTTTGGTCTTGCTCACAAGTTAACTATATTCAAGAGATTGATGTAAAAGATGTTTGTTTGTATTTTGTCTTCATGTACAAAAAATAAAATATAAAAAAAACTTCTGGTGTACAGATTATCTCATCTTAATATTGGCCTCCAGAATACAGTTTCAGTTGGGCTACAATAAACCAAACATCTGCAACAGTCTTTAGTCCCACAAACTGGTCTTGAAATGTCTCTATCAGTGCACAGACTTTGCTCAGTTGTCCTCACAGGACTCAATTATAGAGATTTAATCATAGTAAATAATTGTATTGTTATTACTACTATCATCAAATTTAAGACGCAGCTGAGAGCTATAAATAAAAGTACTGAGCCTTTTGTTTATCAAACTTCTTTTTCCATGGTCAGGAATTATAGATCTCCTCCAGGCATGATTTTAAGAAACATCAAATATTTCTTTTAAATATAATAATTATAGTTTAAGGCTTTGAGGCATAAAAATTTATACCATGTTAAAATCTACTCATTCTCACCAAATGAAGAACTCATTACTATGAATATGCCAACATTGTTCACATTATGAACTACAACACGTCTCCTTTTGTACTCAGGTCAACTCTCAGTCTAAGGGGGGTTTAGGGGTTCCACTTGCATGAGCTGTTTCCTTGACTGTCAGTGAACTTTGATGTGACAAAAGTGAGTTTGCACTTGCACATCTTAAACTCTGATCTAACCTGAGCACAGAGACACTTTCCCCCTTTAGCAGTCAAATGTATCATTCAAGTGACTGAACAATTGAATAAACATGTTAGAAAACTAAATAACTAATATGATAAACTGTTATTGTTACCACATTGTTCCACACAGCTGTGGAAACACATCTGTCCTCAGTTTATATCCTTGTGCATCTTCCTCACTTCCACTTAAACAAAGAGTAGAGGGCTGGAGTGCAGCAGACCTGCCCACTAAACGTCCACCCAAAGTCCACTCGGCCTAACTGACCTAATGAGAGAACCGTCCAACTTAAGCAGGTGGCCATGTGTGTCATTTGTGTGTCTGTATTTGTGTATCTGTGCGTGTCTCCAGCACTATCTGGCTAACTCCTCAGTGCAGTAAAATCAGACCGGGGCACTGGTTCGGTCCCCAGGGAGTCGAGGAGAGCAGTGCTCCACTTATCTGCTGGCAGAGAAATGGATGGAGGGATAAACAGGTGCCAGCCGCTGTGGTAATTGCTATGTGCAGCTAACACACTAGCGATGCGACCAGCTTTTCTTTGAGCCAACATTATTAATTTGAATCTGTCAGGAGAGGCTGCAAATGAATGTAAAAGGTTGTGTGATTGACAAAAATGGCAGAGAGGTAACAGATATGAAATTGAGGTTTAAATGTGGCTCACCGCTGATTGAAAAATACATCATTTGGAGACTGTTGTTGTTTAACCAGCTCTTGTTGTTTACCGCTTGCTCCTCTCTGTGTGTCTGAGAACAGCTGAGGAGTTTGAGGACAGAGGACAGGGAAGCAAGAGACACAGGAAAATGGGGGAGGATAGTGAGAAAGCAGCCAGACAAACCGGGGGTGGTGTTGGTTGACAGACTATCTGGAGGCTTACTGCAGGCATGTGTCAAAACCAGGATATGAATAATTGAAAAGGGAAGGGGAGAGAAAATAGAGAGATGGAGAGAAGGAAAGAGACAGAGAGCAAACAGAAATTGGATGGGAGAGGGCCCTGGGTCAGCCTCCCCTCATTTCCCCTTTTGGAATTAGTTGTCAGTTCAATAGATCATATACAATTTCTATAACCTGCATGAAGGACCAGAGCTACATCCAGCTCAAGATCTCCTTTATCACCAGCCTGTACCTCACCCAGTCAGAGCCACCTCCCTCTGACTTTGCTACCCACCACTGGAGGGTCTTTTTCTGCTTTACAACAGCGAGATTAATGTTTTCTATTCTCGCCCCAGCCAAGGCGTTTGTGAATGCTCGGGCCAAATAAAAAGTAAACAGCTCTTTCTCCATTTTATAAATGAGACCTCAACTGCAATCAGCAATTTCATGGCTATGAATCCTTGTGGGCTCAGCCAGGAAGAGTCCAGCAGAGAGAGTGGGTCCACTCAGAGGGTAATAAAGGCTTGAGGAGGAGAATCGATAAGTCAGCCAAGGACTAGCATGCATTAAAACACGGCATATTCTTTTAGTGGCCTAGTAACTATGCCATAAAAAGTCCAGCATGGTAACAAGAGACTAAGTTTCTGCTGCCATTCTGAACCGTTCCGTAGGGACAGAGTTCTAAAAAGGACAAACTCTGCTAAACTCATACGGCACGATAACATAACAAGCTACATGTTACACACAGTCTTTTTTCCTTTAGATATAAAGGATCCGTAGAACATCCTTTGCTCGAATAATGAGGCAGGATCCAAACTAATAGCTGCTGGTTATCCAAAAGACTTAAGAGGCTTTTTCATTCCCAGATAAAAGATATTCACTTTGAATAACATTTTAGGGCTCTAAGTACGTATTAGAGAATCCTGAGAGGTCTACGGATTAATTAAAAGCCCACACTAGACACAAATGACAACATAAAAGCGGCACTCACAGGATTTAAAGCTACTGGTAATTTCTCACACCACAGATTCCTCCTATCAAGGTGTCGCTTGATTAGTGTGAGGCGTGTTAAGATTTCATCAGAGACTGATAGAATCAAAAGTTTTTCTTGTAAGTTACAGCTGGTGAAGATGAATAAATTCTGGATACGAAGATTACTATTATTATACAAAATTTACAATTGATGGAAGTCTACGGATGACAGTCTTTCAGTGGTCAAGTGAGGGCTTTATAAAGAGCAATTTACAGGCCCTAAAAGCATATTTTCTCAATCAGATCATGAGCGACTGCACACAAACACACACCTTCCAGTCAAAGTTAGAACTGTTTTCAGTATTTTTTTAAATCTGTTAAAGTCAAACCAAAGTTCTTGTAAACAAGTTTCCCCACTGAGCAGTCATTTTGGCCGTTACTGCTGGCTAACAAGACCAGGCACTTATCTGAATCAATGGGTAGGGAGCCAAGACTGCACTTTTATTGGTCAGAGGGATGTAAAACTTGCATGTGTAGAATCAATAGCCAAATCTGATAAAAAAAAATGCCAAAGAAGTTTGTTGACTTTGTCCTAAAATAAGGTTTATAATGTGTTTTCCCATAAGTTGTACCTCCACCACGAATGTACAAGATTTTGTGACACTGATGACACAGCTTCAATTAAGTCTCAAGCCAAATGTAGACATGTTTTTCACCCCGGCTGTTTTAGAGCAGGTGATTGGCTTTTGGGGAAGAAAGAGCAGAACATGTGTCTTACAGACGTCTTTTCTTGTTTGACTTTTTTATTCAGAATGTTTTAGGTGGCTTGTTTCCTCTCTTATAAAGTCTCTGGTTAAACTTATAATATATAAATGCTAAATCTCATTTGGCTGCAAGGATGTAAAAGTTCACTGCAGGAAGTGTCAGTGCAATAAGGCATCAGAGCACAGAGATCAGTGATGTAGAGAGGAAGAAAAACCGCATGCAGTCATGTAAAATGGGAAACTGGGTCTTTTATTTCTCCACAAAGGAACAAACCAGCAGCCAAAGTTATGCTGGACACTTAAACTGAACATTTTACACTTTTAACACTGGGCTACGCTGATTAAAGAAACACTGAACAGTGTTTGAAGGGGCCTTTTAAGATCAATCGGAAACCCTTTAGGAAAAGAAAACAAAAACACTGTTTGGGGAAATTTGTACTATTTAACATGATAAATTAATTAAATTGATAACTTTATACTTAACCTTAATTGTAATTTTTAAAGGAAATATCTTAATGATTGGAGTGTTATAATAATGAGTCAGAAAGGTCAGAGCAGAGGTCAATAATTGGATACAAGGACCATGATGTTACCTAAGTACCACTGGCATTTAATGGTAGAGAGAAAGTCTAAATTGTTTATCTAAAACATCTGAATTTTTTTTTTTATGTTACCACTTTTAAATGAACTGTCTGACTTCTTTTGGTCTTTCTTCTTTTGGTTGCTTAGCATCAAGTTGTTTTGCAAATGTCCTGCTCTTTACTCCAAACACTCATAAAAATCCCCCCAGAACATCAAATAAAAAGAAATGTCAAAGCCAGAGGCTGTGAGTTATTATTATATTTTTTTTTACTTTTGAATTTGTTCACTTTGACACAAAAATAGCCTCCATTTCCTCTGTGCACGGTTCATTCTGATTGTGATTTGAAGTGATTGCTGTTTCTGTGTTTAGGTGTTTGCGATGTAGCTGGAGCGCGGTGAGTAAAGATGCCAGCTGCCCATTTTGAATGTCAAAGCTACTACGAGAGGGTCAAGATTGCAGCCATTTAACTGTCAACCCAATGACTGTTTAAAAGAAGGCTGGGCGCCATGAAACTCGTCTAACACTTTTTTTTTGAAGAGCTATTTAACATTTGAGAGAAATGAGTGAGAGTTCTGTCTCCGGCATAATTGCTTTGCAAATTGTGTATAACTCTAACAAAAATTGTTCCATTAAGTGAACAGATGAAGAGGGCAGCTGCATTGAAAAAGTTGAGGAGTCAAGAAAAAGGGTTTAAGAGAGAAAGGAAGACATTCATGGGGAACATTTGAACGTTAAGGAAGAGAACAAAGGAAAAAAAATCCATAGGTGACAAGATATTAAAGACGGTGGCTTAGTGGTTTGTGTCGTCACCCCCTGGGTTTGATTTGTGGCTATGACAGGACCTTTCTGAGTGGATTTTTGCATGTTCTTCCTTATTTTTGCATGGCTGTCCTTTGGGTGCTCACTCTTCAGTTAACAAAACAAAATCTACATACAGGTTAACTCTCCTGTCAGTGCCTTTATTCAGTGGCTTTCAGCTGCTCCTCAGGGACGGTTTAAATGCAGAGAACCAATTTCACTCTATTACACTGGCGTATAATTGTAAAAGACAAATAAAGAATTCCTCCTCCTCAAATTTGTATTGTGGACACATTTACACTGCAACGCTTCTTGATAAATACGTCACAGTTGTGTTGATCTTCCATGCACAAGTGCAAGTACACATGCTCAGATAGACAAGCAGAGGTGAGCAAAGCAAATCTCATTATACGTTGGATGTGATTCTTTCTTCTGCACCAAATGCGTGCTCGTGGCAGACATGGCCATTTCAAAGTCAGCCTAACAGAGCTGGAAAAGCACATTTTTTTCTATGTGGACTAAATGCCAGCCGTACAGATCAAACAGCAGTCTGATCAATTACACAGAGAACCTTTGAACCGGTAAATGCCACCTGGAGACTGCACATCTGACAGGGTGGTATGGAGGCCATGAGGGGACAATATTAATGCGATAGAGGAAGACTTTTTTTCATCAGCTACATGGAAGAAAACGCTGCATACTCGCTAATCACTCTATCTGTCACACACACCCATACAGAGACACACTCTAGGTGCCAGTCTGCCCCTTTATCTACCAACAGCAGTGACAGATCTGGTCACCCTTTTTACATTCTCCTAATTGCCTCCGAACCACAGTCGACATTATGTAAAAATAAATTGACATGACATCCTGTAAAATAAAGCCTTTGAAATGGAAATATTTGTCACACAAAGGTTTTCGCTGAAAGCCTTCTTTGTGTTTGTCATCTTTCATTGTGGGAGACCCGCAATGATTGACTTCCTTTAGCTAGCTGAGGGGCATTGACATTTCCATGCCCTTCTACAAAGATGGATACCTTTCTATTGAGCGGCTGCTCGTCCAAACAGCATGCCCACTCAATGGACCATGTTGTGTTGTGTCAATAACCATACTGCCGGGATGTGCTGTGTGCGTATGTGTGTGTGTGTGTGTATGTGTGTGTGTACAGCAGCATTAATGAGTATGAGCATAAAATGAATTTTAATGCGTTTTTATGAATGTATGTGTCTGTTTGTGTAAAGACTGTTTGTGAGGAGTGCAGGAGAGAACCGTACTCCTCAAATGTTTGTATTCTTAAGTGTGTGTTTTTGTTGGCAGAGCACATTGTGTGTGTTTGCAGAGTGGATATACACAGCTGCATGCATAGACTTTTTGCGTGTGTGTTTTTGTATGTGTGTAAAGGCCTGGTTGCTTGCTATGGCGAGCGAGTGGTGGTGCTCTTGCCTCCCACTTCGAGCTCTTTTGGGATGTCACACATGCTGAGCAACAATAACCTACAAATGCACGTATCAATATTTTTTTATTACCAATGGATCAATAGTGTTAAATGAGTCACTTGTGGTGTCAAACCACTCCCTTAGGCTCCTTTGCATCTTTCAGTTTACTGTTTTGGTTTCAAACGGTTTCAGTTCAGCTCATTGACTGTTGAAAAATGGACATCTGGACCTGTCAACTCATCAAAAATTAAGTAAAAAAAAAAGCTCGCTGCCCTCTGGTGTCTGGCTTCAGTGAAGGACATCGTTCCCCTCCATGTAAGTAAAGGGACATGGTCCAAACTTAACAATCAAAGTACACATCAAATCATTTTTTTGAAAACATGGTTTCTATCATTTTAGTCAGTTCTTATCATGCTGGTGTATCTCAATACTGTACCTCTATCCGCCAATCACTATTGCAAAGACTCTGCCTCCAAGTTATCTCATCACACAAGACAGCAGCACCTGTATCAGGGCTAATTTGGTTTCATTTTCATTGGGGGAGGGAAGTGGAGATCATTGTCCATCCTTTTTACTGTTATTAGTTCAGTCTAACCATTGTTAAACTACAGGTCTTGGCAGCAATCAAGTCAGGAACATCAAATTGCATCGTTTAACATCCTTCCCTTGTAGCAGCTGAAATATAATACTGGAGTGCTCTTTATGTAAATGGATTTCTGTCTTGTTCCAAGATTAGTTTCTTTTGCTACTTCAGGAAATGAGATGGTGGCGCAGTCCAGCAGAGAATATTTAAGGGCAAAGTTTTTTAAGTGTGCATTTTAGGCTTTTACTTGAAAATACCTTTCACATTTGTGCAGTTAAAAGGTATAAAAGAGGTGAAATATGGGTTTTTAACCCATAATAAGTACAAGATTACTTCGCAGCTTTTACAGAATTATGATAGGATAAGAATACTGTAAACTGGGCCCTTTAGAGGGGTCCTAGTCGACTTATGCTCTTTATAGTTTCAGAGACATTTGAAAATGAATGTTAAGCTTATAGAAGTGTGAATGAGACATGGTATTATATATGCAGAAAAAAAGAAGTTTAGTATGATCTGATACATATTTGTACTTTTATTACTTCATTAGACATTTTGATCATATCACCCCAGCCAAAACAGCACATGAATGTTGAGGGAAGAATATTTTATCAACTTCCTGGTTCTAGGAGTAAACTTTCAGTCTTAACTTTTAAGGGACATGAGGATCTTAAAATGTTCAAATTTCAAATGTCAAACTGATATCCTTCTTTAACATTAATTAGAAAGAGGCTTTAAATGAGCCCACCAAGGTTTTCTGTCTCTTCTGCACTGTATAATATTTTCTGCTGTGCAAGAATAAACCCTATAAAACCTGAAATCTAACCTGTTTATCTGTTGGCACCAGTGATTGTGTGTCTGTCAGAATGGACAGCTTAAGTTGTGTGTGTGTGTGTGTGTCTCTGTGTGCATGCATGTGTCTGTGCCAGCAGTCTACTATAGAGTCTTGGGCCTTCAGCTGTGTTTAGGTGCGGGTGGATTACAAAGGGATCAGGATCAGCAGGGAGAAGAGGAAACAGACAGACAACACAGCGGCTCTGGTTCAGCCCACGGCTCTGTGCCGCTCTCCAGAGAGCTCAGTGCATCGCTGATCAACCTATCATAGGATCCAACGTCTGGAGAGAAGTCCTTCATCCTCAGGTTTCTGGCGAAAATAAAGAAAACACTTCATCTCTTTTGCTTGGCTAAGATGTTGGTATGGAAAAGATGTTTTACCTCACCACTATCCCCAGACGCAATTACACTTCAAAGCTGTGTTGGGGTACTGAAAGCCACACACAGGTAACGATCCAAGTCATGAAGGTTTACCAGACTTTCTTGTGCATCGAGGGGATGTGAGCAAAGTGAGCCTGGAGCCTACCATGTAGACATTTCCCAAAAAAATCACACTGGCACATGGAATTAAAAAAAAAAACAAGAAAATGATTCATCTCAATTAATGGGTTATGCTGTGAATGTGCATGCATCAGTGACGGCGGATGCTTGCGCCCACGGTACGTTGCAGACACCTCGTCACTTCAGTTGACAGCGATGCTGCTACATTCGTAACAGGCTGGGAAAATGTAATGAGGTTAAGTGTCACAGCATCTCACATCGCTCTGCTAGCCTTCAGTTCTGACAGCCCGACTCCACTCACGACGCTTCATATGTGTCTGTGTGTGTATTCACTGTCTCCACATTCAGTGACTGTTTATATTTTGTTTAGAGTGGGCAAGTGATGTGGTAAAAGAAGCCATGGACAGGGGCAGCCAAAGCAAGCTGCCACAGTGCCACCGCTAACACACAGCCTCACTCTCCATTCCTGGCTTCCTCATAGATGAAGAAATAGTGATGGACTTTAAAAAAAAATAAGAAATGCAGAGGGGATCCACAGAATCATCAGCATTTTAACCTTTCTTTCCTTTCTCCTCCATTTCCCTCTCTTCATTTTTCTTCTTCCACAGTCATTTCCTTCCCTCAGCGCCTTCCATACTTCTTTTTCATTAGTCACTTCCGAGTGTCTTCACCTTCTATTTTCTCTCCATCCCTCTGGAGATCTCTAAATGGCAAGTTTATCCTCCTTTGCCCTTTGGGTCTTACCAGGCTAATTTCCTTTGAGTCAGGAGGGTTTACAGGTGTCCCTTCCGGGTCCTGCTGTTAGAAGAGGCAGCGTCCCTCTGGGCCATGTGGGCCTTGGCCTGTTCCTTGACAACTTTATCGGCCTGAGACACCCTGAGTGTGATCATTAACACAATTCACCTCAGCTTAAAGGACCTACGCGTCTGGCTCTTAAAATTGATTGCGTATGTTATCACTTTTCGTTACTTCTCTCACTTTATTCCCACCCCACAGTTTGCCCTCTTCCTCTGTCTTCCATTTGTCTTTCTCCTTTTCTTCCTTCTTTTGTTGCATATTTTATTTCATGGCTTCCCTATTTGAATCATCTTTTTCTTCCTTGTCACCCTCCCTTAGCATTCATTGCTATATCTACTGCTTGCCTCCTCCTTTCCTTCTGTTTTCCTGTTCATCCTTGCACCCTCCCTATTCTCTTTCCTCCCCTCCTTCCCTTCCTTCTTCGCTTCCATCCTTTTTTTGGTCCTCACTTGTGTGAGTGTACACACTTAAAAAATACAATACCTCTACTCTTAAAGTAGAGCAGTTCCCCAGAGGGGTGAATGACAGGCTATTCTCCGCCTTACTGTCGCTATTTCTGACATACTTAAAGAGGAAATAGTAGAGTGAAATTATCTATTTTTTCCTTAGTGCTGTCAGAATAAATTAATCACTGACAGTGAAATTATATAAGGATGGGTTTCTGAGTGCAGGCAGCTCTGATGTTGAATCTTTAAAACTGTATCTGAAAAGAAAAGGCTCATGATCCAAACAAACGGCTTCTGGTAAATCTTAAAGAAGGACTGTTTACTATTTTTCAGCTAATTTGTTTTTTGACAGTCAGTCATACTTAGGTCTAGTCAAGGACTTTATCCCCTCAATCATTTTTCTTCTGTTTCTTTCTCTCTCATACTTTCTTTTTCTATCGCTCTCTGTCACATTCTTGTCTATCATTTTTTCTGAATCTCTGGCTTGCTGCCATGGAGATAAGAAGAAGAAAACATTGTTGTGCTGTTGGGTTAGGTCATTGCAGCGAGTACGATATGTGTACATGTGTGTGGTTATCTGTGAGGATCCAGGCATCCTTTCAAGGATAGATAGATGAAAATATCCAGCAAACTCTCCTCTTTAGGAGAATGTGTTGGACTTAAAGGTCCAGCGTGTGGGATTTAGCATCATCTAGCACCAACACAACACCTCCATGCTCTTCTCTTGCAGGTGTGTAACCTACATGGCCTTGCAACTAATGAAAAACGTAAAAGGCCCTCTCTAGAGCCAGTGTTTGGTTCGTCCATTCTGTGCTACTGTAGAAACATGGTGGTGCAGCACGGCAGAAGACCAAACTGCTGTTTTTTTTTTTTTACAAACAGAGTGCTAATACTGTGCATCATGGGCACCTGGTGAGTTTTTGAGCTTGGGGAGTAAACTTGAAAAAATGAGCATCTTATTATTTTGGGGTCCTCCCTTCAGAAGAAAAGCAATTTAAAGCAATTTCTAGTCCTTATAAAACATTTCTGAGCTGGTTTTAAAACTATTTTCAGACCTTTTTTTAAAGAATTCATGTTAACTAGCAATAAGCCATGTTCTTCAAAACCTTTGTTGATGTTTTACCATCACACACTGCATAAAAGCAATGGTGGGATGTAGATGCTGTCGTATAACAATACAAACACAGCACAGACCAGCTTATGTTCTGTGGTGCTCATTTGAGTGAGAGCATATGTGTTTTTATTGCTGCATGAGTGTGAGCATTCATGTTTTAAATTTTTTTTACACACCCTCATACGCGCAGCAAAATGTGATCCATGTTTATACTTGATGATATGAATTTGTGTCCCAGTGTGCAGGTGTTGGTGTGTCTGTATTTGCGTGTCGGTGTATGAGTGTTTCTGGAGCGCTGATAAGGCACCCCCTGTGTAAAACCCACTTCCCCGTCTTCATGGGAAATCAATTTGTACCGCTTTCTACGGGGCCAGCCTTTATATGCTTCACTTCCTCCTACAGCTGTCACCCAGTGTATACAGAGTCACTACCTCCTTCTATCCAGCACAACACACACAAATACACACACATGCTGAGCTAAACTGAACACATATCAGGCACACACATGCATATTCATTCACTGTACCCGATACTTCAGCTGACGAGTAAATTACAAAGAAGAGCAGTAAAGATGAAGCAACTCAAGGTGGCAAGTGTGGCAATGTGTGTTTATTGGAGAGTGGATGTGTGTGTGTGCATGTATGTGTGGGAGAGGGAGAGAGAGAGTGAAAGGGAGATAAAAAGAGAGAGAGGTGAGTCCTGACAACTTGGCCAGCAGCTCATTAATCTGCAGGTGTGTTTATACCAAAGAGATACTGCATGCAGCACACACGCACACATACACACATACACACATTCTTACACAAGGAGTCCTGCAGCTCATTGTCATTCAACTCTGCAGCCAGTATGTCCTTTGTTTCTCATTGTCCTGAGGAGTTTGGAGAGGAAGGAGTGTCCATGCTGATTGGAAACTGGAAAATTATTGCATCTCTTATACAGAGTGAACAGATTTTAACTGCACACTGGTTGTATTTATGTGGTATGTTTGCGTGCTTCCATGTGTCTCTGGTTGTTCCTGAATTTTCATGTTAGACTACATGTTGACTATGATAGACTCACAACTGCATTTGTGTGTATTGACAAGTTTTGAAACCCTGATAATCAGGAGGCTCCATTTAGTGGTGTATCACACCTTAACAGGCTTACTTTAAGGGGCCACAGGAGTGTGTTTGTTCAGTCCACATGCGTTTTGTGGACTTGGAGAAAAACTATGACCATGTCCCCCAGGGAGCCTTTTTGGGTGGCACTGGGGAAGTGATAGCTGTTTCTTTATACTGACCTCAAAGTCAAGCACGTGTCCAGCTGTGTCACTGCCTCTTGTTTGGGAGTGAATGGGATTTACCTGTCAGTCTACTTTCCAACCCTAATCTATAGTTATGAATTCTGGGTAGTGGCCAAAAGAATGAGACTGTGGATACAAGTGGCTGAAATAAGTTTCTACCATAGGGTGGCAGTGCCAAACCTTGGAGATACAGTGAGAAGTTCAGACATCCAGAGGAAGCTTGGAGTAGAGATACTGCTCATTTGTGTCAAAGGTGAATTGAGCATTTGATAAGGATGCCTCCAGAGCGCCACCCATTGGAGGTCTTCCACCCAACTGGAGAACAGTTTTAGACCCCAAACTTGCTGGGAGGATTTATATCTCATCTGGCCTATAAACGACTCAGAATCCCCCCCAAGGAGGAGCTGGAAAGCATTGCTGAGGAAAAGGACATCTGAAATACACTGCTTAGCCTGCTGCCACCTCAGATAAGCAGAAAACAAAGGACGAAGTGATGGATGGACCAGTTTTTCATGTGTGATATTGTGTGTACGACTGCTTTCGTGCAGTGCAAGTGTCTATGCATCACTGTCTGAGTCAGCTGCTGCAGACTGAGCGTCAGACCGATCTGGCACTCCTGACAGTTTTGGCCTAACTTGGATAAGAGTACAGGAGGCGGTAAGGGAGGACCCAGCCAATCATAGTGCTGATTGTGGAATCCAGTGGTGTGGATGAATTAATGAGGCATGTCGATACAGGCTGAGCCAACCAATAATAGCTCTTTAAGAGCCCCTCAGCTGCTGACAAACTGTGACAAACTGCTGGTCATCAATCACACAGAAGACACATACATGTGGTCGCATCCAGCCTTATGCATGGTTCATCTGAGTCACTCTGCTGAGTCACATGTTGTTATATTATTGTTGAGCTGCTTTAGTAGTTTCAATCAAAAAAGACAACAGTGTTTACGGCACAGAATGGTTTAATCCTCTGTCTTTAAGCGCATACTCACTTGTATTGACTCTGAGCAATAAAATGCAGCAAGACCATCTTTTCAGTGCTGATTTTAGGATATTACTGTTTGCAATGTGCAGATGGGAAGAAAAGCTGTCACATGGATGCATTTTGCCACGTTGTTGATGTGATGTACTGTCCATAGACATATAGTTACAACTTTAAGAATCTAAGTGTTCTCAATACTCCATGCACTGAACAGCACTCCACATGTTGCATTCTGATTTTTGGGATGGCAGGCTGCATCCAGGGAAATAATCCAAAATTTATAGGAATTATACGTCTCTCTCTCTTCCTAGGCATTAGATAAGATAATCAATATCATTCATGTCTGTATGATAAATATGAATCTACAGCTGGCTGTTATTAAGCTCATCTCAGCATAAAGACTGGCAATGTGCTATTTCTTGGCTAGGAGCTGTAGTTTCCTGGAAATTATTGCTCCAGATTAGACTCCAGGGTGTCACTAGCAGAGAAAATGTCCTGTAAAAAGCTACAGCGTGGCATATCCATATACTTACATTTTTATATTGATTGAACCAATGAGAAAGAGCTTAAGAGGTTGGCAGGATTGGCAGATTTAGCTTTCTTTGGAATCAGCCAGGCTAAATGTTTCCTGGATTTTCAGTCTTTATGTTAAGCTAAGCTAACTGGCTGTTGACACTATATTTACTGTACACTCATTATAATGATATTGACCTTCTCATCTAACTCAAGTCTAGAAGGCAAGTAAACATATTTCCCAAACTTTTTCTCAAAACAATAACAAAAGATTGCAAACTTCAGATACTGAAGTATGTGCACGAATGCAGAGCTGCTTAGTGATGTACATACAGCAGGTGCAAGATATAACTTCTGTGAGTAAGTGTTCCAAGTCTTATTGTGTGATCATCATCAGTACATGAGTTACATGCAAGGATCCCAGAGACCAGACTACATTGTGGGGAACAGAAGGAAGTGCTAGGATCTTAATCCAGTGAGTAAGGCGATGGGAAGCGATGCCTGTGTTGCTGGTGAGAAACCAATGCGCCTTCAAAGTGATCTCAGCGGACGTGTTCTCATGTTGGACACCCCAGATGCCATCCTGTCACACTCATGTTGTTTGCGCCGAATGTTCTCCCTCTGACACCTCAAAATGTCATAGTTGTACTCGGTGTTAACAAACTGACCCCAGTGGACACATAAATTAAATAAAAATAAATTAAAAAAACCTGACGTGCCTTCTTTGATATATGGATAAAATTGACCGATTATGATCCTCAACATGGAGTTTGGGTGATTCCAGGCCTGTTGATGCAGACTCCAACATGGTATTGCTTCTGCTCATAAGTTAGGAAATTGCAAATGAGCACATGACAGTGGTCAAAAAGACATGCGTAACTCGGCTGCTGCTGATTACATAGCAATTAAACTTGGAATAATTACTCACAAGTTATTGCTTACACCTGCTACATGCACATTATGTGCAGCACTTTGTTAATGTGCTAAAGGAAGTCTCAGAAGTCTCCGATCTAGACTCTGAGTTTCCATTTTAGTGTTCAATGACTGGATTAAACAACTGCAGATTAAAAGTTGATCTTGTCATACAACTAAAAGCAAACATTTTACGGTCAAACTTTAAGTATTTAGCAATAAAGGTTGCATTATAGTGCTGATGACTTCAAAAGGTTTTTTTTGGTTTTAGTTCAATCATCAGTAAACAAATACAAGTTTCCTGGTGGTATTTTTGCTGTGTAAAGGGAATATATAACATCTTTTAGGTAATAACAGAAACTTCATTTTTCAATATTCACCCATCCTATATTTTTGTCTGTGCTGTTGTACTTTATGTGAGCAATCAAATTGTTCATCACTGTATGAGTCATCATTCCTAATGGTGCATTCTGTCACCCTTAGGCCAGCACCTGATGTTACATTGCAGCAAAATCAGAAGCCAAGAAATAGCAGTAAAACTCTAAGACTTATTGACCCAACCGCTAGAACTTGGAGGATATGGAGCCAAACACATAAATCCATTCCATCATTAATGAAGGAATGAATGGGATGTCCTGAGGGGAGCAGCATGGCAGCACTGGCCCCTTCCATCTGTCTTCCCCTACATACCCTTGCAACTCACTCAGAATCTATCTGTCTGCAGCTTTCCTTCCATCTTTATGCTACACTTTTGTTACACTTTTGCTTATAACTCAGCCTTATCGAAAACCAATCCCTCCAGCTTTAAACATGCCAATTTCACTTTCTGCCTCAGTTAAACTCATATCAACAGATTTTCTCATCTACTGACAAAATACCTCAACTCTCTGTGTGTATCTACAATAAAACATCCATTATTCTCCGCCACGGCCTATCCTTCCCATCCTTTTTGACCTCGGTGCTCAGATATGTGGACACAGTGGTGAGGTGGGTTATGGGCCACTGATATTAATAGCCTCACCTCATGAATCTTTCAAGCTCAATCATATGAGCTGATGTGAGAGGAGTGGGTCTCAGAGGATGAATTAGTTAATACAGGAGCCCAGCGGGGGTGTTTCTCTTGGCCTCTTTAAGCATGAGTTATGCATTAGCTCTTCATATAGTCTTGGGCACATACTGGTTTTTATATAAGGACCAGCCCAAACAGGTGTGTGTCAGAGTGTATTGGAGACCAGATCTGTATGAGAAGAAAGGAGAATAAAAGAGGAAAGTAAAAAGGGGAATATATTGTCAAACCCCTGTGAGCATATTTGGCAATTCAAGTATGCAGGTGAGTGAGCGTGTGAGCTTGAATAAGTTTCATTTTATGCATGAGTACAGAGACATTTCTGTATGAATAATTGTATTGGCCTTTGACAGAAAAATACAGAGCAGGAGAAAGAAAGAGACGGACGCATGGAGCTAGAGAGAGGGAAGGGGGGAGGGTATTAGGGGTTGCAGGGGAGTGAGGAAGTGTGGCAGGAAATGAAATGTGTTATTTAGGAGAAATGCTGGGGGGCTATACGGCTTGTTTTCACCTCAATCTCTGCACTGCGGAGCAATTTCAATACAGCGCTATACTGTGGGTCTTGCCAAAGAGCACTGTGCTGGAGGGATGAGAGGGGGAGAGAAGAGGGCAGGGAGATGGACTGATGGATGATAGGAGGGAGGCACTGGAAAATTATGGAGAAAGAAAATAAATAAAAGAGGCGATCGAAAAAGAAGAAGGGATAGTGAAGGAGTGGCAACTGGGGTGAAGATAGGAAGATGTGATCAGACAAATAAATGATGGAGAGGAAAAGTCACATTTGACAGAAAAAAAGGTACAGAGCAGCAATAGAGGAGAGAGAGAGGAAGGAAGTTGGAGTGAGAAAGTCAGATCTAATCATCATGATTGGAAATGAGGCCAGAGCATATGGGAAAGTGCAAAATAGTTTTAAAAAAAAGCATCAGGTGCGCTAGCTGTCGAGCAGAAAACCATCTTGAGGACATTTCTGTGTGCACAGATAGAGGATGTCGCTTTTCAATTTGTTTTGCCGAAATAGATCTGGGAGTTCTTCAAACCACCTGTGAATGTGACTGAATGTTACCGTAGTTGGCTGTATAGTGATAG
>JAPZDY010000021.1:20638279-20649987 GCA_029783645.1 Ctenochaetus hawaiiensis | reverse complement strand
TGTTCCTGCCTTTTTTCACATTAGGGTGTGTTACTCCATGCTCACCTGCACCCAGGCTGTTGTTTCTAGCAGATTTGCCTGAGAAGCTGAGAAGGAATTAAAAAGCTGATAAGGGCTAAAAAAAAAACAGGAGAAAGTGGAGTGAAAAGGAAAAAGAGGGAACAACTGCTGAAGTGTGTCACTTTGGCCGAACTGAGCCTCTTATAAAGCAGCTCAACTACTGTCATCTTCTCTAATTCAACATTAAAATGACTGTGAAAATGGAGGAGGGACAAGGGATTAAAGTCAGGAGGAGAGAGAGGTGCGATCAGAGTAATTTTCTCTGTTTAAGAAGATCGTTTACTGTCTTAACATCTGCTTTTAAAACCCAAAAAAGAACATGCATCTATCTACTATTAGTTTTGATTCTGCTGTGAAAATCCATGAAGAAAACACAGCATGTTTGTGTGCATCTCTATTGGCTGGTTAATTCAGATGCATACGACTGTCTCGCAGCTCAAAATCATTTACCTGACTCCTCACTTTCTTTTTCTTGACTGACAGACCGCCTGATTGAGATCTGTCTGAAGAACTAACAGCAGGCGACCAGAAGTAATTTCCCTAACTCCTGCTCCAGAGAGAGAATCGCAGTGATTTGTTGACCCGCGTTCAGCAATAAACTGAGACAGGTTAATGTGTTTCCTTCACAACAAACCACATCTGAACTAAACAGAAATGGCTGCTCTTGTCAAAAAAATGAGATTTCATTTTCAGAATGCACAAAGGAAAAAAAAAGACAGACACAATATAAATGTAAAACAAGGAGTGATCTTAACCTTTAAAAACAAATCACACAATAGAAGCAACCTCATCGCTCTATTTGTGGGCTCTTGAATATGAATCATACTAAAATAATTGTACTTACAATCTCATTTTTAAACCTGTTTTATCAGGTTATAAATGCTACGTGTGGCTGTAAAGATTGTGCCATTTCAGAACAGAGCTAACAAAGTGCTAAGTGCTCGCTCCTTGGCCTAACTGACCTTTGACCCCACTTTCCATGTGTGGTGAGTGTTAGAGAATAAAAACAGTTATTAGCTATATTTTTTTTTTACTTGGGAATAGATAGTGATATAGAGATAAAATGGAGAACAACTTGACAAGTTAAAAAGGTCAAAAAGGTCCTCTTCAGCAGGTCAGGGTTGTTCAGGTGTCATTTAACTGAAAATGTTCAACCTTTTTGAGATCTTGAGCACCTCTTGGAAATCTCATTCATTTTGATATGATTTTAAAATAAATCTAAATCTACTTAAGTAGAGACTTAACCAGACTTAACCAATTATCTACTGGTTACTGAATAGACTCAACCAGTTTATGAGTAATTTTTAAAACAGTTAAAAGATCCAGAACCAGTGTGTCAATAAACCTTGAGTTGAGACTGTTTTGCTAACTAAAGTTTTCAAGATCAAAAATAAAGTTTCGAAGCACTGCTTTAGAAGATCAAAAGTGAAACTGCAGTGGTTTTTCCACACAGTAGACATGCTGACTTGGTGCTGCTAATAACATTAATGATGACTCCGTTCTATTTACGTGAAAGTGTGAAAGTGAGCCAGCAGGCGCAAAACCAGGCTCCTAAAACTGAAGCTGCGTAACAGGATTTAGCCGTCATTAACTTTATTATTGTGCTTTTCCCTCTGTGACACGTCTGCCTCAGAGAGGCTTACATGTTTTAAGTAAACCACAGTGCAGCACAGTTTGTTATGCTCATGCTTAACATGTATAGTTTTAGCAGCAAGGTTTCCAGTGTGGAAACTGTAATGAGGTGAAATGCATATTTTGTTCTGGTTACTCGCTGTTAGTCCTACTTCCTAATGTTTGCATGTAACGTGCTCTTGGATACTGAGTGTTGGTATGTTTTTAAACTGTTCTGGAAGAAACATCCCAGTTTTTTATACTTTGACTCCACAGTAACTGGTGATTTCAGCAAATCTGGCTGGTTAGACTGATGCTCAGGTTATGTTAAGTTGTGCTCAGGTGTGTTGGAAATACCAATACTACTAAACTGTACTGTACTGTAAAATTGCAGGTGGAAAAGTACAAAAGTTGATAGCAATTTGAAGTGCATGTGCAAATTTGTTTTGTTTTATTCACCCCTTGCTTGTGTACAACGGAAGTTTTTTGCACAAATATGAACGTGCTTTAATACGAATGGTAAAGTTGTATGTGGTCCCATTACAATGAGTTCAGAAACACTAACAGAAAACTGAGAAAGGTAAATCAAACTGTTTGTAATCATCCACACAGTCCTCAGTAAAGGTAAAACTCTGCAAAATAGTTAAAGTTTGCATAGTTATTTTTTTCAGTGTTTCCAATGCAGCCAACAGACAGACATGTACCTGCTTATCTGCTTTTTTGCGTAAATACAATAAAGATCAGAGATGTAATTTCTTTACAATTTCATAGATTTTTCTATTTTATCTTGATTTTTCTATTTACCTTCATTTTTCCATATATTTGTTTTTGGCTGTATTATATCCTCTCATACGTGTGGACAATGTTCATTCCAGCTGTTACGAAGGAAAACATAATTCATTATCGTGTCTCAACACATGGCCATGAAAATGACAGGCTGTGTTGTGCCTCATTAATCACTTATTGTGCTGCAGGATCCAGACTTTACCAAACAGTCCTGATGATCAATGGGAAGCTATAACTTAGAGCTCAGATTTTTAACGAGTGTGTTACGTGTTATTGTTCATGTGTCTTTACTGACAGCACAGAATCAATTAAGGGTAGAAGTCAGGAATACAGATGAAGAGAAGAACTTTCTAAAGATGAGGATTTAGTGAAGCTGGACTTCTAACACTGAGAGGTCCACAGCTTCTTTTTCTCGCTTTCTTTTCCCGAACCTCATAAATATTAACTACAGGTCCACAGTAGAAACACAGGCCATCAATAATGCAGCTCCCCAAAACGCTTCTTCCCAAATAATTGCAGCTATGAGCAAAGTCCTGCAGACAGCCTTTAAGGTGTTGCAGTTGTGGTTCTACTGCTTCATTTTGCTTAAATTATTATTTCACATGGACAGCAGTGGAGGGGTTATTGGTTTACTTCTCCTTATGTAAAGGGGCCATTATGAATGTCTCTTTTTTTGGAAAAACAGGAGAAGGGGGAACTTTCGCTAAGATGGTCAACCATGATCTGAAGATGCATATGTGAAAAAAAGCACAGAAATTTAGAGATACTTTTCACAAAGTATAATTTCTATTGAACAGCAGTGTTAAATGTGTGGTCAAGTACTTGCTGTAAAAGGCAATTAACCTTTGTTGCCTTTGCCCGTAATTAATACAGAAAACATCAGACATGCAGCGGTACAGCAACATAATCAACATCACAACACTTAAACTTCACTGGGAAAGCAATTAAACACTATTGAGAGAAGAAAGCTGAAGGAAAGACACACAAGGCCACTAATTATTATATAAATGTTTCATGATTGTGCATTTCTCCCGTTTAGGCTGAAATGTCATCGTTTATTCCAACCTCTTCTAAAAAGCCATTAACTTTGGTCTCATTCGATAACAAACCCAAACCACACCGGCTGCAGCAAATCATTACAAACTTCATAGTGCGTATAATTCATGCAGTTAACATGCATTTGTCACAAATTATTGATCCAACACAAGATTGCTGATTGATCTCCAATAGTGTTAATGCACAGGCACACCTAAACGTTGCATAATATGTACTTTTGGGTGTAAGCAATAAAGGCAATAGATAATCAGACCAAGGACAATATGCCTTTAATGACCTTTGACCTCTGACCTGTGACCTTTTTCCATGAGTAATGACCCTTGAGCTTCAGCCTGTTGTCTTTGTATGCATGAGGCTGGAACACACAGAGCTTGAGAAGTCGGTCTGACACAAGATTCAACATGCTCTGTGGTCTTTCTAATTCAGGTTGCTCAGCTCAGGAAAAATGATTTCTGCACTGCATCTGTACAATAAATGTTTACTTGATCCTTAAAGTGATTTCACTCAGATAAACACCGGTGCAGCTTCTGTAGGTAATCAAATATTAACTGTGGTTTAACCCCGGGGGGTTCTTTGGCCAGGACCCAGAATCGATGTGCAAGGCCTGAACACCGTCAACAACAACCTGCACCTACTGTGATGTGCTAAAGCTCAACCGAGCCCTGTGGGGTTCACCTTGCTGAATTTATTCAAGTCCTAAAAAAGTAAGAAATTCACTTTGATATCTTCCACCAATGCCACATCTACTTCTTCTTCTTTTCCTTCTCTTTATTTTACTGCCCTCACTCATCTGAACCAGCATGTGCCACTGCTGAAGCACTTTAATCCGCCACTCCACCCCTCACTGAGCTCATGGCTCCTCTGTGGCCCATGTGTCCTTGCATGTCTCTGTCACACACATCACTCACATACACACACACACACTCAGATATATACACAAACACAGCATGCACCTAAAACAACACACAGCCATTTTCTGACAGCCACATTCTCCCATCACACAGCTGAGTGGAACGACGAGCTGCAGTCTACTCCAGGGGCGGAGGGTGAAAACACACACACTTACACAGAGACACACACACAGTTGTGAACATATAGTATTCATTCAGCATCCTCTGTCACATCTCTCTGACTTGCAGCACGTGAATGGATATTCTCTAGCGGCTTTTATTTGAGGAGTTTGATCTAAAACTGTTGGACCTGACAGAGAAACTCCTCTTAGCTTTAAGTGGACTGAAATTCCTCTTAACTAAAGAGGAAAAAAAACAAAAACAAAACTTGCTGGCGATTCCCTTCTGAGTTCATTGCACAGTGGAGAACATGTGGTAAGTGCTATCTCAACATATGCCTGTCCCTCTTTTCCTTATGCCACAGTGACACTGCAATCTGTCTGCAGCTGCTGACCTCTGAGGTTTCCTTGCTCAGGCCTGACCTGGCAGTGACTCACCGATCTCGCAGCTCTCTCCAGAGAAGCCTTGAGGACAGTAGCAGCTATAGCCATCACCTTCCTGCAGGCAGCTCCCTCCATGGAGACAGGGGTTGGTCTGGCATGGGTTATTCTCCACTGCAAAGGCAGAGAGAGTGGGAGAGTTTAGGATGGTTAACTGACAAATGTAGATTTATAATTTATTTTTACAGAGAAAGAGCATTATGAAAGTGCTTTGAATGTTGACAAAATATGATGGGCAGTGAGCCAGCATTATGCCCCTCTCATTATCCTCACTGAACCCATCCTCTCGCAGCTCTCTGACGGAGACAGAGGAAGAGCAGAGTGGGCAGACAGAACGTGGACTCGCCCCCGTCTCTGTGACTTTCTACAAGGTGACGGATTGGCTGTTCTTCTTCGTCTGTCGTGCCCTTGTTTATCATGACTGATGCTCGCCAGGCGAAGGACAATGTGCTGAGTCGACCCCCTCCTGCAGTTCTCCTGCCTCTAATTCCAGATACCACTGATGAGCCAAGGTCCTCATAAATTAGCTGATGATCGCCTGATCATGCATACTGGCGCAGGCACCCATTTTTATGGCACATTACAGCGTTGCAGAGGAGGTAATAAACACATTTTACGTAGCCGGGCCATAACTCCATGCCTTTTCATGAGAAATGTTTTGGTGGATGAATGGTGGAGATTGAGGAGATTAAGTCATAATTATTGCTCTTATATTTTAGGATGGGATGGAGGGTGGAGGAGAATTTTACAAGGACGGTTAGAGCGCAGAGCAGGTGCCAGGATTTTTTATTCTGTGTGCAAAGACGGACTGTGGGGAACTGGCTAGATTAACTGTCTTTTTATTATCCAATCCTGATAGGATTGCAGCCCCTGACACAATCTGTCAGGCCATCTAATACACTGCATCTTCTCCATAATAACACCCAGACTCACTTAATGATGTATGAGCAGAGAGATGCTGTGCGGAACACAGAGTGCAGTTCCCTTGAAAGTCTGGGAATACTGTCATTGGTATGTGTATGTGTGTGTGTGTGTGTGTGTGTATGTGTGTGTGTCTGTTTATGCATGTGTGTGTTTCCCTGAATGTTTGTCTGACCCTGACTCAATGCAGGCTGATGATATATACAGCAACATGAGCGTGTGTTCAATTTCCTGTGAAACCGAGAGATAGACTACTAGTGCTGCAGAGAGGCTGCTGTTGATACAGTGAGCAGGGAGATGATGGAGAGGCTGCCTTTGAAAATGCATAAACGTGATTTGCTGAATGAGAAAAGCCATTAGAGACAGGCTCATTTCTTAAATCAACAGTGGAGAGGGAAAAAAAGCACTGTACGTGCTTTGAAAACATACATTTCTTAAAGGTTAACGATGCACTGATGGAGATGGTAAAAATCTGCAAGCTGAGAAGTGGATGACTCGTAAAATAAATTTAAAAAACGGGCAGGATATAGTCAATGTGAGCGCCTGGTTGAGTCGAAAAATGTCAAGTAACATTGGAGAGAAAAGTCATTATCCATCCATCCATTCATCCATCAATTGTAGATGAAAGTACTGGTATGATTATGTACTTTTAGTCCCTGTACATTAGAGGTTCTCAAAGTACAACCCACAGGAAAATCTGAACTCCCTAGAGACATTTTGTGCAGCTGCTGAATGTGCCATGAAATGCATACATTTTAATTGATCCACTATATTTCAATAGTCTACATTTAACACAATGCTAAGCTACAGTGTCAAACTAAACCCTCCGACATACCCTGACAGGTTAGGAATTAAAAATCGTTGGGAACTGCTGGTTGCAGGGCAACTAGTGGCACCTCATGGTTGTCACAGGAATTATGTTCTGTCATGAGCACTGTTAGCAAAAGTTAGCGATTTCAGTGAGGTTGGCAGATTAACTGTAAGGTAAGAGGAAAAAAACATGATTTAAAAAACTCTGTGTAGCTGGGGAGAAAAGGTAACAAGAAAAATGGACCAGCTCTTTTTAGATTGAACCGTGTGGAAGAGATAGAGTGACCTGTTTTTTCAGAAAAAAAAAGGTGAATTTGGTGCTGGAAAGAAAAAATGTAACATTTAATCATCACAGGTACAATCACGACAGCCTCATGGTTTTTCTGGGTGGCCCTCCATCATATGCTGGCTCTCTAAACTGGCACTCAGTCATTGAGACTTTGAAAAAACCTCACTTGTACATAATACCAGAAAAAAACCTAAATCAATAAATCAGTTATTTCTTCAAAGTAGCAGGCTAGTTATAAAAAATTCCGTACAACTGCAGGTGGGGTTCATGAGCGGACTTTATGAGTCTCATAACAGTTGTACTACCTCAGCATCACATAATGCATATTCTTCCTTTGGATACTGCAACAGAAACAACTGAGACTTAAAGAGTGAAACTTAAATAAAGCATGTTTAGCTTGTAACATTTACTATTTAGCACTAAAAAGAAAGCACAGCAGATGTTGTGCACGATACCAAATTAAGGCAGTGTTACTCCACTACTCTTTCTTAGAACCTTTTAAGTCCTTTGCAATTCTACAGCCTACGCTTCAGGTGTCAATTAAAGATTTACCCTGATAAAAAAAGATCTATTCTGCCCAAGAGAAAACTAACATTAGTTTCACTCTGATGGAATAATGTTAACAAATCATCCCAAAATAAACTGTAAAGGTCAGTCTGGTCACATCAAAAGCAAAACTCAGATATGCCAAGGTGAAGATCAACCGCCTAAAACAAGAGTCCAGGGAAGAAAATACTCAAAAAAAGTAACAAATAACACATTTTTAGAAAAATTTTCATTTAAGTTAGAATGATTAGACTCATACATATACACCAGCGCCTTCCAATCCATTCATCTGCATTCAGTCACATTTGTGTTGCCAAAGATAAGTCTGACATCTGAGAGTCTCCGCATTCAGTTTTGGTTTTGAATCGCAGCCACAGAAATGACTCTCTGCTTTAAATCACAGCCCAGGCGGACATGTTTCTTTCTTCAGCAGTGCAAAAGGCAGTGATGCACATAGTGTAACTGACAGCTGATGACATCGAGTAACCTCAGCGGGAAAAAGGTGAACTTCTCATGGCCATTCTCACACTCCATCACACCACAGAGGGAAACGCTTTTGCTTTGGCTCATGTTGCTATCTGCATTAATGCTGAACGTGCTTTTCTTTGCGATCGTGAAAAATCAAAGCAACATATCTTAAAAAGAAATCCATAAGCTCCTTGGGATTTAACTTGAAGGCATCACCAACTCTTAGAACGATGCTAGTGTGTGATGAGTGTGTGTGTGGGCGTGCTTGTGTTCAAACCCTTAAAAATGCATTCCTACTGATGCACTTTGGTCCACAAAAGAAACAAACTATTGACATAATTCAACCAGTTCCAGTAAAATTGCTTTAATAACGAGATGAAAAGGAGTTTTCTGAGCTACCATCTACCAGCAGTGATAAATGCGGGCTGTGCTGTCCGTGGTAATACAGACTGAGAGCTGAGCAGTGGCAGAATAGGACATTGATCCAATCTGTAGACAATTAGTAACGACTTATTACACACAAATGAGACTGCGCTCTTCACCATCTGTCCACAAACAGTAGCTTGCAGTGTTTTGTGGTGATATTACATGTACAGTGTACAGAAATTAGACAGCAGTTATGGATGGTGTGACTATAGCAACATCTCAGCCCAGAGAAACACTCTGCATGGACGGATAAACTTACATGGAATCAGCCACGTTACAGGTAACTTTAAATAAGATGTGACTGGTTTACTGCTTAAACATTCATTTTTTTTTCAGATGGAGCGGGTTTGTGCAAACACGTGGAACACAAAATTAATATGCAAGTGAAAAACAGATTTAAAAAGGCTTGAGAGAGGAAGAGAAACAGGAAGGAAAGAGAGAAACTCTGGTCCACGGGAAGCATAAGAAGCACAAGTATGAGCGAGAGAGATGGACTGAGAAGAAGAGAGAGAGAGAGGGAGAGAAAAAATGTCAGCTAGGGAGGGACAGAAAGTCACAGAGGGAGCTATCATACATTTCCTCCTCTCTTAATGCTTGCTGCTAGCTTATGATTAATTACACACTGGTCTCAAAATAGGTCGCCTCCTCCATTTCTACTGTGCATCTTTCTTTCTCTGTGTGAAAGACAGAAGAAAGGAAAAGAAAAAGAGAGGAAGGCAAAGTCTGAGAGAAAAGGAGGAGAGAACAGAAAGGCCCTCTAGTTCGCAAAACAGGTAGACACAGAGATAGAGAGATAAAACGAAGGAGGGATATATTAAGACTTACATGGGTTCAGCTTTAAAAGCTGAGCTTTGCAGTCGTACTTAGAAAAGATAATGTAAGAGATGAGCAGATGCTGCAACATCTCCTCAGCCCTGTGCAGAGTTTCTTGAAATATGTTCCTCTGTGTGACATTTTTCTGCAATATGGGGTCACTTAAGTTTTTTTCTAAGCCTCTCAGGAGAGAGATTATCTTAACATTGTGGCATATTTGGGAAGCTACTCCCCGATGTCAACTCATACATACACTGAGGATTTAAAATGGACCATAAAAGAGGATTGCGATAAGAGGAATGTCTTTCATCCTATGAAGTCTGAAGCTGAGCAGCTAGCAAATTCAACATAATAGAAGTCCGCAGAAAGCTTGTGCTGACAGAAACACTGAACTCTAACACCAATAAAAACGTGTGATGCACACACATGCACACAGTAAAAACTGCACACACGCACTTACATTTACTGTATGTACACCTGCTTATCACCCGCCGCGTTGCTGTGCTTGGACCCACTGAACCTTGTAATAGCTTGCTGAGACAGAGATCATGCCTCGGCCTGTTCAAGTGTTTCCCATCTATGAGCGTGATAAGCCATCACCTGGGCCCGGCAAGAGCTGCCCCGTTAAAATTTAATGCTACAGTGCCTCCCTAAAAGGTACCGAGGCACACAGAACAGTTAGAGTCGTATGGATGGCTGCGCTAAACTGCAAAGTATGGGCTTAAATGCAGCCATTGTTGTCATCACTGTGATGTCTAGATGAGCCTGTAGTGTAAAATATTCACACTGTCACTTGCATGGTTGTTACCTTGAACATGTGTTTTATGAGTTCAGCAATGATGAAGAAGAAAAAAAAGGTGTATTGTTGCCTGGGCCAGGTCCAAAAATACATCAGTAACATGTATAAATTCATGTTTTTATGCAGATGACGCAGTTATTTCACCTGATGTGACACATTCTACCCAGATTATCCTAATGGGCACTGTAGCTCTACACTGAACCAGGAACAAAGCTGTTTGATGTTTTCATTTGGACAGCTTGGGTAAAAGTTTTACCCTCTCTTTGTCTTAATAGGCTGATCAGTTTTTTAACATCAGATTTTTTTCAAATTCTGTCTCCCCTGATAGCTAAGAGCCAAGTGCGGCAGAGATTCTGTATTTTTGCAGGCAACTCAAAAGTTAGCATCCTCTGATTCCCTTGAGAAAAGTCAAAGAAATTTTTCTATTGGATTCTAAATTATTGCAGAAAAAAAGCCTTTTGGCAAATAAAGTGGAATATTTACAAGTTTTGTACAACCAGATAATCTTCAAAAATGAAAACCACTATCATGACTTTTGAAGCATGAATTTAATCAACTGAAGAAATATTCACAGACCTGTTTATTTCATAGAACATAACGTAAAAGTTTCTTTAGCTTATTTTAACCACAGACCCTAATTTAGGCATCCAACCAAAAACCCTGTAAAAGAAACTCCCACTGGCTTTCAGACAAGGGAAGCGGGACAATACCATCTTGTTTAGGTGATATTAAGATCCATTCCTGTGGCAATTTATGGAGGCAAACAGGCTTTTAGGGAATGTGAGAAGGGGTTTGATATGCAGCAATGGTTTATGAGGGAATCAAAATTTTAATCAGGGAATCAGAATTTTAATCCTTTTGTTACCAGCGTGCCTCATCCTGGGTGCGCATGTTACTCTACTCGTTTGACTTTATTCATTTCACCATGTTCCCTCAGATTTCAGCAGTGAGGACATTGTAACTTTTAAACATAGGAATGATGGCTAACCCCGCCAAGAGGAAGGGCCAATTTTTATAAAGTTAAAATTGAGTCTCACTAAACCAATTCAACACATCTGGAGCTTCATCCAGGCCAAACAAAGCTAATAATAAGTTGCATGACTATTTGGCCGAAGTGTGTCATTCACTGAATCATCTGTATGAGTCCAAGTTTCCATCTCTTTTCTGACAGGATGGATGGACTCACAGGTAGAAATATGATCCATGTATCAATGTGTCCCCAGACAGGCAAGTGGCTCGCTGCAGATTAGCTACAATTACTGCTACGGCAAGCTGATTACACATCAGGGGATATATGAAACCTATTTCTGCTGAAATATAGATAACACCTCTCTCTGGCACAGAGACGCAGAGCCTGATGCAGTCTCAGATGACTTCAAAGTGATTGATTTACAGAAGTGAGCTACACGAGGGCGGAGAGGGAGGGCGAGGAGGAGGTGAAGGGAAAAAAAAAGAGAGAGGAGACAGGACAGAGGTTACGTTTGCTTGCTGGTGGAGCTGCTCTGGTTTGGTGCTGATGATGTCAGTGCCCCAGCAGTCAGTCTGCAGAGTCAGACGATCTAATGTGTGCAGAGGCTGATGGTCCGCAGTGTGGAGAGTATTACACCAAATTCTGCAGCCCTACAGTCCATAAGGTCACACACACAATGGCAGGAGGAGGGAGGGGTCGGGGC
>JAPZDY010000021.1:20622343-20634855 GCA_029783645.1 Ctenochaetus hawaiiensis | reverse complement strand
ACCACGCAATACAGGAATAAAACAAGCTGAGCAGACTTTTATCACCCACAAATATAACTTCAGCTTACCAAAGCATACTGCAAGCCTTTGACAACACATTTGCGGTGTTTTATGTATTTGTGTCTTGTATGTCTGCAGCTCACAGAAAACAACACTATTTCCTGTGTGCTAAGGCTAAATTGCAGTCTTCTTTCTATTTGATTGGCCATTTTCATCATCCCCCCACTGTGATTGGCACAGCTGCTTAAAAAAGGACAAGACCAATGAGGTGACTGGCTCAGAAGACAATGATTAATCACCAAACCCTCCCATTTATGTTCTACTTGAGCCAGTTTGCAGCCTTGCATTGTCAGGTGTGGCCCTTCTGGCTGTTACAAAGTCAAGGCTTCAGCTCTAAAAGTGACAGTGCTTTTGCCATCAGGGCCACTAGGTTTGTTAGTATCTGTGACTTCCTTTTAATAATTTATTCAAACCTGTTTTACATATTTTTTTTTAATGTGGTGTTTTCTCTTTTTGCTTTGTATTTTTTTGGACAATCTTGACATTTTATGTTTTTTCACCTTTGAGTCTTAGATAATCTTGTTTTAACTTTTGCCCTCTAAGTGTTCAGATTTTGCTTTTTCTGCCAAAGTGTTAAAAGTGCATATGAAGTTATGATTACTATTGCTCCTTATAAACTACTTGTACATACTGTACTGCAGTTAGGAGCAAAAATTACTACATGCTTTAACACTCCTTCACTGATCTTGCACTTCATTTTGCAGAACCTTGTGGGTTGTGCACGTTGTTACGACAATGCCTTTACAAAAGAGCCCTACACACACATACATGCATAGAGACATACACACACACAGAATAGGGAGCTTATACTCCCTTCTGTTGCATGTTCTTATTCCACTGTGGTTACTATCAAGAGGTTGTTCTGACAGCAGGGCAGCGCTATTAGGAGAAGCAAACTGTGGGCAGGAGGGTTTGCCTGGAGACCTGTTTAAAACTCAACAAAGAGGAACTACTTTACATGACCTCACAGTGCCCCTGCCAGCAGAAAATCCGAGAAAGAAGCTTGCTTTCCAAAAATTCCTCCAAGCAACCATTTACAATTTGCAAACAATTTCTTTCCCTCTACAGCTAACCAGATTCTGTAATTTAAACCTTCGTATCTGACACCCCCATCATTTAAAAAAACCTGCCTCCCCTTGAGACCCCTCACTTTTTTTTCCCTTGTCTAAGTCCTCCCCCGCCAAGACAGATGTGTGGGTGTGTCTGACAAGCCCTACATGAGGGACCCTTCAACCCCTCCACCCGCTGTGGGCTGGCTGTTGCATGATGCGTTGTGACTGACGCTGGGAGCCAAACACCCCTGCCACTGCTCCGCTCTGCCTTCAGCAACAGCGAGAGCGAGAGGGAGTGAAGTCAGTCAGGCAATCTGGCAGCTAGAAAAAAAAAAACCCAGCTGGGTACACTCATCCTCTCCGCTGCCTTTCCCGCCTCGCTAAAAAATACCTCAATTTGAAATCATACATTTTGCCGTTAACCTTGATGGCAGGTGGCTCCATTTCCGACAGCGTGCGCCTGCATGTGTAACTGGCTGCCGGATATATGTGTGTGTGCCTGACTGCAAAAAGAGAATGAAAATGCAGGAGTAACATCTCAGGGACGCTGACGATCACAAATCTTATTGGGTGTGTTACAAGCATAATAGACCCTCCATTTCCACTGTGTCTGCTAAAAGCTACGTGTCGGTGCAGAGAGAAACTGATCTGAGAGACAACATGGCTGTGTGCTGCTGTGTTTGTCTCCATTCTTTGTCCTCTAAGTAAGAGGACAGACATGTAGGATATAGATAAAGAGATGAAATATTCCGTCAATAGAAGGAGGTAGTTTCCTGACATTTGATCTGATTGCGCCTGAATGCTCCATTGTAACAGTTACCTGCATAGCCCGACCAGAGGAGCGTCTCACTGCTCTGCACAGCCACACAATGACTCCACACAGGGGATTATATGCCATCTGACAGCACCCTGTCAAGCTCTCTGTCTCCATCCATCCCTCCCATCATTTCCCAATTGGTGGCACACAGAGGTGATGTTGTTCATTGCTTTATGAAATTCTATGCAGCCTCAGGGGCCCTAAGGCTGTACCTGACAATAAAAACTCAGACAGGAACACAACCCCTCTCAGTGAATCCCTGACTGTGTTTTTAATGGGGTGACATATGGCTCAGCAGAGGTCTTTTCTTATCTGGTTTACAGACACGGCTAAATGAGAATGACTACAATAAAATCTGTGGACATGATGATGCTGGAATGCTCCAACAAGCAGTTGATGGTTTCATCTGCCCTGTGGCTGAATGTTACACAGTTTTATTCCTCAGTGACCCTGTTGATTTGAACAGGCCTCCAAAAACCAAAAAGAACCCAAAAAATGGAAAGTTTTGGAGGGATAGATATTAGAAAAGGACCACAGTGTCTCTCACAACAATGCTTTATGCATATGTGAGCATAAGGCACTGTTCTAACAAGACAAATACATGATTAAAAAGCATATTTTTGTGCCCATGGAAACAGAAAAGCTGAGCATCCACTGTAACTATCTTGCTGAAGTTCACAAGCACTTTGGTCCGCGGTCCAACTGATCTTTAGAGGGCTGTAAGATGAGAAAAAAGTCATAAAAACAGCAACAACAAAACTATTTTTTCAGTTCTGCTGAGAACTTGCTATCAGTAACAGTCAAGAGAATCAGTCATTTATCTGCCATAATGGGAGCTCTGGGTCACACAATCCCGAAAACTAAATACAGCAGCCTGTGATGGAGCTCCTACAGGCTGAATCATCACCAGGTTTTGTTGTGGCAGCAAAGATAATGAAGCATTTTTATTAGGCTATAAAAATGCCTGTTTAATACAGCTTTGCTGTGCTTTTTTTGGTCTTATTGCAGAATACTGAAACCCACATTTTGACGGTGCATTAGCTTTACAAACATAGCTGTTTGTTTCGTTGACTTTTACATGTATAAATCAACGCTTTCTATTTTCCAAACTGTCACTGAACACTCTCATAATGGATATTTTGAGCTCTTAAGCTTTTTGCCTGCTTTACAGAAAATCCCTCACTGAATTATTTAGTCACTGTGTGTTTTACTTTAACAGTTTAAAAACCAATCCCACTTTGCAAAAATGCAAATATTTGCCTCTCATATTACTGCCTGCTGTAATGTTCAATGACCTTTACAGGTCCATGGAGGGACTGAGTATCATGCGTTGCTGTGCTCTCACACATGTAGACACACTTCTTGAAGGCTAAAAGCTGCTGCAAGAACAAATTAAACATGTCAAATTTGATGCGATGTACGGAGTTGTAATGCACATCTTGACTTCCTAGAGATTAATAACTCCCATCTGTGCTCTCTCCCTCCCAAATATTCTGTTTAATCTCCTCACTCTTCTCAAGAGACGTGTCTGAAAGTTGGACCAGCTTATCTCTGCTAAAGCTACTCTACATGTTACAGGCAGTCCAGATAGCGAAAGTCCAGGATTCGATAGGCCTTGTTGGCGATAGCGCTAGCATAACCTCGTCAGTAGGTGATCCCTGTTCCATGGCAAGAGAAAGCATTGCAGGGGAAAGCAACTGGTTATTTGGCATTGCATACAGTCACATATCCAGTCTGCCAACTAGTTTTCAATAGCGGCTTAATTGGTAGCCCTGTTGACCAGTGTGCTCTTTCCACTTCCATAAAAAGAGTTCAACAATGCTAGTAAAAGAGGAATCCTGTTCCCACATTATAAGATTAGCGTCGCCATCCACAGTATGCTGTTAACCCCATACCAGAGCTTCCAACATAGAAGCTAATCTGAGGATGCTGGCCTTGTGTATGGAGAAACACGGAACAGAGACAAAACACCACAAGCTTTGGCAACACTGTCTGTCATGCTGGCACAAGAGAAATATCCTAAATTTCTCCTACGTTAGAGGCAACACTTAGACTTTGATGTGTTCGTAATAAACAGGGTTTATCTGTCTTCCTTCCTGGGCAGCCTGGACCTTACATCACTGTTTAATCCAGCAATATAGCCAGGTGTTTACAGACAGTTTGACAGACCAAAAGCAAATTTAGTGGATTTTAAACTGGTGTGCATTCACATTATCAACAGCCAGTGACGTACACAAAAGGCCCAGTGTGATTTCTCGCCGCAGAGAACTTAAGCTCATTTTCAACACTTAAGTTGCCTCGTTATTCCCATGGTTAACAGGATACAAAGATCCAATGCTCAGTCAGCACAGAGTGATGTGTTACGCTGCTCCATCCCACACCACGACGGAGCCCAGTGTCCCTTGAGGCTGTTCTTTAACAAATCCCATTTTTTAATATGCAGCAGCCAATAGCACAGGATTAGATTCAGCAGGAGTGTTTGATATGGAAAAATGGTGGAATTACACCATGAAAAGAAAGAAGAAGGGAAACTTGGAGACTAGAGGCAGATAGAGGGATGACAGATTAGGCGGAAGACGGATTTCAGGGAGGTGACTCTTTTCTTAAAAGGCAGTGATGAGGATCCTGCTGAGGCCGGACAGATAGGGTTGGACGGCAATTGACTGCCTTGTGTTGTACCACATTGGAGTTCAAGAGGCTATCAAAACATTATGCTGGAGAGAGTCATAACAATGAACAGAGGAGTAATAAAAGACACAGAGTCAGGGAGACGTGGAGCAAGGGGGACCGAAGTAAAAAAAAAAAAAAATCCAGCAAGGGAGAAACAGAGAAGAAACTGAGAAAAAAAGATGGGAGACATAGGGAAGGAGAGGCAGGAAAATCAATAGACTTCTATATGCAGCATTGAGAATGTGCCCTCTCACTGCTCCAGACAGCCCATCCAAGGACTCCAATAGCCAGCAGACAAACTGAACATCTATCCACAGACCCATACTGATAATATGCCACCCTAGCCTGTCCCAGTCTCCATTTATCTCCTTTATTCCCCCTCCATCCCCAAATACACACGCATATATATATACACACACACACACACACACACACACACACACACACATCAACCTACTGGCCCTTCGCCTCCAAATTTAACACTCTAATTTGGTTGAGGGCTGTCTGCTAGGTTATTGATGCTGCCAGAGGTCTGATCCATCTTGAGCCTAGGACAAGGCTTTAGTCAAGAAGGCCATAACTCAGAGACATTCTGCTCCCAGTTTGCCAGAGTATCAGACTGGCATCGGTGATTTAAAGGCTGGACAGACAGTGGACATCATTGTATGCAGCCTGTATGCATGTGCTTTGAATCATTCAGTAGATCGCAACGCTTGCTGGAATTCTGTCAACCGGAATCTGCTTTTGTAACTTTTTTGTGGTGTTACAAACTTCCATAAATGCTGTCTTTAGGATTATACAATATGGAAATGAAGATATGAGTAATTGAAAAAGAAATAAAATGAAGCGTGTTTACTTCCTCGCAGTGTTCAGAGCGGAGGATTAAGACATATTCTGTGTGTGTGTGTGTGTGTGTTTGTATGTGATGGTGCGACATGTGGGATGGATTAACAAGGTTTACTCCTGAGGAAGCTTGGCATGCTGGCGCTTCCTCACATATATTTAGTTTTTATGTGTGTGTATGTCCACCCATCTGTGTGGGTTTAGCTGTAGGCCAGAGTGATGGGGAATTGGAACGCTGGCTGTGGCATTATATACCAGCATCTTATCACTCTGATATATGGCCAAACAGGACACAGAGGCGCTGACACTGTTCTGATAACAAACAAAGAATGAAGATTGGAAGGAGGTGAAGAAATGTAAAGCAAGAAGGGAGGAAAGAAGGAAGGGAAAGAAGGGAAAAAAAGATAAGGAACAATGTGCTCTCTGGAGGCACGCTGGACTGTGTTAGCGTAGTCTGTGAACATTGATTAAAGGAGGTTTATGTACTTCCACCTAAAGTAACGGAGAGGACACACACACCCCTCTCTCTCTTCTTCTCCCTCTCTCCATCCATTTTTCCCTCCCTGAGCTGTCCATCCTCCTGCCCTTTCCCATCTTCCCGTCTCTATCTCCCTGCTTTAATGGGCAGACAACCATTGCTGTAATTTCCTCTGTACTATAACTGACAACTACAAAAGGTCACTCGCAGGGAGGGGTCTCATGCCTCTAATCGATTCAGCCGAAGCATGGCCACTCAATCCATTCAAATGTCACTGTGTCAGAAAAACTGATCAAGACAAAAGTGTACTCCTGTGCTTTCGTCCTTTTCCTTTTCATGTACTCGTGTAATAAACAGACTCCGAATGCATCCAAAGAAAGCAAGTGTCCTTGAGCTGCAATTACATAAGCCCTGAGTTTTCTTTTCTGACTGAAATCTGAATTACATGTTCACTAAATTAAATGATAAGATTAGTTTCATGGTCATGCTTCACTGTAAGCATTTATTAACCAATTCCACCTCAAGCAAAGACGATAGTCCTGTGTTGAACCTTGGCGCTGTTATTTGTCTGCTGCTGCGCTCTTTACTGAAGCCACAGTTTAATCAGAATATCTCTCTCCTACTGTTATTAAAAGGAGGACGGAAAGTCCCCTGATTCAAAAGCCCCAGTAAACTAGAAAACATAACTGAAAGATGGTTCCCCTGGGAAGGACGAAAGTCACTTTGTATAAAATGTGCTCACAAATGACCAAAAAATTGAGGCGATAAAGTGTTGAATCTTCCCAGGAGAAGCTTTTTCGAGGGGAGTCATATGGGCAAACGCATTACATCAACTAGAGTACAGCTATTCAAAACACATCAGTAATGGGAAGTACGAGGGCTAATTGATAAGTTGTTGGTGTCTGGCAGAAGGAGATAAATTATACAGCTCTTGTTACAAGCACACAGTTCAAGTATTTGAGTGATTATGCAGAAAGTTTGAAGTTAATAACTTTTGTTGATTTTTCTGAGTGGGTAATTGAAAATTACAAGTCAGCACTGTTTGAGAAAATTGACTATATCGGCCTTCGTGCAGGCGATGGCTGCCATCCAGGAATGCAGATTTAAGTTCGTCCAGCACCAACTCTATTCACCTGTCTGGCACCCTCACACTACTACTTCCTCCCCAAGATGAAAAAGGAGCTAAGTGGTCACTATTTTAACAGAGAATATAAAGTCACTTCAGCTGTCGACCCACTTTCTGAAGGTTCAAGATGGCATCTCCTACAAAGAAGGGATCTGTATGCTCCATGCCTGCTTGACTAAGTGTACAAATATAGGATGAGATGATGATAAGAAATAAATGTGCAAGATTTTTTTTAAATTAATTCCTTCTACATTAGGCTACAAACAGTCTAGAGAGCACAACAGATCTCTATTGTTATGGTTCTGATTTTGTTGCTTGTGGGTCAGTGTTAATCCCTCTCTCCCTCTCCCCTTTCAGCAGGCTTCCGTGCAGAGAGGCGGGGCTGAGTGGCTCAGGAACGAGGACCACAAGACACACCTGTGCTTCATTGTCAATCAGGCCTTCTATTTAAACCACTCTCACTAAGACTCCCGTGTGAGACGATTGCGTTCATGTCCGTGTGCTGTGTTCCTTCGTTCCTGAGTAATCTCCCCACTCTCGTGCTGTTCTGTGCCTGTGATTTTGTCTGCCTTCCAGTGAGTTTTTGTAGTCCTGGTTTTTCCGTTCAAGCTTTATTGTAAGTCTCGCTTTTTTCCCCTTTCGGGTGATTTTTAGTTGTTACTTTTGCCGTTGTGGCTTTTTGTGTTTTTGTATAGTTTTTGGGTTTTTTCGATTTTTTTCCCTGTAAGGGTGTTTTTTGTTGTGCCCTTTTGTTTAATAAATCATTGAACTTTTGAAACGTCTCTGTATCTGGGTCCTGCTCTGAGTCCATTTCGTAACATCTATCTAATAAACATATTTTGGAATATTTTCCTGAGGTATATATATCTTCTGATTAGGATGTTGTCCCTATTATTTGTGGTATAAAATGCTTCATGTAAATGAAAGTCCCCATCACCTCTGACCCTTCCATGTGATGGCTTATAAAGAAAAGAAATGCAGTTTTATTAAGCAGGGTGACTAATGATCCAGGTCATAATTTGAAAAATGTATTTCCAAAACCCAGTAAATAACAAATGCATCACACTGAGAAAGACTGAGTGGCATTAGTTAAGCAAAAACACACACTTAGTACTGCTGTAATTCCACAGTGTATATTAAACATTAAGCAAACACATTCAGGTTGTTAAGATTACAAATTTAGGCGAGGAAGAGACGAGTGGCCTTTATGTTAATTTACTCAGTGGTTTTTCTGCCACAGCAGCAGGTCCATTAACTATCAAAAGAAATCAATGCGAGCATGCTGGGACAAACAGCGGCAGATACTGCTATTGTTGTGAACAACAGAATTGGGGATGGAGTGTGAGAGAGGAAAGTTAAGCTGAACTCGAGGGAAAGAGCAGAGCGTCATGGACAAACTTGAAAATGAGAAAGAAGAGACAGCAGTCAATTACAAGTCCCATCCTGCAGTTTGTGTCTGCATTGATTTGTTGAGGACTAGGATCCCTGCTTCTTCCCAGTTCACCTAATTGCACTCGCTCTGACCCCCTAATTACTTCACGAAGACCTAGTTGGTCTCACCTCAGTGCACCGCCTGGCTGTCTGAAGCTGTCTCTCCACACCAGCGTGGGAGGAAGGGAGAAGAAAGAAAGGGGATGTGAAGGCTAACAGAGAGAACAAGCCTCTATTAAGAATACATGATATATGTCAGAGCTGGAGAGAGGGCTGGAGATGTAGAATGAAACAACAGGAGACAGACAAAGTGAGGAAATAGAGGTGTATGTGCTGGAGGTGGTTCAAAGAGGCTGTGAACTCTGGTGGAGGGCATTCAGCGGCGTTAACACACTGCTGTTACTGTACTGTATGTCACCTCACCACAGCGATGATGTGAAAGTGTGATGTTCCT
Organism: Ctenochaetus hawaiiensis; assembly: GCA_029783645.1. Taxonomy (NCBI): domain Eukaryota; kingdom Metazoa; phylum Chordata; class Actinopteri; order Acanthuriformes; family Acanthuridae; genus Ctenochaetus; species Ctenochaetus hawaiiensis. The sequence goes on along the minus strand of JAPZDY010000021.1, from coordinate 20,625,924 downwards.
GGCTCTCACTGAGCTGCATACATAATTAAATAAACGACTCCTGATTAGATAATCACTCATAATTACGAAGATAATAATGACAGTAAGGTTCATTCATCTGGAACACCAGGGAGCTCACATACCTGATGGAATGAGCCCAAAGGCCCAGTTGGGTACGAGAATGCCGAACGGGTTGTTTGCATCCTTGTCGTCTTTCTCGTCTGTCGTCGCTGAGGCTTTGTGTTCCTCTGACTTTTGGCTCATGCCTTTGAAAGGTGTCCATCGGCTTCCGACCACAAAGGACTCAGAGACTGCAGACCTGGATTCCATCTCTGTGGCACCGATGTTGGAGCTTGATGCTAAGGTAGTCAAATAAATGACACCTGTAGTTGTTTGAGATCCCTCGCTTGGTGCTGGAGTAGTCGAGAGGTGGCCCTGCAGATTGGGTGTGCTTGATGTCTTCTCTGTCTCTTCTTGAACCCATGAAATGGAAATAGATGGCTCATCCGCGGTGCTTCTGTCCAAAGATCTCTCTGTGCTAGCTGCTTGGGTTGTGGGATCTGTCCTCTGTGTGTCTCTGGTCGTCAGAGGTTCCACTGTGGTCACCTCAGAAGTTGTCAGCACCTCCATTAGGGATTCAGGCTTGGAACTCACTACCTCCTTTATGTTTGTGTCTTTGCCGTGTTTCCTCAAAACAGGAGTGAAACCTGAGTTTGGGCCACCTTCTCTTCTTTGTGTAGAAGCAGAGGGAGTGTCAGTGGGCCGATGGGCGTAGAGGATCTCTCCCCTGGCCTCCTCTGCTGTGTCTGGCTCCTGGGGGCCCTGGGGTGGGGTGGTGGGCTGTTCCACTAGCTGCCACTGAGATAGAGTAGTGTGCTCCACCACAGTCACAAGCTCAGTCTGGCTTTGGCTGAGTGAAGACTGTGATTCAGGACTCAGTTTGACACCTTTGCTGTTCACATTGGTGGCTTTCAATCCAAATCCGCCAGGAAAGTTGCTCCCTTCACTGCTCCCCTCTGTCTCCCTCTCCTCTCCAGATGCAGTTCTTGCAGCTAACGCAGTGTTAGCATCTTCTCCGTCCTGTTCCCTCCCTTGGCCTGAATAGTTTTCTGGGTTGTCCTGTCGAAGGGAGGAGGGCAGGGTCATCACCTCAAGTGGCCCTGATTTAGCTTCCATAGGCTCCCAGGTGGGACGTTTACCCACATAGGCCACATTTCCAGGGGGACCTAGTTTGGAGCCACGCATGGACTTGACGGCCCAACGAAATGGGCTGCTGGGGGCAGGAGCAAAGGCCACACCTCCCCTGGGACCCTGAGGACCTGATACATTGACATGTTCACTTGGTGGTGATCTCTCATTAGGACCTGATGCAGTGAATTCTAGAGGGAATAAAGAGGCAGAAAAGACTAATTAATACCATTCCATTATGGGGGCGGGTAGGGTGGAGGTGGATTTAATTTTATGGATATTTAATTAGAAATTCAACATCAAGCCTGGATTACATGAGCCCCATATAACTTCTATAGCACAGTGTGAAAATTATAAAAGCACGAGTCGTCTGGGATCAGCAGTATAACATTAGCTGGTGTGAGCTCTGGTATTTTTTGACTACATCACTGCTTGATTTTTGCTGCATTTGAGACCTTCAGAGAGTTTACCACAGATAGATTTTAGTAAGATTAAAACCTCTACAAGACTGTGAAACCTGGGGGTCATGGCTAAATAAGCAACAAACACATTTAAGGTTTGAAAATAATACATCCATATTTAAATCTATAGATAATTTTTTACTAGTTATAGTTATACCAGTTACCCCCGGCTTTATTAGAACTTTCATGACCTTTTTGTTTTGAATAATGCCAAATCCAGACCTGTTCATGTGAGAAAAGAGCACAGAAAAAAGTAAGAACACATCTCAAGGTAATACAAGATAAAGGGTGATATTTCTTACATGCAGAAATGGCATGTAACGTTAAATATGAGATAATATTATCGTTTTTGAAGTGGACATCCATCAAGAGTTTTTATGTGTGTTTTCTTGTTCTTTTTGTCCAAGTTAATACATGCCAAAGCAGCAAAAAGGAATTACAATTTAACAGGGAGAGAGGTTCAGTTTACCTCTTCTGTTTTATTTTATCTGCATATACTGTAGAGACTGCACATTTTTTGTGAGCTGTCAGTTAACTGCATGTATTGGGTGTCTTCTCCAACCAGTGGAGCTTATCGGAGGCAGCTTCTAAACTCGCACAGGTCTGTAGACAGAGATGGGAGCTATCCCTTTTGTAAGCAAGCTCACAGAGACACAAACACACCAAAATGATGGAAGGATGTATTCGAAGTAATTTCACACTTCTCTTCTCTGTCCCTGTTTTCGTATTCCCTGTGGATTCTTTTAGCCCAAACAGCCTCCTGCAGGGACACAGTTGCCTGTGGTGAGAGAAGCCATGTGGAAAAACGCAGGAGCACTTGCAGTTCGATAGGCAAATGACTCGCTCCACAATGAGCTCAACCTAGACCTGTTTATTTAGATGAAGTGTTTCCACTGTACCTTATCAGCTTACAGCTTTGAACTAGACTGTCTACACCATCAATAATTCATTCTGTCTGCATGTGTTTTTTTCTTTTTTTTTAGTGCAGGGGTGCACACATGTTACTGAGAGGCCCAGCTAGGGTTGCTGCCATCATCATTACTCAGCTCAGTTTGGCTGTCCTCAGTTCAGTTAACATGTCTGAAAAGTATAGCAATACAGCAGGGGGGGTTGCAATGCAACCCAACACAACAAATTACCACGAGAGGGAGAACATACACAAATATGTCCATGCATAAAATATTAAAATGTATGTAAATTATTCAGGAGGTCCGCTGCTGCCTTATGCCCGAGTGAGGTTTATGAGCCTGAGGTTCATTTCCATAAGCACCATGTAGACCAGGGTAATTGTCCTATTAATAATCCAAATAGCTAATTACATACTTTTAGTACACACACTGATGAAAGTGAGAATAATTAAAAACATTAATCTGGTTTGATCATCTATGTAAAGACCCATGTAATTAATAAAATGAAACAATTAAGCATAACTTTGGATGATTTCATGGTGCTGTTTAGAGCGCGCTCAGAGTTTAGCTCTGGCTCCGCAAAGCCACAATTCAACATTGCAATGCTGCAGAACACATTCATATTAAACCCGGTTCAGACTGTAATTGTGTGCTTCCACTGTGAGTGGTTCTGCTGTGTTGACTCCACTTTACTGGAGTAAACGGGCTGAGAGAATCCCTCGGGTCAGACAGACATGATATTAAATTGTGAGAGTGGAGGCTGACAATGAGAGAGACACATAGAGAGTGTTGGTACCAATGCCACCTTAGTCCATCTACAGATACGGCGTCTAATAATAGAGACTGCCGAGAAGTTATTGCATGGCTGTGTGAATCATGTCAGGAGCATCTACACTGAGTGTCAGCGAATAGACCTCACTGTCTTCCACCGCATAAATTCAGTGTGTTGGGGTGAGGAGATTGGTCTGAAGCAGCCTGCATTGCCTTGACAGACAGTCAGGCATTTAGAGCATAACTGCACTAGGAGCTTAAAAGAAAATTCTTA
>JAPZDY010000021.1:20586399-20607266 GCA_029783645.1 Ctenochaetus hawaiiensis | reverse complement strand
TGGTAAAAAAAGTGCCACTCTTTCTAACCTAATTTGCCAAAAAAAGCATGCATTTACAATTAGCTAGCCACTTTTTCATCCATTCTAGCATAAATACAATGACTGTCTGTTGCTCAGTCCACTACTTGGGGTTTAGACACAAATATCTCAACAAATTTATGATGAACTGGCTACACAAAGGCTATACAAAGCCTAGTTTTTCATATATTTGTTCCCATAGGTTACATTACGCACAATTGTCATTTAAAAAAAAGGGCAAAAAGTTGCTGCCTGGAAACTGAACTGCCCATAAACCACAAAGAAAGAGAAGGAGAAAAAGAAGAAAAGAATGAAGAAGAAAAAAACAGTCGCCTGGCCAATGGCAAGACACAAATAGAGAGAGATCTTTCCACATCTTAAAGCAGAAACAGGTAATCAAACACATCAATAAAATGTTACATTAGCATTTATTTAGGGCACTAGCACTTCTTTGAAAAAGGTAAAGATCACATTATAAACTTTTACAGCAAAGAAGTTTTTCTTGGATTATGCTGTTTTCATCAACCTATTCTAATGCAATACTTTTAAAAGCTTATTAACGCATAAGCACCGTCAATGCAAGCATGTTGCATCCTAGCGTTAGCTTGTAGCTCAGTGATCTTGTTGCTAACAGGCCATTCTCGTATCCTCTTTATCTGAGAGCTCCTTTATAAATAAAAGAACCAATAAAGGAAAAAGTACCACAGTACCAGTCAGAACCTATTTATTATAAATATAATTTGATGAATAAAGTTATGTTAGCACAAGAACAACCAGATGGTGGAAATCTAAAGTCAGGCTGTTAAGACTGAGCGAAGCAAGAAAGGCAAAGAGAAAGTGAAGGATAAAAGAAAGAAAGAACAGAAGAGAGCACTTCCTCAGTGGGAGAAACACACAATGTGGTTGAACGGTGGAGAAAATGAGCCTATTGATTCCTTTTCATCAGTGTCGGTTTCCACAGCACTCTTTGTGTGTGTCCTGCTCCACTCTTGTTTGATTGGATGCACGTTAAAGTGCTACGCGCTACAGGGGCGGCCCCACCTGTCTGTAATTAAATGGCAGATTGGTGGAACAATTGGTTTTTCCAGCGGTCACAGACACACCGCTGTGTGAGTCGCTCAACCTCTCTATCCTACTCTCTGCTCTGTCATTTATCTCCCCATCTCCTGCCATTCTCTTTCTCCTCTTCCTCCCCCACAGTGAGACCACCTGCCAGCTTTCAGATGAGCATTTTTCACTTTTTCTGCTCAGCCTCTTATTTTTTATTTTACCTTGAAATTTGGTGTTTGTTTTATCTTTGGTCCATATCTAAAGATATGGTGTTTTTGTTTTATTCTGAGGGATTTGATTTTTTTCCCCTCAGTCATGCAGAGGAAAAAATCACTTCATGAGTTTGATTCCACTTTGAATCAGTTTTCCTCATCTTTGATTGCCAATCTTGCCGATGGTGGATGTGCCGTATGTGGTGTGTGTTTGTGTTTTTGTGTGTGTGGGTGTGTGTATGTGCGCCCTGGAAAGTGAAAACATCTCATCCCTCATTTGCTATTCATAGAGCGCCGAATGCGCACCCTCCTCAAATACACCCTCCTCACATACACACACACACACACTCACCAACACAACTTTGAAGGCACCATTTTTCATTCCTTACTGGATGGTTAATGTGCCTTTGAGCACATACAAACAGCAGAGTTGTGAATAGCTGTCATTGCTCATTCCTGCAGCCATTGATGCTGTTGCAGTTGCTCAAACTAAGAGGCTGAGTGTCTCTTCCCTGATAGCTTAACATCAGCCCTCCTAGCACATTTTCCCCTCCCCGCAGATACATAAACACACATAAATACCCACTTCTCTGCTTCTCCCAGTGACATCGTCTTAGACAAGCGCTACTTGTCTGACTCCCTCTCCAACTGATCTATGTTGCTCTGCATGGCAGCATCAAACAGGATTTGTGCTCTGAAATGGCCTCTCGTTTCGCACTCGAGAGGAGTTAAGCCCCGCAAGTGAGGTGACCTGTTAAACAAAATGCATGAGGCTTTCAAAGCAGAGGGATGAGAGGAGACAAGAGAGGGAGTGGGAAATAACCAAGCAAAGTGGTGTGTGTGGCCAACAATGACCACCCTGATCAAGACCAGTGCTCCTGATTTTTTTGTGTGTATAAAGAAAAATCATCTTAAAGCAGCCGAGTTGAATAAGAACTCTTAAAGCAGTCCATGAAATATAAAGTAACACTGAGCAACTGCTTGGCATAGCTCAACACAAAGACAACAGAGGGAAAAAGCCAGTCACGCTCAGTCTAAAGGTAATAAAACCTGCACACTAGAAAAGCTTACATTTTTTGTCTATATTTGTTATGATTCCACATGGCAAGGCTTGCCATTTACCTGTTTCTAGTCCTTATACTAAGCTAAGCTAGCCACCTGTAGCTTCATGCCTACCATACAGATGTAAGATTAGTATCAATCTAGTCATCTAACTCTCAGCAAAACAATTAATAAGAACATTTTCCAAAATGTCAAATAATTGTTTTCAGTTCATCACAGAATAACCATTACATTATTATTTCTATTAATATGTTGTCACCTAGAATTCAGGCAAAGCAAACAGAAGGTTTAGTTTTTAAAGTGCTACATAACTTGCTGGATTCAAATTCACTTCATTTTATTAAAAGGGACTCTACAGGTTAAGCTGATTATTTTGTGAGTTACACAACACTGTTGACCACTAAGTGGTTATCTAAACACAGTTTGTGGTCCACAAGGCCAGCACAGTATTATGCTCCGTGAAAGGAGATGCTGTAGATGAAAACTGATTGACCTTCGAAGCTGTTTTATTTTTATGGAAGCGATGCACTTTTTCTCACATCGACAGCTGAAAAAACAGACACCATGGAAGAGATGAACAAGCAAAATTGACTCCAGAGTGACAGTGTGTGTGACTGAGAGCGAGGGAAGGAGGCAGGAGAGGGAAAAATACGTAAACAAAAAAAATGGATGTGGAAAAAACTAGGAGCTTGTGTAACGGGGAAATTGGAGTGATGTGATGTGGAAAAGGAGTCAAGAGAATATAATGGAAAAAGTCAAGATGCACTTTTGTGATTCAGTGGGGGCTGTGTTAAGAGTGACACTGTGACACATCCATGCTCACACACATATATGAACACCCAAACACACACACACACACTAAAGAACACATCTTGAATGAGAGTCTATCAGATTCCACTCCCTGCTGTCACTTTCTTTGCTTTTTCCCCCTCGAGGATGTTGCACTCATCTTTGTTTACCATACACTCATGCATGTGCCCTCCCATTCAAACACACACACAGACACACAGGCACGCTTAATGTGTGATCCCAGAGGACAACCACATTGTAATTTCTTAACCACCTTGCCGAGAGCTTGCTAGAAACGAAAAAACAGGCAAATTATTCCCTAGCTAAGAGGCATTGATAGTGTTTAATCTACTTGCCAGTTTCTTCCCCGGTTCCACCTGGATAAGCATCATTTGGATAACATTATGCTACTTACGTTGCCAATAGCAAGACAGTGCCACAAATGAAGCCAACCAAGCTTTACAAACACAGTCTCATTCACATTCTGCCTCTCTTCCTTTCACTCTTTCTGTCCACTTTATTTGGACAAGTGTTTATCTTTGTTTCCGGCCGCTGTTGCAATTTGCGCAGCTAAAAAGCTTTTCAAGAGGAAATCTGCAATTGATTTCCTCTTGAAAAGGCTATATTACAAAGTGAAGGAGACCAGGTGAGAACAAAAAAAAGCATGGCTCTCCTTTTTCTGCGGTGATGAATGTAAACTAGAGAGGGTGCCCGATGCCAATGCTATAACAAATCTGCATTTAGATGGAAATGTTATCACAAGCTTAACCTCCACGAAGACTGGCTTTTGTTTGGATATCTATCTGTGTTTCATATTGCTCTTTGTCACCCTATTTCTAAACAAGGCTCACCTGGCTGCTGAGTGATAAAAAGGAGAGGAAATACTGAAGCTGCATATCAATTCAAAGCAAGGAAAGTGCTTTGGGATTGGAATACAATGGACAGCAGAGTCTAAGCTGGTAAGATGGGACTTAGTTAAATGTTAACAGGCGATCTTTTGTTGACCTCATCCGGTGTCTTTGTGCGTCTGTATGAGTTTTGAGAAGGGCAAGGCGTGAGAGGGCGCACCCTCCGCCCCCTTCTGGAAACTCCACTTCCAACGGCTTGCAGATTTTCTTATTTCCCTTCTGCTGGTTCGCAGTGGCATCGATGTGAACATCACTGTCGGCCCATCTGTCTTTGCTTTGCCCCGGAATTATTAAACACAGTTGGAAAGCCTTTATGTGGCTGGCACAGAGCTGCAAACAGACACAGGGTGGGCGGTAACAGTATTTTCACTGTAATAGGAACACAATTGCGAACATCATTCCTCGTTCTCTCCCACTCCTTATTCTTTCTCTCTCTCTTTTTTTTTCCGAGGTGCCTGCAATGGGTTTTTCAGATGATAAAGGCTCTTTTGTCTTCAATTTGCCCACTTCAAACCCCTAAGCCTGCCAGTCAGGAGCTACGGGAACCGCTCGAGTGCATCCCCTCCTGTTGTCGCTACTCTACTCCTGCTGCCTGCGTGTCGGCTGATAATGTGTTTGTGTATGTGTAAGTGTGTGTGCAGGAGTGTGTGTAGGTCATAAATCATGACAGATGAGCTGTCTGACAGAGGCTTACCGTTATTAGTTGATGACTGTGTTCAGGAATGACAGCTGATACAAGACAAACAACTGGACTGCAGCGGGCTCAGGTCACATTGCTTTTGTAATTCTCCAAGTTGGCTTTGATCTTGAGCGTTATTGATGCAGTTCATTGCATGAGGGCCCAACAGGAGAAGAGTTTATAATTGGCAACTCAAGGGTAATGATTTTATAGGTCTGAGGTTTTTGAAATAACCTCCAAAAAAGTAGTGATGCTCCAAAACCAATATCAATATCTGACCTCCGATACCACCTGCACTCGATTATATGCCCTGATCTGATAATTAATTTATCAGGAATGGGAATCCTGCTTCTGTCTGCACCAGCTTTCAGTATCTTTAATAGCAAGCTTCTTGTGTTACTTCAAACACATCCATAAAGTAGCATCTACACAGGGTTAGTAGTATACAGCCTTTAAAAATAATAATAATGATGTGTTGTTTTTTTAAAGCACTGGTATAAGATCAGGACTTGGTGTCAGCTAATAAACAAAGTTCAGGCATCCTGATTGGTATCAGGACAAAAAATGGGATTTGAACAGCTCTGACAGGAAGTTTCTTGGAAAAAAATGTCATTCATCACCAGGTGTAGCCACTACTCTTGCCACTTTTTGCCACAACTGGTATCCAATTACATCCATATCAAATTAAATTCTTTTCAGTATTTATAGTACTGTTCCTTTTCTTAATTAAAGACAGCAAAAACACAGTTTACAAAATCTTTATGAGAAGAAAAGGTCTAGATTTTAAAATTATAGTTGATAAAATTACAGAAGTACTATCTTTGAAATATACTTATAGTAAAAGTAAAAGCACTTAGCATGCAGAATCACTGCTTTCAGAGTTATATTTTATCACTGGCTCATTATTAATGATGCATTAACGCATGAGAATAATTTTAATGTTGCAGCTGCCAGAGATGGAGCCAATTTTAACTACTTTATATAACCTACAGTTGAATAGTTTAATCATTAAAAAAACATATTTTATTTGACGATCAGATATCTTGTATGTAAATTCTGATCCCACAAAGTAACCACAGCCATCAAATAAATATAGTAAAATAAAAAGTACCAAATTTTCTTCCAAAATGTGTTTAGAATTTAATGTTGAGAAGTTGTGAAGTGTAAAGCCCCATAAGATGAAAATGGGTGAAAAAAGTACAGTACTTTAACACATTTACTTAGTTACACTCTAATTTCCACCACTGCTGGTCAAATATTCTCTTATGAATTTGGAGCAAAATATCATCTTTTTCCTAAAAAATAATATAAAAACAGAAATTTTACTTAAATGACCCCAAAAACACACACACACAGACAAAACGTATTCACATTCACACAACTGTACTTGAGTCCATTGATCTGATTTCATCATCTAAAGCAAATCTTACAAACCAAACACAAATGAGGTTGAAAATGCAATAAAGGCTGAACAGGAAAGAGCAGAGTGAAACTATTCAGAGCGAGTAGGAAGAAGTGGAATCATTTTTAACTTCTGATATGAATAAAACATCTCAAGGACGTCGGCAGCAAGTGTGGGTTTGTTTGTGTGCGCAAGAGGCCGGTCTGACAAAACTGCTCGCTGTCTTTGTTGTTTTTGTTGTGGGATGTGAAGAAATGCATCCTTTTAACAAGACCTTGGATGATGCACAGAGACAAATGAAGAAAACAAGGGACACGGAGAGAATAACATGAGAAGAGTGCTGGATGTTCTTGAACATTGATACATTATCATTTAGGAAGCGAGAAAGATGGTGAGGATCAGACTGCCCTGATCGAGCCCAAAAAATGATAACCATGGCAACAGAGACACCACAAATGTAAGAAAAAAGGGATAGAGCTTCTGATCGGGACAGACACACACGCACACACACACATACATACAGTTAACTATGTGCTTTGGGGGAGGGGGGGCTCTTCAAAGAACAGATCTGAGGCTACGTGCTGTCTAATGTAAATTGAATGAGGAGAGACTGGTTTCCTCCATCTTCTTCTACTGGTTTTCATCACTGCTGTGTCTCACTGCACTGCAGCCAACAGGAAGTACACACACTCTCAAGTATGCAGAGATACACATAATACACACACACGCAAATAAAGTCACGCTTGTAAGTGAAGTTTATCTCAGTGTGTGTCAGTGTCTATATGTGTGAGTGGGTAAGTGTGTGTGTGTGTGTGTGCGTGTGTGTGACATTCACGTTGCCTGTCTAGGCACAGCAGGTCTGCCAGGCGGACATCACGCAGGGTTTGGAAATGATGTCTCCATGCTGACATTTTCTCGCATGAGATCTTCTCCAACTAAAAATCCCTCTGACTCTCACCTGCCTCTTCCTCCTTCCCTCCCCGCACTCCTCTTCTCATCTCCTTTTCTCTACTGAACTCTTTTTCATTCCCATCTTTTCACTTGTTTCCTTTTTTCCTGGCTCATCCTTCCCCTCTGTTTTTCCTCTTGTCAAGCCAGGGTTCTCTTGCCTAAATTTTATTCTTATCATCACTCATTTCCATCTCATTAGTCACCATGGTTGATTTTGTTCACAAAAACAATAAATATGCCTTAACTTAGTATTTTCTCAAGACATGGAAGTAAAACAATTTTTTTTTTAATTTTAATAAATTTAAAATAACCTAGACATTTTTGTTTACCATTGTGTTCTGTTAAAATAAAAAAAAGACATTTTAGACATTATGATTCACCGATAACGATATATCTGCCAACATCCACCAATTTTATCAGCTGACTGGGTGCTAATAAACACTAAACAATGACATAAAAAGATGGATAAATGTAAAACACATTTATTTCAGTTTATTCTTACTTTAAAGCAGCATGCATCTGCAGAATCATATGTCCACATAGATCACCAGGTATGTTAGGCTAACTGTAACATTGACAAGGATTTTAGGCGTGGATAAAACAAAAGTTGGGCATGTTTTATGTTTACACAACAAAGCGCAATAAAATGTCTTACATTTTTTTAAAAGGCTGAAACTGACAATAATTAAACAATAAAAATGAATGGACTGAAAATAATTTATATTTAAGTCAAAAGATTAATACAGAGGATTAAATCAAAATAAGGTGCCAAAGAAACAATGGCACTTTTGTCTCACACACTTTCCTTTACGTATATTCTTCCAATTTCACAGTTCTTTCACACTTACAGTACACTCCAATCATCTGTCAAACCCTCTGTGACCCAGACTACCCCCTCTTGTCCCCCTCCTCTTTCCTTGGTGACAAATATTAACCATCTCCCTGCAGCTTTCTCCCTGTCTGAGGTGACTCCCACCAGGCTATGTCATGCTTCACATGAACCTCCTGCAGAGCTGCTGCCGTGACTAATTCTGCATCTTCTGAAGCATAATGATACATTTATCTCGTGTAGCACGCAGCCAACATTTTGAAATTCATAAACACACATGCATGCACAGCGGTGCCTGTACAAAAGTGCAGGCATTGCTCACACTATTATCGACAAAAACACACTCACACGGTCAAAAAGCTCACCGCTAATCTGTCCCCCTTCCCCACATCCCACCTCTGTCCAATCTCTGGGCTGTCAAGCAAAGTGTCACGGGGTGAGCTTTAGTGCCAACCCACCACGCAGTCCTCTGCCTCCCACTGACTATTTCCAGAGTCACTCGACTGCAAAAAAGTGCTCAAAGTGCAGAAATGGAGGGAGGGAAGCAACAACAGAAGATGTTAATGCCCTTAAAACCCAAACAAGGAGTGTGTATCTGCATGTCACTCTGAAAAGCACATGCGAGTGTGTTATCAGACTCCTCTGAGATGTTGTGTGTGTGATGTGATGTGTTGTGATATGTGTGTGTGTGTGTGTGGGCTATGGTGTGTTCAACCTGGCGAGTTGGCTGCATAAACTACCTGGCAGATGTAACCTGAGGGTTTCCACACAAACATATCCACACACAGAAAAAAGACAGAGGAGTTGGCTTCATTTTCATCATCATCTCTCTGTCTGCAAATCTGAGCCCTGAGTCACAGAAAGGCCTCGATGCCAGGTCTGGTGATATCGTTTCACTTTCACAGAAGGTAAAAACAATAAAATACAGAGAAGAGCAGACGCACAGGGAGGCCACTGAGAGCACTGAGGGGGCGTGCAGTCTGTCCTGCATACGCACGAACACATGCAAAAGGCGTGCAGATACACGGCAGGGGAGTACAAGAGAGTATAGAGGGTAAAGCTGTAAAGTAAAGAGTAAAGTTGTATCGCATAAAGTTCCCCGCAGAGCTCTGAGCAACAGACAGATAAAACTGCCACATAGACAGATAGTGAGGCCGTTGAGCAACCAGAGATGACATACAGATAAATGACTTAGTGTCACATAAGTTTTCTGTGTAAGTCGCTGTAAGCCTCTATTACTGTCTTTTCATTAACCCTCTGACGTGTTTCCCCGTCCTTCTCTCAGCGAAATCAAAGCCTTAAAGAAGTCAGCGAAATTGATGTGCCAACAAATGCAAAATGTCAAGTCTCTCCCACAGTTTGGACAACTTGCTGACACATAATGAAAGGATTAAGATCCTAAACTCGGGCTTTTCAGCCAAATCAAAGCAAGTTTTAATGAGCTCTGCAAATATTCATTTGAAATAAATATCTCAGAGATTAAAAAAAAAAAAATATCCAAACCATCTCATTTCGCTCTTTTTTAAAATAGCTGAGAGGATAAATGTAAGCTTTGAGATCTCAGATGTGTTTTTCTACTTTATATCTCGTTTTTTTGCCTCTTCTGGGAAGTGCTTTTGGGATAATGAGTGTGTGTTCAAAATATGAAACATAAAGGAATGGACAGGCAGACAGGCAGAGAAAATGTCAGCATGACTTAGGAGATCTAATAAGTTATTCTCATGATGTTACAGACTTCTGCTCCATGGCGACAAATCACAAATTCACCTGCTAACCTTACTAACTTACTCATAAATGTTCATTTGTTCTCCACAGTGTATTTGTAGTCTGAGCTATGTAATGTGCACATATAACAAACCAATGGTAGTAATGGGTAATTTCGCCGAGATGAGTTATTTACAGTGGTAGACAAAGAACTGAAAATCCCTTACTAACATGAAATAATTGAAAGTGTGAAAATGCTCCATTTCAAATGGAAACCCTGCATATAAAATCCTTCTTAAGTAGAAGTATGTAAGTGGTTGCCGGACAACAGGTCATGCATTTGACCCTAAACTTGCTATTTGTGAAAAATGGATCATTTTACTTCATTTGGCCTCTAACATCAAAATGAAACCATATGAGAAGTTTGGAAGAAAAACATCTCTGGTGGAGATGCTAACAAGCAAAAACATTGGCAGCTGCTGGTTAACAGTATATTGTGTTCTATAAGCTTATCTTATATTTTTAATGTAAAAAATTAACTAATCAACTAATTGTTAAATCTGTCAAATAAATATAGTGAAGTAATAAGTGTAATGTATCCCTCACAAAAAGTAGTTTAGAAGTAGGAAGAAACATGAGTATTGTACTTATATACTGAATATTGCATTTATTTACAAGTTGTGCACTATTGCACAATCAAGCTCAGTCAGTCCTGTGCTGTTATCGTCAGTCTGTCCTTGAAGGAAAACTTGCAGCTTTATTAATACTGACTACTTACGCACAAAACTGACTAAAAAGTCCTTTCCACCACTAATTGTTTACAATATTGTAATAAAAAATGTGAGCATAAGGACATCACCTGCTCCCATGCTGCATGGAGAGGGGAAATAATCTTAAAGAGGTCAAGCCACATTCGAACGTGTTCGGCTTGTTGTCTGAGCGAAACATGTTTGTCTTACATTAACCTTGCTCTTTTTTATTATTGTAGCATTGACCTCCAAAGAGATACTTGATTAATACTGAACAAAGGTTTTATGTTTTATTTATATTTTTCCAGCTTTAATTCATTCATAGGATTTCTTGGCCTTATGTACAAAGCAGAGTGACTGCGAACTACATGGAGGTTTTGCATAACTTTTATTTGAAGGACATGCTTGATTACCTTTATCGCTCATCACTCTGCCTCTCACCCAGTCCCCCTGCTTTCCTCCATGCTCTACAACCAGGTTTTTAAGCAGATGTATTCATCCTGGTTTAATTGCACCAGGGACATCATTTATCACATCCTGTGCACTGAGGTTTGTACGTGACAGGAAGAGGATCCAAACTCACAGTGTTGACCTACAAAGGTTATTTTGATCCAAGGCAATCAACATTTTGATTTGCAGGAGAACTGCACCAGTGGTATATCAAATGTACAATTTAGGGTTAGTTAAACATTGACTTAATTTCAATTTTATCAGTGATAATCGTGAAAAATGTGGCACTTTGACTGCACACAGTAATATGTGATAAATCAGAGGTAATGGCCAGAAACTGACTTAAATAAGACCAGAATGTGTTAATGTTCTCTTTTTTCATTAGTAAAAAATGAGAGATATTGGTCTGTGGTTTGTCTGTTCATTTGATTAACTGAGTTATGTGCTGTATACAGGTGATGGTGACTGCCTGCAGTTTAATGAGAACTCACCACATCCTACAGTTTGAAGCAGAAGGAAGGCCAGCAGGGGCTGCAGTCCACACACAGGCAGTACGCCCTGCATCCTGCTGCACCTGGAGACACAGAGGAAGAGAGATGGAGAGAGAGAGAGACTGAGTACACAAAGGAAACTGAAATCAACACATCGCCCTTGTGAAGTTTGCCCGACACACACTGCAGGCTTGGATGAAACACCAGTTGCAATTTCTTTTAATGGGATTTTTTTTTCTTCATTCACAGCCAGGGCCTGAGGATAGAGGGGTATCAATTCATTCTTTATTTAAATGTACTGACTCATAATGTGAATGAGATGAAGTCCTCTGAAGCACTTTGAGACTGTAACTGTGTTTAAGGGCTTTTAATGGCTATACAATTAAACTTAACTTAGTGTGACCAATCGTTTTCAAGAACAGTAAAGAAATATGATATTATCTTACACTTCACAGAGAAGTATTGTCTCTAACAAAAATTTGAAAGACTCCTTTCCTCTCTTGTCTTTACCTTTTATTTCTATTCAGGGTCACGGGGTTTGACAAACCTATCCCAGCATGCACTGGGGAGGAGGTAGAGAAAGACCAGACTGGCAACTTTCCCAGGGTATTTCATGGCCACAGATGCTCATTTTATACCCATGCTCTCCAAAACCACCTGGCTTGCATATCTTTGGACTGAAATCAACACTAACATGGAGCCAAGAGTTCTAAACACAGAGCCACCGATGGAAGAATTATCCATGTAAAGAAAAAAAAAATGTTTGAAAGTTCTTTACTAAAGTACTATAATTGTAAAGGTTCTGGATAAAAGAGCTGCTGCCATCAATATATGAGACAAAATCTCTGGTAGAAGATCCCACATTTAGTTTACCTTGTAAATAAAAATTGTTTGTTGATGTGTGGTTTGGGATTAACAGAGAGTACCGACTCAGCTGTGTGCAGAAAAACAAGAGGTTGTTTGCTGCTCAACAGGGAAAAATACTGACGCAACTCAACAATAGAAACAGCTAGATAAGACTACAAGAGCCAAATCTAACATGATGGACCTCTGGTTTCCCAAGCTGCACACGGCAAGCTGAAACTCTGCTGAGCAGAAAAATATCAAAGAGGCGTTGATGCCGTCACATTAAACATGGAAAAATATCTATTTGAGAGCCAGGTTGACGGGAGCTGTCTGAGGTATGTCTAAATAGGTTTATTTAGACATGTTTTCTGTAAAGCAACTGGGGAATTTTTTTCAAGTCTCTCTTATTCTGACACACACACACAAGCTTATTTTCACTTTAATTCTTCAAAAGTAAGAGACATATTGTGATGTGGAATGTAAAAAGTATATATTGCGGGGTAACTGTCTCAGAGTAGGAGGTGAGATCAAACCTTACGAGACTGTTTCCGCTCTGCACAAACAGAACATTACACAGTAATTTGCATGCAGCAGGTGCAAGCTATAGCTTTCTCCAGTAAGTGCTTAAATGTACATTTGTTGATCATCATCATCAGCGCCTGAGTTACATGAGTGTTTGTAAACATTGGTTCATGTGCATTTGCAGGTTCACTGAGGACCTAAAACTTGGCTCTACATCTATGACCCAGAGACCAAGCTTTTGTTTTGAGGAACAGAGAGAAGTCATAGTGAGCCAAATCCAGCAAGAAGGGAGGGCTGACTGTGTTGCTGTTGGCAAGAGACTTGGGTGTTTCTAATATACTCTGCACACTGTCATATTGGAGAGCTCAGTTGTCACTAAGCTACGGTTTAAGAGGTTTTGCTGATGTTCTCCCTCAGATGCCCGAGAACATCAACATATTCAACATCAACAGTCTGACCCCGAGGGACAGATTCACTGAGTACAACTCTGTGAATGCAAATTTAATGACCAGCATTGTGTTCCTGACCTCACGCTCCTTCTTTGGTCTAAGAAACTCAATTCCACTGTTTGGTCTCTGTGTTGTAACCGTAAACACAACTCTGGTCACAAATGATGACAAGAAGTTTAAGCCATTCAGGGTCTGTTGACAGAAATCTGCTCAGACTCCTACATGGTGCTGCTTCTGCTCAGAAGTCAGAAACTAACTCAGTAACTCAGATGCTGATGATGATCAAGAAATGTGACTTGGAATACTTACTCATGAAAGTTACTGCTTGCACCTGCTATATGCATATTTCTGTTCATCGCTCTGTTTGTGCACAACAGGAACAGCTTCATAAGTTTTTGATTGCTTTGTAGAAAAATGTCTTCAACTCTTCAGTTTTTTTTTTGCATAGCCGTCTAAGTGCTTTCAGCAGCCAAGAGAGCAAACAAGAGACAGAAAACAACAAACAAAGCAGAAGTAATTTCCTTTCACCTGCCAGTGTGTGTGTGTGTATGTGTGCATTTACTTATTATTTATTTATTCATTTATTTATTTGACTTTCAGATAATATGTGTGCATCACAAAAGACAACGATCAAATGGGGCAGCTCAGCCCCTGCCGTGGGGCCAGAGAAACCCTGAGTGTAAATAATGAATATGGTATCTCTTGGGACGAGCGGGCAGAGCGGGGCCTGAGGGCAGGAGTGAAGCTCGAAGGCGGGGGGGTGGGGGCTGGTAGGGGAGATGCTGGACACAGATAGCCAGTGTCAGTTACAGCAGCGCTGGTTGCTGTGACTCAATGGCACAGCCAAGGACAAAAACACTGACTTCATACCAAATACCTCTGCTGTGCCACGGCTGAACGGAAGCTGATTTAAGGGTCTGTAAGTGTTGGGTGTAGATTCACAGCCCTTGTAACGGATATAAATCACACAAATTCAAGGGATAGAACTGGTTACTTTTAATAAAAGCATTTTTTACCTATGTGCTCTGAGAGTACATTTTTAAATAAGCTACCTTACATCTTACCAACAAGATTTTTGCAGAGGTATTGCACTTAAAAATATGAGAGTTGTTCTTATAATGGACTGCTTAGGAAGTGTTTTTTCTTTTACTTTGAGCCTTTTTTTTTCCTTCACCTTTGTGGATCATAAACAAAGCTGGTTACCACTTTACAGGTCATCACTTAAATGGATAGAAACTGGAAGATACAGTGCTGTTCTGTATGTAGTTTCACTGAAAATGACCTATTGGTCCTTTAGGGTTTCTATGCTGTATGTAACTGAATAACTAGTCCCTTAGGAGCAATCTTTCCTCCTCCACAGAACCAATTTTTTCCAAGTTTTACTTTTTTTCAAGGCATCTCATGAGTTTTTTCGATTTAATAGTGTGTTTTCCTGCTTTTTTTTTACAAGCCCTTGAATGCAGCTAGAAAAGAGTTACAGGAACAGTTAAGGCTCTCAGCTGCAACGTAATGATTTTTGTCACAATTACTTTGAGAAAGGTTAAAGAAAACATGCCTCAACAAGACAACAGAAGCCTTTTACGAGTTTCCTTTTCATGGCCTGCTGAAATTTACAGAGACAATTGGCTCTAAAAGATAGGAAAAAAACATTTTTTAAACCAAAAGCCCTGTGTACAGTATCTGTTGGACTGTCAGAATGGGTGTTTTATAAAATGCTCCAGTAGAAGGGTGTTCCAAGTATGTAATGGAATATTTTGCTTATTTTGCACCAAAAATTTCATTTCAGTTTCAAAATATCAATTAAATTCAGTTAGATCCGACATGACACAGAATCACATAGAGCCTGAATTCAGGTGCAGACACATCAGTCTGTGCACAGGATCCAGTATATCCAGTGCTTGTAGGATCTTCCCGTGCATGTATACAATATGCACAGCACACTGATTAAAAATAATGATAAAATAATAATAATGATGAAAACCTATGCAGGCAAATATCTCAAGAAAAATAACAAATGTAAACATAAAAAAGTAAGGTGAGGATGGAGTATTGAACCAGCTCACAGTTTTGGCATTAGATTACACTAGCTTAGAACAACTGATTAATTCTGCTCGCACCAGTTGTCATTTAAGTGAACAGAATCTGTCTTCATTGTCATATTTGAGAAGCCTGCTTTTGTTTGTGTCCGTATATAACCTAAAACCTTTTACCACCAAAATTACTATGAATTTTGAGCGATAAATCTGACACTATTATCATTGTAAAACAGCAAGACCTCAGTTACTGTTGCTTTGCAAAAGAGGCAAAACAACAGTAACTGAGGTTGGTTGGGTAATTTTCAATTAAACTTTACCACTGTAGTGCTGTTTTATAAACTAACAACCCTCTTTAGACGCAGCTGTGTGATCTCCTGCTGCAAGTCAGTATAACTCCTGCTGTGTGTGTAATACCGGTCAGAAAGTCCCAGCCAGACCTCAACATGTCAGACGAGTGCACTGTTCCCTATCCATGCTGTCATAGATACTGTAGATGTGACGGATAGACTGGGAGGCAGACAGCTAGACGGTTACAGACAGACAGGCGGACATAATAACAGATATACGCAAAAAAAAAAGTACAGAGCCAGAGCTGTCGCATTTTGTCGCCAGTCCCAGATCTTTACAGGGTCAAGCTGAGCCTGATCCAACCCATGTCTCATCTCATCTCAATCTCACCTTTTACCTCATTCTGTCTATCTGTTTGAAAAGATATGGCTGCATTTCAATGTCTCATACTTTCTCCTCTCCTCCTTTCTTCTCTAGAATTGTCCCGTCACTCTTTCCTCACCGTGATGCATTATTAAAGGGGCTCATTAATCACTCAGGCGGCCTGTCTGTCACTCCTTCAGTGCACACGGCTGTTGTTCCTGCAGCCCACATGCATTTCATACACACAATAGCGCTGGTTTCACAGCTGGAGTTAGCCCCATCAGTGTCTGTGAATAAGTCCCTTAGAGTGAAAAATGAGGCTACTCTTCAAGTGACAAAAGACTGTTTTCCTTCCAGGAGGATATTACCAAGGTTTTAGCAAGGAACCTGCCACACTGTGTCATACATAAATGGCTTTAGCGGTTCACATTTTCTGCTCAAATGGGGCCCATTCTGTGTTTGCACCTGTCTTAAAGCATGCATCTGTCTTGGGTGGCTTCTTTTGTTTATGTTACAGTATAAAATGCACCTTAAATACAAACTGTGGTTTAGTGGGTGGCTACATTCAAGCTTGTAAAACCTGTATGAGGTGAAACAGCAGGACATCACGGGTCTCCAAATAAAGCAAATGTTCTATGGACTAGAACTCTCTGAGCAGTTCAGATGATTGGCTGATAAACCTCACTTAAACACTTAATTTCAATTCACATGAAGTGAGGAAGAAAGAGTGGCTAGAGGTCACAGATAGAGAGAGAAAAGGTAAAGACAGAGGTGGCCAGAAGAGGAGGGAGGGAGTAAAACAGGTGTTGGGATGTTGAGAGAAAGGGAGTAAAGCACAAGACCTTAAGACAAGGGAGTATAAAACGAGATGAGACGAGGAGACAGAAAGAAGCCAGGACAAAAGTCGAAGCTTATTTCAGCCTCACTCAAATGCCAAGCCTGAGTGGATGAGGGGGGAACCTGAATGTTAAGCAGCCATAAATTTCCCCTGATGCTTTGCTGGGCCTACCGCTGTATGTATACGCTTGGAAGGAAATGGGAAGCAGGTATAGCGATGTGAGGGAAGATGGCAGGGTTTCCAAAAAAAGAAGAAATTGCCATCAGATTCGAAGCCCAACATATGGGCTTAGACACATGGCGTAAGCCAGAGACAGTTTCATTCCATCTCACACACACATGCGCGCATGCACACACACGCACACACACACAAACAGTGTGCACCACACACACACAAACAGTGCACGCTCTGGCAATAACATTTTCCTTACTGCTTGAGAGGCTGAAAAAGATGCAGGTTATGAGGGAGGAGAACTTGCAACAGCTCTGCATTATAATGAAGTCTGCAATATTATGAAAATTGAATGTGCAATGTACAAAACACCTATGGGAATTCAAATGAGTCCGTGCACCGAGAGTGTGAAAGAAGTTTGAATGACGTGGGCATATGCTTACTCAGACATACACATGCACACGTGCCCACGATGTATGCTCATTAGTCCATACATCTGTGCATACAGCTCAACTCAAGACACACTTGACTGCTCTTTGTGCATTTGCACTAACTTAAAGCGCTTTTATTGCATAGGATTTTAGTTCTTTTTTATTGCCATCCTATTATCATTCTCTTATTGTTATACTGAGACTGATTTATATTATTTTTTTGTAAAGCTAAGCACTAGGTAATTGTTATTTTGAAAGGGGCCATACAAATGCAGATTATTGTTAATAAGCTCCGTTATGCATGAATGAGCAGCTACTCATGCTCACATGCAAAGGTGTGGTTAATCAAGAGTTGGGCAAAGAGGGACAGAGGGATGAAAGGAAGGAAGAGGGAATAAGAGCAAAGATGAGGCTGTGCTTGTTCCAGCGTTATCGCTACGGAGCTGAAAAGTGCTGTTAATTAAAGTGAAGTGTTTCCCCGAACCAAACCCACACAGAGTCCATTACTGGCTTGTTATTAAGTGCTTCTGGTGGACTAAGTGTTTGTATTCAGATGCTTTTCTGCTTTATTTGTTCAATTTGGATAAACATGATGGTTTAGATGGGAAAGAGAAAAGACCGGGTGCTGACCAGGCTCCACCATGCAGTAGAGGATGGTGCAGGGTTGGATTAAGCTTCAGGCCTGCCCAAAACTATATAGAAACCTATTACTTACAGCTGAAAGCCACACAGGTCTCCCTTATTCATACAATGCGCCCATCCACCAGCCTGCAGCCAACACAGCCAGGCGCCCTGTTAAGGATTTGGCTGGAAGCGGAGTATCACCCATTCCTTTCTATAAAACATATTAACTCTCTCTCTGTAGCAAGGAAAGGTGAGCATATCCTAGAGTACATGGGAATAGAAAAAAGGACAAGAGTGAGAGCTAGAGAGGGAAGAAACAGTACTGAAAAAGAAAAGGGATAGAGGGATAGTAGAGAGGGAGGGACGGAGAGACAGATTCTCCTGAAAAATGAGGTGACAGAAAGCTTTTTATGTGCAGGAAGGGTGGCCAGGCAATTTTCAAATGTCTGAGGCTTCTCATTTGCTGGGCTGCAAAGCCACTTTATATGGTGGCAAATGTTAAACTTTTTTTCTGGGCACATCAAGGTCCCCTTGGCCGATAGCTTGTCTTCACTTGGAATATAAATGTGGCTTGAGACGAGGATACGGGGGAAAAAATTGTTTCGACACCTTGTACACAAGAGTTTAAAAAGGCAGAGTGGCGAATACCTTAAGGGTTTACGCAAACAAAAGACTGTCTTAGTTCATGCATATGCTTATGTGGACTTGGATGAAGGACAAATGTCTGAGTTCTGTCCTTTTTTTCTTTTTTTTGAGTCCCAGTACAGCATGGCAAGGCTGCTACTGATGATTATTTTACTAATCCAATATTAGTTCTTTTAATTACATTTTTTGATAAGTAAGTTAATTATTTCCATATTGGGTAGAAAAAGTGAAAAAATACAAGAAGTCCAAACCCTGACTTTACCATGAGATAAAACTGAGATGAGCAAAAATATGAAGGTTTTCTGCTCTCTCAGTTCAATTCCACGTCAAACAAAGCAGAGACAACAAAAGGACAGTATTTGGCTATGGGCATAAAATTGAATTATCACATATTTATAAATCATAAAAAACATTAGAACAGGCATTTAGGATTTAGGATTGCATGGATCTGATTTGTATATGGATATTGGACTAGGTTTCATCAGTATCAGTGCCTTATAATGATATTGGATTGGACTGGTCTGAACTGTAACAGGAAATCCTTATATTTTCTAAACCGGATCCAGTGCATGTCAAAAACAATTCTCTATAAAAGGTTTGTTGTCAAATTTCAGTTAGTATATATTACACTGTTTAATACATTAATTTTCTGTACATATAAATATTTTTTCATGACTAAAACTGTCAATACAGTTTCTGAAATCAACAAAGCCGTCAAACAAAGAAGGTTCTGTCTGACAGAATTCATGATGTGGGATTATAATCATGATGCTGTAAAGATCATATAGATTGAAACAAAATGATTTAAATACAGTAAACAAAGATGGAAACTAGACAGACAAATCCTGCTCACCCAGGGGTGTTAAAGCTGGACTGATTCAAATACAGGGGATGGATATACTGGGGTCTTCTCATTGTTTCTTAATCAATATCTTTCGAACAAAGCACTCACACACAGGCCACAGGACATTCACTGAAGCATGAAGACATAATGATCCCTTCTGTGACCACCTCTAGCCTTAGAGACCAGGTATGACTGCATCCTCCCAAACAACACACAGGCTCAAACATACACTTCATACAGCTGTACACAGGTGCGGTGAAAGGATGTCATCAGTTTATTACAGGACGTCTGGGAGCAGGACATATTTCACCGGGAAGGCTGCCAAGTTTTTCCTCTCTGAACCTCTCTCACTCATATTCTCTCATCTCTACATTGTTTTTTTTCTCCGTTGTTCCACTCCAGCTTGTACGTCTCTCTCTCACTTTGCTTTACTGTCTCCCTCTCTGTTTTTGTCTTTCGGCAGGATCCCAGGACATATAGGATACAGTAAATCCTCGCTGTTGACTGCAGGCAGTAGAGAGCCCTTAGTTAATCAAAGTCAGTGGTGCAGGGACACTGAATCATGCTGGGTCAAAGGCCTGGGAGCCGGTTAGTAAACCAGTACTATCAGCACTGCAACAGATCCCCCATCAGAATAAAATATGGTGTCAGCCTATAGATCAGCAGGATCATACCATATGTTTAGCGTCATGGGTAGGCTTAAGCTTGGCTCTTGACCTGCAGCCACATGGATACATGGGTGTTTTAAGCACAGACAAGTGTTGAGAGATAAGTCAATATTATAGTTTACCGTGTTTTAATGTTAATGTATTAAATGATACATTCATATTGTAACAAAATGAATTATTGACTTTAATATTACTGTGAATTATTGCTTCACAGTGAACATATTTCTTTTTATCTCAAATGTGATTTAACAAGCATTTTCTAATCGCTCTGTGCTGCTTTACTAAAGGGCACAGTAGTAATACTGAGAGCTAAAAGTTAAGCATGCTAACATGCAAAGAAGACAATGTTCGAAGATTTGTTTCTCTTGTTTACCATCATTGTTTAGCTTGTTAGCATGTACAATGCTTACCTTATTTGACATTTTAGCTTAGCATGTTAGCATGCATTGCAACCTTTGACAGTTAGTGCTATGCCTAAACTAATTCTAAGGCTAACGGAATGTCATTAGTTTTATAAGTTGAATTTTGACCAAATAATGTCAAATTAAAAGTCACGGTTATTATAAAACTGTCTGAAGGGACCATGCAGACCTTTGTTGACTTTAAGGGAATTTATAAAACAAATGTTGAGACCTTTTACTTAAAAATAAAAATATTAGTCTGTTGTTTGTGCTAGCAAAAAAAGTCAGAGGCTCACCCTAGAAAAATTTTATTCTGGACTGAAGTTGTGGACCCACTGACAGACACTGCTGTCCATACAGCCATGCCACTGGAGTTTTACTTTTTTCTTAAACACATGCAAGATGATACATGATGGACACAAGGCAAAAAAAAGTTGACATCTATCA
>JAPZDY010000021.1:20541903-20582837 GCA_029783645.1 Ctenochaetus hawaiiensis | reverse complement strand
CTCCGACAAAGCGCGCAGTACAACAACAATACAGCGGGAGACACATGTCGAAACAGGCGAAACTTAAAGACTTTTTTTCCGCACGAAATTTGACAGGCGAGGGCGGGGCCCTTTGAAGAGTATACCCCCCCCCAGCCTCGCGGAAGCTGCGGGGGTATACTTTGCAGCATTTAAGCTCAATAAATTCAGATAATATTTGACCGGGAAATCAAACGCTTGTCCGGTAAATTGAAAACCTGCCGGTCACGTTGTCCGGTGCCATTTTTTTATAGGGGAAACCCTGGATCCCACAGAACAGAGTCAGGCTAGCTGTTTTCCCTTGTTTCTTCTTCATGCTAAGCTTAGCAAACTGGCTCCTCTTGTCTTATATTTGATGGACCGACAGCAG
The DNA here is from genome assembly GCA_029783645.1 of Ctenochaetus hawaiiensis. NCBI lineage: Eukaryota > Metazoa > Chordata > Actinopteri > Acanthuriformes > Acanthuridae > Ctenochaetus > Ctenochaetus hawaiiensis. The sequence continues at coordinate 20,582,449 of JAPZDY010000021.1, read as the reverse complement.
AGTGGTATCAAATTTCTCATCTTACTTTTCTGCCAGAAGGCCAAAGGCCTTGTTTCCCAAAATGTCAAACACTTGCTTTAAGCGTTTGCTGTTATCTGATGACTAGAAAGTCGAGGAAACCATGGCCCCCATTCAAAGAATACACATGTTTCCATAAGCACGTTGTGTAAAGGTTTTCCTTAAGTGGAATTCCTCATATCTTATAGCCAGACGGTGTTTCCCTGCGACTTGCTATCTCTCTCTCAGCCCTTCCAAATCCTCCACTCCCCTCGTCGCCGCCCCAATCTTGTAAGTTACACAGACAGCCTGATAATTGGATTTCAACAGACAGTTCAAACGGCCGCATAAAATAATTAGCGACAAACCTCAGAATCAATCTCAGGCATGGCGATCATCTCTATGGCCCTGGCAGGTTTCTCGGAGAACCCAACAAGGAAATACATGATATCAGTATGTCTGTGACGGATGCATGACGCGATGAATCACAAGGCGTCCTTGTGTCCAGATGACTGAGTACATTCATGATTACAGAGTTTGTGTGCATTTAATTTGTGTTTGCTTTCTGATCTGGACTCGTATGCATGTGTGTGTTTGTGCTTGTGCATATGTGTGTGTGTGTGTGCGTGTGTGTGTGTGTGTGTTGGCAGTGATGAGAAGCCCATGGAGTGTGAACCAGATGTAGCGCAGCATCAATACCCTACCCACCCCTTCCCCAGTCCCTTGAGACAGGAACAAAGAGGCCAGACTACATCAGGAGGGCCTTTGATCAGCTAAGCTCTATCGCGTTTCTATCAGTAATTGACAGCCCTTGGATCCCGGTTGCTTCCTCTGCAACGAGCAGAAATAAAAAGACTTGATGCCCTCCGATATATCATATGGCCTTTGTATTTCATGTACACAGCAGGCAGTTGGTTACAATATTTCCATGTGGCTGTCATTTAAAACATTATTAACAGGGCTGCACATCAGACAAACCTTACATCAGATGTTTCAAAATTTTCTTTTGCAAACCAGGTGGCCGCCATTGGTCATCAATACATATATTTCATCTATGCCCTTATCACCCTTTAACACTTTTGACCTCATGAGGTAACCCACTGTGAAAGACATTAAGCAGCTACTCTGGCAATCAGCCACTTATATATATATATATACATCAAACTGGACCTGAGCAAAAGACAAGTTTTTTCTGTAAAAAGCTGCTCCAAGGTGTGCCATGGCTCAAAGCTAGCAGTTAGTGCACCAAAATGTGGTGCAAGATAAGAAATTTGCATCCACAACCAGCATACAAACAGGTATGTCCCATATAGGCACAAGATTTCAAATCACCCATTATTTGAGAAACACAAAAAGACTCAGAGGCACATGCATTGGGCACAAGCTATAGCTATAAATAAGCTAGTCAAGCTGAAAAGCCACCCACTCTCTGAATAGCAAAACAAAATCAATGACCAACAACTGCAAGCTCTGTGTAATGTTTTTCTCAAAGCATTCCATCAGGCTAAACATGAAAGTCCGCTGCCTCCGTATTCAGAGGACTTTGCTTTTTGAAGTAGCCAGGAATGAATGACTGTCAGACTCCATCTTTTAAATTACACAGGGATGCAGATAGTGCAGAAAAAAAAGAGGAATTAGGGGCAAAGTTGAAGTCTGCTGAATTTGTAAGCCTGGAGGTGGATCGGATGACATCCCAAAAAACAAAGCAGGAGATTATTTATAGCGAGTCTGTGTCCAAAAATGGAGAGTTTATCTTGGACTTTTTTGAACTGATTGATTAGGTGCTGAGAAATCTGAACAGGTGTGTTCAAGCAGAGACTGGGAGGCTGGAGCATCTTCATCATCTACCATGTAGGAAGCTGATGCAGATGACAGTAAGGGAGACCATGCTGTGTGGAATAGGTGCAAAACACCATCTCCTCATTTTCACCTGAGTAACTGACTGAAGAAAGTATTGTGCACCCATGTGTATGAAGATTTTTCAGAGCAGACAAAAATCTATATTTCAGAAATATAAACACCATTTTAATCTATGTTTTTTTTCCATTTTAAATGCCGCACAAGGATGAGGCTGTGAAGCACTTCACACTCTTTTTCCGCACCATCTCCCAAGTGGCCTTATCACCTGACTTAATATAATGAAACAGATTAGTACCTGCAGCCTAACACTTGACCAGGGAAAATTAGAGCCAGCCATAAAGTGCTTATTCATCTCCACTGAATCCACCTTCAGAAGAAAAGTCAGGAAAAAAAAAATTAAGGTGCTCTAGTCTGAATGTAAAGTAATAAAGTGATTTAGTTTCCACTGCTTCTTTATTGGAAGCAAATTAACCTGCTTTATAGTGGAGAACAGTGTTAGCAGCCTGTAAATTTGATCACATTTATTATATTTAGCCTAGCTCAAGAGAGGAAGTGGAGAAGGGGGACTTTTAAATTTTCACTCTGAGCTGATTAAATGAGCGAGATTTCAGCACTGCAGAGCTTAACCAATTCACACAGAAATGCTGCTTCTTTTTGTTGAGTCAACAGTGGCCGCATGTGTTCTGAATAACCCTTTAAACCACATAAACAGGCACACACACACACACACACACAGTCACAGAGATGACTGCACAGCTGCTGAGTTCTTTATTAATGACAATGTAAACCAAACAAAAAAAAAGGAAAGCAAAAGCAAACTGTTAATTATGCATTACACTCACTCATTTTTAATTCTGGATTATGACTGGCTGCCATTTATGCTAAAACATAACTTGTTCTCCTAATCTTGTTTGATAATAGCTTAATGGTCCCTATTGTTGTTCCACGGCATCAGTGCTGGAGTGCAGAGCTATTAGTCTGTCATATATCAAGCCCTCAGTGTCATGAGTAATGGTTAAGTGTTTTGAACCAACTAGCTCTTGGCAGCATGAATCTTCCTGAAGGCTGGTGATTATTAATGACAGTGGCAGCAAAGAGCAGCCACCTTCAATCACACCGCAGGTAAATCCTGCTCCCACAACAAAGACGATGGCGGGGAAGTGCCCTTTAATTCCTTTTTTTGTCGGGAATTAATCAGCCTCGCTTCTAATTTCTCACCCGACCGATGCAAATGCCTTTCCCATGTGATGCTCTAAATAAGAGATTAGACTACGCATGGGCATGCATACACAAACACATACACCAACACACACCACTGAACTGATGACAAACGAGTCCACAACAGCTCATTTGAATATCAGAGAGAAAGAGTGCCGGGGTGCCGACGTAACCTCCCCCAGCCTGTACAGTAATTACTCAGCACTGGGAACACAAGAGGGAAACACAGGTTTTACGAAGGATCAAATAAGACAGGTTTTTAAGACAACGAGAGCAGCTGAAGGAGCATGAGGTGAGGCATGAAAGGAAGGACGAATGAAGGAGAAAAGAAAGCAGAAGGAAGAAGAAGAGACAGCAATGGAAAAGCAGTCAAAGTGAAGTTAAGAAAGTTGGAACTGATTTAGGAGGAGAGGCGGCGTGTAAAGTTAACACCATCTTTCTCCTCTTTATCGAGCTAACCTGATGGGACAGAGATGCAAGGCAGTTTCCTTGGTCCATCTGTTACATGAAAACCCAATTGTAAACAACAGTCATAGATGGAGGGTCTGGGAGCAGCCAATTTCTCTGGATGATGCCCTACTTAATGGGCTGTTTAAATAAGCCTCCCCCTCCTTCTTTATCTGTATTTCTTCTACTAAATATTTTCTTCATTGCATTGAAATGTACTCATTTTTTCATGATCCCTTTATTTCTATTCTGGGGAAAATGTACTGTTTTCCCAAACCTGAGCTTCTTCTTTCATTTTCATACCCAAACTACAAAAACATAATGTGCAGTTGCGTGTTCCTGGACTTCATACCAATGCAAGAAGTGCACTGTCTTACTGCTTTCCAAAATGATCACTACCAAACTGTTCACAGAAGTGTTTTCTGATTTGCCATCTGTACAATTAACTTTCGGTTTATATTTAACAACTAGTACTTTTTGGCTAAGGGGGTAATTGTGGTTTTAAAACAGCACTTAGTATCCGTCCTAACTCTTTTGGCTGTATATACACATTTTTCTGAGTGATTGCGTACATGTTTAAAAGAAAGAAAAAAGATTATAAGACATGTAACTGTGCACTGTCCTGCTCTTGCTTCTGAGTACACAGTCATCATGCATCAACATAAATAAACACTTTTGAAGAAAATGCAAATAAAAGTCACACGGGGCAAGTAAATAAACTGCAAATGCTGTTATATTTCAGGTGAGATCAGTCTGTCTTTATACATCATAATGGTGAAAAGGTTTTAGACATCATACTGCTTATTGGAAAGAGGATCTCTCAAGGATGCCAATTTCCTAAAAAAGTCTTTTCCAGCAATCCGGCTGCTGATTATAAATTACTCAAAGATTAGACCCACACGAAAACATCACATTTGCTATTGTATTACTAGAAGTACATTTTATATAGACTTAATACTTAAAGTTTTATTTACAGCTCTACTGCAAAAATCTTCTGTGCATGTCAATCTATGGTTTATCTCTGGTTTGAATGCGATTTTTCAACTAGTAAGTTTTACCGTTCTGTCTATTAATCTCGGCCATTTTTCCTTACCAACATTCCTCTCTCTTGCTCTCCTCTATCTTTCTCTTTTTCACTCTCTCCATCCAATTTCCTGCCTCCTTCCTCCCTCTCTGCGGGGGGAATTGATGAGTGTCTTGGCAGAAGTAGACCCAGCGAAAGTCTCACTCCAGGAGCCTGTTAGAATTTCCCTCAATGATCACACACACACACTCACACACGCACACACACACACACACACTCACACATTCATACACACACATAAACTTTCATACCCTCTTACCACAGTCAGAATTGGCTGCATGATAAATTAACACTTCTTACTGGTAGCAACATTACTTATTTTGTGAGCACAGTTAAATTTGATTAATTGTTAGTTTATGAGCTCTGTTAAGCATTACAATCAATACACTCCTCTCCTCTTCCCCTCTCTCTCTCGCTCTCTCCCTTTCCCTTTTTCACCCTCTTTCTCTTTGTGACTCTCTCAGAGACCCTGCAGGTGTCAGCTTTCGCTTCCAACTCAACACTTAATGACTAAATTGGAGCAATTAATTACCCTGATCGGTGATGTTAACCTCCACCTCTTCCACCTGGACTCTTGGCGGTGCAAACAAACCGGCTGATTCATACTGTGGCCTTGTACCTTGCCTGCTATTTATCCCCTGTACTGCAGCAGTCCTCCAAGCACTGCTTCGACAATGAGAATTACTCTGAATTACAGAATTAGGTAGAGAGTATAGCATTTATAAAGAGGGAGAGTTCAGGTATGGGTCTGGCATTGCAAAAGAGATAAAACAATAAAACATGATTGCATGATTGCACAAAACTGGATCATCCTTGAATTTTATGGGCTACAATAACCTCTCCTCTCCTCCTCTTCCCTCTCCTCTCCTCTCCCCTGACCTCTCTCCTGGCTCATTTCCCTTCATCTCTCATGCACCTGCAGCACTTTGTCAGGCTGCTTTGGCTAATTAAACATCTCATCACAACCACACACAGCCAAAGGCTCTCAGCAGTCCTCATGCATTACCACTGTAGTGGGACTTCACAGGCATGATGTGGGATTGTGACAGAGGAGTCATGCATCGAATAATAGGTCCCACTACAACGGCTGAGGCGAATTACAGACACAGTATCCAGAAAAAAAACAACTGATTTCACATTTTACAAGCAGTGGTAGGTTAAATATTGAGGTAATATTTGGGAATGTGTGTTTATTGGTGCAGCCCACTCTCTCTCTCTCTCTCTCTCTGGTAACCTGCCACCGCCCATCAAGCCCTGATGGATGCTGTCCTGTCAGTTCAGCCAACTGTTCAAGCATAGGCTGCCTCTCACCTCTCCATTCCCTGCCTTCCCCCAGATGCCAAGCTAGCAGCCCAGGGACACATTGTGATTTTAATAGCTGCTCTCAACATGTTCAATTAATTCCAAAAAAAAATTGACTGTGTAGATTTTGAGTCATTAAGGTTTGTAGAATGTCTAGAAAACAGTAGGTACAACTTTTGGATGGTTGGTCAAATATACTTGTCTTCTTCTTCTTCCTCTGCTCTGACTGTATACTAACTCACTATTCTGGTGAATGATGGGTTGGGAATTGGCAGGAGGAAAAAGAGAAACTCAAATGGGCGGGTAATTCCCAAATGAATGAAGGATACATCGAATGGTAGAAAAAAAAATCACAGAGAAAACGGACATATTTTCCAGCCTGTGCTGTGGGTAATGGCTCCCTGATAGCAGTTCAAGCTCTGTGCTGTCTGCACACTCCTCACGCATGATGACTTGAAGAGAAAGTGACAGGATCAACTCACAAATATCATAACAGCATAACAGTTAACAGAGAGACAGAGGGAGCATTTTGTCATGTCAGTGTGTCACAATGTTGAAAGACACGAGTGGAGGTAAAGGAGAGGGAGCGCTACATCAACAGGGCTGCAGCAAAGGAATAGTTGACATTTTTGGCAATACACATTCGTATTTTTGCTGAGAGTGAGATGAAAAGATTAGTATGACTCTCATTTCTTTATGTTAAACAAATTCTCTCTATTTTTCCTCATTTTATTTGGACCTTGTATTTGTGAAGGCTATTAGTTTTACAATCACTTGGTGCCAAGTTAACTCAAACCATCCTCCGTATTTATCTGATGTTTTGATAAATTCAGTATATGTATAGCACTAATCCCATTTGTACAATGGTTAGTCATGCGCTAACAGAAAAGCCATTTTTGTACATCAATTAACTCCAGTCTTTTCATTTTTCCTTATTTTAAGCTGTTGAGACTTAAAACTTCTTGAAGAGTTCTCATATCAAAAGTATTTTAATCCTAACATTATTGGTAGACTTTTAATCCCAAAAAACTACAAAAGGAATGTGAGAAATAGAAAAATTTAAAAAACTTGAATTACAGGGGGATGAAACGGGTACTTATTCTAAAAAAAGTTGAATCATTAGATTCATTTGATTATATAATTTTATAACCATTATGTACACATAACAAAAAACAGGATTTTGGAGTGCTGCTCTGGTTTGCAGGGGTCTGTTCTGTGTTATTTCACTGGATTTCTCTTTAATTCTCTCAAATACAACTTCCTAGGAAAAATCTTCTTATCTTCAAAACTGTATCTTTAAAATACTACACTTAAAAAAGATGGTCTACACATTGACTGGACTTTTTCTACCTAAAAATATGTTTCTCCTCATCCGTTGTGACAGCTACAAGACCAGAGAAGAATATCTGCTATCACCTGACAAGAGAAGACGTCAGGGTACAGCGGCTGCATGGGCCGTGCCATGGGGCATTGAAAACACTCCTTTTCTCTGAGGGGTGTGAAAAGTGGTGCAAATGGCTGCAGTGCCATGTGACTACACTACAGGTGATGGCTGTCTTGACACCTGGTGATATGTCATCAGTGTGTTTGAGATCTGGGAAAAAAGGAAAGAAAAGTGAGAGACAGATGGGGTTGCAGCTATTGTTACAAGCCTTTTCTTAAATTCACGTAGGCAATGTTTGTAAGAAATAAAGGCTTTTGTTTACATGTGTTGTTGATGTTATGTTACAGACTCCCTTGTGATGTAAAAAAAAAGGCTCAAACAAAGAAACAAAAAGCAGCAAGACAAAAACTGCTCAAAGAGGTGCAAGGTTGCTATGTTATGCTATGAGCTCCTTACATGATATTTTTTTCACACAGGCATTGTATAATTAATGACAGTAGACATGAAAGCTGCTCCGACATAATGAGTCACAGAAGAAGCTTGTAGCACACAAAGGCTAGATCCAGACCAAGGGAGAAAAACGTTACCTGAGGAGAAATCACTTCAGCGAAGCCACAGAATAAGAATAGCCACGAAGGGCATCGAGAGTCTTTTCTATACCACAAGCTAATCAAAGATAAGAGTCTGACCATGAACTCCATGAATGAAGTCGTGGTGTTCAAGTCCATCAAGGCCCCTTCAGGTGTTCTATTGTTCCCTCACTTCGTCTCCTCTCTGAAGGAGGAGACGTCTGCAAGCTAATTTAACTCATCACACAATGTTTACTCAGAGAGGAAAAACAAACACCTGGCGCTAATTCAAAACGCACTTCCACAAGGAGGATGAGCGGAGTGACGGGGGGCCGGAGGGAGCTTTGTTAAGTAAATGATCAGCCGGAAGGTTTAATTGAAAGGAACTGAAGAGGAGAGGAAATATGGAGCTGTGGGTAAATAGAGTGAGGGGTTGATGCAGCATGGAGAAGTAAAAGAATATAAAACATCTGCTTATTGTGGGAGATGCGCCCACTAAGGATGTTAGCACAGCAGAGAGATCTTTTGCATTCCTTTAAATATGAAGCAAGGAAGATTGTTTGTAGGTAACAGGTTTTATTCAGGTCGCCCTATCAGCAAAATGGAATTCTCCAAGCCGAAAATGCTTTTGTTGCTTTGTATTTTACATTTCAGTTGAGATGGCAAATTGATTTGGCGGCCTGGTGACCTGGAGGTTTGGGTAATTACCAGAGTGGAGTCAGGTCGGACTTTTTTTGTTGCCTGTCATCCCCTGTCACCTTTTTACTGCATAAAGGCAAGAACTTTTCAGTTCATTCAACTTAAGTTAATGAGAATGTCAAATTTTATAACAGTCCATTCAATAGTTGCTGAGGTGTTTAACTCAAAACCAACCATGTCAAATGTACCAAGAGTTTAAGTCACTGGATCACAAAAGTTGCCAGGATTTATCATGTCGGAACAAACGTGTGGCATTTTGTGCCAAAATGCCAATACAAGCAGATATTTCACTGAATAACTAAAAACATGCTCCTGGTGATAAAAGACAGGTTTGGATAATAAAAAAGTCATTAGGAATCATTATTGGAGACCATGAATGTCTGTACAACGTTTCCTGGCCACTCATCCAGCTGTTGTTGAGACATTTCAGTTCAGATCAAAGTGCTGAGCAGACTGACCAAACAAAACACAGATATTATCATTCAATCAGCCATAACGCTGGTGTGACAAAAAGACACTTTAAGGGCTGATAATCAGTTTCCCAAAGCACACCAGTGTGCTTTTAGAATAATTTCCAGCCTTCTGGGAGGTCTTTGTTTTAAAAATCATGTCAGCTCAGTCTCAGAATAATCTTGACTTTCGATAACTCTGCTCAGTAATTTGTGTAAGCAAGCTGTCACAAACAAATTTAAGAACTGGCAGCTGAACAGTATTGAAATCAGGAACAGTGCTTTTAGGAAATAAAGGCTGGAAGATAAAACATTCAGAGATGCAGTTTGCAAGGGCGGTACTGTAATTTTGCTACTTTTGAACTGAAAACCTTTGTAGAGATTTTAGCTGTTACAAATATTGAAAGTTGGACCCATGTTTTACAAAAAGAGGATAATTTGACATAAAGGGACAATTTATAAATCATCCTGTCCAGCAGTAAAATCAGTGGAGAAGGTAGGAAATCCATCTAAATACTTACAGGCAGCTTTGGGAAATGGTTGACATAACCTAAAGCACACATGATTTGTGATTAATGAACTAACACATTTGGAACCTCTTTGTCTTTTCAAAAGCAGATTTTAAAGTCGTATCAACAGAGCTGACTTTCCCCAGCGTAGCCACCCTCGCTGACCCTCTGAAAGGTACCGCTCTGCCAAAGAAAAGCAAACACCTCATTTATCTGGCGGCCAATGCAAAGTGCAGATGCCACAGGAGGCCCACGGAGCTGGCAGCCGGACGTGGGGCAGTGACAAGATGAGCAGCCTGAGCTCCTGGCTTTAGGAAGAGGCAAGAGCTACTTGGACATACGCTGCTGCTGAATTGCAAGCAGGTGGTTAATTTAAACAAAGCTCAATCCAGATGTAAAAGCAGTCAGGGCAGAGGACACCCGACACAGGATGAGCTGCATATCCATCTGAGAACATTCACTGCAGCCATCTATCAATGACACTTACAGTCAAATGGCAATCCTGAAAATTCATTTACAATTACATAATTCAGCCTGCATTTAAAAAAGTGCTATTAATCTTGAGCAGCTTCTTCAACAGCAGCGACGGCAGCAGGTCGGTTCATAGAGAAAAAGCAGCCAATTAAGGCTGTTTGTAGTAATACATAAGAAATGAAAAACGCTGTGATTGCTGCGGTGTGCGGTGATTGGCTGTCAAGGACACTGTCCCATCTGAGATCCTGATTAAGCATAATCAAGAAGCATGATTGCAGGATTGGCCTCTTAAACATGCCAGACTTCAATTGCGGCCTTGATGCGTTGCATTCAGGGAGATGCAGACGAAGAGGAGGAGGAGGAGGAGGCAGACAGAGGCAGGAAGAAAGAACGGCTGATTTTGTCATGTCAAGATTTAATGATGTTTTCAGCAGCGTGACTACACACAAGCATATTCTTTTGCACACAATTCAGTGAAGAGAATCTCTTGCAATGATCCACTGGCCACTTTAAATCCACTCCAAATTGCTCTCCTGCCACCTCAGCGCTGAGTGAGCGAGTGTGTGCAAACTCTGTATCTATAGGTTCTGAGGCAGCGGTGGGTGGTCTAAAGAAATGTTTTTCTAATAAATCACGAGGGAGCAGTTAAAATCAGTGTGCAGTGTGGCGGGGAGTATTTCTGTCTCCTTTCCCTCGGAGAACACCTGAAGCACACACAGCTTGACTGCTAATGGCTCAGTGGTAAATCACATCACGCACTGCAGAGCTGACTTGCTATTTGGACCATCTTGCAATTCTTGGGTGGTTGTCTTGCGCTACAACCGCCAGGACAAAAACAAAGTACACATACAGTCGTGCATACACACACACACACAAACACAAACCCACAGACTGCCTACTGAGGTGAGTGGTAACCATCCACTCTGCAGCTTCAGACAGCTCTGACCCTCTTGGAAAAGCTTTGGGAGGCAGCTAATGGTTGCTCGAGCATGCCTCCTCCTCTGTTAAGCCTAGGGGTTTGACATGAAGAGAAGAGGAAGGGAGGACAGAGGAGAGGAGATAACCTCAGCTTTTTAGTGTCTCCCTCTGATCCCCTCCGTCAAAACAATGAAGGTCAAGCTAAGACGAAGCCCAATTACTGCTAGGCCTCAAACGCCTGAGGTGCCTGCAGCCCTGCAGGCTTGGAAAAGCCTTGAGTTATTCTGCATGTGTGTGTCATGTTTTTTCTGAGTTTGCATGTGTGTTTGTACTATGTGTATTAAAAAATCAGCAAGCAAGTGAGCAATGGAGCATTATGGGAGCACACGTCCCAGCATGCATTAAAGCAAAGAAAGGAAATCGGCAGAGAGAAGCATTTTATTACAACTCTTCAAGAAACAAGCCACTCTGCTCTCTCTGCTGCTCTCCACTAAGCCGATGAGACGCTAATGTAACGGCTGGACCGAGCAAGTAAACAAAGATAAGAAGAGTCAGAGTAAAATAGAGATTATTTATTAATGAGCACACACACATACACACACACACACAGTGCAGCTACAATAACCCCTACACAGCGACAGACAGTGGTCAGTGATCAACAGCTAAGCCAATAGTCCAGTGCAGAAAGTGATCCATCACAGACAGCAGCCTCCAATCAATCCGAGCACAGAGTTGGACACTTGGGGATAGCAATCGTCTCGGTTGAACATTTCTATTGCGCACACACACATACAGAAACACACACACACACACACACACACGCACACTTCTTAGTCACTAGAGGTGTCACAGCAATGGTTCTGTGAGCATCTGCCAAATTTTTCAAAGAGTTCTGGGAGCAAACTGTAGGGCCCCAGCACCACTCACCAAGGGTAATTATCAGGACAGACAGAAAGGCAGACAGACAGACAAGCTCTTTAATTACAGCAGAGGAAAAAACCCAGAGAAAGTGGACAGAGAAAGGACACAAGGGGACATAATTCATTGTGGTTTAAGGGAGGAGAGATGGATGGAGAAAGCTCCCAGCAGGATGAAAACTGGTGCGTGTTAGTGCAGAACACAGAAACAAAGAAAGGCAAAACACACACACACACAACCACACACACACTACACATAGACATGAGTCAATATCACTGACTACTGACTACTGACTGAACGAGTGCAGAATCGTCTCTCCATTCTCAGCATTTACCACAATGTATTTCCTTCTCTATTAGTTTTTATAGCGTGACAGTTAATTAGAAAACAGAATTGGTAACTACTCCATCAGTTCATTTTGACTTTGCCAGAGCAGAAGAGAAAAAGCCACTCTGACCACCGAGGGGAATTTGTGTGCAGAGCTTCTGCACAAAGCCACAAAAATAGCAATTGTTTAACAGCTTTGTACATTAAAATTTGCAAATAATGAAAAGTGACCTCCATATTCAGTGGAAGTTATGGCTGTGGTTGACTGGCTCTCTCCTCAGTTAGAGGACACAAAAACCCAATAGTGTATTTATTTCTTCGCTTGCTCTGTGTTGACAAAAAGCTGCGAGAGCAATTTGAATGGAAATTACAAAAATGCAATTCACTTGTAAACAATGCTGAAAAAAACTGGAAAAAAACACCCTTTCCCCTTAAAAACTGTTGGCCCCTTTACAAACTAATTCCAACATTAGGCACAGTCCTTGAGCAAAAGTTCCCAGCCTTTTCCTTACTCTGTCACACACACACACACACCCACACACCCACCCACCTGCACATCTGCTCACCCCACCACTGCTTCCATCGACTCTAATGCCTCTGAGCTTTGAAAGCAGCACGCTTCACAGCTCCATGTAAAAACCACTTTGGTGGAGCATTGGCAATCTTATTACTGACTGCAAAATGACAAGCGACTCTACTGGCAGGACATCTGACCTGCTACGAGCCTTACAAATTCCATATTAAAATCAATTTGATGGTGTCTACAGTTTTTCATTCAGCACCCCCAAGGCGGCGCGGAGGAGATGAAGTGAAATATCAGTGGGGAATCAAAGTCTGGTAAGGAATGCCGAAGACATAATCGTTTTATCTCCATTTATTGTAGAGAGACACGGGACAAGATAAATAGATTGATGGATGGATAGACAGACAGACAGACTGACTGACAGATTGATGATGGATGTCTGGCAGTTAAAGGATGATCACTTTCAACACAGAGGTAGCTCTCATGTTGTCCTTTTCACCCTCTTTCTAAGCTTCCTGGCTCATTTTGTTCAACTCAGCACATCTCCGGATCCTACTGACCTGTCCACTCACACACACACACACATACACACACACACACACACACACACACACACACACACACACAGGGCTAAACCCTCAGATGGAGAAGATTTGCTGATAACTGTCAGGTGGGTAAACCGACATGGACTACAAATCCAAGTGTCACCCGGCGGCTTAGTTTGGACACATTTGACTAAATCCACCTGGTGAAGGCTGCAGGTCGGCCAGCTGCTGCAGCTCACTCTGGTTGTGTCTCTCTCCATATCTCCATCTGTCTCTCATCTAAGTCCCCACTGATGTCTTTTTCACCAAAATGCTTTATTCCTTGTTGTTTGTAACCATGCTACTCACATGGATGTAGGGATGGCAGTGTTGAGCTGCTGGCCAGTCCTCCACTTCGTACAGACTGTAATATTCCAACAATGATCAGATGGATTGCCTTTTCCATTTGCACAGACAGTCACAGATCCCATAGGACATAGTCTAAAACCCCTGTCCATCCCTCCAGCTCCATGACATTTTCAGTTTTCAGTGAAATGTCTCAACAACTTTTGGATGGATTTCCATAAAATTTCGCACTGAATCAAAATGACTTTGATGATCCATTGAATTCTTATATGGCCCCATCATGAGGTTCATTTTAACAATGCTTTGGTTTATAACCAAAAACCAAAAACCTGCAGAACTAATGGTATTCCATCAGCCTCAGCTGTACTTAGTGTTTAGATCTGGTGGCAGCATTTAGCTCAAAGCATATTAACCCCATGCTGTTAACACCACAATATTAGCCCCATGCTGGGTCCCTGGTGACATACAAAATGTTCCTCAGTCATCTCATATTTATATGTTTGCCATATTTTAGTCATTAATTTCATCCTTCAACTAAGAATTTTAGTCAACATAAGCAGATTTGATGCGGTTTTTGCTGCAGCAAAGAGATTTACAACATATTAAGGTTTAGTAAGTTGACACACCTGTCATGTTTACTTGTCCATGACTCTCAGACAGTTTTTGTGTGTTACTGTGTTACTCTCTCTACCTTTGTGTACATCTCTGTGTGCATCTGGCCTTAAAAAAATGTATAACGCAGCACAATCAAAAACAACAGAGTGATGTGCAAACATTAAAAGGTAGTATTGCCACAACAATGAAAACCTTAAAGAAAAAACATGATTCACGGCTCTGTGCCTACAGGGAGACAGGCAGGAGGATTAGAGAAACCTTTTTTTTGTTTGTTTGGTATATGCAATAAAAAGCAGAGCAGTTTTTTTTCCAGAACAAAATACACCAACAACAAACCTTTTGAAGCCACAATATTTTACAGTAATTATGCACTGAAGCATTCTATGCATAATGTCCTTTCAGTATTCACCTTTCACTTTTTCTTTGAATAACACAAAGGAGGGAAAGCCACATTGTATCATATTTTAGGAAGCTAAAAATGATTAACCAATATAGATGACAACAAAGTCGAATGCTTCACACTCCCACATGCAAACCCTCCGCACACGAACAAAGCCATTGGAAGTCCGCATGCAAGGACCCAACCTGGGTGCAAGGGATCTGAATAAATTAATTATACTTCACCTATATGTCCTACCATGAATCCCTGTGATTGGCTTCAGCAACCCCTGAGCTAGATCTCTGATTAGTGAGGAGAGCATTATAAGTATCACACCGGTGTCTCTGCTTCATAAAGGCCCCACTGTGTTGATCCAGGCAGACAAGGTGAGGCAGAGGAAGACAGACAGAAATCACTTTAAAGTGAGAATGGCTTACGTTTATCTTCCTCTACCCACATGTCTTGATTTCATTTAGTTTTAGTTCCCATTTTTCTAAGATCAGAGGGATTCCTTTGTAGCTCCACAAATTAAAACTGAATACTTGCACACACATAACAAATTGCACTTTTCCTTTGATAACCGTGGCACATGAGAGTGGTAAACATGGGCCATCTGTAGACCCTCTTCAGCATTCTCTTTTTACCAGCTCATCAAAGTCTGACAGAAAGTGCTTGTACAACAATGATGCCAACATTACATACTGGATGTCCTTCAGTGATGCATCTTTCAGTCACTGACTGCATGTGAAGATGTGTCCTGTCAAGGTTTTTCTTAACCAGGAAAAGATAAAGCCAGAGGTAGACAAGACAGGCAGCATTTTCAGGAGCTGTCTGGTGCTGAAACCACATCAGGAGCCCACAGGGAGCTTTTCTTTTTCTGAGGATTAACTTAGACAGGAGGACACCAGCATAATGGTAAAACAAACAGCTATGTATGTATTTGCTTCTCCTCCAGGGTGTTTTAGGAAGAGACTGATAGAGACACAATCCAATTCAGATCTGCTGACATGCCACCTGACTTAGACAAAGGAGGTATTGCATCCAACCGGTGAGACAAAGAACATGGCCAGGAGAAGGAAAGGTGGCTGAAAGGAAATCCATCCTTCACACCCCCTCCTCTTCCTCCAATCACTGGAAGATACTCGAGTGGGGCCCTGTCATTAATTCAGCAGACAAAAACTGTTACCAGATGTCATTATTTATTTATAGTATTTAATAGGGAAAATGCTTCCGTTGAATAATACATTTGGTGGGAGAGGGGTGCAGAGCTGGGTTTAGGGAGGGGAGGTGGGGGTCTTGGATGAATATTCACGAGCTGCGTCTGGAGGGATTGTGGTAAACTACCTTTTTTCTGCCACTGAGCCTTCTGGGCTTTGTCTGCTCTGCCACTGGCCATTATGGGCCCAGCTGTGCTGCTCATTTGCTTGGCTCTAGGTGCGGTGGCTAGCTCAATATGGCTAATGCCAGACTATTATATTATTAGCCAAGGCAAAGCTATCAGCAGCCCACTTAGGCTCTGCTCCATCTGGTGTCAGGCAGGGGGGAGAGGAAGGACGCGGAGCTGTCGATCAAGCAGACTGACGTCCTCCGGAGAGCAAAGGTACAGCCTTCATTAAGCCGATGAAACCACACTGTGGCTGGAGGAATGGAGGTGCCAAGCCTACGAGATGAACTACGATCACGTACGCTAACAAGCTCAACTGCCACATACAAGCGCACAGGTAAACGTGAACTGTAACAGGCAGCACAAGGCGCACACCCAATCTTTATACAAACAGAATCTAATATATGTGTGTAGACTGCTGTGAGTGTTTTCACTGCTTAATTGGATCAGGGTTATCTAAGACTGTAAATTAGTCTCTCTCTGTGGGAATCTTCATGCATCCCTCCCACTCCTTCTAACACTATATCCTAAAAAGATATATTAAATTCCAAAAGCACAAAAAAATAAATACACTTATTAATATACATTGAGAGGAGATGAATAGTTCAAAGCTTCATTCATTCATAACATTGAGATTTGAATTCCAAATCAACCTTCAGTGGATGATAAGATCGTGGTGTTTTGTAGTGCAAGTTTAGCTATTTTTGCTGCCTCTCCTTTGAAACAAAACATAGTTCAGTGTGTTTTCAGCACAGTAGCCTTAAGTGATGATAGCCTACTGGTGACGTGTACGCCACCAGAAAGCCTTGTGGGCGGGACTTACGGGGTGACTACAGATATGAGGAGGCGGCTTTCTCAGGGTTCAAAACAATTATTTATATGTATTTATGTTGACAAATTGACAATTTACAGTCATTATAGAAAGTGTATTTAACAAAAAAAGGGTTGTGCACTTTAAGGTTTTTGTTCTAGGGAATTTTTCTTTTTCTTTTTAGGGTGATGACATTACACATTATTTAAAACCTCAAAAGAAGCATTGAATATAACAAATTAAAAAACACATTTGGTACAGCACTAAATAAGTATCTCTTTCTCCCCACAGATTATCAAGGATTAAATTCAGCTGTTAGCAACAGCAGGATCACAACTGACTCACAGCGGCACATGCTTCCAACTATAGGATTTGGAGCTGGAGACCTTCACCAGTAAAACAGAATAACATGAGCCCAGAGATTCCCCGCACTGATACTGTGCAGTTGCTTGGCTACTCTCCCTTCTTTCATCACGAGCCAGGGTGGCTTTGTTTGTTTTAAGCATAGCAGAAGGTTCATTGTAGGAATATTAATGTCTTACATTTGCAAAATCCCTGTAAAAATTTACAGTTTCCTATTTACTTGCTTGGACACTACTCAAGTGCAAAATTGAATTCCTGCCCATTCACATCTTCCGCTACAAGTGTCTGTACTAAGCTGAGCGCAGCCAGGCAGAAAAGACACATTTTTGAAATTTTTGACAACCGACCGCATGCAAAGAGCAGATTATTCTTTCAAGTTCTCTCCGTCTGCTACGTTCCTCCTTAACTTTCATTCTTTCTCTGCACCATTCTTTCTGTCCTTCTCTCAAGGTGTGATGACAGCCTTTCTGAGCTGCTTTTGGCCTTGACCACAGTTGGAGTGGAGCCACTAAGAGGCAATGAACCCATCTGTAAAGGAATACTGTTCATTCATTGTAATGCCTCATCACACAGAAAATGTGAAAATAGGGGCAGTGAACTGGCAATCCCACCGAAAGGAACACCTCTCCTGAGAACAATGGCACAAGCCTCTGATCCAGTGCAAGAGTGATAGAGTTCAAACGGAGTGAGACGAGAGAGAGAAGCAGACAGATGAGAGTGGGGAAAGACAGAAAGACAAACACAGAGACCTTCTACAATATGCATGAGAGTGCAGGAGGCAGAAAGAAGCAAAAGGCAGCAAAATGACTTAAGGAGCTGCTAAATGCGGAGCCAGATCCAATTAGCGCAACAGGAGCTGACACAATTCAGGTACTGGCAGCAGAGGTGACCAGCAGCACTCTCTCTCTCTCTCTCTCTCTCTCTCTCTCTCTCTCTCTGTCACACACACACACACACAGACACGCATTACACACAAACACATGCACAGACATTCACATGGCTGCTCATCCAGTGAGGAGGTAACATTTTATCTACAGTCAGTCACAGAATCAAAATGAAGCCGGGTTGTTTTGTGATCTCTGTGGTGTTTCCCTGCTTCAGCTGAGGAAACAAAGAAGCTCCTGATCTATCGGCCGGCCACTCTGCAGGTACTGGCTTGGCCCTGCACATTAAGGATCCCCCTGCCAACGATAAGGTCAAATCCAGGATCAAACACGTGTGGGCCGACAAGAAGTTGGGAGGGATAAAATATCAGAGGAAAGGAGAAAAAGAGAAAAAGAATTCTGCCAAGGATTGCTTGCAGATACAGACAGACTGTGTTGGTGTGTTGCACCCATGTGTGCAAGCATCTGACAAACACTGAGAGCGAGAAAGATAAAATAAGGGGCTTAAAAAGAACAAGAGCAAGAGAGGGAGAGCGAGAGTGAGAGACTAGTCTAGTAACCATTTTACAAGCTGCATGGTTGAATCTCTGCTTAATTTCCCAGGGGGTCATGAGCAACCCCACTCCGACTCTCACTGCCATTCTCTATCTGACACACTGCCATACACTCCTAAAATGAAGACAAACATAAAAAAAAGAAAAGTCCAATCTTTTCCTTCACCCTCAACAACACCCCTCGCTGCAAGATAGCCCACCAAAGGCATGTTACACACGACTGTGGCAACCCAGCCACAGAGCTTGGCCCTCCTCCATTTATATCAGTTTTCAGCCTAGAGGAGCTGCCGTGTGGTGGCAAAAGTTTCCTCCAAAGGATATAATTGAGGGATTTGGCAGAGTGTAAGTACCATCCAAGATAATGTCTCGGGTTTCCCTCTTTGGTTCGCTGACAGCACCGACAGTCCTGGCTGCGCTGCCTATCGGCTTTCATCCCAGCCAGCAGCTTCTTTCACCTCCTATCTGCCTCACCTGGAGGCTTACAGGGGTTTCTCCTACAAGAGGTGGGCTGATGGTCACACAGATCCAAATCCCTTAGTGACCCTGTTAGACTGAATATCTTTTAAGTTGCTCAATGTAAGTAGCTTCCGAAAAAAAAAAAGGGAATGATGTTCCAGCTTGCTACATTTATTAGATGTTGACAGATGCAGCATAATTTAACAGTCATGCATCGTAAAAAGGCAGAAAAACGGTAAGACATTTGCATATTTCATATTTCTCTTACTTTCCTTCGTCAGATGATAGGATGAATCTCTTACAAGATAGGATAAATTGGAAAAAAGAAAGATGGATAACAAGGGTTGCTTTTTGTTAAAACACATTAACAACATAACAAAAGGTTAATTTTTCTGAACATCAGCCCTATAAGAGCAAAATAATGAGATTGTAGGAGTGAATGGACATGATACACACTTGTGTCTTGTGGTGCACCTGTAATTCTGACTAAAGCTACACATCTTTGTCTTCAAACAGTATTGAGAAGCTTATCTCCAATTCATCACAGGCTATAGTGAACACAAGCTTAAAATACCTTTTTTTCTTGAGTATGTGGATGTACAGCAGCATTAAACTGACTTTGCTGATTCTAAATGCCAAGCATTAGAAAGAAGGTATTACAACTCGCCTTCACCTTTTGGATGAAGTGAGGTCCAATCCACAGGAATGTAGAGCGATGCTGTAGCCTTACAGGAGCGTCGGTATGATACGGTGCAGGTGGTAGCGCCACAGACAGGGGAGCTGAACCATCCAACGGCGCGTAAAAAGCCCTGCAAGTGCGGGTTTAAAGCGAAGCAGATCTGGGTGTCGGACAGGGGAGGCAGATACCGGGGAGCGCGGTGTCGTTTTAAAGCATGCAGTGGGTGACTGGCTCGAGCGATGTGTCCGCGGAGACGAGCCGAGGCAGCAGCCGCGATGAGTGGATGAGCGCCAGAGTGGTGCTCCCCTCTCCAGCAGCTGAGCGCTACTGAACAAAAGAGTGCTCCGCAGGCTCTCTATTCAAATAGCTGGAGAGGGATGGAGGGGGAGGAGGGGGAGGAGGAGGAGGAGCAGGAGTAAGGGGCTTTGGTCCTGAGGTTGACGTAGAGATCAGAAGTTCCAGCATCCAATGAGTCAAAATACCAAAACTTCATTCAAAACCGCCTCATATAGTGTAACTACATTTACGCGCACTACCTGGATGAAAATCCACCGACGTGTCGCTGTTTTTTTAGGTGTGATAAATTATCTCATGTGGGACACCTACACAGTTATCAGTCCTGATCCCCTGTTGTAATCTACGACACGGGACGGGAGGGTGATGTTGGGTTAGAAAGACGTGATTTTTGCCCCGCTGTTGGGTCTTTAATCCCGTGTTGCCGTCTGTCAGAGCGCTGCAATTAATAACCTCAGGGATAGAATTACCTTGTTTGGCAGGGCAGCAATGACCTCGACCTGCAATGGGCGAGCTCAGACTATCAAATTAGATCGGCCCAACGCTCAAATTGCCTAGGATTTAGTTGGCAGGCCTGAGCAGCAAATGTTGATTCAACATTTTTCCGCTGATTGAGATTTTGACCTGAAACATACAGCAGGGCCTGCTTGCCTTCTAGGTATTGCAGACTTTGCATGGTACTTACATAAAGATCATAATTATTGTCCTTGTAAAAAGCGCAGTTGGAGAGTGATGCCTGCGGTCATTTAAAAGAACTTACAGAGTGCTGTTGGTATACATTCATAGGGAGCTTGAGCGACCAACCGCTTTTTTGCATATAAAGAATAATGATCCCCCACGAGACGCCACGCCGCGTGCAGGGAGATTAACGCTTTGTTCAGCAGAGTTGTATAATTTAGCTCGGGCTATTGTATTATTTGTTGTCGGTGGTGGTCATGCAAAAACTGTTATTTTTCTATAAGCAGAATGCATTTTCATCATATGCCAGCAGTACTTTTTATAGCCTGAGCGGAGATGTTGAAATAAAGGTCATTAAAGGGGTAAGAAACAGCAGTGCATTAGTGCAGCCTTTCAAGACAGAAGGAGCTGTCTGTGGTGCTGAACTGGGTTAGTTCAGCAACATACAAGTGCGTTCACATGAACATGAAAGACCTGTAGGTGCAGGATGTAACCTGAATATATTTAGGCCACATCATGACTAAAAGTTACATGGCGAAAAGTCATTATTAAGCTTAGTTTCAAAAGATCCACTTTAAAAAATCTTGGCGTTTAATTCAAAAATTACTTATCTCCAAACTTTGCATATGTTGTCTCTGTAGTAGAGTATGTTTAAGTTACCAAACACCTTTTAATTCATCTTAAAATTAAATATCCTTCCAAAAAGCAGTATTAAAAAAAGAAGTATAGTCTCAAATCACCATTTAACAAGCAATAAAATAAGAAGAAACTAGATCAAATAATAATAATAAAAAAAAAACTTTTGTACTACTGTTAACTAAGGATAATGTACCAGAATATAATAAAGAACTCTTGGACTTGTCCTCTATTACTTACCAAATACGGTTAATGAGAATTTTGTTTCTAACATCACAACAAGAAGGTTCCCATTGAAGGGTTTCTAAAGATTTCAGTGACCTCCTGGACTTTGATCCAGCATCACCATCAGATCCAGATATCGCCTTTCTCATCTTATTCAAAGTAGCGCAACTACATTAAGGCCAGATCTTTGTGACTTAAAGTGGTCAATTGGAAAGCATCATTATTTGTGAATAAATACATTTAAAAAAAAAAAACATGATTTAGTGGAATTAATAACTAATTAGTGGTGACCTTACTATGTACGCCCCAGTGTATATGCTGTACTGATTTGCTGTGATATTGTGCTTGAAGGTTCTGATGCCTTCAGGTCCTCTGTCATATGAACATCATGAAATTTAAGCCTGTTTAGACACAGATATTACTCCTGGGCCAGGAAAAACACAAAAGGCTAAATAAAGCATGTAAGCACACCAGATATATCCTATAAGCATAAGAGTTATGTGTTCAGGTGCTGTTCCCCAGAGGGATTTAAAAATGGCCAGTATCTTAAAGTATATTATAAAAACAAAAGCAAATAAAGGGATTTTAAGGTAGGTGTAATGTATTCTGTTCTTTTGGCCAGAGTCAGCACATGTAAAGCAGCATTTTGTATGGTCTGCAGTTTACTCAAAGCTTTGTTAAAGCAAAAAAGGGTCATTAGTAAAGCGTGGCAAAGTGAAAAGCATGCAAAATATTTGGAAGTACTGACCATGACAGAGGGGCCTATTTTAGGACCCAAAAAGACAGTTTAGGAATGAAATATAAGATTAGGATAAAAATCTAACTGTGACAATAAACACTGTCTTTGCAAAGCATTCCTTTAAGTTCACATGTATGTTTTTGAGCATCAAAGTGAACAAGCTCCATCAATGATTAGCTCTGTTTGTGTTTAGCATCTTTACCAACAATCAATTACACACAAACACTACTGGGAATTATGTGAATCAGCCATACGTTGATGTGAAAGATATGATATAGCAGATATATAAAGCAGCACTGTTTTGAAATATTAATCTGATTTTAAGATGAGATACAAATTAAATGATCATTGCCAGTTAAAGACTTTCAAGGTGCAAATCAACACCTACAAATCATCTGATGTTTTCAGTTCAGTTTGTTTATGGTGCAACTGCTGTGCTGCAAGGAGAGCTGGATTCCTCATCCTGTTCAAAGCAGCACATGAGAGTTAGACTCAAACTATTGTATTCTGTGTGCTTGAGACTGTGGTGGGCATTAAAGAATAGCTGAAACCAGACAGACTCTCCAGTGTGCTTGACACCAAAAGGACTCGAGCGCCACATCCCTAAGCTCGTGCTTATCAGATCTCTTTGCACACAGGCTCTTCAAAAGGGCAAGACCTTTTGATGACGATGATGATGGTTGAGATGACGATGAAGACTACTGAGAAACTGCTCTTCTTTTTCTATGCTTACTCTTTTTAGTCTTTACCTCCCTGTTCTCTCTGCCTCTCCACTTCCCGGCAATGACCAGGAGATAATCTAACTACAAACAATAGAGTAAACAAAGAAACAGCTTATATGGATCTCTGGGCTTTATAGCTCTGGGTTAATGTGTTTATCTTGTGTAGCCACTACATTATACTTAGATTAAATACAATTGATGTGGTGGCTGGAGCTATAAGCAAAGAGCTGCTTGGAAGCATCCTCTGGCAAGACTTTATTACATTTTGTTAATACCTTAATTAGGCAAAGCATGAGAGAAATTAATCCCTGCAGAACTGGCTTTTAAAACACTGTCCAGCCACCCCTAAAACCCAACTGAATAATTAGGTACAGCACAGAAATGTGTTTGTCCCTGAGAGGATTTTGGAATGAAGTTTACTCCCACCTCTTCGCCTGAGACACGGGCTGAGCTTTTGTTTGCAAGATGATTCAGTTCTGAAGGAGAAATAATCATAGAGCTCAAATCAGCCTTCATGGCAACAACAGAGCATTCTTTATCTCGGAAAAAACTCACTGTAAATATCTCAAGATACAGTATGTGGGTGGCATCAAATGTATGTGAGCAAAGTCATCAAACAATGCGGAAGAAAGCCATGACATTCACTTATAATATATATATGGTATATATTTGTCAGGTAAGCAAACAAACTGACTGTCACTTATTCTATTCCTGTGAGGAAGTGGAAATGACAGAAAAGGTCAGCCAATATACAGACGCCCACGCAGATTCAAACTTTAGATTCACTTTTTGATTATAGTCTAAAATACTTTGTCTTCTCTGTAGCCTAAAAAACAATACGAGTGGATCAGCTGCAGTTCAGGAGGCAGAGCGGGTGGTGGTTTGATCCCCAGCTCCTCCAGCCTACATATCAAAGTGTACCTGGGCAAGATGATGAATCCAAATCTGCCCCCAGTGGATGGGTGAATGTTGACACGCAGAGTCCAGCACTTTGTGTGGTCAGTGCAGGAGAAATGCCTTTTTTTGGTTTAGTACATGCTAACATCGGCTAGTTGGCACTAAAATATAGTGCAGCCAAGGATGAGTGTAATGTTATTTGTTTTGCAAGTATTTTTATTTATTGAAAAAAATAATATTTTGACCTGATGACAGTTACAGTTACATTTATTGCAGATCAATCTATGAAAACATGAGGGTCTGGACCAAAACTTATCACAACCCAACTAAAAGTTGTTAACAAACACAAAGCTGTGTTGTTAAGTTTAAATTAGTTCAGCATTTTACAAAAACATCTGGTGCAGCTCTACTAGGCATTCTGTTGTTCTTTATCCTAAGAAATCCTTGCATTTTCGCTGTTATGGAGGTGGACATATGTTTAATAAGTTACATAACTACCCTGAAGAACGGATGCTAATCGTTTTAAGGGGTAGGATACAGACTCACCAGCTGCCTCAATTTAAAGAAAGCTGAAATTGATGCATATCCAACTAAACAAGCAAATGAATGGTTGAGGAGACTGAAATAGGTTTTATTGTAGCATGGAAAACCAGAATGGATTCAACAACTCTTTAATTCATTTTCCATCAACCAAACTATTATCACACTGACAAATTTCTACAGCTAAATATTAGCTTATGATAGTGATTTCACCCTACACCCATTTTATGTTTTACTTATAATTTTCTCTCCATGGTTTGTCTGCCAAATACCAAACAAGGTCAATGAAAAAAGGAATATGAGCTTATCAAAAAATGTCAATCACATCAATAATAATGCTTAATTAGAAGTCAGTGTAATTCTTTTTGCAATATTACACCCCCGAGTGCATGAATAAGCTCTACTTCGTTGAGCATTTAAAGCAAGGCAGGAAAAGGATTATGAGCTCTTATGCCAATAATTGTAGGCGTTTTTGTTTTTATTACTATCAAATTATTGGCTTTGTTGGTTTCCGGGGGAGTCTTTCACTCTGGTGAGCAACGAAACAGAGAGAAGGAAACAGAGTGCTGGATTGAGGTTATAAACAGTGTATGTCTGTGGGTAACAAAGAGATAGATCCCATTGCATGTGTGTGGGTCACTCCTGGTGCTGATCTAAACTTCACAGCTCACTGACCCAGAAATGACAGACACAAGCACTAAAAGGTAATCAACAAACTGCACACGGTCATTTGCCATCACTTGCAGTGACTGTGTGCATCAGGGGCTAAATTACCTGATGATGAACTGAAGAGGAAGGAAGGGGTAGAGAGTGAGGGATGGAGGCTGAAAAAGTGGAAGGAGATACTGGTGAGGTTTTAGACAACTGCACCGGGAGGGCTGTGAAGTACTGTGGAAAAACAAAGAGTCAGCAGACCAGAGAAGTTGCAAATGAGGGAGTAATGAAGCCATGCAGGTGGGGGCAGGTGATCTATTATGAATGAAGCTGAGAGGGATTGAAGGGAAGAGGCTGCGAGCTGGGCTTTGTTTGGTGTATAATGAGCAGATGACCAATCAGACACTGACCTGGTGGAAAGTTGGGGAGCAGAGGAAGCTTGGCAGTATAAGCATAATAGAAGAGTATGAGCCAACACACCAGTGTGTGTTTTAGTAAGGTCGTAGTGGTGTAAACAACCCAATCAAACTACTGGACAGGCACTCAAATGTTGATTAAAATCTGAACCCATATTTTGTATTCTAGCAGTGACTAACTTACATGTTTTTGTCGCAACAAATATCAAAAGCACTGATGCTTAATTTACCAGTGTGATGATACATTGTTTTAAGTAATAAACCTTAATTGCATTCCTGAAAAAAACAGTAAAATTGCTAGAAGCAAGTCATAAAACTGACTTATGACCATAACTTTTCACAATAAACAATTTAATATGTATCAAATATTTTAATAACAAAATTACACAAATTTCATGCCATGCAAAACTGGACTGATTATGTTTATTTCTAATTCACCGAGCCACCTGCAGACATTTGATAACAAGAACTTGAAGAAAACATTTGGTTGGGTCTTAAACTATGTTTAAATATATATTAGAACATATTACAAAATATATTACAAAAATGAAGTTTAAGGAAAAGCTTTAATTTAAGATACAATAAGTATTGTTTCAAAGTTGAAGACCAAACCTTTTTGCTCTATTTTTTTCACTATCTTAAGGCACAACATTTTGCTGAGAAATTACATATGATGGAAATTCCATATTTGGCTTATTTAGTCACTTAATGGAGTTACCAGATCTGCTCACATGGCACCAAAGCAGTAACTCGTGTCACTTCTGGGGATTAATCTCTGGAACCACCTCTTTGCTGTGTTTCTTCCAGCAGCCCTTATCCAAATTAAAGACGGTTTTCCCCTCCTGTCTTCTCGGCTGACAGATAGAAGGTGTGATCAGAGGAAATCTCTCCTTATGCAGAAATAACTTTAATATACAGTATTCACTTGTGATTACTCAGAAAATACACTGATTTATGACTCTGGGCTAAAAGAACATTGTGTAAACCTGCTCTATATTTTGCCTTGCTGTGGGCCAAGCCAATATTACCTTGTCGAGGCAGTCACATGTAAATTAATAGCATCAGACATCACAATTATGGTAGCTCCAGTGAAAAAATAGATTAAGAAAACATTTCCTTTAAAAAACAACATGGAGTAGTGTGGTGGAAACATTCAGTCCACTTTGGCTGACGCTGACACTCCTTAACTGACACAAAGGTGTTCATTGCTGCAGACATAACTCAATTTCAAACAATAGCTGTGAGCAGAGAGACAACGTCATGATCAAAGACTATATCCTGAGGCCTGGCTGAATAACAAACTTAACCAGGAGACACTAATCTTTACAGCGAGGTCAGCACTGACATCACAGATCCCTTCCTCTCTCAAGAACAGAATATCCTTGCTCTGTTTCGGTTCTCCTGTCTCTACAGGCCATGCTATCATCTTTCTCTTTAAAAGGTGCCTTGTCACCCAAACAACTGCTTCTGTATAGGGAGCAGGACCTCCTCATCCTCCAACGCTCTACAAAGCCTTCAAATGCACAGGGACTGACTGTTACAATGAACTGTAAGGAGGGCAGTTCAGTAAAAAGGCCAGCTGTAAATGTTTCTGTCACGGTCCAGAGGGCTGGGGAGCTTGATGTTAGCCAGTCTCTCCGGCTACGAATCAAGAAAGCTGAGTGATAAGACAGAGGCAAGATCAGACGCAGGCTTCAGAATATCAACACACTCAAGATGTGGTATTTGCATAAGTGCGCCCAAAATGAAATCCTATCTTAGAATTTAATATATGAATGATCAGTAGGTATTTTCCAGCATTTGGTTGTGTAAATTATTCCTCATTGGTCTTCCAAAGTAGCAGCTGTTGTTACTGAAGTAAACGCATCTCAGCAGTTTCCATATTTCAGTCCATTATGTACAAATTGCATATGTTTTACATTACTGCTAATAGTTTTCTTGTGTATTTGTAGACTGCTTTGAACGTTTTAAGGGATTCATTTTTAATTATTTCAATATGCAGATGTGTCCTTGTGGAATGGAACAATGAAAGCCTCCGATCTACATTTATAATAAGATTACAAATGCAAAAACAAATACATTTTCAGAACATTTTTTTTACAGCCGATCTAATCTATTTTGTTGCATTACCAATAAATCAAATTATTGTGTCTAATGTGTGAGTCATTCTTTATAGTTCCTCTCAGCTCTACATATTATTAGCATCTTTCAGCTAACCTTTACCCGCGTTTTGTAGTCCTTTCTTTGTACTTCTTCCTGATAATTTAGAGCTATTATTCCAAGAATTTTCTATTACTTTCGTTGGAATATCTCTCACTGATATTATCGCAAAACGACATATTTACATGCCAGGTGCAAAAGCCTGACAGACGTAGCAACGGTAACCAAGGGGAGACTTAGCAATGGGCCAATTACTACACAAAAATAATATGAGTGTGACCCCCAAAATGTGGGTGACTACTTGTTCACCATGATGGATTGCCTATCTCAAGCAAGTTCTAAGACTCTAATTTACATAACAATGAAAAGAGACCGCTGGCTGGCTCAAAAGTAGGAAATCAAAGCACGGGTTTATAAATTTACCAGCAGTAATGCTCAGTAGTATGATTTGCAGTGAATGGGCAAATTGTGCAAAACAACCAGCACAGTACTTTAGTGATACGTTAAAACTTTTATTATATAAATTTATTATCATATTTCCACAGGAAAATGTAATAGTAGAATCTTTTTTAATGAAACAAAGCTTCACTTAGACATCCTTAAAACAGGAAGCAAGAGTAACAGGAACATGTCTTTTAATAGAGCCAAGTCTTTTTTTTCCTACAGTCAGTCAACAGCACTCTTGTAGAGCTGCTATAAATCAACATAATGAGGCATAAATCAGCATTAATTAGCATATGGGTTATGGGCACACAGTAAGATACGTAATGGCACATGACATATATTCTCCATTATCGACTCTCACAGAGTAGCAGCAATCACCACCTCATCTCTCCCTCGGCCTCTCTTTGCCAGCTCATCATTATTGGCAATCAGTGTACTGTGTGACTTCTACAAATTGCAAGCACCAGCGCTGAGAGCCAGACGGACGATGCCTGCCATGGTTTTGTGCTGCAGAAGACTCCTGAACAAACATGCCAGTGACTCTTAGGAAGTAGAGAGTAGGAAAGTGATCATAGAAAAGAATCAGGTGAATGGAAGTCGACACCTGGCACTATTCAGCCTCGTTCACTGCACCATAAGGACAGAAAGTTGGACTGTTGGACACAAGGAGACAAAAGAGAGACAAATGAAGTGGAAACAAGTGAAGCAGAATCTGTCTTTGGCATTCTAAACATTGAATTCACTAAAAAACTGTTGTATTTTCTTCTCTTAATCCCTCTCTTACATCTCTCTTGACCATGTATACTATGCTTTCTTTCTTTGTCTATTGTTTATTTCTCCTCTGTAATCTCTTCACCCATTTTCCTCCTTATCATCCTCCCAGCTCCCCACAGAGAGCTCAGTCAATCCAACGGGAGGGAGGCGTTTAGTGTGTTGCCAGTCAACAAGGAAACAGTTCTGTTGGTGGTGCTGGGCTGCTGGACGGCAAACACACAACCCATGGAGGCCCAGCAGTGATCTGTCTGCTGAAGCGTCTCCAAATTCCTCCCTCAGTCTGCCACTAGGCATAATCAAGCCTCTAAATGCAGCACACCGTCCTGCCCCCCCGCCATCCCCGCCTGGCATGGCTTTATCTGAAAAGGCAGCATGCGTAGATAGACCAGCATAGGGAACAATTTGTAAAGTCAGGGTCAGAAAAGGAGTGGATATATTTCAGCCCAAAGCCGTGTCCAGCTGTAGGCACGCTGTAGGCCCCTCATTCATCTGGGAATGGAGGGCGGTTGGCTCTTTTCATCTTTTCACTCCAGACTTGATAATTACCTCTTGGTATCATTTCGCTCCTGCCCTCTTTTTCCACTTCTCTTGCATCACACTTAACTTTTCTCTGACCTCCAGCAATTCCTTCCACTATATTCATCATCTTAAGTTTTTTTAAATCTCTACTGTCATTATATTCACCTAAAGGACACAAGAATTGGATATTTTAGGAGGAAAGAATACCCACATCTCTTCATCTTCCCTGATTAAAACATATTCTTTTACGGTCAGACACAGAAATACACTGGTAAACTGCAATTTAAGCTGCACTTTATGTAAAATCAAATAATGTTGTCCATTAGTCCCCATAGAGAGAGGAAGGCATAATAATCACAGCTTCCTATGCATATTTTAGCATGGCAAAACATGCCCGAGGCCATATGAATTTTGCTTCTTTTTCATGTTGATCTTTCTCTTGTCTTCTCGAGTCAAACGAAACAAAAGAGCAGCCAAGTTGCTGTTTTAGTGGCTCCATTATGGTGCACAACTGTTAAAAGAAATGGGAATCATGCTGGTACAGAAATGTATAACATCTGATACATGTCACATAAATCTGTAGGAATGTTGGCATTGGAACGTTAACACGTCTTCCTAAATGAGCTCTTTATGCACGACAAAAGAAAAAAAAAATCCTCTGATCTCGAAACATACTTATGGGCCGATGACTTTAATTGAAAAGGGATTTTGTTTCATGTCAAACAGCAGTTAAAGGGCAATTTTACCGCCTTTAGGCTTTTTTCAGACATTTGATTCACGACGTTTCTAATAAAGGTGACAGCGCTCTGTTGCACCAGTATTGCATGCCATTGTTATTCAGCTCTTGTATCTTGCTCTGTGCTGTCATCTTTTTAACTGCAAAAATATTCAAGTCAATGTGACCCCCATTAGTGGAGAGAATGTCCTGTATTTCTATTGTCTTCAATAGAAGAACAGTCTTTAAACCAAATTAATGCCAGATAATAAATTATTCAGTTATGAGTATTTTCCTAATTTAACTGTGACTTTGTTATACATTAACATCGAGTGACTGTCATGAATCCAACACATGTGCTCGTGCCAAGACATGGAGCGGTCCTACTTGTGGTGTCTATCAGGATGTTTTGGACTGAGCTGTGCCGGAGTCGTGTCCATATGGTCGCCTTCAGCTCTTCCTCCTCTTATGATCTCATTGGAGAAAAAATATTAGGACTCAGGCTCTCGCAGAGGGAGAGACTGACAGATAGTGGTGTGCACCCTCTGCTTTCTCAGGGAGGGAATTAGGCCACTGTGGAGCTACACTGATTCAATAGACACCTTCAGGAAAGCAGGTGTAAATTACTTTACCGATGCAGAGGGGGACAACCTTAGAAAAGTCACTCATTTCTAAAGACATTTGTCCTCAACTAAAACACAAATCTAGGCAAATATACTCATCCACTGAAGTTTTTGCAAGGTAGTTAAAATATCTATGTCATCTTTCATGAACACAATGGCCTTTTGTGTAATTGTGTTATCTCACATCTTCTGAATTGACATTTTCTTCAAGAGATCTGGGTTCCCCTCTCAAATGCCTTTTGTTAACCAGCCAGTCTCCCTTATACATAACCTTTGAACTTCCTAAGTGTGACTGAGACACGACATAAATGTAAAGATCTAAGTGTGTTGAGGATCACATTGCTGAGACTGACGCTGCTGATTGCAAGAGTTATGTGAAAGGAAACTTGATGTATATTATGGCTGTATCTGGAGCACTAAATGTCATGTTGATAGCATTATAATACATTATAATACTGTTCCATGGTGAATAAATGTCATGTGCATATTGAAAACTACAGAGAAAATACCTTTAAATATTGCTACAATATTTTTAATCAGTTTCTAATAATTTACAATGTTAGTACAAATATGTATGTTTCAAAAAAAATTATTCTTTACCTATTTAATTAGTGATTGACCTCAGCATCAGAGAACTGACTATTTATAGGTTTTACAGAGCTTGCACCTGCTTTTTATGAAGTATTTGCATGACGATCATGTTGATGTTAATTTAATTAATTCATGTTAATTTTTTTTCCATTTTTCTTCTGATTTATTTTCCAAAATTGTAAATCTGAGCTGAATGGATGTTATTAATCAGCTGCTAGAAGATAAACTAAAGCATTGTACTTTTCTCAAAGCTGGCCCTATCTCCTTGAAGTAAAAATCTACTCAAAGCAGTATTTTGTAAGAATGTTTGGCATGCAATAAAATTGGAAGAGTAAAAAATTGTGGGTCAAGAATGTTAAACTGTTTTTAGATAAAATGTCAGGTGGGAATATGTCTGTTTGAATGAAAAACTGGAAAAATTAATGAATTTCAATATATTGATGCTGAGTACACATGTGGGTATTAAAGGGATGGTTACCTCAGGATTGATGCATAGACAGATCAAACATCAGACAAACGTTTATTGTAATTTAAGATTATTCAACTTATTGACCACCCATAGTGCTCAAGTTATAGATGCCTTTTTTAGGGGAGTGTGAAAGCTGAGAGAATCAAAAGGCAAGATGGACAGGAAGGGATAAGAAAGAGAGACGAGGCTCGAGGGGAGCTGAGAGGGCAAAAAGGAAAAAAAACAACAAATGCCTCTGGCTGAGACTAGAAGGCAGAGAGAAAAGAAACACTGTGAATAAAGGAGACAGAAGATGAGTAAGAGGGTGGGTGGCAGGGGACTTGGTTTGGGGGAGTGGAGGAAGAGTGGGGAGGTAAAAGGCAAAGAATTAGTGATACAGAAGTGGCAGAAGGGGAATCTACAATATTGGGACCAGCATTATTCTTCCTAGTCCTGTCCTGAAACAACCACAGCATTGCATGTGTGTGTGTATTTGTGTCTGTATATACATGTTAACAACTGTGTACGTGTTTGTCCCTGACTTGTTAAACTCCAGACAACCTCAGCTTTCTGTCAAATCAACATAGCTTTAATCTCGCACTCAGAGCCCTCTCTTCACTCAGTGTTTCACCTCATTTCAGCACTGCATAATAATCAGGAAAGTGGTCGGGCATGAGATGTTTGTCAGGGTGAATTATACTGATGGAAAAAATATGTTGTGTTTACATCACAGTTCAAGTGTGCTGGTGCTTTTAACTGCCCTGGCTTATGCAAATGCCAAAATACAATATTAAAGCCTGAGCTCAATTGGCTGCAACCTGAAAAATTGCTTAACCCCCCCCATAAGTAACATATGCTTCACACCCACAGTTCATTTTACAGGCCGCTCAGTCCATCATAGTAGAGAAAGAACCAAGTTTTTGCAGCCACAAAAGTGTTTGGATGTTGCTATAGCATAGTCTTGACTTACCATTTGCTAAGCCCTCCGTCCTTTACTGTTATTGCCACTAAATCTGTAAGGTTTTCCATTCTTGTACAGAAAATGTGCACTTAAAAAAATAATGAAAATATATTTATTTGAAAAATTTTAGTACAATTGAACAACCAACTGATTTCTGGCTGAAATGTGTCACTGGCAGATTTTTGTCAGTTGTAGCTACCTGGCTAGTTCAGCTAGCGTTAGCACATAAGTTCATTAATAAACACTGTCTTCAGATGTCTTTAGTGTTGTTTCAAACTGACTCATCTTCAAATGAGACCCTGAAAATGGCATTAAGATATGCACTTAATGGCAATAGACAGGGCAACATGTGCTAAAGCCAAAAGCTAAAGTTATATCTCATACAAATAGTTAGCATCCTCACCAATGCATTATCGTTGTAGAAGACATGGAATAGCATTATTGTTTCATTACCAAAGTAGAGAAAGCTTATCCAAAGTTAGTATCCCAAGCACGATCAACAATTTTCCTTATTACATTCAAACATAATCATTATGTGGCCATTTAGCTCACACATTTGGACGATTTTAGTAAGGACTCTTGGGTCATCTCTTCACTATAGTAGGATTAAAAGTGTCTTGGATGCTACTATATTAATGTGTTGGCTAGCTGCAATTAGAAATAATTAGCCAAGTGCATCTGCTGTGTTCCACAAAATGTTTCTTGGCTAGATAAATGCTGCAAATGTGTCTTTCTGCCATCTATTAGCAAGTGCTGTGAAGGTACCATGCTGGCTATACAGTAGATACAGACCAGCTGGCAGATGTTCTCTAAAGAGGATGTTGCATTTTCACTTGTCATTATGCCACAATATGGCTGCATGTACAGGAAAAGCTGTGCATTAAGTTGTCATGATAAAAAACCCTTCAGGGGTCAAAAATTGTTCACTTAAATAAAATATGTTGCTATAAGCAGTCAAATTGTCTGTTACTATGGGTGCTTCTTTAGTCGATGTGGTTGTTTAAGGGTGGTTCACAAAGCCCAAAAGGCTCATAATAATTCAGCTCACAAAAACTATCATGCATCAACACACACTGGCAGCAACTCTACACACAAGTTGCCTTGCCAGAAGTCCATTAGTCTTGCACAGAGTAACAGTTTTTCATTTATTGGCAAGGGCAACTTGTCTGTAGCTGCAGCCATATACTAGAATAACTTTATATCTCATTTATTATTGAAAGGGTTGATGAAGTAGCCGATATTTGCCAATGGAAATCAGCTGTTTGAAATTGCCATAAGACAGCTGCAATGCGATGTAGCTCTTGGCAGACTGAATGAAGAATCAGCCTTTTGGTGCAGCTACACAGTGGAGAGGAGTCATACTGTAGGTTCAGAGAGGAAACGTAACAATGACTTGAAAGTTAGTGTGATTTTCACACACTCGCTCACACAGGGTTCACACATGGGAAAAACAGAGCTATTCAATGCAGTGATGTCATAAAGTCTGGCATTGTTTCTTGAAGTAAGTATCACAAGCTGCAGCATGTATATCAAAAAAATATACTGAAGCTGAAAAAATGACTTCTGTGGTTTCCCTGCATTGTATTTGTGGTAGAAAAAAGCCATAGAGAGTAATTAAACGCATAAGCAATCCTCCATATGAATGACAGTACTCACCGCAGGGGGCTCCTGTCTGGGCCACATCTCTATCAGACTTTGATTAAAAAATTTACACTTAAGACTTAATTGTGTTTAAGTTTTTAATTGGCTCCACCGCTGGGGATAATTAAACAAATTGTTTCTTTGAACAAAGGGTTTCCATTGGGCAAGAGAAAAAGGAACCATATAGCATCCCTTTGAGTTATTGTAAAATATCATAGAAAGTATTGTACAAGGTTCCTTAGCTGAGTTTCTGAGCATAGTGAGAGATCAGAAGAATGTAATATTGATTGCTTCCATCCATCGTTAGCTTATCTCATGGTGATGATTTGTTTAACTTTCACTAATTGAGCAGACAGTCTGCTTGTCTCTCTCTGTCCTCTTCTCGTTACCTCTCCCTCATTTATCTATGTTTTATTTATTCAACTGTCCAAAGCACATTGTTGAGCTGCATTTGAATGAATGGTGTCTCTTTCAGGCCGCCATCTCATTTGCCATGTACAACTCTGTTTGATGTTGGAAGAGGAAGACAATTAAGGATGCATAAAACTTACTTTCTTCTCGCCTTTGCTGTTTTTCTCTCACTCCTTATATGTTACTCATTATCCCTTCTCCAGCAGCACACACACACACACACGCACATTCACTGCCAACATTGCAGCATTCAGAGCCATTAATAACAACTGATAAAACTGCAACCAGCATTATAATATGTAGTCCTGATATGTGTTTTAGGTGTCTAAACATAACTGGCTCTTGTCAAAATACATATGCATTTCTGAATGAGACTACAGGCTGACGTTGAGGGGCCATGTCACAACTCATGTTTGCTTGGAAACCACTGACTTGATATGTGTGCGTCTAAAGTTAAAGAAGATACACTGCCGCACACACACTCACAACATCAAACTGCATATATACATTCATGATCAAACTACAGTAACCAGAGTGCTTTAATGGACCGTATTTCATAGATACATCCAAAGCAGTGTCATGCCCTCATGCGGTTAAAGAATAAAGAAACAGCACAACTAGGGTAGGAATTTCTGTGTATCTCATGAAGGTATGATCTGATTTTTAAAAAAATCCCCGATGCATTTTGGATTTAATTTCCTTTTACTCCTCTTGCTGTATGACCACATAAACAATAGTATAATCACTAATATTGATCAGGTTAAAAGCCAATTAATCTTGCTCCCATTATCAGAAGCTTGCTAATTGGCAGATAAGGGTTTCACCATGTAGCTAAGTTGTTAAAGTTTGGTAAAAGTTTTATTATCATGTGGCTGTAGCATCTTTTAATATATTTTGATGGATAAAATAACATTAAACAATACCAGTAAAGTATATGTCATATGTCATATGCTAAATCACAATACAAGAAAATCACAATGTATATGAGAATCTATTATTTTTCTCTCCACGTCACAGATATGCCATGTGGATGTATGCATGTGCTATAAGGGAGAGAAATACGAGAAGAAGGAATATAGATAGAGAAATAGAGAAATGGGCAACAGAAAAAGCCTAGAATTGGCTTTCGTGTGCTCACCTTAAACCCTGCTGCTATAGTAATAACCCTGCAGCCCAGTGTACTTCATAACCGTTGGAGGAATCAATAACAATGTGAATGGGCAGATATTGTATGGCGCTGTTTCTATGAATGACATCAGGAGTAATCAACTTTATAAATGAACTGCTGAATTGAGCTGAGCTCAGACTGAATTCAAATGAGCGAACAGATCACATGAGTATGAAATAATGCTCGAAGTAAAGGTTCAACAGGCTATGAGCTCCACAGATGCTTGTTGCAGGTCACCCCTCTTCTCTCCATCTGTGCATTTCTTGTCAGGTCTCTTCTGTCACTATTGAATAAGGACAATTACTTTTAGAAGCAGGTGTGATAATAAATATCACCATCTGCACAACAGTGCTTTTGCAGCAGATTTCCATTACTCTGTCCTGCCTTAAATGATGTCATTATTGCTGTTTAGACCTCAGTCTGTTAGAGAAAACAAAGAGCTGCTCTTGGAAATAGCACACCTTCTAGGTGTTTTTCGGCATTACAGGAAGCATGTGTGTAGATAGGTGGCACTGAAAGCAACCCATACACACACAATGAGGAGGAGCACACGCTGGAAATGGAGAGCTCTTTAGTGTGATTTAAACTATGTCTCGGTTTAGTGAGCTCCATTCAGGTTACTGGCCCTCATAAGGT
Source organism: Ctenochaetus hawaiiensis (assembly GCA_029783645.1). Classification (NCBI taxonomy): domain Eukaryota; kingdom Metazoa; phylum Chordata; class Actinopteri; order Acanthuriformes; family Acanthuridae; genus Ctenochaetus; species Ctenochaetus hawaiiensis. Next base: position 20,545,864 of record JAPZDY010000021.1, on the reverse strand, counting down.
TTTTACAGGTTGTACAAGAGCGAAGGGAAATGGCCTGTTGTTGAGGTGAAGTGAAGAAGATATAAGGGACATGAGCCAAAAAATGCCAGGAAAAAAATGCCATTACTTTCTCTGAGCTCCAATTATTTGACAACGTTCGTTGGACATCAACATAATAAAAAGTCTGCAGTTAGATCGTTACTGTTTTATGGCATTTTGGTGCTACTTAATGGTGTAGAGTGAGAGACAGAGAAAAAATGTGAGAGAGAGTGAGAGGAAATGACAGGAAGCTGGTAACATGCACTTTACAGCAGATGTACATCTTATGCCCTTTTTCTGCACTGCAGGAGTTTCATAAAATGTTATTACTACTGCTATCATCATTGCAGTTTAAAACCTTCTTGTGTCAAGGCAAGACCATTAAAGTGTTAGCGAGCTGGTTTTAATACAAAAACACACAGAAACTTGCTTTTCTTTAAACTATTGCATGAAGCTCAGTCACAAGAAATGAAACTGCAAATCCAATTCCTCTTTATAATCTCATTCACTACTGAGAACATGGAGTCCTGAGTTCCAGATTCATCTGTAATGTCTTTGCCTTTCTGTGGCTCGAGTGTCGCTTCCTGTAGATGTGAGGTACATCAAGTTATTTCAATTTTTTTTTTTTTTTTATCATTTTACCAACCATCCACATCCACCATCTGGTAAATGGGCTGTGTCTGGAAAATACTGCAGTTTATTTTCATTTTACTGAGTTGGGAATTTATTTCCACAGATAGAGAGAAAATCATATTTCAACAGCAGATTTCAGTCCTGCTTGACATTGATGTATTACAGTGGTATGGAGCATTCCCATTCACTTCTCAAGTAATTGCATTTACATTCCAGCACCTGCATACTGCAAAGAAACTGAGATGTAAACAAACCAGGAAAATACAATTATTCACTTCTGAAAATGTGCCAGAGGGGGCTCATATAAAATAATACTGTCTGAGACAATAACATGTTTGACTGCAGGAGCCACTGAGAGAACTCATGTCACCGTCTGTCATCATTGTTGTATATGGTGATAGCAAGGCTATAATTTTCTGTAGGAATAAAACCAACTCTTTGTATTACTATTGACTATTATTATTATCTTTCATAGCAGTTGTGGCTCTATAGAAACCGCATTTCACCACTGGAATGTTAATTGTACTAACCTTATACTAACATTCTTGACCTCTAAAGGATGAATTTTAACAACTTTGGCGGTCTTTTAACATTCAATGAAATGCTACCATCAGTGCAAAAGTTTTTATTCAACAAATACTAATGACCAATACTCATTTCCTGTCATTTCTCCATGCTAGATCTAAAAAAAATACATTAAAATGTCCCCCAAACTATAAATAAATATAACATTCTAATGCTAGTTCAGCAGAGTTCGCACATTAAGATACACTGCTCAGTCATGTAAGAGGGAGAACACAGATACAGAACATCCAAACCCCAAAACCAAAATTTGAGACATGTAGCCAACTGAATTTAACATAAGGCAAAAAAATGCTGCTCACAAGTACAAACACTCACACACACTCACACACACATAATATGGAAAGTAGGAGACAAGCAGCGCCCCGCTCTGTCATACTTCATTTCCACTCACATTGTGGATGACAGTTTTCCAGTCTGTACCCGTCTGATGTCAGCATCCTCATTTAGAAAGCTGACTTAAAAAAAAAAAAGAACACTCAAAACACAGGTTACCACTTAGTGAGAGGAGCAGAATCACATCAAATAAAACAATCAGGAATCATGCAGTGAATGTTTGAAAGTCACGATATGATGCAGTGTAATTATAGAATAGAACTTCTGCGTGTATGTGTGTCTTTTCAGATGACTGACTTTTAACTAAATTAGAGCTGACTTAAAATTGACTTCCACATATTTACAATCCCAATCAGAACTGCTGTGTTTAATGAGTAAAATAAGTACCTGAGTTTTGCCATAAATTAGTAAGAACAAAGCCTTGCACACGGAGGAAAAAATCTGAAGTATAGGGTTGGAAAAAGGCTTTCACTTTGAAGATTTAAACTTGTCTGCTTCAGGGAGAAAAAAAATGCCAAAGATTGCTGATTTATTTTACTGAAAAGCATTTCACTGTCTATCATAGAATTAGAGCAACATTTTTAATCTCTAGTGTCTTTGGCAAACAAATAAAATCACACATCCATATTTATAAATACGGGACTGAGCTGATGCTACAAAATGTGTCGATTAACGAAGAATGATGTGGATATTAAGTGAGCTGATTATGCATTTCCTGAACTACATTTTTTCTTATTATTCCCCAAAGTATTTATGTCTCAGCATCATCACAGAGGCCATTTGTTTCTTCACATTTTGCAAATGAGGAATACATTTGTGTGATCAAAGATTAAACCGCTGAAAAGACTCTCTGTTCTGCCTTGTATTGAGTGACAGCAGCAAAATTTAGCTAAACAACCTGACCTATCTTTACAAATAGCAATACAAAGCCGTTAATTGAACATCTAATAGCCATATTAATTTTAGCTGTATGCTTCCCTGTCACTGCTTGTTGATGAGACAGAGCAAGTTTTCTACAGAAAACCATGTCTAATGCAAAAGCCCAAAGTGGTTGCAAATAAGCTCTATTTGGCAAAGCAGTCAGCTGAGTAGAGTAACTAGGTTAGCTGTGCTACCGGTGCAATACAATAAATCTCTAACCATTTGTTCTGCACAGTGACTTGAGATGGATGGATCTCTCAATCACCTCTCCTGATGGGTAACTATTTGCTTTTTGAGGCAGAGGTTAATAAGGCTTGACCAAGACCAACTGTGATGGCAAACAAGCAAATGTCTGCAAACTGCCTGACCTGATCCAAAATCCTGTTGCAAAAGCTGCTTGTAGCCAGCTCTGTGAAGGTAAATATAAATGTATTACTCAGCTATGTCTGAGATAGGTTCAAGATGGTGCAGCGCATAGACGCAGCAGCTCACGACTCTCCCTTTTGGTGCTTTTTCCCTATGTCGCAGCTTCCTCCCCAGAGCCATAATCGCTCTGAACTCAAACATCCACAGACTCCCCTCAGTAGACACACTGTCCAGTGCATCATCCAACCTCTCCTCTTCCTACATTGTGCAATAACTTCATTTCACAGTGCAATATATTTATACATACACATACCTGCACATATTTTTACTGGCGTGGATTTTGTCTCTCTCTGCCCATGCCTGTATTGTTGTGCACTGTAAGGTTAAATTCTTTTAAATTTCATTGTACAATGAGTATAATGACAATAAAGGTTTTCTATTCTATTCTATTCTGCTCTATTCTATTCTATTACAACTGAGCCTTACATGCTGTCTCCAGTACTTGCAACTGATTCACATGTAGTGAGCGAGAAAGCATACAGTTTTGCAGTCATGTGTTTTCTGGATGGGATGTTACAGCTGTCATCTATAAAATAAGGGCCATTGTTTGTTTTGCAAGTGTGTCATCAGATTTAGTCTAAGTGGTGCTGATCAGCAGACAGGTCCCCTCCTCCTGTTGGGTGCTTCACTCTCCAATGACTATGCACAGTTGTTGTTGTTGACGTGCTATGCAAGCTTCACCAAGCAGAGTTTGCACTGAAAAAGTCTCTGCATATTCTCCTCTTTGTAAACTGGCATCCAGCCAATCTCACTGCACTCCTGTACTAAATGCTGTACATTTCCCCTCATTCAGATAGAAATGTGCAACACACCTTATACAAACATTTGGCAATAACATAATATTACACAGTATCTTGTAATTATCAGGTGCTGGTAAAAACGATAGAAAATATATTTTGTAAAATAAGACAATATTTGCATAAGATATTCAATTTTTAAAAATTAAACAACCATTAGAAAATTGAATAAAAACACAACCTGTCCCTGCTATCAGCGGTATTTTGTCTTAAATGCCAATGCCAAATGTCTTTCTGGTACATTATAC